>JANFCV010000001.1:19695000-20440000 GCA_024500475.1 Phthorimaea operculella | reverse complement strand
AGGTGCACACTGGCAGGCCCAACCGGCCCGACGCGGGGAGCGACACACGTTAAGTTACCACTTTGCTTGTATTGTCTGGTGCTAGTGCAATATTAGACCTAATTCTATTGACACGTATTATCAAATGTATTTATTTATTTCGTAGTACCCGGGTAGCGGGATTCGCAATTTTGACGTATTAATTTTTAATTATGACATAAGCTAGTGCAAGAATTCACAAATCTAAAGAAATTAATGTTTTATTCGCGGCTACTGCCTGCGGCCGGTAAGGGCTGATATATTGTATATACGATAGAATGTAATGTAAAGTATTGATAAATTTAGCGTAAGTACCTGAGCTCTTGTGCAGAGCCTTTGTTATGTAATGTTACGATATTTATTGCGAGGTTTGACAGCTGTCAGTTGTCGGCTGCTGGGTGACGGCGCCGAAGCATTTACTGCGACTCGAACACGCTGATGGTTCACAATAAACGTATTATGTTATGTATCACTACAGTTTTATTATTCACTTAATATTCTTCGCCTTAATTAATGTACTGAAACCTATGCAATAAAAGACACACAATCGTCCAAAAAAAAAAAGCGAAAAAGTCGAAAAAAATACACAAAATGTCAAAACGGTAGGTGTTTGCCTACGTTCTTTATTATTCTCTACAATACAAAGCTAACACGGTTTGAAGAATTTATTAATTTAGGTTTTTATACAGGGTGGCCAAGCGGTGACGCTGAAAGACAAAATATAGGTAAATTCCTTATAATGAGAGGTACCTGAATCACCCACATGGGTGATGACCCACATGTTCCGCGAATTATTCAGCTTTTATAGAACCGTTTGAAAAACTTTACTACAGAATAAAGAAATAGTAGGTTGTTGACGAGGATGGAAAAATAAGACGTTGACTGACGAGTAGAGTTTGAAGTCCGAGCCGCAGGAGAGGACTTTAAAAATACGAGTCTGGCAAAGTCATTTTCCCCGAGGCTTACATAGTGCTTTTCTCAAAAAAATGCTAGGAAATTATAAAGATATTAATTTATTTTATAGTAATTTGATATAAAAAGTTGTTTGTGTGGAGAAGTCAAGATGTGGATTTGGAGTTATTCTTTTTTATTTTGTAATTTCTGAACGATTTCGATATCGCGGTAGAAAAGTTGTATTGGAATTCATTGCTGGTGTGTAAAAAAGAAATCGTTCAGAAATTACAAAATCACAGACAATGTCAAACTTTCTGGATTGTTTTTTTGAAAGAAATTGACATATTTCCTAGCATGTTTGAGAAAAGGAATAATGTCTACCGATCGAATTTTTCCGATACAACTTTAAAAGTCGAATAACTCGGGAATTATAAAAATCGCGGAAATACATGGGGCTGACTCGGATACCCCTCAGTATAAGGGATTTATATTTTGTCTTTAGACGTCACTCCTTTGGCCATCCCGTATAAATGAAAAAAAAACATTCTTTTTATTAAATGTAGACATGATGGTGATGATGTTTTTTTGTTGAATGTTTAGTGGTATTGCATGTTTAAATAAAAAAAAATTTGTCATCCTGTCCTGACATATGTACTTGAAATATATTTGTGGTTTCGAACTTAAAAAACGGCTCACAAAACGGATAAAAAATGTGTCTATAAATATATTCAATTATGTATGACTAAAGAGTAGTAGGTATTTATGCTGGTACCTGACAAACGACTTAGATAATGTTAATTTATTAAATGACCTGTTTATCACACATGAGTAGGTAAGAAATTCTAATAATAAATACTTGTAAGGTTTTCAATAAGTTACTGACCTACCTGACGTGACGGCTGAATTAGCATAAACATCTTTTACCGCAAACTCGTTAGAACCTGATATGGAACCGTGCTCCATTTTTTTCATACCACTAAGTTGTTATTTGACATTTGCATTTTAGTATGAAAACTAGAGATGCACCATGGTTTTGGCCGACTAGCCGACTACCGACTAATCGACATAAATTCGGCTGATCGAGTCTAGCAGCTGAGCTGAGCATTGCTTCAGTCCTCTTCAACTAATTCAGCCTTTTCGTGAATTTTGAGCCAGTTATGAAGTTATTTCGAACATACATATCACTACTACTTCTCAAAAGCCACAACAGTCCACTGCTGGACATGGGCCTCCCTCTGTCACTTGTTTTAAGAAATTATATTTGTCGTAATAAATAAAAGTCGACTAATCGCCTACAAAATTTCCCGACTAGTCGGTGCATCTCTGATAAAAACCGTGTAATTGATGGATGTCCTATAAGACATGGAGCCATTGTGTGACAAGGGCTTTGCACTGCTAATGTTTGCCGATCCATTTTGCATAATTGGTGATTAAATTAAGTGCGAGAGTGAGTACACATACCTAATAATAACAAGAAAGTTTCGATAATGTAACGCTTCAGTAGATTACAGCGGCTCGGGCGATCTGGAGACGTATATACGGTGGATAGCTGTGAATTGTAATTTGAATACTGATACTAAACTAATGGTGCATTTCACGAAAAAGTCAACCAAAATCCGGAACGTCACACTGAACTAAGCTCCCATTGACAAAGTCCACTCATCGCCAATGGTGTCTCTATAAATAGGTAGGTATACGTTTCGAACGGTAAAGCCTTGTGATGCTATTTTTGGAAATTAAGGTAGTATTTCAATTCAAATAAAAAAAAACTGCCAGGATTTCGGATGGCCCCCATACAAGGTTAGGACATCCTGAACATTATCTATCGTTATAGCATACTTACAATCGGTAGCCTTATGAGGTAAGACTTTGTCAATTGGAGCTTAGTCTATGATAGTGGTACCAACTGACGATTTTAAAACAAAACAAGAGGAACGAGACCATTAGGAGAACTTAATATTTTCGTGAAATGTCCCTTTGACGGTGGTTATGAGATAACTTCGTATCGGGAGGTCTATGCTGTACGCTCGCTACTTTGTGTATGGTGATGCGTAGTTGCAAAGGCTGCTCAGCCGTATCAGATGGCTTAGTGTTAATCTTTTGGGGGCTGTTTAGGATCGCGCGGGGTCGTTATCAGCGGCGCGGAGGCTGCGAGGTGGCGGCGGCGCGCACCCAGCGCAAACCGCCGGCAGACCGCGGCCGGCCCACCCGCGCCTAATAATTCACTCATAATTAATTAAACTGTGAATAAACGAAACGATAAGGTGCGGTAAGGAGACACACGACATGGAGAAGTTGTCGGATTCCGATGAAAGCAAATGGGGCGTGCTGCCGCCGCAGTCCCAGAAGGGCGGGAAGTGGGGTCGCCTGAAGGCTCTGGCTCGGGCCCGGCTGCCGATCCTGACGTGGGCGCCGCTGTACGACCGCGAGACGGCGGCGGCGGACCTGGTGGCGGGCGTCACGCTGGGGCTGACCCTGGTGCCCCAGAGCATCGCCTACGCCTCGCTCGCTGACCTGCCCGTGCAGTACGGACTATACTCCTCGTTTATCGGTGAGTGCATCTTTCGTATTCTAAGTTCTTGTTAAATCTGTGGTAAACTAGTAAGTGTAAATATGACGACGGTCATAACATAAGTCGTCGTCTGGCAAACTGATCATGAGTTACGTATCAACTTTTAAATTTTGCGCGAATTTTTGGACTGTGGCGCCCTCTATGAATAAAGATAAAAAACAATCCTTACTTAAATCCTTTCAATGAGTACATGAGTACCTACCTTTTGTATTACTTTCCCATGTTTCTTAGAATTCACAATTTCCACTAAATTATACTATGGTTGACAAAAAATCAGCCTTATTTAGCAACCTATTCCTAAATAAGGCTGTTATTTACTATAGGCTTTAACTATTAGGCCCAACAAACTAAAAAAAAACTTAAAATATGCGCACGCGCATGTTTCTCGATTATTGAATTTTTGGGTTCATTGAACTATAATCGATTGGTAGCATTTTATATAGTAGTTTAAATAAATACACAAAAATGACAAGTGCGTCGACCCTGCATGGTTTGAAATTAGCTACCTGCACTTGTTTGTTTATCGCACTAATAAAACAAACAGGAAATATTTGTTTATTTTTATATAGGTAGGTAATTGATGACATATGTTTATATCCGAAACTTCTGGATTGATTTCAAAAAGTTCGATATTGTTAGGAAGATATGATCACCCCCAGTGAAACTTTGCCACTTTTTACTTTAACGTGTTGGTGATGATGAAGGACTTTCTCCAAATGACATACCTAGACTGCATATCGACAATACATGGCAATCAGCTGATGCCGCTGATGGTTAATATAGTATCCATGTATATTTTTCATGTTTAGTTTTTGCTTTTTAGTCAGCTTTCTGTTAGGCTGAGAAAATAAGTATACGAGAGGTATTAACACAAACAAAAATGTAGGTCCTTGATATATATACCTAAGTAGGCTCTACTGATAAAGTTGAGTTCGATTCTCTAGTGTAAGGCCTAACACTTTTAACCCAAAAAAAAAGTTATATTTGATGAGCTCCATCACATATGTTCCTAGATTAATTCTAAGCATTTCTAGTCCGGGAGCCAGAAAAAAAAGTGAAGAATGGCGGAGAGGGAGGGGATCAAAGATGGCCGCCGCCAATCACCTTTAAAAAAAATCCTTTCTCCTTCTGGTGGCTGGTAGGGCATGTTTAGTATCATTTCCATACAAATCGATGCCGTAGAATTTGTTTCTGGTACTATTTCTTGTATATTTCATAATAATTTCAGAAGAAAAATGTAAAAATGTGAAAATTTAGGTTGAAGATTTTTGTTTGTAAGCTAATAACTTTAAAAAAAAGACAAAATATGACATATAAAAAATACTATTATAAAGTGTGATTTATGTGGATTCTAAAAATAAACACACCGAATAATGATTTAGTGCAAAAAAACTGTGAAAAAAATTAAAAAGACTTCAGTCCGGGCAGTGGCTGAACACGCGCTATATGGCGTTAATCTTACAAATAGAGATTATACCACATAAAATAAGTTATTTAGGTAGGTCACATGCAAAAAAATATGACCACAGCTTCCATCACACAGATATAGATCTAATAACTTTAACTTTCTTTTAAAGAAAATATGAATGCAGCAAAGACAATCTTACTCGTATGCAACAGGTTCGTTCCAGGTACTAACTTTGATATCTGGTAAATCTGAAGAGTCTTCATTTTGCGACCCCAAGAAGAAAAACACGGAAATGTTTAGAGAAGCACTGAGGGTTATACCCAGACATGAACTTCTTGGTATATACCAATTTAATTTCTTCTTGGCAATATTATGGCCCGAAGTATGTGCTCGCAAATAATAGTTTTCATTAGTGGGATGTTCTCAGGACAGCTAGCTAGCTAGTAAATGATGTGTTGATGTGGTGTAGTGGTCTGTTTGATGCGCAAAGGTATCTCTCTATCTTCGTGTGAGACGCCGAGTCATCCAACGACCCGATGGACCCTGGTGTCAGAATTTTACAGCCGCCTACTACAAGTAGCAGAGTTTCTGACATGGTTGTGTAACGACCACCGTTTAAGTAATCATAGACAGCAACCGAAACCGACAGCTCAACGTGCCCTCCACGCACGGAACCATATTTTTTGAAATGTTAAATTTAAATATCTGTTCTTGAATCTACTGTTTACCGGATCTGAGTTGTGTATGTCCATTATTATCCATGGATAGCACTGTGATGCAGAGAACCCTAGTTTGAATTGAGGTATAATGATTTTTGCATCTTCAATCAGTGGAATCATTAAACTAGGATAATTTACAATAATGATCCTCTTGTAGTATATTTTTGTGATATATCTGTGCAAGTCAATGGTACTCAGCTAACAATGTTAGACAATACAGTCAGTCAATGCTACTCAATAGCTATTATAAGTTATTCACTCGTCGTCGAGTTAGTCACGGTTGGAAAGTGCTCGAGCCATGGATCTAGGAAATACTATGGCTCGGGCTTAAAATAAAAATATTTTGGTAATTATTATACGTCAATGTTCGTACGTTAACGTGAAATAAAAAAGTTCCTTTAGCACATTATCTCTGAGGCGGTCGATGGGATGTATCTCTTGAAATTAAATGACGTCCCGCCGACATTGGTCACAATTTTGAGGCTAAAATCACCAGTAGAACGCAGTTTGCCTGGTCAGGGAAACTTGCGTCATATCCTAGAGTCATCTTTGCCGCAATGCCTCAAAACAAAGGTATTCGATCGGTCGTTTACTAGTAATGAATGATACTTACGAGTAGAGGTACTAATAATCTAGCCAATACGTAGAACCTCCTTAACGGTATTTTCCAAATTATGCAAATATAGTTTGCGTCTTTCGTACTTGGGTATGCTTCATCAGTTCAGCGTAAAAAATGAACTGAACTACAAAGACATTTTATTATAGATACGATACGGTACCCGGGTAATTCTTAAACTTGCGGTCCGAAAACGAAAAATGGGTAAACCAGTTATTTTACTAAAAAAATGTTTCATGGGGTTTGTACATTCCCTACAAGTCACAAAAAAAATATTTGCCGAGCTTAAAACCTATGTGTAGTCTAGATAATAGAGTTTAAAAAAAAGCTGTGTCCATGGAAGTGACATTACATCCACGGAAGTGATGTTTCATAGTTTTAAAGCAGCAATATTGACCTTACTTCAGAAAACAAAGTCACAACACCTCTGCCCACGTCTTCGGGGTTGTCACTTTGGCTGTGACGGCGCTAAATAGCCTTTTCAGGTCTTCAATGACAGGTTTTTCACTAATCTTAAGCTGCTCTGAGACTACTCCTTCTTCCACGGGAGCTTATCTATTCTCCAACTGCCTGAGAGCCACCCCAATTTCATCTATGCTTGAAAGATACTCCGTAATGTGGCGGGAAAGAGGAGCTCAGGAGTGTGTCACGTCAGATTAAGGTTTTGGCATATGCAAGCCATATAGATTTCCGTACAAATCCTCGATTTTAGCAAAAATCTCTGGGACCTAGGACTGATTTGCCGGTTTATCCATTCGAGGTAGTTAGCTTCGCTAGATGACTTCTTTTCATAATCTTTCTTGCTTAAGAACTTCGATCCTTTACTCAATCCTTTTTTGTATGAGTCGAGCTTTCCATCTTTAGAGATCACGTTTCACCACAGCTAACTAACTAACTCCACTGATTCAGCGATCCAAAAAGGATCTTGGCCTACGAAACGAGCTCCCTTCATTGGTCCCTGTCCTGCGCGATCTCCTGCCTATTGTTGCATTGGAGATTGCGCAGGCCAGCATCCACCATATCATTTCAGCAGAACCTTTGGGGCGTCCCTTCTACGCTCTTTTTGTTCCTCAATCCTCTCCCATTCTATCTACGTGACCAAGCTAACAGAGTCGGTGAGCTCTGGTCGCGCCAAAAAGTTTCACCAGGCTTCTGTTACATTTCAGGAGTGACTGGGGATCTGCCAAAACATCCCCTCTTGTTACCCATCTAAATCGCATTAGTTTCAAGGACTCTGCCCTTCAAGACCTTGTAAACATTTGCCGGGGTCTTCAGAGTAGCGAATCAATTTTTCAATTCGATTAGGAACTCATCATGTCTGGATTGGGGCAGTTTGAGACCGAGAACTGACCTCACCATGTCGCTTCTTTCTAGCTTGAATTTGATGTTTACAGTGCCTCTTACAAGTCGGTGATCGTTTTTGGTATTGAACCTGTTGATCACTCAGACATCCCTTAATAATGAAATCAAACTTTTCCATTGTCCTCCGTCAGGCTCAGAGTTCTTCCAGATCCACTTCTGTTGTAGCTTTTTCTGAAAAAAAAAAAGATGCATTTGGTTTCTGCTCCCTTCGTAGTCACGAACTTTGGCGTTGGGCCCCCAATCCACCCATGACAACATTGAAGTGGATCTTATCGGTTCGGTGTACGGTACGGTCTGAGCTGCTCCAAGTCAACACATATACCTGTACAACTTTAGAGAGAATCTTTCCTCAGTCAATTTCAGTACGAGGTACGCTACTCTGGTCGAGTCGTTACAGGTTTCATCCAAGTTGTTAGCTGTCACGTTCTTAAAGAGCTTTGAGCAATAACCCACCCTGGAAATATGTGCTCCCTTCCCTAAAGCAGAATAGATAGCCTGATTCTAATGTTATCATGGCTTCTTCCTCTCTTCGATTTCTGAAAATCCATAGATTTCTTTTAGCCGTAAAACACGTCCGTTGTCACGTCAACTTATAAAGCCAGCCAGAGCCAGTTCTTCTTGGTAGCCGTCATCCGTAGCTCGGGGATTTTCATCATTCTCTGCCCCACCCCATCACGGTAGAACTAGGGACCGGGAACTCCATTGGCGCTATTCATGCAGGCGAGTTGATGACCGCAGTGCTTTCGGCCTGTGATGACAACTCGAGAGGCGCTGCTGCCCCATGTTCTAAAGCCCTTTATCGCTTACAATACTTATAGGCTTACGTGGGGGGTACTACTCTGCCAGGGCCACACAGCTCGATTTTTTTGTCATACGTAATAAAACGGATACAAATACACAACCCTGGATTTACAGACTTTAGGAAATATAACTCAATGCTGAGTGTGGTTACTAAAATCCAAGTAAAATCACTTCCGTGGATACAAAGTCACTTCCATGGACGCTTAAATATCCACGGCGTCTATGGAAGTGACATCCACGGAAGGGACTAAAAACGTTTTGAAAATTAAAAAGTTACCTCAAAATTTATGTTTTAGGCAAGATATACTGGCAACATTGATATTGTACAGCTGACTTTCAGAACCATTCAAAATTTCTATAGAATAATAAGATTCTTACATTTGTCGACGCCCACGGTAGTGACCTGTTATGCTTGACGAAATTTGAGAATGCCCTTTTCAACACATTTTTATCAAATCTTCCAGCGACTCTTGCACATTTGACTTATGAAATGCTAATGGCAGATTGTTTATTGTCTGTTAAAAATTTGTGTTTGGATACACGCATTATATTTTTCGTAAAAAATTTGATGTGACATTTGCCCATGGAAGTGACAAATTTTGTGCTCACATTTTTTAACCGCTGTATTTAAATCTTAAAAATCGCTTTATACGATAAGCAAGATGCTTATTTTATTGAACTATGATTGCGGTAATAAACGTATTTCCTTATTTTTGTACAATACTTTAATTATTAAATTAATAATTTTTTAAATGTTTTAAATTGGGTTTGTCACATCCACGGAAGGGAAGTTTTCGGATACATTTTTAATTATAGCGATTCATAACATACTCGTTGTTGAAGAATATTATGCTAGCCTTACTTGTTCATAATAGAAGCTCTAAGAAAAAAATGGTAATTATATAAAGTCGTATTTTTTGTCTGCATAAAAGCACCTCAACAGTTTTTTGACATGAAAATGAGAATTACCCACCCCCATAAAGCTTGAACAGAAAAATTGGCATGTGTCACGTAACAGCTCATAGCCTGACTGATTCATTGGTCGTCTTGTGAACCAATTTGAAGTAACAAATTTTTGCTCAGGTGGCGTATCTACAACCTAGAACCTACATATAATATCATTGACTGAACTACATAAAGTTAAAACTGACAGCAAAAGTAACTGACCGGCTACATATCCCTCACAGACTCATAGAGAGTTACCTATATGCTTAAGATCCCAGTAATTTACTAAAATCCAGAATGAGATTATAGTAACCAACATGGTATACATACATAGTTATAATTTATTTAAACGGGTTCTTATCGACAAATTGTAAAAAGTCTGAACTGTTGCTTAAAAGTTTGATATCTAGTTTTCGTCTAGAAGTGAAGCTAATTGAAATGGCAGTTGGCTGGGCACATCTGTTGATCAGTAGTATACCTAACCGATGTGATGGACGGTGGAGTTCAGATACGCGTTATTGAATGGAGATTATGTCTGGGCAAGCGTAGCGGACGCCGCCATGAGGGACCGGTGATTTAAAAGAAAGAAAGCGGCTGGTATTGAGTAGAAGGAGAAAGAAGGCAGCAACAGAAGATCGTCTTGTTCCCAGGGGGAAAGCCAATATCCAGTAATGGACTAAAATAGGCTGATGTGATGTTAAATGAGCATGCAAAAACTCACACTCGACTTTTTTGTAAGATTAACGCCACATAGCGCGTGTTCAGCCACTGCCCAGACTGAAGTCTTTTTAATTTTTTCACAGTTTTTTTGCACTAAATCATTATTAAGTGTGTTTATTTATAGAATCCACACAAATCACACTTTATAACAGTATTTTTTATATGTCATATTTTGTCACTTTTAAAAAGTTATTAGCTTACAAAGCAAAAATCTTCAACCTAAATTTTCACTTTTTTACGTTTTTCTTCTAAAATTATTATGAAATAGACAAGAAATAGTACCAGAAACAAATTCTACGGCATCGATTTGTATGGAAATGATACTAAACTTGCCCTACCTGCCACCAGGAGGAGATAGGATTTTTTTTTTAAATGATTGGCGGCGGCCATCTTTGATCTCCCCCCTATCCGCCATTCTTCACTTTTTTTTCTGGCTCTCGGACTAGAAATGCTTAGAATTGATCTAGGAACATATGTGATGAAGCGCATCTTCTGACGCAAAAAAAAAGGGTTATGTATGGGAGACAATGGTTATTCCTCTAACTATCGATATATTTGTCAATGGACTTGATTTTTTTGTGATATATTTATTTAAGTACCAAGCTGCAAATAGAAATCTTAGGATCTTGGGAATTGTTACTTGTGAAAACTGCATGTACTCATTCTTGTATCTTGTGATTTATTTTGGCACTATGCAGACTTTTCGAACTAAATCGCAAATTTGTTAATCTTTGTTACCGCAGGCACAATGCTGTACGTGTTCCTGGGCACGGTGAAGGAGGTGTCGATCGGCCCCACGTCGCTGATGGCGCTGCTGACGCTCCAGACGTGCCAGGGGCTGCCCATACAGTTCGTGGTGCTGCTCACCTTCCTCTCCGGAGCCGTGGTCTTCGCCATGGGGCTGCTCAAGCTAGGTAACTACATTTACGACCTCTGCGCATTTATTTGGTGTAAAACTTTAAGATCAATATATCTACGCAAGAGCATAATATCAACAAGAAAAGAACCTCTAATTTGATCAACTCCTTTTTAAAAGAAAATATGTTTGGAAAGTCGAATACAATATTTATTTACCATATACATACCCATATTTTACGAAGTAACAGAACATGTCGAAATTGTTTACCAAACTACGTCAATAGTAGTGTTATAAATACTTATTTACCGAGGAAATAAATAAGGGTGGGAAAATTCCGAGTTTAATAATGATTTAATACCTTACAACATAATAAAACGTTTTATAACCGCTTAATGAATGAGTGAACAGATAATACGGTCTTAAAATGTACATACTTTTGTATATGACAAAGTTAATAATAGCAGCGTATGGACGCATATATGTACAGCGGTATATTAAGTGGTGTGTTGACTGGCTCACCTGACATGGCCACTTTCGCGGGAGTTTACCAAGTTTCAGCTTCCTAAGTAAATATAGGCTCATTTACAGCGGCTCATTAAAGTTGATTGTATAATAAAACTATAACAATTCGCAAACGTTTGCTCTAGATAACGATAACGTCACGAGAAATTACTATGTCATTAACGCAATTTATCTAAATTAATAAAAAATACGCTTTTAGTTGGTATTATCTTCGTAACTAAACAAATAAAGTATGCCTTTAAAAAGGTAAGAGCACAAGCACGGTGTTTAGTCGTGGATTCTATAAAGTTTTCCATAAACACCATACACATGACCATTTTACTTCCTACATATTTTGAAGTCAGTAATCTCGTTATACAAACATTATAACAAAACTCAGTAGGCAGCGACCAGACTTGGTAAATAAATGTCGTAGGCTATTTACTACGATATGCTACATTAAATAATGTCGTAACACAAGCAAATATTTCGATGATTTATTGTAACAAGTGACTCAATTTTGGGGCTACTTATCGATTAACTATTGGATTCTTATTCAGGTTTAATACATTCGATTAATATAATATTTGCCAAGCATGAATGCTGTGTCAAAAGGTAAGTTACACGCTTTTTACTTGACTTTACTTTATAAATAAATTACTTACTGGCTTGGCATGGCCTCGATACAGAATTATTTTAGGAATCAAACCTTACGTTTCAAGACAAATTATTACATACAGCAGTTTTTCTTATTGCCTTATTCCTTCAGCCAATAGAAAATGCCTTCAGAAAATAAATCAGAAAATTATTGATATACAGTTTTATCTATTTTCTCTTGTTGTATGTCACCTGAATAAATAAGTAACACCTTGTGTCCTGCAGCATTGTGGTCATTGATATCGTCAGAGCGATGCAAATCCTTTGTCTGTTTTGGTTCGACGTTTTAATTGTTACCTTGCCATGTGTCCCGCAGGTTTCATGGTGGACCTGATATCTCCGTCGGTGACGTCTGGGTTCACGTCTGCGACGGCGGTGATCATCGTGGCGGCGCAGCTGAAGGGTTTACTTGGTGTCAGCTTCGTGGCCGAGTCGGTGGTCGACAACCTCGCGCTGCTCGTGCAGAAGGCGGGCGACGTGCGCCTCGGGGACTCCCTGCTCTCGCTCGGCTGCTGCACTGTCTTGTTGTCGCTTAGGGTAAGTTAAATTCCATACATACAAATATCACGCCTTGCAGGGTTTGAGTAAGATCTTCTTAGATTTGATGCTATAGTTTTAGACGACTGAACTTATTACTACAACTTCTGAAATAACCGCCATATATTTCTTGACTCTTTTTTTACCCCCATAATGGAATGGTTTTCAATCCGTAGTTTAATTCTACTGTCTTACGAATGCAATAAATTATTTTTCATCGTAGATAAAAAACGGGACCTGCGTGAGACCCTTGAGGCACACCACAACTGACTGCATGGTATAGAATCGATTTGTAAACATTTTTGGATTGTTATCTTTTCATTTCGAGAGGTCAAACGAAAATATGCATCGTTAACAGAAGGATGGTTTAACAAAATACTATGTTTGAGACTGGTGGACCGTGGCCGAGTACATCAAAAGCTTACTCTACGTTTTCCAAGCCACTGACGTGAAACCTGCTTCCTTTTATAGAAACTGAAGGACGTGCCAGTGTCTCCGAAGCGTCGCGGGCTGAAGCGCGCGCTGTGGCTGGTGTCGATCGCGCGCAACGCCATCGTGGTGTGCGCGAGCTCCGTGCTCGCCTACTGCACATACGACGCGCAGCTGAACCAACACCCCTACTTCAAGCTCTCAGGTAACATTCTCACTAGCTACACTGCTGTACTAGCTACTGACTGCCGCAACGCCATCGTGGTGTGCGCGAGCTCCGTTCTGGCTTACTGCACCTACGACGCGCAGCTGAACCAACACCCCTACTTCAAGCTCTCAGGTAACATTCATACTAGCTGCACTGCACTAGCTACTGACTGCCGCAACGCCATCGTGGTGTGCGCGAGCTCCGTTCTGGCTTACTGCACCTACGACGCGCAGCTGAACCAACACCCCTACTTCAAGCTCTCAGGTAACATTCATACTATTAAGTTTTATACTCGTTCTGCAGAGTAACAGTGGAATGATATTCGGGTTCAAAGAGCACTAACAAATTTTATTTTCGATTTAGATAATTTTACAATGTTTACACCTAGACACTTTCAATGACAGTATTTTTTCACATCACTGTGACACGACAATACTTGACACAGTCAAAGTCATACACAGATGAGCTCTATGCACAGGCCAGTATTTTGTCCAAAAAGGTCTGCGCCTAACACTTTCCCTTGCACTTTAGGTATTTCTGCTGCAAACACCTAATAGGGCACACATTCCGGCTTGCTTCTCCTTCGGAACTGCCTTGGTTAAGAAGTTAGCCAGTCGCTCATCTGAGCTCACTTTCTTCATCACCAAACCGCCTTCTTCTACATGTAGTATTGGCACTTCTCCAGCGTCAATAAAGCATTTAAGTAACGCGCTCTTCTGGTGAGCCTTGTACTTCACTCCATCGGAGCAGGTGCCCTTGATATAGCGCATGATACGCTTTACTAAAAGCCAGTCTTCTTTAGTTCGAGACTCTAGCTTACAAGATGCAACTCCAACGGCATAAGCGATATCTAGGCGCGTTCCCGCCATCAAGTAATCAATTGACTCAACGGCTCCACGGTCGGGAAGTGTGCTTCTTTGCATCCACTTTCCTGATTGAGTGCTCTCAAATTATAGCGAGGTTCCGCTATCTCTAGCTCTTCCTCATTTGATTCTATGATCACATCATTTGAAGCTTCTGGATCTTCGATGCTGTGTTCGTCTTCATGAACTTGATCTAATACTCTATCTCCCTCTAGAGCTAGTTCATGGTCTTCAGTTTTCACGTTAGGCTCTGTTTCGGAGATGTTTCAATCTCCGCTCTCAGCTCCCTCTGATTGTAGGGGCATACCTACTAGTGGAGATTTTGAACACTTCGTAGCCTATGAGCATGCCCTTGAGGCTTTCTTGCTCATCTTCTTACGTTTCTTTTTAGGTACGTTAACCTTTATGGTTCGCTTGACTGACGTGACTGTCTTCATTTCTAGCTCATACAGTCCACCAAACGCCGATCTTTTGCCGACAATTCTTGTCGTGCCTTCTACGTCAAACTTGCACTCTCTAATCTTTGACGTAAATTCACTATTCTGCATTCTGTCATGTGCAGCGAGCGGCGAGAAAAGGTTCTTCGTCAAGTTTGGTACTAGCCACACATCTCGGAGCATTATGTTCTCCCTCCTGCCATCGACCTTCGCTTCGACCTCTACAGAGCCTTTTCCTACGGCAGGAATTATGGTTCCGTCAGCTGTTGTAACAGTGTGGTCTTTGTCGAATTCATGGAACTCTTTGAAGAAGTCTCTCCTTACAGCTATGTGTGTAGTTGCTCCGTTGTCGACAAACCAATTGTCTCTATTTTGAGTTTGTCCTTTCGCACTGGAGCAAGCGTTCACCATCAGTGAGATCTGTTGCACTTGCTTGGATTCTGAGCTTTTGCCTGACGTGCCTTGTACTGGTTTGGGTGGCCTCCATCTCCAATCCACTTCTTACACTTGCGAACTCTATGTCCTTTTGCATGACAATAGTTGCAAATCAGGTGCTCGTCCTTGCATTTGCGATATCCACTCGGTGCAGTTACTAGGGCTTCCATTCTAGTGGTCTCTTGACTGCCTAAGTCTCTTTCAAAGGTGCAGAGGTGACTCGTCAGACTGTCAATTGTCTTTTCAGACTGCTTTAGCATGAGCCAGCTTGATTTAAAATTGACGAACCGGTCATCTAGAGTATCAAGAACCTTGCATATTAGGAACATCTCAGGTAATTTAGCAGTTGCGTCTGTTTTGGATACTTCAGCTTTCAAATCGTTCCACAAGTTTTTCAGTTTTGACATATGTGTCGCGATGTCATCTGCCTTGTCATGTTTTGTGCTGAAGAATTCCATGCACAGCGTGTATGCCCTGTCACCCGTGTTCCCGTCAAATAATCTATGTAGCTCCTGCCATACCTCTGATGCCTTCCTGTACCTCATGACTTTGGTTAAGGTGTCTTCTGACATATTTGTGGTCAGCATTAGAAGAGCGCCAGTTTCAGTTTTCTTATATTTGGCCAAAGCCGCATTATAAGCTGTTACGGCGGCGTCACCTTCTGGGCCTTCTACAGGAGTTGGTGGAGTCAATTTGCCCTCGACGGCTGCCATTGCATTCTCCGTCCCTTCCAGCATTATTGACATTTTGTATTTCCACGTCGTCCAGTTTGATTTTCCGGCCAGCTTCCCAATATCAATTTTCGTCGTAAAATCCATCTTCGAAAAAATTATTCGCGACTCTTCGCCCAAATATTAGCGGGTCCGTGACCTATTAATAAAATATAACTATAATATCAAAAGAGCGCTGGCGAATTTTATTTTCTCGAGTTTATTTACAACAATGTGTTTTCACCTAGAGACTTTTGATGACAGTATTTTTTCACATCACTGTGACACGACAATACTTGACACAGTCAAAGTCATACACAGATGAGCTCTATGCACAGGCCAGTATTTTGTCCAAAAAGGTCTGCGCCTAACACATACTAGCTGCACTGCACTAGCTACTGACTGCCGCAACGCCATCGTGGTGTGCGCGAGCTCCGTTCTGGCTTACTGCACCTACGACGCGCAGCTGAACCAACACCCCTACTTCAAGCTCTCAGGTAACATTCATACTAGCTGCACTGCACTAGCTACTGACTGCCGCAACGCCATCGTGGTGTGCGCGAGCTCCGTTCTGGCTTACTGCACCTACGACGCGCAGCTGAACCAACACCCCTACTTCAAGCTCTCAGGTAACATTCATACTAGCTGCACTGCACTAGCTACTGACTGCCGCAACGCCATCGTGGTGTGCGCGAGCTCCGTTCTGGCTTACTGCACCTACGACGCGCAGCTGAACCAACACCCCTACTTCAAGCTCTCAGGTAACATACACACTAGCTGCACTGCACTAGCTACTGACTGCCGCAACGCCATCGTGGTGTGCGCGAGCTCTGTGCTGGCGTACTGTACCTACGACGCGCAGCTGAACCAACACCCCTACTTCAAGCTCTCAGGTAACATACACACTAGCTGCACTGCACTAGCTACTGACTGCCGCAACGCCATCGTGGTGTGCGCGAGCTCTGTGCTGGCGTACTGTACCTACGACGCGCAGCTGAACCAACACCCCTACTTCAAGCTCTCAGGTAACATACACACTAGCTGCACTGCACTAGCTACTGACTGCCGCAACGCCATCGTGGTGTGCGCGAGCTCGGTGCTGGCTTACTGCACCTACGACGCGCAGCTGAATCAACACCCCTACTTCAAGCTGTCAGGTAACATTCACACTAGCTTCCTCTTCTTTTCGGGTCAATGGCAATGATCCCCGCATTGGCCGCATTACAGTCGTTGTGCCCAGACCAAACAGACACTAGCTGCACTGCCTACTGACTGCTGAAGAGTAAAACACTTTCGTAACAGTAACGCGTGTGTGACCGAATCGACGACGCCGCCGCCGCACACCCATACTTGAGAATTACGATGCCGAAACAAGTTAGGAAGAATTATTGACATCACCAGTCAGTATGTAAGTAACCGATTTGATAGTTTGATATTTAATAGGATTTTGATAGAATGCCTGGTCGGTAGAAAGTTTCTGTTACAAAATAATTCGGCTCTGTCACAACTGGAAGGAAATAGTGAAGAACTGTGATAGTGGCGTAATAACTAATATATACTTTAGCGAATAAAATAATAGGTAAATAGCTAGATGCATCTGTTATCTTTATAATATCTGGGACAGAGTCATCTGGAATATCGCAAATAGGATTATTCGGTCGCAAAAACAGTATGTTAGTTTGTTACCAACTGACAAAACTTTATTATAATCGTCTCCCAGACATAATTAGATTAAAGTCTGTGATGTTTTTTATCACTTATCTGTACAACTCGTTTATTGCTTGCAAATTAATTAAATGGGGTTTATGAAGTGTACTTAAGAATTTTGTTTTTAAGATGCGCATTTAGGTTTCTAATCCACGTATTATTTTTATCAACTTCATACAAATCACGGTATAACATTTCATGTGAATACGACGAGTCATTCGTGGTCTTTATAGCTCCATTAGCTTGCCTATCCTAATTTTTTTTGTTATCTACTATATCAACCTACGTCGGTAGGTAATTAAATGAATGCCTCTTAATATTTTACTACGGGTTATTTATCGTATCATAATATCATGACATGACACTATATTGCGTAACTGATTAAGAAACCTATCTACATATATATTAGAGAAAAGTTTCTCAGAAAACATAGCTCAGACCAGATTTATTTACATTATAAGTTCCTTGCAAAAAAGCAGTATCAAGGGCTTGACCACGCCTCGACCAAGTAACTATTGCTGGCAGACAGTCGCACGGGAGGCACAAGAACGGAGTAGATGGTGCGAAACAGAAGAGACCGGGCTAAAATAAATTGAGACATATTGCACCAAAACTCCAGCAAATCGCCATATAAAGCTTAACTTATGCCTGTACAAAGTCGACTAGCCTGATTTGCCGGCAATCATTCACATTACTATCTTATAAGACACTTTCATTTGGCTATTTAGTACCGTCTGCTTGGGTATCACAACTTCCCGCAGGAAAACATTACAAAAAAACTGTAAACTTGAACTTTTTTCACATTCAGATATGTTACAATTATTTGTAAAATAGCTGGCAAAAAATCTTATCATGGCTGGGATCTTTGCAATTTGACTGACGTTTTCTTGGTAACATGTTCCAGCTATCATTTTTATTTACAATAATTACAAAAATCAGTATTTACAAAATTTATAAAGAAAACTTAAAATCTGAAATAGGCCCCCTAATGCGTCCTCCACCAGGCAAAAGATCCCCAACATGCTGGCAGCGTTCCTCTTTTGTATAGTCACGCTAAAACGCTGGGCAAGGTAGCTGCCAGCTCTGCGATCGCCGGATGTTTTGTGGAGACGCACTGAGGGTTCTATAATGAAAACTTGTTCCAGGTCGCGTGGAGCCGGGATTGCCGCCGGTGTCGGCGCCGCCGTTCAGCGTGCCGGCCGGCAACGGCACAGAGGCGCTGGGCTTCTTGGACATGACACGTCGCCTGTCCTCTGCCATCGTCATGCTGCCTATAGTGATGGTGCTCGCTAACATCGCCATCGCCAAGGCCTTCAGTAAGTGTGGGCTTCATCTAGTGCTGGATCTAGCATAGGAGCCCGGCTGGCAACGGCACAGAGGCGCTGGGCTTCCTGGACATGACGCGGCGGCTCTCATCTGCTATTGTCATGCTGCCCATAGTGATGGTGCTGGCCAACATAGCCATCGCCAAGGCCTTCAGTAAGTGTGGGCTTCATCTACGGCTGGATCTAGCATAGGAGTCCTGCTTCCAACGGCACAGAGGCGCTGGGCTTCCTGGACATGACGCGGCGGCTGTCGTCTGCCATTGTGATGGATGATGCCTATAGTGATGGTGCTTGCTAACATCGCCATCGCCAAGGCCTTCAGTAAGTCAGGGTTGGGCTTCCTGGATATGACGATCCGCCTGTCCTCTGCCATCGTCATGCTGCCTATAGTGATGGTACTGGCTAACATCGCCATCGCCAAGGCCTTCAGTAAGTCAGGGTTGAGCTTCATCTAGAGTTGGATCTAGTATTGCCATCGCCAAGGCCTTCAGTAAGTGTGGGCTTCATCTACGAATAGATCTAGCATTTAGCCTAGCAGACAGGAGTCCGGCCGGCAACGGCACAGAGGCGCTGGGCTTCTTGGACATGTCATCTGCCATCGTCATGCTGCCCATCGTCATGGTTCTTGCTAACATCGCCATCGCCAAGGCCTTCAGTAAGTGTGGGCTTCATCTAGTGCTGGATCTAGCATAGGAGCCCGGCTGGCAACGGCACAGAGGCGCTGGGCTTCCTGGACATGACGCGGCGGCTGTCGTCTGCCATTGTGATGGATGATGCCTATAGTGATGGTGCTTGCTAACATCGCCATCGCCAAGGCCTTCAGTAAGTCAGGGTTGAGCTTCATCTAGAGTTGGATCTAGTATTGCCATCGCCAAGGCCTTCAGTAAGTGTGGGCTTCATCTACGAATAGATCTAGCATTTAGCCTAGCAGACAGGAGTCCGGCCGGCAACGGCACAGAGGCGCTGGGCTTCTTGGACATGTCATCTGCCATCGTCATGCTGCCCATCGTCATGGTTCTTGCCAACATCGCCATCGCCAAGGCCTTCAGTAAGTGTGGGCTTCATCTACGGACGGATCTAGCATAGGAGGCCGGCCGGCAACGGCACAGAGGCGCTGGGCTTCTTGGACATGACACGTCGCCTGTCCTCTGCCATTGTGATGCTGCCCATCGTCATGGTGCTTGCCAACATCGCCATCGCCAAGGCCTTCAGTAAGTGTGGGCTTCATCTAGTGCTGGATCTAGTAGTTAGCCTAGCAGACAGGCCGGCAACGGCACCGAGGCGCTGGGCTTCATGGACATGACGCGTCGGCTGTCCTCTGCCATTGTGATGCTGCCCATCGTCATGGTGCTTGCCAACATCGCCATCGCCAAGGCCTTCAGTAAGTGTGGGCTTCATCTAGTGCTGGATCTAGTAGTTAGCCTAGCAGACAGGCCGGCAACGGCACCGAGGCGCTGGGCTTCATGGACATGACGCGTCGGCTGTCCTCTGCCATTGTGATGCTGCCCATCGTCATGGTGCTGGCTAACATCGCCATCGCCAAGGCCTTCAGTAAGTCAGGGCTGGGCTTCAGTAAGTCAGGGCTGGGCTTCAGTAAGTGTGGGCTTCATCTACGGATGGATCTAACATCGCCATCGCCAAGGCCTTCAGTAAGTGTGGGCTTCATCTACGGATGGATCTAACATCGCCATCGCCAAGGCCTTCAGTAAGTCAGGGCTGGGCTTCAGTAAGTCAGGGCTGGGCTTCAGTAAGTGTGGGCTTCATCTACGGATGGATCTAACATCGCCATCGCCAAGGCCTTCAGTAAGTCAGGGCTGGGCTTCAGTAAGTCAGGGCTGGGCTTCAGTAAGTGTGGGCTTCATCTACGGATGGATCTAACATCGCCATCGCCAAGGCCTTCAGTAAGTGTGGGCTTCATCTAGTGCTGGATCTAGCATTTGTCCGGCCGGCAACGGCACAGACGCTTTGGGCTTCCTGGACATGACGCGGCGGCTGTCGTCTGCCATCGTCATGCCGCCTATAGTGATGGTGCTGGCTAACATCGCCATCGCCAAGGCCTTCAGTAAGTGTGGGCTTCATCTAGTGCTGGATCTAGTAGTTAGCCTAGCAGACAGGCCGGCAACGGCACTGAGGCGCTGGGCTTCATGGACATGACGCGGCGCCTGTCGTCTGCCATTGTGATGCTGCCTATAGTGATGGTGCTAGCTAACATCGCCATCGCCAAGGCCTTCAGTAAGTGTGGGCTTCATCTAGTGCTGGATCTAGCATAGGAGCCCGGCTGGCAACGGCACAGAGGCTTTGGGCTTCCTGGACATGACGCGGCGCCTGTCATCTGCCATTGTGATGCTGCCTATCGTCATGGTGCTTGCCAACATCGCCATCGCCAAGGCCTTCAGTAAGTCAGGGCTGGGCTTCAGTAAGTCAGGGCTGGGCTTCAGTAAGTGTGGGCTTCATCTACGGATGGATCTAACATCGCCATCGCCAAGGCCTTCAGTAAGTGTGGGCTTCATCTACGGATGGATCTAACATCGCCTTCGCCAAGGCCTTCAGTAAGTCAGGGCTGGGCTTCAGTAAGTCAGGGCTGGGCTTCAGTAAGTGTGGGCTTCATCTACGGATGGATCTAACATCGCCATCGCCAAGGCCTTCAGTAAGTCAGGGCTGGGCTTCAGTAAGTCAGGGCTGGGCTTCAGTAAGTGTGGGCTTCATCTACGGATGGATCTAACATCGCCATCGCCAAGGCCTTCAGTAAGTGTGGGCTTCATCTAGTGCTGGATCTAGCATTTGTCCGGCCGGCAACGGCACAGACGCTTTGGGCTTCCTGGACATGACGCGGCGGCTGTCGTCTGCCATCGTCATGCCGCCTATAGTGATGGTGCTGGCTAACATCGCCATCGCCAAGGCCTTCAGTAAGTGTGGGCTTCATCTAGTGCTGGATCTAGTAGTTAGCCTAGCAGACAGGCCGGCAACGGCACTGAGGCGCTGGGCTTCATGGACATGACGCGGCGCCTGTCGTCTGCCATTGTGATGCTGCCTATAGTGATGGTGCTGGCTAACATCGCCATCGCCAAGGCCTTCAGTAAGTGTGGGCTTCATCTAGTGCTGGATCTAGCAGAAAGGAGTCCGGCCGGCAACGGCACAGAGGCGCTGGGCTTCCTGGACATGACGCGCCGCCTGTCGTCCGCCATCGTCATGCTGCCTATAGTGATGGTGCTGGCTAACATCGCCATCGCCAAGGCCTTCAGTAAGTGTGAGCTTCATCTACGGACGGATCTAGCATAGGAGTCCGGCCGGCAACGGCACAGAGGCGCTGGGCTTCCTGGACATGACGCGTCGCTTGTCGTCCGCCATTGTGATGCTGCCTATAGTGATGGTGCTGGCTAACATCGCCATCGCCAAGGCCTTCAGTAAGTCAGGGGTGGGCTTCAGTGAGTCAGGGTTGGGCTTCAGTGAGTCAGGGTTGGGCTCAGTAAGTCAGGGTTGGGCTTCAGTAAGTCAGGGTTGGCCTTCAGTAAGTCAGGGTTGGGCTTCAGTAAGTCAGGGTTGGCCTTCAGTAAGTCAGGGTCGGGCTTCAGTAAGTCAGGGTTGGGCTTCAGTAAGTCAGGGTTGGCCTTCAGTAAGTCAGGTCGGGCTTCAGTAAGTCAGGTTCGCCTTCAGTACGTCAGGGTCGGGCTTCAGTAAGTCATTGTTGTCCTTCAGTACGTAATGGTCGGGCTTCAGTTAGTCTGTGTTGGGCTTCAGTAAGTCAGGGTTGGCCTTCAGTAAGTCAGGGTTGGGCTTCAGTAAGTCAGGGTTGGCCTTCAGTAAGTCAGGGTCGGGCTTCAGTAAGTCAGGGTTGGGCTTCAGTAAGTCAGGGTTGGCCTTCAGTAAGTCAGGGTCGGGCTTCAGTAAGTCAGGGTTGGCCTTCAGTAAGTCAGGGTTGGGCTTCAGTAAGTCAGGGTTGGCCTTCAGTAAGTCAGGGTCGGGCTTCAGTAAGTCAGGGTTGTGCTTCAGTAAGTCAGGGTTGGGCTTCAGTAAGTCAGGCGCTGGGCTTCATGACATGACGCGGCGCCTGTCCTCTGCCATTGTGATGCTGCCTATAGTGATGGTGCTGGCCAACATCGCCATCGCCAAGGCCTTCAGTAAGTGTGAGCTTCATCTACGGACGGATCTAGCATAGGAGTCCGGCCGGCAACGGCACAGAGGCGCTGGGCTTCCTGGACATGACGCGGCGGCTCTCATCTGCTATTGTCATGCTGCCCATAGTGATGGTGCTGGCCAACATAGCCATCACCAAGGCCTTCAGTAAGTGTGGACTTCATCTACGAATGTATCTAGCATATATCCGGCTGCCAACGGCACAGAGGCGCTGGGCTTCCTGGACATGACGCGTCGCCTGTCCTCTGCCATCGTCATGCTGCCTATAGTGATGGTGCTCGCTAACATCGCCATCGCCAAGGCCTTCAGTAAGTGTGGGCTTCATCTACGGATGGATCTAGCAGTAAGCTTGGCTGGCAACGGCACTGAGGCTTTGGGCTTCCTGGACATGACGCGGCGGCTCTCATCTGCTATTGTCATGCTGCCCATAGTGATGGTGCTGGCCAACATAGCCATCGCCAAGGCCTTCAGTAAGTGTGGGCTTCATCTACGGCTGGATCTAGCATAGGAGTCCTGCTTCCAACGGCACAGAGGCGCTGGGCTTCCTGGACATGACGCGGCGGCTGTCGTCTGCCATTGTGATGGATGATGCCTATAGTGATGGTGCTTGCTAACATCGCCATCGCCAAGGCCTTCAGTAAGTCAGGGTTGGGCTTCCTGGATATGACGATCCGCCTGTCCTCTGCCATCGTCATGCTGCCTATAGTGATGGTACTGGCTAACATCGCCATCGCCAAGGCCTTCAGTAAGTCAGGGTTGAGCTTCATCTAGAGTTGGATCTAGTATTGCCATCGCCAAGGCCTTCAGTAAGTGTGGGCTTCATCTACGAATAGATCTAGCATTTAGCCTAGCAGACAGGAGTCCGGCCGGCAACGGCACAGAGGCGCTGGGCTTCTTGGACATGTCATCTGCCATCGTCATGCTGCCCATCGTCATGGTTCTTGCTAACATCGCCATCGCCAAGGCCTTTAGTAAGTGTGGGCTTCATCTAGTGCTGGATCTAGCATTTGTCCGGCCGGCAACGGCACAGAGGCGCTGGGCTTCCTGGACATGACGCGGCGGCTCTCATCTGCTATTGTCATGCTGCCCATAGTGATGGTGCTGGCCAACATAGCCATCGCCAAGGCCTTCAGTAAGTCAGGGTTGGCCTTCAGTAAGTCAGGGTTGGCCTTCAGTAAGTCAGGGTTGGGCTCAGTAAGTCAGGGTTGGGCTTCAGTAAGTCAGGGTTGGCCTTCAGTAAGTCAGGGTTGGGCTTCAGTAAGTCAGGGTTGGCCTTCAGTAAGTCAGGGTCGGGCTTCAGTAAGTCAGGGTTGGGCTTCAGTAAGTCAGGGTTGGCCTTCAGTAAGTCAGGGTCGGGCTTCAGTAAGTCAGGGTTGGCCTTCAGTAAGTCAGGGTTGGGCTTCAGTAAGTCAGGGTTGGCCTTCAGTAAGTCAGGGTCGGGCTTCAGTAAGTCAGGGTTGGCCTTCAGTAAGTCAGGGTTGGGCTTCAGTAAGTCAGGGTTGGCCTTCAGTAAGTCAGGGTTGGGCTTCACTAAGTCAGGGTTGGGCTTCACTAAGTCAGGGTTGGGCTTCAGTAAGTCAGGGTTGCTTCAGTAAGTCAGGGTTGAGCTTCAGTAAGTCAGGGTTGCTTCAGTAAGTCAGGGTTGAGCTTCATGACATGACGTGCCGCCTGTCGTCTGCCATAGTCATGCTGCCCATTGTCATGGTGCTCGCTAACATCGCCATCGCCAAGGCCTTCAGTAAGTGTGGGCTTCATCTACGGATGGATCTAGCACAGGAGTCCGGCCGGCAACGGCACAGAGGCTTTAGGCTTCCTGGACATGACGCGTCGCCTGTCATCGGCCATTGTGATGCTGCCTATAGTGATGGTGCTCGCCAACATCGCCATCGCCAAGGCCTTCAGTAAGTGTGAGCTTTATCTCCGAATGGATCTAGCATATATCCGGCTGCCAACGGCACAGAGGCTTTGGGCTTCCTGGACATGACGCGTCGCCTGTCATCGGCCATTGTGATGCTGCCTATAGTGATGGTGCTGGCCAACATCGCCATCGCCAAGGCCTTCAGTAAGTGTGGGCTTCATCTACGAATGTATCTAGCATATATCCGGCTGCCAACGGCACAGAGGCTTTGGGCTTCCTGGACATGACGCGGCGGCTCTCATCTGCTATTGTCATGCTGCCCATAGTGATGGTGCTGGCCAACATAGCCATCGCCAAGGCCTTCAGTAAGTGTGGGCTTCATCTACGGCTGGATCTAGCATAGGAGTCCTGCTTCCAACGGCACAGAGGCGCTGGGCTTCCTGGACATGACGCGGCGGCTGTCGTCTGCCATTGTGATGGATGATGCCTATAGTGATGGTGCTCGCTAACATCGCCATCGCCAAGGCCTTCAGTAAGTGAGCTCTCAAGGTTGGGCTTCATCTAGTGCTGGCTATAGCACTTAGCCTACGAGAAAGAAGTCCGTTTTCGCTCTGTCCCTCACTTGCTTTTTGGGAAGTAATTTTTGCAGCTGATTTTACTGAATAATTTCGGTTACAGTGATCACTTGATTCCTCATCAAATAGGCGCTAATATGTGCCTGTAGCTAGCGGGATAAACCGTTTAAATGCAGGGTGTAAGGGACAGCTGCAATTTGAATACTGATAGGGTGCACTCAGACCTCGAAACGAGGATAATCAATAAGAGGATAAAATGTCTACGTTGTGTTTTCCAGGTGGTGGTGCCCGCGTGGACGCGACGCAGGAGATGCTGACTCTAGGGCTGTGCAACATGGCGGGCTCGCTGTTCCACGGCATGCCCACGTGCGGCGCCTTCACGCGCTCCGCCGTGTCGCACGCGAGCGGCGTGCGCACGCCCCTAGCCGGACTCTACTCAGGTGTGTGTGTGCGAACTCTGTACAAGAAGATTTCCCGATTTCGGAGTCGACATGGTTTCGTGTACAACAACCACGAAATGTTACCTCTGCAAATATTAACAACATTGAGTTTTCACAGGTACCCATATCTTAGGTTCACAGAATAAAACGTCGTAAATCGGAAACAGGATAGGACCTAAAGAAGATCCTTGAGGAACCCACAATATTAAATTTGATTTAAGCTCATGAAATTTTCTCGTGATTTTGATTCTTTATCTGTACCTATTGATACCGAAAACTTTGTTGTTCCAAGTTTTAAGCAACAATTTTTATGAATGAATATTGTATAGTAACATACATAACTTTGTTGATTCATTACACGTGATCGAGCTAATCAAAAGCCTTGATAAGTACCGTACGTTTTTACCCGTGTGCTTATTATAAATTGAATCGGCGAAATAGATTCTTTTCATCTATTGATATTCTAAGATTGTTTTACAAATATTAGTTTTTTATGTAATGTTTGAATTTTACTGTATTTTCAGGGTTGATCACGCTGACCGCGCTCGCGTTCATGACTCAGTACTTCTTCTTCATTCCGAAGGCTTGTCTCTCTTCTGTACTCACGTGCGCAGTCATATTCATGGTATGTTTCATTAATGATGTTCAACATTATGGTTAATCAAATTGTTTTTACATGATTGCTGATTTTCTTTATAGCCTATTTATAGCCTATTTATTCAATACAAATATTTAATTTTCCGTTTATAGCCTATCTATTCAATTCAAATATCATAGAAGTGATATATACGTGCAGATCGCCGTGATTACTTGGATACCGCGTTGCAGGTTTCTCGTATTGTCTATGACACCATCTTGGGGGTTCGTTAAGAATTTCATGTCATCGGCCAGGCATTAATTGGGGACAAAATCCCAGAAACTTTGTATAAGAAACACATCAGAAACAAAGTTCCCAGCAAATGTTTCCTCGAAATTGCCAGAACCTTTATTCAAAATATGTATTGGGAACATTTTTAGGGAACTTTTGTATTTATGAAATGTTTCGGTTTGTCCCAGAGTTGCTCCCAAATGAATACCCGCCTTTCAGAACTTCGTGTTGCATTTGATCGTGAACCAGTTTGATGATACATAGGGCAAGCTCCCGAAGGCGAGTTTCAAATAGGATTACAATGTCACGTCGAGCGCTGAAGTAATCAACCTGGGGTAATTCCAGATCGACTACACGACGGTGCTGAAGCTGTGGCGCGAGAGCAAGCAGGAGCTGGTGGTGCTGCTGCTGACGTTCCTGATCTCCTTGCTCGGCACTGTGGAGCTGGCGCTGCTGGCGGGCGCGCTGGCGGCCCTGGCGCGGGTGCTGCGCCGCGTCATGCGCCCTCCAGTACCAACACACACCTACAAGGTATAGTGATTGATGTACAACTAATAACTGATAATCAAAAGCTAGCAACTGACTGATGGAGCAAGTAAACTCTTATATAAAATAAATAAGCCGCTGTTTTAATAGTGCTTTTATGTCACCTACTGGTAAGCCGTATGTCACCTCTTAGGTATGCTATACCATAAAGAATCTAGCTCGCTTCGCTCGCTATATTTTTTGTGGTGACGTCATATGGCCCTCTTACGCTTCACTCGCAATATTTATTATGTTGGTGTGTAATTGGACAGCGATATCTGTAAATGGGTATCTTAGCTATTTGAATAACAATTTTTTTTAAAACACTTCTCGTGTAAGGTTAGTTGCAAAAACTATCCCGGTAGATGGATCCCATCCACGCGTTAATAAACAAGGTATACTTGCTTAATTCGCAGGCTGGATTAGAACAGTGGTAGCCCAGTTGGTAGTGGCGTCGACAGTACAGATGCCCAAGGTCGCAGGTTCAAATCCTGCCTATGATGGAAAATTTTGCAAAATTTTCCAAAAATCTAAGCTATTTAATAATCGTATTCGTTTCGTTTGCAGATTAACGGCGGTTTCGCGATAGTGGCGCGGCCGACGCTCGCTCTATTGTATCTGAACACAGAATATGTGAGCTCAAAGCTAGCAGCATTAGCGGCGCGAGCGCGGGGACCTCTACTCGTGGACGCGCGGGACCTCTCACTCATCGACCACAGTGCGCAACAGGTTAATATGAATCAAATTAATAGCAGAGTTCAAAACATTATTGACTAAGTATACAGGGAGTAACAGAAAGAGTATAACAAGCCGAAAGGAGGTCAAGGTGTTCATGATACTAAACAACTTTCCCCATGGAACATGGCTCGAAATATAAATAATAATCCTACTAATATTATAAAGGCGGATGTTTGTGTGTGTGTTTGTTACGACATCACGCAAAAACGGCTGATTAGATTGACATGAAACTTTGCAGAAATATAATAGGGCATCTGGAATAACACATAGGATACTTTTTACCACGGAATAATGTTTCATTCCCACGGGATCACGCATTTTCCAATATTTTTGAAATAGGTGGCGTGACTGAGCCGATTCGCGTTTTAAACGTTTTCGCCGAAAACTAACAGCGACATCTCTTGGCGAATAATACCTACTTTTTTCCCGCGGAATAATAGGTTGCAGCGGGTGAAACCGCTGACGGGCAGCTAGTAAATAATAAATATCCCTGGACGAGACACACAGCGCCATCTAGCCCCAAACTAAGCAAAGCTTGTACTATGGGAACTAGACAGCTGATATAATACTTATATACTTTTTTTTTGTAAATAAATACATATAATACATAGAAAACACCCAGACTAAACACAAATATTTGAAAATAGACATTACAAATATTTGTGTCGGTGGGAATCGAACCCACGACCCTCGGCGTAGAAGGCAGGGGTACTATCCACTACGCCAACGGGACAGTCATATGGCCTCCCATACAAAATTGCCGATCAGCTAATGAGAGGTCCAATTTTTTTTTCATATTTCGATCCATGTTCCATGGGGAAAGTTGTTCAGTTTTATGAGTACCTTGACCTCCTTTCGGCTTGTTATACCCTTTCCGTTACTCCCGGTATTCCGACGGATGAACTGGCTCTTATCATTGAACAACTTTTTCGGAGATAGGCTTGATGGTATATTATAAAGAGTTACGCAAAATACAGGATAACTTGACTACCTATTGTCTATGAAAATGATTTATTTATTTCCACACTCAGTTTCTATGTCTCGAACTACTGTTCATACCTATGAAGTTCTCAGATTATCTTCTCTCTGTATGCACTGTGTTATGTGTTTAGTACGAATGTAGTGTGTGCGAAGTGTGGTGGCGAAGTAGAAGAAATAGAAGGTGTTTTGTTTTTCGCGTGCGAACTGCGAGTAGCCACTCACACTCTTTACTAATCACCTGCACTCGCACTAATAAAAGTGTACAGGCCTTCACATTGAGTTCGTAACATTTTTGAATTGCAGGGTCTGGAGCGTCTGATCAAGAAGCTGGACGCGGAAGAGCAGCAACTAGTGGTGTACAACGCGGCGCACGACACGCTGCGCAAGCTGGAGGGCGTGACCGGGCTGGACACGCGCGCGCTGCGCATGCGCACGCCCGCCGACGCGCTCCAAGCCGTCGCCGGGACACAGGGGAAGGGGGGGAAGATCGTCGCCGTACCGCTCGTCACAGACACCGAGGACGAGGCTGAGGTGTGAAAGGCTGAAGTGTGAAAGGGATTAGATAAGTTACAAACAAATCTATACCGGTTGTTACAAAACAACCAATAAAGCTGAAAGGAGGTCAAGGTACTCATGAAACTAAACAATTTTCCCCATGGAACATGGGTCGAAATATGAAGAAAAATTGGACATCTCATACAAAATGAACTCACTTTGTATGGGAGATTTATTGGCTGTTTTGTAACACGTTGTATAACATCTTCTTCATGTCGTTTCCTCAAAGCGTAACCACCAAAAGCACCTCCAGAGATGGTTTGTCTCCAGGCCGCTCTATCCTGCGCCCGGTGCATCGCCTGTTGTGTGTTGCAGTCGATTGCTTCCAGTATGACATCCGTCCAGCGGGTAGGCGTTCTGGATATAACATATTTGGTTCCGAAACGAGCCAAGTTTTTAAAAACCTAGTAATCATTTGTGTGGGCTAATTGAAGTCGTGTGATGTAAATATTTTTCACACGAAAGCCGCTCCTTGGCATTGACGAGTAGAATATTTTTACAAACATTTGTCTAGTTTTTTATTTGAAACATGTATCAAACATAGTATAGGCAAGATTGTCCTTGTCCTCCGAGCTACCGCGGCATTAGAGCACAGATATCGCCAAACTGTACTTGTATCAGACTAGTAAACATCTTGGCTCTGGGAATTTCCTGAGTAGAAACAAAAGCCCTTTTATTTATTTTCCCGGCGATTTCTGGACATATGTGTACATATCAGAGTTATGAAACCATAAGGTTAAATAAGTAAATAATTAATTGTTTAAAATAAATAAAATTAAGCTGCACACTGTGTTTTAGATAGTCTTACAACCGATTTAAAAAGATAAGTAGGAACACTGAGTAGGAACTATCTCACTAAGTAAATGAAAATCACGAAAGAAGCAAATTCTTTCTAAATTACTTAAAAGCTTGAAACCATCTTGAAACTTTAGCTTGAAATAGACTGTCAGATTGGTTTTATGAATGGTATTATTGTTACCAAATCTTTATGAAAGTAGAAAATGATTGTAAAATAGATAGTTAATAATTTACCTTAGTTTGTAAGTGAAATGTTCTACGCTTAAGTGGACACCTGTGTACCGTGCTAGTCTATGAGTATTGTTGTTTTAGTTTGTAAGGCATGATTGTTATGTGTAAATAAAGAGAAAGTAATTTAAATCAAAGGATAACTTTTATTTTTCTCTCCACTATAGGACCCAAAACAGAAATGTTCCTTATATTAGAAAGTTCCATATAATAGTTGACAGGCGATGTGGCGCTGCGGTAGTGCAACTGCCTGCGACCTAGAAGGTTCCGGGTTCGATTCCCGGTGGGTCACTTCACAAAGTTCATATTTATCACTTTGTAAAGTTCCCAGTCGGGTTAGGACATAGCAGGCTGAACCACCTGATTGCCTAGAAAAATTCTGACGCAGAGGTTCATCGGGTTGTTGGACGACTCGGTGTCCCACTCGAAAAGAAGAAGAAGTGAGGTTCTTGTGTGAGTTCCTTACATGTGAACTTGCTTCGCCACCTTCTGCTCAGGGTTCTGCTCGAAAGAAAATTTTTGTAACTAGTTACCACGTAAATACCTAGGTGGCGCTACTATTCGGTTTGTTTTCCGTTCTTCGTTCGATTTGGGTTGGTCGTTGACATTTCATTCAATCAATTTTTGGATTGTCGGTCATTTCGGTTCGGTAGAATGTTGCCGTTTTATTGAAATTATCGAAAGGCGGCGAATTTTTGAGATCCAGGGAAACAATTTAGATTTTGTTCAGACTTTTGTTTTATAATAACAAATAAGGTTAATAAATTCAAGAAAATAATAAATTGGATTAATTTGGTGACTAACTTCTTACACAACAGTTTGGCGAATTGGTAAATTAGAACCAATGATGATGATGATCTTTCCGGCCGGTTTCGGCCATTGCGACCACTTCTACTCCTGATCAAGTCGGCGCTGATGCGCTCACAGGTGGCCATTGTAGCCTATTTTGGCAGTAAACTCCCGTGCACAGTGTGGGCACGTGAGTTTGCCATTGATATAATTGTAGTTAATGGCGGCGGGAGGACGGGCCTTCAGTTCATAGCGTTTAGCGTCAAGGTCTGCTTTACGCTGCTCCTCAAAGTCGCGGATTCGCCTCTTTACAAGACCGCGCCATTCTGGCCGTTGTGCTACCAAAATTGAGAGGGTTCGATATTGCATCTTTTCATGTGTCTGAAATGAAATGAAATGAAATATATTTATTCAATGTTGGATACAAAAAATATCACTTATTGATAGTCATTACAAAATAATGATAAGTCATTGTAAAAAAAAGAAAATTGAATGACACAATTTTCTTTTTCTTATAACAATTTTGCGGTCCTAGTGTAGACGCGGCTCGGGCGGGATAAAAAAATAAAAATAAAGGCACTGCCTCGGGGCTGGCCAGGCTAACCACACGGCATGTAAATAGAATTAAATTCAGATAACATAAAACAAAAAAGTTACATGCTTATAATTAGCCGGACCCCCTGGACAGGAAAACCCCCCAAAAACCTGCCCAGAAGTGCTCCTATTCTAAATTTACAATCGATTAGACCCTATGCTACCCCAGCTAAGTTTTAAAAATAAATAAACAGTAAAAAGCCAAAAACGGCTGAATCAATAATGAAATAATAATAAATTACAGTAGATAATTCTAACTGATTCGTCTGTGAAATTTATTTTAAACATTGGAAAACTACTCCCATGGAGATTTATCTTGCATATACTCTGAAATATCATAATAACCTTTCTTGTACAGTTTTTGTTTTATTACTGGTTTAAATTTATTTAATGGTAAGTCTTGAATATGTTTTGGAAGCTTGTTATAAAAGCGTATACAATTTCCCTTAAACGATTTGCTTACTTTACTAAGCCTACTTATGTGCGCAGCTAGTTTGTCTTTATTTCTAGTATTAAAATTATGTCGATCACAATTTTTCTTGAAAGTGTCAATATTGGCTTTAACATACACTAAATTTTCATAAATATATTGTGACACTAATGTTAATATGTTGATCTCTTTAAATTTTTCCTTAAGGAGTCCTGAGGCCCTAATTTATAAATTGCTCGAACAGCCCGTTTTTGCAGAACAAAAATGTTTTTTACATCCGCAGCATGGCCCCATAATAATAAACCATAAGACATTAAGCAGTGGAAGTAACTAAAGTAAACTAGTCTAGCAGTATCTACATCAGTGAGATATCTTATTTTTTAATTGCGTATGCTGCTGAACTCAGTCTCTTCGACAATTCCTCAATATGTGGCCCCCATTGGAGCGAGGCGTCCAAAGTTATACCTAAAAACACTGTTGAGTCGGCAAGGTTCAACTTTTCATCCTTTACCTTAATAATTGTGGAGCTCGGTTTGACGTTTGGTAATACAAATTTTACACATTTAGTTTTCTTTTCATTCAATAGCAGGTTATTTACTGTAAACCAATTAACTACTTCGATTATAGCGTTGTTCACTTCGTCATAGTTGAGTTGTTGCCTCTTTACTCTAAAAAGTAATGAGGTATCGTCGGCGAACAAAACTATATCATGTTTTTCTTTAACAAGATAAGGTAAATCATTAATGTATACAAGAAACAGGAAAGGACCAAGAATCGAACCTTGTGGGACGCCCATGCTTATGTTAGATCCTGATGATCTTTCACCATTGACCTCAACCTTTGGATTCTGTTGTTCAGATATGATTCCAAAAGACTAAGAGCCTGATCTTTTACGCCGTAGTGACTTAGCTTCCTGACAAGAGTTTCGTGATGGACACAATCAAACGCTTTGGACAAATCACAAAATACACCTATTGCATCTTGAGATTCCTCCCAGGCATCGATTATATGGTTGATGAGGTCAACACCTGCGTGAGTAGTAGAACGACCCCGTGTGAAACCAAATTGCTGTAAATGCATCAAGTTATTACGATAAAAATGTCCTTGTAATTGATTTAGAATAACTTTTTCAAAAATTTTACTAAGTGTTGGTAGAATAGATATAGGTCTAAAATTAGTGGGGTCAGTAGTACTACCGGCTTTAAACAGCGGAATAACTTTGCTATGCTTCATCAAGTCAGGAAACTCGCCACTGTCAACACATACATTAAATATACATGCTAGACATGGGGCGATACAATCAATTATAGAACTTATAATCTTAACAGAAAGACCGTGAAGATCTGAAGTCTTTTTCATTTGTAAAGTTTTAAATACTTTGATAATTTCTATATTACTGACATGGCGGAATCTAAAATACTTGTCACAAAGGCCTACATTTTCTTTCAGAACAGATTCAGCGAGATCGGGGCATGAATTTAATGATTTGGTAGTCAAAACTGGAATATCGGTAAAAAAGTTTTCAAAAGCCTGAGCTACTTCTGAATTTGTATTTTTTATTTCATTATTTATCATGAGTTTAAAATTTTCGTTACGTCGTTTAGATTTTCCAGTTTCGTTATTGACAAATTTACAAGTGGTTTTGTTACGTTGGTGCTATTTTTAATATTATTTTTATGAAGTTAGACTTAGCTACTGTACAAACCTGCTTAAAAGTTTTTGAATAACGTTTTACATATTCAGCAAAAGATTTTGATTTATTATATGACCTTTCATCATACAGATCGTACAATTTTTCTCTACTTCTATGAATTCCTATAGTGGCCCAATCACTGAATAATAATTTTGTGTTAACTTTAATTTTTTTGGATTTAAATACATTGTCATACTCTGCTTTGGCAAGACTAAATACTGAGTTATATAATTTATTTGGATTTTCATCATATTGTAATTCAGGTAATTTTTGTATGATATTTTCTCTGTAACGATTTAACCTACTTTCGTTTACCGGTACACATGTAATATCTTGTTTAGGTGCCTTTTCAATGTTAATTTTGAAAGTAGCTAGCTGACCAGTATGGTCAGAGCTTAATTTGTTTATAACAGACGCGTCTTCGGCTTTAATATTTGTAAAAATATTATCTATGCATCTGGCTGAAGTGGCCGTGATTCTTGTAGGCACCGAAATAAGATGTACGAGATTGTAACATAGAATCACTATGATTGAAACCTCTTACTGATACTAGAGTTTTCAAGAATATTTACATTGAAATCTCCACAGACAATAATTCCTTTGTTTGATTTTATTACTTTATTTAAAGCTTCCTCCATAACTTTTTCGAAGGAATCATATTCAGCATCAGGTGGACTGTATACGCTCATTATGACAATATGCTCGAGTTCCACACAGGCTATTTCAATAGTTCGCTCAACGGATAGGTTCACGATGTCAGTGCGTTCTTTGTATTTAAGCTCGTTCTTAAGTAATATTAACGAGCCGCCGCGTATTGCTTTTGATCTGTTGAACGAACTTACTACCTGGTGATTACTAAAACTGAACATGAGCTGATAATCTCTAAGCCAATGTTCAGTTACACAAAGTATATCAATATTAAGGCAGTTCATGAATAGTTCAATTTCTAATTCCTTACTTATCATGCCTTCAATGTTTTGGTGTACAATCTTTAAAATACGGCTATTTCGATTTTTATTATTATTCGTACAATTTTTATTATCATTATTTTTTAAACTTTGTTTCAGCAAGATAGACTGACTTAGGCTAGTAAGTGACATAGAAGTCGAAGTTATGCCAGAGTTACTCTCTGTTGTCTTAGGAATTAATTTAAAGTACTTGGAACCGATTCCAAGGTTATAAGGTTAGTATTGCTATTCTGCTCAATAGAAGCAGTTGTCTGGTTAGCCAACAAATTGGCTAAATTTATAAAATAATAAGATAGTAACTCTGCTATCTGTCGTTTATAAACTTTAGATAGATAATATCTATCCTTTGTTACATTAAAATATTTTCCAATAAAAATATTAGTATCAATAAAATGAAATTTGTCAGGATTGCGACATGTCAAAGTATGTAAGTACTTGTTACACCAATGTCGAGTATTATTTTCTAAGTTAGTCATTTTTTGGCTGTAGGGAAAAGCAAAGAAAATCACTTGTTTGACATTTTCCATTATATACAATTGGTTTGAAAATAAACCAAAGTCTTTTCTAGTTGATTCTCTATTTCTCTTCTGAACATCTTTAAATCGGAGGAGTTGACCGCCATACTTTCGCTTGCCCTCCTCTAGCTCAGAATAGAAGATGCGCTTCGCCACTCGCTCATCGGCCATCCGGGATACGTGACCGCACCACCGAAGCTGTCGACGCATTAAGTAGGCTTCAATGCCACCAATATTGGCTCGTCTTAGAACTTCGGCGTTTCGCACTCGGTCGGACGGACCATCTGATCTTCATGATGGTGCGAAGGCTTTTGAGGTGGAAACGATCCAAAGTGCGTAAATGTGGTGACGATACACACACCAGGTCTCGGAAGAGTAGAACACACACAAGAGGATTCGTGAAAAAAAATACGATTTAAAATTTAAATTATTTCGTTTCAACCAAAAGAACTGTAATTAATGATTTTTAGACCCTTTTTTTCTTTTTTCTAGTACCTATCACTCTTCATCTCATTCAATTGATACTTTGATACAAATAATAAATAACTTGCTTCTGCATTATGATTTATTTCTTTTTCTGTAATCAACAACATATATTAATCATCTATTTCAGTGACAGCCGAAGTGGCGCAGTAGTAGCTACTACTCATTTTTACCGCAGTAGTAGCTACTACTCATTTAAATGGTGGCCTTTTACTTATAGTAGGAGGTTGTAAAAATCCGACACCAGGTTACATCGGATTATTGGACCACTCGGTGACCTGGATACAAACTGGATAAAAATCTTATTTCTTTTTGTGACTTCAGTGTTTGTTGACTGTTGACCCCTCTTTAGGCATCTTCATTTATATGGCACTACTAAGTGCACTCCAATGAAAATCTACCTTGATTTGTTTATATATTTGTATGCCTTTGCATGCGCTGCATCACGCGAGAACCATCCACGTACGAAGTTCACTTTAATTCAAGCGGTGCAGATGAACTTCGTGCAAGTACTTGCTCGCGGCGTACGAAGCAGCGCACGCCCAAGACTAAAATAACAAATAAATATAATAAAATACTAAATATTTTTTTTAGCTTAAAATCTTATTGCTATGCGGCAACCCTGGTTCGTTGTGGCTTCGATACTTCACTTCATTCCAATTCATTCATTCGCGGCTGTTCATCGAGCGAGTCGACTGTTTTTTCGGTTTCGCGTTCGGTAACAAAGGATTTTCAATAAAAACATGAGAACTCTGACATAAAAGTTGAATAAACGAAGCTTTTTCATAAAAGCACAGACACAGTCGGCTCGGAAAAAACGCGAGGTGCGTCGTCGATGAGCACAGTCAATTTATCGACCTCCTTCGTATTTTTATGTTTATTAGACGGGGTATCTTTTTGTGTTTGTTTTGCAAACAGATAGTTACCCTCCGTTCAACAAAGTGATCGTGAAGGAATCCGTCGGCCCACGTGCAGCGGGTGATTATGCTCGTTAGTGATCCGTGTGAATAGTGCAGTGAGATGTGTCGGCTGCGGCTGGGCGGGTGGTGCGCCCTGCTGGCGGTGCTGGCGGGCGCGGCGGGCGCGCGGGCGGCGGCGCCCGACTCCTGGCTGAGCAGCATCGGCTGGGGGCTGCAGTCGAAGATGTCGGGCGTGCTGGAGATGGCCAGCGTGAACTACTCGGTGCCGGTGATCAACACGACGTACGTGGCGAGCGTGGAGTTCGACATGCGCGCCATGGGGCCCGTCTACAACAACACCGAGGCCGTCATCAACGCCATCGCACACAAGGAAGCCTATCCTGAAGGTAGGACTTGTTTTATTCAGTTACTTGGTTCGGAGACTCTGAAACATTCTACAAAAAATCAGCTACAAACCAAATCATTTATATGGGACTACTAAGTGCACTCCAATGAAAATCTGCCTTGATTTGTTTATGTTTTTTTCTGGACTGACTATCGACCTGGACTTGACACCAACTAATTCTAGCCTGACCTCGGAAACTTTCTTCAAAACTCCAATAAATCAATGCCAATTTAGATTTCTACTTGCTTGATTCAATATCTGAATGAAACTCTATTCAAACTTTTGAACTAATAAATCTATTCATAACAATCACATTATCGTAACCATAACAGAAAATAAAAATAATTTTCATTCATCAATAGGTGCATTTTGCAGTAAGGCACTTAAGTCAAACTGTACTGCTCAATTTAGCAAAGTTTCATAATAATTTATTGAGTGTAAAAGTTCAATGGTGTACCTATTGTTGCACTCCACATTGTGTGAACTGATAATGTTGCTATGACTAGTCATGCAGTGGAACAATCTCCATACAATGGTGTTGCAACTTGCAACCAACACAATGGAGCAAGCCCTGCCTGCCTGCTGTCTGCCATCTGACAACTAAGCTCTATTCACTATTACAGTGCTACATGGCTACATGTCTTGCCAATCATAATTGTTACATACATGAAAATCACAATAGTCTCATGTCTTCAAACAAACCAAACCCTGGTTTAACCTGCTAAATTGGTCATTGATCCTGCAAGTTTAGATCTTTGATAAACCAGTTTAACAACTTTTGATTAGAATTTTAACATTAACATTAAAACACAAAGTGAAATGTTTATAAGAGGACTTCCGAAGTCCAGATTAACACATAGAATGGAGCCTGTAAGTCAATTGTAAAATTATGTTTACCCACTTAGGAATCAGAACATATTATATTTAGCCTACTAGAGCCTACTTCTAATGGCCTCCCCTGCAGTTTTCCGCTAACTTCTTCCGATCCAAAGCCAACTCTGTCCACTCCTTGTGAAAGGCATCAAGATCGTCACACTATCGTTTTCAGAGTCTACCTAAGAGCTGCCATCAGAACATAATGCAAAATTTTCTATTTGGTTTTACTAATTATACTATTCATGTTTGTTTGACTGTGGTTTGACCCTTCTTATCAAGTACAATATTCCCAATTTAGATAAGCTGAGGTTGAGTGTGGGTATTGGGCAAAAGATACAATGAATGAGTCATCCATATTTTGTACTATAAATTACCTAAAACTCTTTATTACAGATAATCATATTGAATAGTGATAAAAAGCAATTAATGACTTATCATTAAATAATGAGAAAATTGAAAAATTCAATAGCGACCGCCGGGACTTGAACCCGGGACTGTGGATAACCGTTCCACCGCTCTACCGACTGAGCTACGGGCGCCTAGCGGACGCTGTTGAACTTTTCAACCTCTTGATGCTCGTCTTGAAGCGACGATTAAGCGACATCTAGTAGTAGTTTTACAACTAAATACTTTGGTTAGTCCACATTACAGTAGGAATTCAAACCATATGATGAAGCTTTTTGCTTAAACCAATGTATTGGAATTTTTAATGCACTCACAGTGCTATATTATTCTCATAAATTAAATAATGAGAAAATTGAAAAATTCAATAGCGACCGCCGGGACTTGAACCCGGGACTGTGGATAACCGTTCCACCGCTCTACCGACTGAGCTACGGGCGCCTAGCGGACGCTGTTGAACTTTTCAACCTCTTGATGCTCGTCTTGAAGCGACGATTTCAATTTTCTCATTATTTAATTTATGAGAATAATATAGCACTGTGAGTGCATTAAAAATTCCAATACATTGACTTATCATTGTTGTCATTTCCTCTTCTCCTATCATCCTAGTCTAGCACTGCCAACTATTCTTTAGTATCAAACTCTAGCTTTAATTTATTTAACTTTCCTAAGCTCAGTTCATTAATGTTATGATGAACTGCTTCATTAGCTAGCAGGTGTTTATTTAAACTTCCCTGCACTGGCTTGTAACATGTGTAGTGTTGTTTCAATGACATAATATGTTTCGTGTGTGGCATGTGTGTATGGTGTGGTGGGCAGAAAATAGAGAATTTACAGAAGGACAGCTCGCCCCTTCGTCCGATCATTTATGCCTACACTCTGCGGTTGCTACTTTCTTTTTCCGAATTTTTAATTCGCCATATTCGGGTCAATCATACTTATGTACTTTACTTAAATTATATTAACATACTATTACATACTGTACAAGAATATTGACACTTGCGAGTCGTAATTTTGCCGTCCGGCCACACCAAACGCTCTGATGGATGACACTCGCTAGTCTCGCTACTAGCCGGTTCAAACCAGATCCGTTCGACATTGCGCGTAAACGACGGCGCGTGGATGTCATAGCGACGTTTCCTTGAAGCCGGCTCTCTGGATTGACGCCAGCCAATACTTACTTTGTGTTGTGGGTGAGTGAATGCGGCGGCGCCGGATCTGCGGATGTACCGAAATACACCCCGCGATGCATGGGGGAGACACATCCGTCTACCACTGCATGTGTAGACACAACACCTCGTTGTTGCTTTTTTTATTGGTGAACCATTGTGGTGAACAGTAATAAATTAGAGTGGTCAATGTCCAGTACAACAATATTTCATATAACACTCTGTTTTCAAAATACACTTCCCATCAAAAAAATCGAAACACCTCGGTCTTTCTTGTTTTTGGCCGAATTAAACACCAAAAAGTATTGTTTGCGTTAAAAAAATTATCTGACTGTGTAGCTGGCAGTTTTGTCTTTTCAGTGTGTATAAAAAAAATCTAAATTCAAATTTGGAACCCCACCTGTTTGTTCTGTAAATGAGATGAATGACTGAGACACGTTTGCAGTTTGCGCCTTTTAATGATTCATTTCATTACATTATAATTTCACAATTTGCGCATTTTTATTTTATTTTATTTTATAATACTTTTTGGTGTTTAATTCGGCCAAAAACGAGAAAAACTGAGGTGTTTCGATTTTTTTGATGGGAAGTGTATAAGCAGATAACCAATTCTTTGCGCCCAAGGCGGTCAACCTCGTAGACTTGGGGTATTTTAGTATGTTTGTCTCCCTAAGAGCCCAAACAAAGTACCGTCGTAAAATTGGTGGTAGCAGCTAAAATCATTTATTAACCAGTCTATATTAAGTCAGTCCTGCCTGTAGTCAGTTCATGTTTTTTTATTAAAATTATTTTTAGTTTTGTAGAAATATCAGCTAGATTATTAAAGTTTATTATGAATGCTCCATAATGCATAATGCACTGAAACAAATGATGTCGACCTTTTCCTTCCCTTTATTACCATCTTACAACAACTTATAAATAAAATATAATTACGAAATTACTAATTAGGTAGAATAGACTCAATCAATTTAATTATTAAGTACCTACGTAATAAAAATATTTTCATTTTCCTGTCGATAAAATATCATTCGTAAAGACACTTAATTTTTACGACGAGAAATTTCCTCAGTTTGCAGAGCTGTATAAGTTTATAGACATCTCAAACGAGGTTGTTGAAGTTTATATTTCATAGCTAGAGTTGCATCCGGTTGCCCCGTGCGTTCGGTGCCAAGGCCCTCGATGCCTCGATGCGTGGATGCGTGGATGCACACATGCGATCTCTGACCCGCACTCGCAATAACACGCACTAACCACAGACGCTGCGGCGGTCCCGTTGCGAGAACCCCGTTCGATAGCTGCCGTCATGTGTGTCGCCAGGTTACAACTAGTAGCCGAGCTATCAGTGCTACATACTGCCTCCGTAGTCTCAAGATCCGGATTTATTTGACTCGATTCTCGAGGGAGAACACAAAAGCTGATATCTGTTAATTATTCCCAGTTTAGTTAGGATATTGCAGGCTGAACGTTGTTGAACCTGTATGCGCCAAAGATGAGGACTCGTTTGGAAAATCGCAATAAGCCATCATCGGTCTCTTTTCCTGTCTAAGATTACTTCAATAGAAGACAACAGGGACCTCTAAAATGGCGGTTACACGCGTATGTGTCCCGACTGTCGAGTGGTCCCGTGTCTCGTATCGGTAGCTAGCGAGTGATAACGGTCACAACCGCCGCAGCCGTTGACATTTTGCTCTGACTCATAGACGCGGCCTGCATACTAAACGCTGCCTGTATCGTCTGCTACCCGGACTCGAAAAAGTCATTGACTCCGCTCAATAAAGCTATGATCGTGTTATTGAGGATCCAATGTGCCATTTCACGTGCCCTAGATAACGTAGCTGGCATTTCCAATAAGTAGTTGATGCTTGCACTCAACGACACACTTATGAAGTTGATATTTGCGTCATACGGCTTTCTCGTACCCTTTTGTTACGCGAGCCTGTATGAATCAGCCATGTGTAGGCATTAACAAAATATCGATTGCTTTACAAAGGCATGCATAATTGTGCCACCGAAACAATGAAAATTAATATCAGTGCAATATTGTGCAACGTTGCCTTTTTAACAGACTGAAAACTGTTTGCACTGCACAGTTATTTCCTGACACATTAATAGTAGGTAAACCCTGATAGCCCTATATAGATGGTACACTTAATACACTACGTACGATAAGTATTCTTTGAATACTCCTGCAGGCGATCCCAAAGGTTCATAACATAACAGAGGATAACCTATGCAAAGTTGTTCCGTGAACGGATAACTGAATTTTCGACTGTATTACCACCACTACAGTAGCATAGTTTCGAAAGTGCGAGAATGAGCCTTCGGTAAAGTTCATTAAGTTGTGGCAGTATCAACAATGGCCCATCTAAACGGGCGACTCCTGGCAGTTTGCCACGCGTCCTTTGCAGGCACAATGCGGCGCGGAATTGACTTAAAAGGTGATCATCCGGCCTCCTGCGGTGGTCCGATATAAATAATACGCTCAACTTTTCCTTTTGGAACTTTACCCGGGGGAATTCGATGTTTTCCCGTTGTTAGAAGTCCCTGAAACACAATATACATTTGCAGTTGAGAAATAGAAATAATTTACTCACCTTTTCCTCATATAGTTAATAGTCATTAAATCCACACTCAGTGTTTGTAACAGTTTATGATGTGACTATCATAAGTATGTAATTATGTCCTCTCTTTGCCGGTACCTATATCTTGATCTCATGTAATTTGAAGTACGAACATTGTGATCGTATTTAGGTTTACAGTTGATAGCATCGTGAATGGTCCTCTTCAAATCCTCATTTGTTTTGAGAACAACACCTAACCGTCCTTCCTTTCCGTTCGACATACATACATACCAGCTTAGACAATGCTAGTGTTTAATCTTACTAAGTAATCATCTTGCTTATTGTGTTCTACGTGTTTAAAACCTATGTTTTGAAAACAGTAGATGCTGTTAGTATCTTTGTATCCATTAGTGTGCGCAACGAGCTAGACCAATATAAGCAAGCTATAGAGATCACCAGGTATGAACAGTTAGCGCCGGTATGAACACAATCTCTATCCATAAGTAGCAAAACGACAGTGAAAACACAATTGTACATCTATATTTTTCCTACATTTGACGTACGTGTCTACAGAACTTTTGCTTACGCTAGGAGAGGAACAATGGCCCAGAGCGCTATGCACACTCTATAGCTTGCTTATGTATACTCTAAGGCCAGAAGCGTTATCATAAGCTGCTGTTACTCTGTTTGCTGAGTCAGATAACCGTTGTCATGTTATCTCATGCGTTATGGCATGGGATTGAATAATTTCACGTTGTCGTCATCGTTACATGCTCTTGAGTTTATCTGTTTGATATCGTTTCGTGTTGACTTTTTGATGGCCTTTTGGATGGTGTTTATAGAATTATCATCTGCAGCAACAATTGTCAACTGCCCATCGTGGGTCGGTGTTTTCCTTACTCGTCACGCATGGATGGCAAGTTCAAGCAGTGCATTGCTAAGATCTATCCCTAATAGCTTTTGTTAATAATAAAAAGGCCAAGAGTAATTTACACTATATGGCACGACTTTATTCACCGAAATCCTAATACAGAATGTCAGACGGTACCGTTACATTTTTAAACTTTTGACAATTATTAAATTCACTACACCGCCGCATATTAGTCTGGTACTGTATTTCGAACCATACTCGGACCAACGTTGCCTGGACAACTCGATAGTGGTATCTTTGTCAGTTAACAAAGCAATGAAATGAAATAGAATGCGTTGGCCCATCATACGAGGAAATACAGTACCACTCCTACCGAACATTATTATTTTATTATAGCAACACTTGTGTCGCCTGTCATCATTGTTTACGTTATTCACGAAATAAACCGAGACGTTTGCAATTATAGAACATAAATCCAACAGTGTTAAAATTAATAACTAACACTCGGCCAATCCTGAATCTTAATTACGCCCTCGTAATGAAAGAATATCACAAACATTATTTGTCTTACAATAAGTTTTAACAACTGTTTTGACGACCCATATTAAAATATTTACAATCATATTATTCTCAATAATATTTTCTACAAATCGTAACATTTTAAACAATCTCAATGTCTAAAGTATTTCAAATAAACTAACACACAAACGACCCATTATTTAAAATATTTACAATAATATTTTTCTCAAATATATTTTCTACAAATCGTAACATTTTGAACAATCTCAATGTCTAAAGTATTTCAAATAAACTAACACACAAACGACCCATTATTTAAAATATTTACAATAATATTTTTCTCAAATATTTTTTCTACAAATCGTAACATTTTGAACAATCTCAATGTCTAAAGTATTTCAAATAAACTAACACACAAACGATCCATTATTTAAAATATTTACAATAATATTATTCTCAAAAATATTTTCTACAAATCGTAACATTTTAAACAATCTCAATGTCTAAAGTATTTTAAACAAACTTACACACAAAAATACTTATTTTTAATCTTAAAATATCAATATTCAAAAGGACTTGTTTTTTTCTAAAAATAATATTAATTTTTCAGTAATTTTCAGCTAAATTACTCACATACTCGGCTATTCCTGACTACACATTGCGTCCTCGTAATAATAAGAACCTTTTTTTTTTTACTTGATTTGACTCGTAGTTTCACCGTATTTTATTAGCAATCTTGTCTTTAGGCTTCGTATTATTAACCAAGATCTCAAATTTAATAAACAGTACTAGATACATACTTTGTTGTTACACGAAAAAAAAAATATGTTGGTTTAGTTCTATTCATTAATGATCAATTATTTAAATATTTGACGTCCATAGATTTTATTATCTAATTTATTGATATTATTCATTTTAATTTACTCGAGATTATTTTGATTCATTTTTGTTTTTGTTTAGTTGATTTAACTTTCAATTTATCTTATATTTCAACACAGTGTTAAATATTGTTTAAAGAAAAAAAAAACGTATGATTTTATTATCTAATTTATTGATATTATTCATTTTAATTTACTCGAGATTATTTTGATTCATTTTTGTTTTTGTTTAGTTGATTTAACTTTCAATTTATCTTATATTTCAACACAATGTTAAATATTGTTTAAAGAAAAAAAAAATCAACGTATGATTACCAAAAATTTCAAAATATTAAAAATTAGGTACATGTCTTGTTACTTTGAAGGAACTGGCTTTCAAAAATATACAATGAAAATTCGATTTTGAAAATAATAATATAGAAACCTCTTAGAAATTTATAAATCTTGACCCACCACAAAAAAAAACACTGTAAGTATAATGAAGCTCGCTTAGTTTTTTTTTTTTACAACACTTTTCTATTAGACATATCCGAAAATCTGGCTCATAAACTTCAATGAATCTCTCTCGTAACTTCCGAGAAACTAGCTCGGTACATATAATCTTTTAGAAACTTCCGAGAATCTCGCTCGGTACATAATATTTTAGAAACTCCCGAGAAGCTCGCTCGGTACAAAAGCTGTTAGAAACTCCCGAGAAGCTTGCTCGGTACATAAGCTTTTAAAAAACTCCCGAGAAGCTCGCTCGACACATAAGCTTTTAGAAACTCCCGAGAAGCTCGCTCGGTACATAAGCTTTTAATATCTGATTAATCTCAGTAACCGCAACGCAGCTTTTTTTTTAAAAACAAAGCTCGTTATTAAAACCATTTTTTATCTTTGCACATTCATGGTTTACTTTACCTTAATTCTTATTTCCTTTTAAATCGTTTACTTTAATAATCAATTTGAATCTATTGTAATCTTCAATAGTTTCGACGTCAAACAACTAAAGAATATTTTTATTGTTTAGCAAAAATTAACATCGGCTTCAATGATAAAACTAAGTATCTAAGACATATAACATTAGACCGGAACAGATGTTACATACACAAAATAAGCGTTTATTTACGCTCAATCAGTAGTCTCATCTCATCTCTGATTAACTAACCTCTTACAGATAATTCCAACAAAACGATGTCTTAAAATACTAAGAGTTTCAACATATTACGGCTAACAAGACACAATTGTGGACCAGCCTTTTCATCTGGTTAAATGGTATACTGGTCTACTGGTTTACTGGTTAAGTGTTTAACTGGTTTACTGGCCTACTAGTTTGCTTGTCTACGTGTCTACTATTCTGTCTGCTTGTGTTCTTGTCTACATGTCTACTTGTCTGCTTGTCTAATTCTCAACTTTTCTACTTGTTTACTTGTTAATTTTTTTTTTTTACTTTTTTACTTGCTTGCTTACTCGCTCATTGCTTGCTTGCTTAATTCCTTTACTTACTTGTTTACCAGTTTACTTGTTTAATTGTTAACTTGTTAACTTGTCAACTTGTTTATTTATATAATAATACAATAAAATTTATACATAATTTCATTTGAAAAATGGTACAACAGGTACTGCTTATTTCTAATGAAATGTCTTCCAGCAGACCTAGGGAAGTGTAAGTTGATTGAAGATAAGCGGATAAAACGCGCACAATATTACAATTAACTTGTTTACTTGTTTACTTGTATACTTGTTCACTTGTTTACTTGATTACTTGTTTACTTGTTTACTTGTAGACTTGTTTACTTGTATACTTGTTTACTTGTATACTTGTTTACTTGTTTACTTGTATACTTGTTTACTTGTATACTTGTTTACTTGTTTACTTGTATACTTGTTTACTTGTTTACTTGATTACTTGTTTACTTGTTTACTTGTATACTTGTTTACTTGTATACTTGTTTACTTGTATACTTGTTTACTTGTTTACTTGTTTACTTGTTTACTTGTTTACTTGTTTACTTGTTTACTTGTTTACTTGTTTACTTGATTACTTGATTACATGATTACTTGTTTACTTGTTTACTTGTTTACTTGTTTACTTGTTTACTTGTTTACTTGTTTACTTGTTTACTTGTTTACTTGTTTACTTGTTTACTTGTTTACTTGTTTACTTGTTTACTTGTTTACTTGTTTACTTGTTTACTTGTTTACTTGTTTACTTGTTTACTTGTTTACTTGTTTACTTGTTTACTTGTTTACTTGTTTACTTGTATACTTGTTTACTTGTTTACTTGTTTACTTGTTTACTTGTTTCAGTCAAAAAATAATACTATTTCTTTTAAGGTTTTTTTTTTGTTATCTTATTTTATTGTTATTATAATATTAATTAAATTGATTAGAATGTAACTTCCTAAAACACAGTCATCTTGTAAATCATTACTAATATATTATCATTATTCTTCTTTTCTTTTGACTGTTTACTTTATACTTTACTTTAATACTGGGGAACACAGGCTTAGTAAGATTTTGTGTTTAAGGAACGAGCATACTATATGTTTTCATCGGTCATTAGAAAAGCTTGGCACACAAAATATAAATGAAACTGTAAAATTTGCGCCTCTAGCGCATAACTAAATAAATCTTGTGGAATTTATGTGTTAAAATTAAGCTTTGTGTAATTTCTTATGTTCTTACTTCATCAATATGAACATTTTCGATTTGGTGATATTTTTAAATTAACACCATATGTCCTACCAAAAGTGATTTACGTAAAATCAATAAATCATTATTATAATTACAAATTGGCATCGGTTGCTACAGTGGCGCATACCCCAAACGCACACAATGGATCAAGTTAAAATGTTCAAAAGTACATTATTCAAGTAAATAAAAATGGTGTTGTAATTTTCATTACTACTTGTTATGATTGCTTTAATCTTGATACAATTGATATTGGAATGTAATTTTTTTTTTACTTATTTGGCTAACTATTAATTGTGTTAATTTAATTTATTACTCTCTATATTTATCCGCAATGATCTAGGTACTGTATAAATCAGACCGAGCCATTGTACCCTAGTACACAACGGCTCACTTCTGACTTTTGAAATAAACACAAAAAATAATCGAAATATCAAGTATGAAAAAAAATATTTAGTACAAGATCCACATACTTTAAACTTTCTACGTTCATCCATTGCTAAGAAATGATAATTGGAAAACAAAGCGATCCACTGTAGCCCACACGACCATAAAGAAATAGATCAGGCCACCAGCTAGTCTCCACCAATAGCAATATCAACGATATTTTCTTCGATGAGTTTCTTTCTTCTATTTACTTTTCATGGCTGAACGTTGCTCGTGCGAGATTCCATCACTTCTCTTTGCCATATAGCTTCCCCAATGCCTCCAACCAATGTCGCAACATGTGAAAAAGAATAACATTAGTAAATAATTGATATGAAGAACACACGTATTTTATTTTGTGTTACCTGTTACAGATGTGGTTTAAAGAACCTTAGCCAGAATAAGAACAAAATTGACATTAACTGATTGATTGATACGTAAATAATCATATATACCTTATGCGGTTTCGTGCACTTGAGATGACGGTGCAGAAAGTTCTTGATATAAAAATAATTAGTATTTAACTAATAAATGTACCAAATTTTCTTATCATATCAGTACTGGTTTACGTACCTGTTATATAAATAGTTCCGGGAGATGTTTTTTTATGATAAAATGTTTCAGTTGCAAAGCTCTAATGCTGTCTATACAGGAATCTGCGACTGCCATTATTTTCTCCAGTCGAAAGCAGCCCATCAGCACCTCATTGTATCCATATATTTTGTCACGGGTTCCGAGAAAACAACAAAAAGAAAGTATTAGTATTGTGACAGTACCTACCACCATAGTGTGATGTCGGTTTAGAATAGCATCACAAAATATATGTTTTTTAAGGCGAGTGCCGTAAGAAACGATTAAAGGATTCATTTTGTATTTCATTTTTAGGCAATGAACACAATAGGGATATACAAATTTTGAAACTACCCTCAACATCTGTCATAGGAACGCTCTGTCAACCCCGCAAAGGATGTAGGCGTGATATGTAAACGACATAGGCGTGATTTTCTTTTAAAAATAAACGTAACTGCTAATTTTCAAATACATACCCTACATATATACCAAACTGAATTAATCTTTTACCAAATATGTAAGCACAAGGAGGGTAGGTACATAACTAGTAATTAAAACTTTCAAACGTACCTTACTGAATCACGGTCTACACACCATGATATGGGAGCTATTGTAATAATTGCACATAGCACCTCTTCACCGCGAACAGTCCACGATGTTCCACGATGTTGCCGTTCAATCAATCCGATCGCCCATCCATCATTTATCATCACGACTCCACCATTCCTTCTGGTTGGTGCAGGCGCGTTATAAGGTCGTTGGACGACTTGTTGTTCCACACGAAAGAAAAAGGCGCCTCTTTCCTCATTCCGCTTCACTGCCGCAAAACTCACGCTGACTTCACTTCATTTAAAGTGGCTTGAGCTAAAAATTGCACGTGGAAAATCGAAAAACACTTCTGAAATGTTAATAATAAAAAGGCCAAGAGTAATTTACACTATATGGCACGACTTTATTCACCGAAATCCTAATACAGAATGTCAGACGGTACCGTTACATTTTTAAACTTTTGACAATTATTAAATTCACTACACCGCCGCATATTAGTCTGGTACTGTATTTCGAACCATACTCGGACCAACGTTGCCTGGACAACTCGATAGTGGTATCTTTGTCAGTTAACAAAGCAATGAAATGAAATAGAATGCGTTGGCCCATCATACGAGGAAATACAGTACCACTCCTACCGAACATTATTATTTTATTATAGCAACACTTGTGTCGCCTGTCATCATTGTTTACGTTATTCACGAAATAAACCGAGACGTTTGCAATTATAGAACATAAATCCAACAGTGTTAAAATTAATAACTAACACTTTCTATGACACCCACGAGCAGAAATAATACTCAAATACCATTAGAACCACCGAGTAAAACCGCTACTGATACTGTACAGATTCCTAGCCGGTATTTACTATCTACAAAATAAGAACAGTTTTCTACAGATGTTGCAATCAATAGTTAAATAAGTAAGAAAAAATAAAATATCGTCGCGCCGCTCCGTCTGCAACTGCAACCGCATTGTAACTGTGTCGCGACAAGTCGAAAGCAATCTGAATATCTATTTGTGCATCGCCATTATTGCCAACTAGTAAATAGCTTCCATGCAGACACCGCTAGTACCACAAGAACCAAAACAGCTTTGTATTGTTCGAGTTTCTCACCGTCACCTAGTTCACGTCTTACAGTTTCACAGACTCAAGGCGTTGATTGTATGCATTCAGTATTCAGTATTCAGTATTCAGTATTTATTGCACACCATGTTACACATTCACATACATAAAGTAGATCTTAAATAACAATCAGTCTTGAACATGGACCCGGAAAGGGCACAACAATATAAAATTAGGTACCTATTATCTAACTTACAAATTATTACTTTTCAACATTACTAATTTTCGATATTTTGATCACTAAATCAACTATAAAATAAAACTTACATTATAAAATAAAATAAATAATTTAAATTAATATCCCACTTATTACTACGTCGTACTATTATAGTTTTTTTAAAGCTTGTTGTTTTTTTCGCCTAGATATTCTTGTATATTATAATAACATTTATTGACTAGATAATTTTTAGTAACATTTTAAATTTCTGTGCTTTATCTTCCAGTTTGATTTCGCTTGGCAAGTTATTGTAGGTTTTAGCTGCCATTGCTAAGGGACCACATGAGACCATTTTCATCTTTGAAAAGGGCAGGGCTAAGCAGGTTTGGGGTCTAAGATTCCTAGGGCGTGAGTACTGTGGAAAAAGATTTGGATGCTTCCTTACAAAAACACAGGCTTCCAATATATATATGGATGGTAGAGAGAGGATTTCATATTTAACAAAGTATTGCTTACAGCTTGTCATATTATCTATATTGGCTATTATCCTAATACATTTTTTTTGCAGACGAAATAGGTCAGAAGAGTTAGTGCTATTTCCCCACAGCACTATGCCATACTGGAGCCAGGAATGAGCATATGCATAATAGGCTATTAAAGCAGTTTTAGTGTCAGTGCATTTTTTAAGTTCGTACAATGCGTAAATAAAGCTTATAAATTTTGATGATATTTTTGCAATATGCTCCTTCCAGTTTACGTTTGCATCTATGTTTATGCCTAATAGTGAGTATGACTCTATACATTCTATTTTTGTTTGCTGGAATTCATAATCTATTTGCAGGGCTCTTCTTTGGTGGGGTCTAAACTGGATGATTTTGGTCTTATTAAAATTTATTTCTAAATTATGTTCCTGTAGCCAGTTATGAATTTTTGCAATTGTATAATCTAAGGATGTTTTCAGAAGTGAGGGATTTTCCACGGGTATTAACACGGAAATGTCGTCAGCAAATAAGGTGCAAGGGCTTTCCAAGATTGTAGGCAAGTCGTTAATGTATAGGAGAAAAAGCACACATCCAAGTACACTTCCTTGGGGGATAGATTTTGTGACGTGTGCTTTCGCAGATCTCACTCGTGATATATCACCTGTCGTATAATTGTAGTACTCTATCTCCACATATTGTACACGATTTTGAAAAAATGAAACAAACCATTGATGAGCAATACCTCTAATTCCGACGCCGTACAGTTTCTGCAACAAAATTTCAGGCAGGACTCTATCGTACGCTTTGCTCATATCGAGTAAAACTCCAATGGCATGCTTCTTACTGTTTATTAGTTTTAGAGTTTCAGATATATATTTAAATACAGCCAAAGAAGTAGAGCGATTTTTCCTGAAACCATTCTGAGCCTCGTTAAATATATTGTATTTTTCACAATAGCCATACATTCGGTTTGCCATAGCTGTTTCAAAAATTTTGGCGAATGTGGGAAGCATAGCTATCGGTCTGTAATTAGCGCAATTAGTTCTATCTTCCTTTTTATAAATAGGTTTTATAATGGACATTTTTATAAGATCCGGGACCGCGCCTTCAGCAAATGATTGATTAACCAGGAATACTAAAATTGGCGCTAGCTCTTCCGAACAATATTTTATTAATATTGGTGGAAGCTCATCATGCCCAAAACTGCGTTTGTTTTTTAGTTTTCTAATTATTTTACGCATTTCCTCCTCACTAACCGGATTCAGATAAATGGAATTTTTCATTGACTCTACCACTGGTTGCCCCTTTGGTGTAGCCAAAGAATTATTCATGTTTTGCCCAACGGATAAGAAAAAATCATTGAAAATGTTGGCTATGTTTTTCGGATCTTGAATTAATTGTTTACGGAATTGAATTTTTATGTTTGTTTTACTTTTAGGTTTTAATTTGTTTGTTTGTTCTTTTACTATGTTCCAAGTAGTTCTCATGATATTGTCCGAGGCTTTAATTCTTTTAATATTGCTAATTTTTTTCGATGTTTTAACTGCCCTTTTTAGCATCTTTTCATATCTCTTGTAGTGGTTTTTAAGAATTGAATTGTCTGTTTTTGTTGTAAATATTTTTTCCAAACGTTTATTCTTACACGAATTTTTAATACCAGGAGTAAGCCAATATTTTTTATTTCTACTTTTTAATTTAATTTTTATTTTTGGAATGCATTTATTTAATATTTTAACTAAAAAATTGTGCAATGAATTATAATTTTCATTTACATTTTTGTCTAACCTAATAAATTCTCCAAAATTTGTGGTTTGTAGTTCAGTTTTGAATTTTTCTAGATTCGCGTTATTGAAAATCCGTGTTTGCATGAACCAAGTTCTGTTAGCGTTTATATGCTCAACCGGCACCTGGACATGGACACCCTTGTGGTCTGAAAAACCATACTCGCGTGTGAATACATCGGTTTGTTTTAGACGGAAGTTGGTGAAAACTAGATCTATGCAACTTTTTGTTGTTTTAGTTATTCTAGTTAGATTTTTGACATACTGTTGGAAGTTGTACGTTTTGAATAGGTCTAGAAGTTTTAGGGCTGGTTTTGATTTATCAAGGACATGCACATTAAAATCTCCACCTAGGACGATGTTAAATTTGCTATATTTAAGTTGCAAGTGTTTCAGGAGCTTAGTTAGAGAATCGTAAAATATCTTTGGCTGCCTGTTACTATTCGGCCAATACAGCTCGACCAGGATCAAATTGAGATTTTTTACCTGTACGGCACATACTTCAAATACGAACTCTACACTCATACATGTTATGTCACTCAACTCAGTAAATTCAAGTCCCTCCCTCAGAAATATGCAAACGCCTCCTCCCTCATGATTTGATCTGCAAAATTGTGATGCCAATTCATAACCATCCACGCGAAGAAGATCAAGCTTCGACGGATAGATTAAGGTTTCACATAGGCAGATGGCCATGATGCTTTTATCTACTTCTGTGGCCGCCTCTAATAAGTGACGTTTTTTGTTTAAACTATGGATATTTTGAAAAAGAACATTAAATTTATGATCGAAAAAACTGTTTAACTGTAGATTTAATTACCTTAGAATGTGATGGTGTATTGTTAATTATCGGCGTGTGTAGAGTAGAGTCATCAACGCGAACTAGGGGAGTGCAATTGAAGTCCGGCTGAGTCACAGGCACATTAAAGTTATTTGGCCGCGAACGGTGCACTATTTCCCTAGCAATTGCAAAGCTTAGATTGGATGCAAAGTACTTAGAAGCCATCTTTGATAATCGGTAATTCATTTTCAGATAGCTACAGTGCTCAAAACCTTCACATACCAGGCTTATTTCATAATTAATAGCAGAGCATCTCAACACTGCATTATTTGGAAGACCACAGATTATAACATTGGTATTATACACACGATTTAGCCATTTTAATAGAGTTAATTTGAGGATAAATGGATTAGAGTCATTTAAGCCTGCCAAAACTATAAGGTAATCTGTACTTAATAAGTTCTTAATCTCATATTCACAGGTTTTGATTATTTCGCTAAAGTCGGCGCCGCTCTTCCAGATGCAGCAAACTTCGTATTCGTTCCCCATTATCTTCTGTAGAGCATGTTGGATACCCTGTCCCTGCTCGTCTGCGACTATCAAAACTTTACTTTTGGCTTCGGGGTGGTTGATTTGTTCGGGTCCATATGTAGAGTTAATGGAGATGTTTGGGGGTTTTGAAACGAAGTCTGTGTTTTTTGAGTAGGTATCTTGTTCTTCGGTGTTCAATTGGTGTTGTTCTGGAAATTGCAGCTTTTTGATTTGTAAGGTAGAGTTACTTCCTAGTTTTGTAGTTTTGTCTTTCTTTGGTTTTTTGGTTGTAGACTTACAAATTCGGGTTAATTTTTCAATCGTAAGTTCGCATTCGCCTACCGTTTTCTTTAATTCTCCATTTTCTAATAATAAATCGGTATACAATTTCTCATTTGTTTTTAACTGAGCTTCTAGTTTTAAAATCTTTGCATTTAGTTCTTCTAGTACGTCGGAATTTATAGTTTGCGTCGCTCTTGCAGGGCAGCTTCTATTAAGTGAGTGAATATGTGATGCTGTGTGCCCCCCAATCACCGAGTTAGATCTAGAGCTGTCTTCATCATCATCATCATCCTCGGTCGTGAGTGAATCGAATGTGTTACTCGTAGGTATATTGGCTACAACTGCTATGTTATCATCAGTATGTGGCTTAGATGTAGATGGGTTTAGATGTATATGTGGACTGGCTGTCGGTGTTGATGTGGATTTGGGTGGAGCTACAGCTTTTCTTGTAGCCCGTTGCGGCTTGTTAAGTTTTTGGATGCATGTTTGGCATGTAAAGTTTTTTTGGCCACAAAGCTTGGCAAGCTTTTCTGAGTGTCCTGCACAATCAAAATGGTATCTGGAGTTGCATTTAAGGCAAAGCAGCGTGTCTTTCTTCTCTACTGTTAAGTTACATTTTTTCGGTTTATTTAAAAATCAATTCACTGTTGCGTACTATCAACAGTAATAGAACAGTGTTGATGTAGATCGAAATAGATCCTCTGAGAGTTTCGTAACGGTGGCTGCTGTACGCTGATTGAAATACACGCTCCTTACTATCTACTGTGTAGACTGGTTTGTTAGGACGGGCTAGCTCGCGAGGCTGTGCTATGACGTCACGTCGACCGTTGTGATGTCCTTGCTGGCTAGTCTCGGCTCTTCAGCTGGTACATTCGAGCCCAACTTTCACCTTTGATTCAACCGTCTTAATCTCGCCTAGTCATTTGTCCTCAGTATTTTCTATAAGTACTATGTTTCTTCCTTTATTCCTTGACCAGACCACTCTCTTATTTTAGACGGGAATTTGCTTTGTTTCATAACTTAATATGTTATCATAACTTATGATAAAAAACCAATTTCCCGTCTCAAAACTGCTATCGACATTGTATGTTTTATCGTAGAGAACCAGCAGTGAGTCAGTGACAATGAACGCTACGATCCGATAATTTTGGAGCGGAAGTGAGATAAACATAAAAACACGAATATCACAATTTCGCAATAAAATTGCGAATCATGTGAATGGTGTGAAAACCATTATGCAATTCGGGTATTCTCAAATGGATGGTCATCAAAATGCAGACTGGTGGCTTGATTACGGAAGCAGTAGGCGACTGTCAAGGTTACACACTCGGCAGGTTCTGCGAGTCATTACCACACATCGAACGAAAATATTTCCAACGTTCGGCCGACACAGTTTTGCTTCAGAATTGCTAGTAGTAACTACATCCAACATTTCAGCATTTTATTTCTCGAACTAATGAAGGTTTGTGTACGTTATTCATAGTAATATTTTATAAATGAAAGTGCCTTCACGAAAATGACGCACGCTGTTGAATATGGTGATCGCATCCAAATGCAGCGATTCTTGGAAGGACGTCTCGAAAACAGGACAACGCAGCGTTTTATTAATTGGGCTGATGTCATCAAATACAGCGGTTTATTCACGGGTTTATTGCTTGTAAATATCCACTGAACACGAGACCCCAGCCCCTCGACACGACACTAAATAGGCCAAATGTATTCTGGGTTCAGGACAACAATGTCGTATTTTATTCAATTGGATGACCTTACAGCGAACGAGCGGCGAACAACCTTTTTATATTCATGTCCCCTCCATTGCCGACGTCTACTCGCTTGTTATTAGATACTTGAGATAAATCGACCTTTCTAAATGTAACTTGTAGTTTTATCTACTGTTTTCTCACAAACTTGTGTAGTTTTGTGTCATCTGTTATACTTGCCGGCGGCACAGTTTGCTCGTTATCTTTTCTGATATTAAGCAGCAGACTATCTCTTCTAATTACGTGGAGCAAGGCGGCTACAAAAAGCTAGTTTCGAAATGTAAAAGCTTTGTACTTTGAGTAGTTTGTTGCGCCAAGGGCCGAGGTAGCCAAGTAGCGAGTCATAGCGCGTAGTGCGTAGGTGGTTGACCCGAAACCCAACAAGATAAGTGTTCCAACTGCCTCGTCCGGGCTTACGCTAGCGCCTGCTGCTGGTAATGGGCACGTAGTTAAAGAAGTCGGCCAGTTCACTGTTTAGTCCCAACTAGTCCTACTACCATACTACAGATACACAACATACCCGACTGGAAACGCTGGGAAAATAAAGTGCCACATTTCCTTCCTGAAGCTAATACAACTCCAGCTTGATAGCACTAAGTATGCTCATTTATCGATCTTAGTTTTGGGCACTTTTCCCTATTTTGTAGCGACGATATTTTCTTTACTTTATTAATTAAAAACAATCTTATCCCTGATGTTAAGCAGTTTGTGAAAAGCACGCTTCCCTGAGACAAAAACAGATTTACTAACACTCATTGATATTGTTATTAGAAATGAAAATTTTAAGAAACAGATTTACTAACACTCATTGATATTGTTATAGAAATGAAAATTTTATTGAATTTAAAACAGGCAAATCAGATGTAGTATTGAAAGGTCAAATATTTTAGGAAAATTACCGGTTTGATTAAATTTATTAATGTGTTGAGTGCAAATTATTCAATCAATTATTTGCAAACACTTGATTGAATAATATTTTTATCTATTGCCGATTATAGCACATGAGAAGGAAGTGAGATCAAATCACGTCTAAGATTAAATGTTTATAAATGATGTATACAGTGCAGTCAACCTTGAGGAACACTTTCAAACGCGATCGGCGTTTATCGACGAGCTCGTAATCAGTGCACAATTAGAGCATTACTGATAAGGCGAGGAAAACAAACTATAAGAATCGTGGTTCAAATCAGTTCAAATGAGTTCAGTAAACGTTTTGATTTGAAAAGAGACTACCTATGATGAATGAGATGATAAATGAGACTACATAAGCGCAAGCTACTTATTTAATCTATATGATTACGTCCTATATTGACGACGTTTTATATATATTCGTTCGTACAAATGTAGGCATAGGTAGCTACATGAGTCTTCCCGTATTATTATAGGCAAAGAAAGAAAGCTGTTGTTGGAAAAGTTTTCTGGAAGAGATCGCTTTTAGCGATAAGGCCACCTTTGCGCATACTAGCGTCCAATTCTCTTGTATTCTGTTTTTATATTTTGTGCAATCAAGTGTTTTTACCTACTTACTTACTGTTCTTTACACGTCCTACGTTGATGGGTGATGTCCACCATACATTCTACAAATGTAGGAATAGCTACGATACGAGTCTTGAGTGAATTATGAAAGGAAGATCTTGTATTATAACGGTGTTTCTGTGGTGCACCTGGCAGCTGGTCCCGCTAATGGAGTGTCAGTAGCTCGTGGCCTGTGTAAACCAAGTGTAAACAAACATCCACACACGTAGGGCTTTGTTATTGTAATTAGTAACGTCTTGTTATCCCCGGTGTATCTTGTTTGCATTGTGGAGCTGGTTTTGAATAGTTAGCATCACCCTTTTTCTAAGTTTCCTGTTTTTAAAGGGAGAGAAGACTCCATCAAAAGCGGAGTAGCGCATCCTGTGATATACAACTCCTTGCATTACGCTTGCCAATCTGAAAAGCGCTCAGCTAATAATTCCCAATGAGGGAAACCCATTTGACAATGTTAATGATGTAATCCCTCACTTATTGATGACTAATTCGCCTACTTTCAAACTATTTATGACGGACCGAAAGTCGTGGATGAAACCGTTGGTCCGCTTTCGTGATAGAAGACAAACTGGTCTTAATTCAAACTTTTTCTAATTTTATTATGCTGCTAATTAATAACTTCCTTTGTAAAAGCTTCGCAGGTATTAAAGTATCTCGAAAGTAATTTGGAACGCGCCGGAAGTGTCGTGTTTGAAATGTAGAGATATTTTTCTTCATTTTGTATCATTTCTCAAGAGGTTTGCCCCATTTCAGAGAAAGTTCCTTTTGATGAGAGATTTTTCGCTCGTTTACCAAGAAGTCACAGCGATCATGTCATGAAGCGGGTAATCCTTTGTTTGTATGAAGGTCTGCGCATGCGGTGTGACGAGGCTATGATGTGATGTGATGATGTAGCGGTCGGGAGGTCGCTGTCCGTTACGTTATCGCTTCTGATCCGCTACCATACATCGTGCGAATGTTTAGTTTCTGCGTACTTGCTTGCTGAAGTCTGTCTTATAGACGCAGCTACGACGAAGCTAGTTCTTTGTAACAGTTAATTCTGCAAGGAAGATCATTCAATAATCTGACGCAGTGCCGATCTGTTCTTTTTTTCAAGCTTCATACATTTTTCATTGCCAAAATTGTTGTCACCACAGCTGCGTATGCGCAGGAACCAACCGACGACAGCAGGTTCAGTGTCACTGCCACGTTCCGCCTCGTTCCGCTGCTGATTCCAGCCACCCATTGTTTCATCTCGCTGCATTGTCAAGGGAAATAACCAACATCACAGTTCCCTTTTTACAACTTTATTTGCTCAGTCATATTTTTGCACTTGATTTTTCGACTGTCTTATTCGCGCAACTGTATCAGTCGTTATCTTGACCTTACTAAAGGTTAATGGCACACATTTAGTACAGAGAGATTACAAAATAAAGCAACGGTATAACGCACGGTACGTGCCTGTACGCTGCGGCTGCGGCGTTTATCCACAAGTTGATTGTTATTGCCAAGCTGATTGTGTAATTTGTAATGCTCACAGCACAGCCAGCTACTCGTAGATCGTTGACACTATCGTGTTCTGTTCTGTTGGATGATACTCATTGTATCTCTTAACTAGCTAGCTGCCTTGCATAAATTCTGTGTTTTATTTTCTTATCTGTTGGTGTTTGTTTATTTTTATTTCATTTTGTTAATTATTAGAAAATCAAAATAAATAACTTGGAAATATGGAGAATTTTGATAAAATTTCGCATATTGTACCAGGGCATTAGAAAAGCCGAGCAGGTGGCGGTTTCGCTTCGCTTGCCCGCGCAGCTGATATGATAAGATATCGGCGTGTAACTGTTGTTAGCACAGATGCGGCGGAACGTCACGAAGGCCGCCCCGCTTCACCGCACTCCCCCGCTGTCGCCTGCACTGATAACAATGACTGCTGTCCGCTCATGCTCGCCTAGTACTTTTTCAGGAGTTACGCCGTGGAAAACGGTTTTCACGTCGACGTCACCATGAAAATGCTTCGTTATCTATTGTGGTAGAGTTTGGTTTGTTTAGCTTAGTTGACCTAAATGTGTTGTTTGTTTTTTACCCACGACGGAACGGAGACGGTATATGCGTTTGGGGTGAGAGAATGTGTGTTTGTTTGTTTGTTTGTGTGTGCAAACCTATGTTACCAAATATCTGCCGAACCACTGGTCCGATTTTGATGCGGTTTTCAGTAATAGATTTGTTTTTTTTGGTGCATGTTCTTAGATAGGTATTACGTGAAAAACTCACCAGGGGGCGCTGCAATAAACATTTGTTTGTGCCAATCAATGTTCCCAATTATCTCCTAAACCACTAGTCCGATTGTAATGCGGCTTTCAGGAATGGGTATTATTTTGATTGGTGAATGTTCTTAGATAGGTTTTATGCTTTTAAATCACCAGGGGGCGCTGCAGTAAGCATATGTTTGTGTAAATCAGAAGAAACCGTAAATAAATCTCCTTAACCAAAACTTTTTGGTGATATCATGATCTAATAAAATCTATGGAAGTAATTAATGTCATTGATTGAGTTGACGTCTTGCAAAATCAAAATATTTATGTTTTTTTCGACTAAATTAAATTGATTTTTGATTCAATAATAGTAATAAAATGTATCATCACATCATGAATACTCTTCAATCATGGATAGATTTTGTGCAAAATGGTCATTACAAAGTTTAAATCCGCAAGCTGTGCCAATGCAAAAAATGTTATAGTAAAAAATCACATGCAGGTAATTTGTTATTATAATATTTAATTACTGATCAGACAAAACAAACTATTACTTCTTTCTTACACAATGTGTACCTAAAGCCAACAGATATCTCAGCTCCCTGGCTCACCCACGAAAACGAGTCACTGTAGGTTATTCTCTGCATGGCTTCATTATTTGATAGAAGATTAGTTAGAAAATTGACCAAACAGTAACATACTTGATGATTGTAAATTGCAGTGCAGCTGTCTTCGGGAGACCTGGTTAAGTAGAGTGTTTTGATCTTCGATCGAAAATTTTGTAAGGCCCTGCAGACCCTGGTTTTTGGGCATAAACTTGAGTGTAAATTAAAGTAAGACCATCGATATCTGTATGAAATATCATAAATTACTGAAAGTGCAGTTAATATTCTTCATCTAGGCTAAACTCTGATAATAATCATATAAATATAAACCATTCTAGCTAATCTGTTTTCTAATATGTTCTACTAGTGAAACTGAACAACTGTTCTTAGTAAAAAAAATGAAATATGAAAAACTAATTTTGGACTTGCCATCCAAAAATAGCCAAAACATATGTCAGTTTGTATGAAACAAATGATTTATTTACATATTTTGAAAAACATAAATAATTAAGAACTATATTACATATTTATTTTAAATTTTTAGCGTTTGTACTTTAGAAGTTACAGCTGGAACAAATTATGGGTCAAAAACGCCTTTTTTGAAAGCAAATATCTCGTGACAGAAACATTTTAGTGACTTTGTTTCAAAGAAACCTCACCTTAGTTTTGAAAGACCTATTCAACGATATCCTACTCAATATTACAGAAGAAAATTTTTTTTTTGCCCCCGTTTCACTAGTCCAAAAAACATTTAATATATTTTTTTCTTAACATTTCTATATTTGGGTCAACACGATCTATCTTCTCACCAAATTTCATGTCGATAGCTCTTAAACTGACGAAGATATGAGGGCTCGGCATGCAGGCAGACAGACAGACGGACAGACAGACAGACGACAGACAGACAGACTTGACGAAACTATAAGGGTTTCTAGTAGACTACGAAACCCTAAAAAGTTGTTCAGTTTCACGACTAAAACGCATCTTAGAGCAGATATTTGCATTGAATTTAATAGGAGATTAGGAATACACAGTTTAAATTATTTTAACTATGTCATCATCTGCCTGCCCTTATCCCAATTTATTTGGGGTCGGCGCAACATGTCTTTTTCTTCCATTCATCTCTATCAGCAGTCAAATCCTCACTTACGCCTTTATTTTTCATATCGTCTTTTATACAATCCATCCAAACTTTTTTAGGCCTTCCTCTTCTTCTGCGTCCATCCACATTTCATTACTTTCTTTGTTACATGCTCTTTATCCCTCCTCATTACATGCACATACCAAGATAAGCGGTTCCCTCTCATTTTTTCTATCACTAGAACTACGTACGCATACATATTTTATCGGTAGATTTTTTCTACTCACAAAACAAAACAACTTTCATCGAAATGAGAGAAAAACCTAGATTTTCCGTGACGACCTTTTTCAACATGTTTGTATGAGAAGTCCAATTTCTTTTTTCATATTTTCAATATTTTGATGAAAAAGTGTTCACCTTTGTGAGTAAAATACGCCTTTAAAATTTTTGTACCTAATTAAACTTAACCAAATATAGATTTTATATAATTTTAAACCTATTCTCTTTAAAAAGAGTAAAATAAAAACAAAATTAAAAATTTTGAAAGTAACGATGTTGAAAAGGATAAAATAATTTTGCAACCCCCGACCTTAATATGCTATGTGATAAATAAGAGGCAATTTACATTATGTAAAAGCTTTTGTACAAGTGAGTTGATTTAATTGCTTACTGAGTCAGACATAATATGAACAAAAAAGTATTCGCTTTTTTAGCACTTTCTTACGTACGTATTTGGTTCTCAAAGGTGTAGGTGTAGCAATCGCATAGGTAATTAACTCCTTAAGTTAATTAATAACACTAGAAAATACGTCGGGGGCTGCTCTATCAATATTTAAAACTTCAAGACAGCCCCCAACGTATTTTCTAGTGTTAATTAATAACTTAAGGAGTTAATTACCTATGCGATTGCTACACCTACATCTTTGAGAACCAAATACGTACGTAAGAAAGTGCTAAAAAAGCGAATACTTTTTTGTTCATATTATGTCTGACTCAGTAAGCAATTAAATCAACTCACTTGTACAAAAGCTTTTACATAATGTAAATTGCCTCTTATTTATCACATAGCATATTAAGGTCGGGGGTTGCAAAATTATTTTATCCTTTTTCAACATCATTTTACCGTCGTGGGTACTTTCAAAATTTTTAATTTTGTTTTTATACTCCTATTCGGAATGTATTGCGCTCGGGATATTCTCAGCGATATTTGCGATTTGGAATCTTGCCAGCTTTTGCGCCACATTTCTTTTTCGATTTTTAAAATTAAGTGCAAACTGTACGTGGTTGATAAATCTAGAGCGCAGTGAGTGGTCTCAATCGGCGCAACGGTCGTGCGGGTTTAATTTATCCGATGACACTAGTTTATTGGCTGCCACACACAGACTGGCCGGAGTCAATGCACGCAATTCACTCCACAAGGATTTTACGAGAAGCACTCATTGCCCATCGATGATGTTTCTTAGAAGTCACTTTGGGTGGTAATCATTTTGCTGCTGAAACTTGACAAAGGACCACTGCTCGTGACTGGATAGTTTTTCCACTGCATGGTGTATTGGTTGGGGCCGGTGGTGCTGGTGGCCCGAATGCCGGATCTGGGTCGCACCTGCATTGCGGCGCGCTCCTACTTGACCTCTTTCGTAACCGTTGCATTGCGCCCTGCGCGTCCCATCACTCGCTTACTGAAACATTGTAACTATCTCCGAGGTATTGTGACCGCCCATGGATCATAACCCGAAGTTCCCGACCCCGTGTTCGTTTTTTGGCGGGGACATCCTCTTTGTGGAACTAGCGCCTTAGATTAGTGTTCGTTGGAAATCCATGTTAGTGTACTATCCTAGTCCCGAAGTTGTTTATCACTGACACCTAGGGCTCTTCATCGGGTTTATAGTACACGTAGACTCTGTGTGCCTACGTGTCAACTTCAGGGATCAACTTGACGGCAGAGCACCCTCAAGTCGAAGTGGCGATACTCTGAGCAGTTTCAGATTTCCATTTCGCTGAAATGGTATCTTATCTCATCGCCCCAATTAGTTTCAACGAGTTCAAGAGCTTTCTGCTCGCCCTTTTTGTTTCGAGACTTTCTAACTTTGAAAGATATTTCATTTTGCAAAAGGGTTTTACTGTATTGCTTTCGTTGTGGTAATAAATAACGGTTGATCTCCGTCCTGGATCGGTAGTGCTAAGTTTAGCCGCGTCGGGATGTTCGCTAGATGGTAACTATCTGAAATGACGCGACGGAGGGTCTGGGTACTGGGTGGCTGGAGGTCGAATCAATTGCACCCGTTTTATTGCGCTCTCCGGTCCGTCGCTCCGCTCCCCACGATGTTGCCAATGCTTTATTACCTTCTATCTAATCGTAAATTGTTTATTGCTACGAGGACTAATATTACTAACAATCTGTTTGTAAAAGTGTGATGGTTTAGTTTTTGATGGTCTGCTGCAGCTGCAAACTTAATTAAAAACTAAAGCAAGCTAGTTCTGCGTCTGTATACCTATTGTAGTTTTGTATGCAGCTTGTTGCCACAATAGTTCCAGATCCAGCCAATAAGAAAACATTGATCGATTCACACCACAAAGGAAATGCAGTGGAAATTGAAAGAGAATACTTCAGAACTGTACTCATTTCTGCGCAACTCAAGAAAACATGTTTTGAAAAGTGATTCCATGTTATTACGTCGTTTATTGAAAGGAAATGGGTATTTCCCTGTAAGCTTCGTCTATAAACGGTAATCGTAATAATAAATAACTAACCTTATCTAATCTAACATCTTTATATTTGTTTACGCCCTACATTAGAGGATGCCATTTATTGGCTTAATGAGTATTTAATGTTAGTCGTAGTTAGAGATAAATACTGAGTCATAGTTTCAGGGTAATATAGATGCTTGAAAAGAAAGGATTTTTGTATCCTCCGATTGGAGTATATTTTTATTTTGCCGTTTAGGCCATTTGTACTGGCACAAGGCATTTGTGGCAGAGAGAGGAGGAACCCAACAGTAGGTGGAAAAGGCTGAAATAAATATGACGGGTGAAATGAAGTAATGCGAAGAGTGTTGTCGTCGTCGCCGGCGCACGCGCAGCTGCGGTGCGGGTGTGCTGGTGTCGGCAATGGGGTCGCACTTGCGCAACTCCCGCTTTTTGCGTCCAACAAATAATTAATTATTAATCCGTTAGGCACGCCCGCAGTCATGGACGCCCTACTCACTCCTTATTGGCGGAATTGGTCTTAAACAAAATAGACAGATTTAGGGCGAGATGCTTGTACTGTACAGCCACGCTCCGGTCCAAAGTTCTAACTGACCCAGCTTGAGCTTGATTGTACCTAGACTAGTCGAGTAAAGCCGTCTAGTGCGACTTGGAAGTTTTGCCAAGCTGGGTGCCGAAAAAGACGACTAGGTGATAAATTGAATCCAGGGACAGCAACGTTCCCGTGAATGCAACACTATGCATGGTAACTTCGGCCATAGAATTAATAATCTAAGGCCTATGTTCATCAGTAGAGTGTTGTGGCTGTCGATGATGATGTAGTTAGGAATATTCCATTAGCAAGTGAACTTCGATAAGTGGACCGAAGCAGTAAAACCAGCTGTAATCTGTAATGCAATGCTCAAATGCTGGCGCGTTTCATCACGGCTTCAGATCAAAGCGGGATCAGCTGTGCACTGTACGGGTAACTAGATCATTGGGTTAGTAAACAAACAACTCCTTTACGCTGACCATTACATGCCATGAAAGCGACAACGGTATTGCCATTCCGAAGAAGCGAGCGATGGATGATGCTAACTGCCCCGAAGCGATGCAGAATGTAGCACCAAACTACAAATTGAATGGAACAAACAGTTAAATCCAAATGGTTCGCCTCCGCCTTCGACAGTGACTCATGTTCTCAAAACACACAAAAATCACCCTAAACTCCTACACAATAATGCTCAGATTTGCGTGAGCGCGTCTCCTGCAGGTAAAAGTGACAGTGGTACACTCATTGCTAAAGAATTGAAGGACCTTCAGAACAGACACAAACAGTCATCTATTTTTGTAGTTTCCGAAAATAACTAACAGTTTTTACATTTATTTACGAAAATAAATATGTAGCTAGATATGCCTAGTGGACGGTTGATAAACTTAGGCAGCAGAGTTCATCCGGTCATTGGTCGATTTGGTGTCACACTAAAAATGTTCCAGGAAATTGTTAACAAAGTTTCGACTCTGTAAATGCATCACGTCCAATTTTGAAGGGTTGCTCCCCCTTTTCTCCCCTCGTGCCCTATTTTTCCCCTAAACCCTGTTTGAGGAACATTTTATCTTGTGATGGCGAATAAAAACGCTACAAACGTAGAATTTACTTACCATTTTTATTACAGTCATGCATGCCTATCTTAGTCAAGCCAAGTATTAAAACAACTGTGATTGTAGTGTGTAGATACAATTTATTTTATCAGCTGGGCATTTTCAATGACCTCGATATACCTACCTATCAACAGAACTGGTATCGCAATTTCGGCGATGCTCTCATCTCCCGTATGGTCTAGTGGCTAGGATACCTGGCTTTCACCCAGGAGGCTCGGGTTCGATTCCCGGTACGGGAAACTCTTTTGCACTTTTTTATTTTTGTTTTGGGATTTAATGTATTTCATTGATATATTTGAATTTGTCGTATTATTAGCTTAATATTTAATACCTCTATTTATGTTGACGATATTGTTCTCTTATCCACCTTGATTTCCATTTTACATACCGCAAAGATAAAAATCTTGATATCTTTTATTTATTGGTTGGTTGCGAAATCCCCCACTAATACTTGCGTCAATCATCTGCCTTGTGGGTTACACCATCAGTCGCCGCCGTATAGCAATTTTCCAGCAATCATATTGCTCGAAGGGTACGGCTGGTGATATTTTCTGCTCGCGTGCGCACGTTGATTATTCCATCATACCGACAAGACATCTTATCGGAATTTATCGGATACATCACTTAGTTGTAATTGTTATTATCGTTAGGTGTATACAGGTGTATATTATTGTTTCACGATAAGCAATTTTTGTTTATATTGTTTTTATTAATACCTGGCAAGACAAGATAATCAGAACAACTTATTATTTGTATTGCTAGACGAGTAGGTAGCTTGTTAAAAAGTATTGTGAAATTTTCCACGGTGTGATGTGTGCCGGTGTCGATTGTTTCACACAATCACGGCGAAAGTCGGTTGTTAGTGATGTTTGGGACATAACGAGACACGGACCGGCGCACAATATGGCAATACTACACCGCAATCACAATGCTAGAAAGCAGGCATTCATACATAGGTATATCGCGCCTTTATTCCTTTAACAGTAGGGTGTATCCCACCCAAAACATAAATGTGAAAGGCTGCCAAGTTCGATAATATTGGAATGCTTCGCCTATAAAAGAAGTGAGATCTAAATAAGTACCAAGTTCCATACACAGACCTCAGTTAAAAATTGTTACAGGAATGCACACTTGATTTTCCGCAGTTTGGAAAGTAGATTCTGAATAAATATCATATTAAATATCTAAAATTCTAATACTTACAAAAACGCAAACCTGTTTTTTCAGCAGTTTCCTTATGACATTTTTTATTTATTTTTTTCTGTACTTTGTAATGATATAACTTGGCAAGTTTTAATAGAAAATTATATACTTGACTCATTGCGTTTAGTAGGTTTATAACAAAGTGTGTGAAAACTTGCCAAGTTATATCATTAAAAAGTACAGAAAAAAATAAATAAAAACTGTTATAAGCAAACTGCTGAAAAAACAGGTTTGCGTTTTTGTAAGTATTAGAATTTTAGATATTTAATATGATATTTATTCAGAATCTACTTTCCAAACTGCGGAAAATCAAGTGTGCATTCCTGTAACAATTTTTAACTGAGGTCTGTGTATGGAACTTGGTACTTATTTAGATCTCACTTCTTTTATAGGCGAAGCATTCCAATATTATCGAACTTGGCAGCCTTTCACATTTATGTTTTGGGTGGGATTTCATTTATTTTTGTAAGGTTTATTTTCTTTTTTTCTTATGATTAAGTTAGTTAAGGAAATGTCTCATTTATACTAATTTTCAGATTTTTGAATATGGGCTATATGGACTATGCTTCTTACAAATAAATGGACTAGTTTTTTTTATTAAATTTTTCTACGTTTGCGTGGCAAAGGAAACTTTTTTGTTTTGTCATTTTGTATGCTGTCTTGTACGACTTACACGCTAGAGCGCATGGCCCATTCAATATCTTGGATTTTTTTTTACACGTTTTCTATTTACTGATAAGCTTGCCAAGTCAGGGCGGTATAATGTACGTAGCCGGATATATTCAATTATTACTTAACATAACATAACAGCTACAACAGTCCACTGCTGGACATGGGCCTCCCCCTATCGGGGGGTATTGCCATACTCACCACGCTTGGCAGGCGGATTGGCGAGGATTCCCTGGATGAGTATCCCTTAGTAGCTTTTTACGACACCCACGGGTAGAATTGGGGTGATGTTATTCTAAGCCGGCATCACACGGCATAGCAATTACAGCAATTTTTACTTTACTATGACTAAATTACAAACCTTCGTAACGAATTTTAGGTCGGTACGACCATTGGAGGATATAGATAAATTTTTTGTTTTAGTTCCTTAGGGGTATGAATTTACACCTTCATTATTTTTAAAACCGACTCACACTTGGCCATTTTCAGATTTTTTCCTTTACCTTGACCTAAAGACCTACCTCCATGCCAAATTTCAAGTCAATACGACCATTGGAAGTGGTCTAGGTTTTTGATGAGTGAGTGAGTGAGTGAGTGAGTCAGTGAGTGTATAGTAAAAATAGCGATTTTCTGACGTCAATATCTCAAGACCTACAACAGGTACATTAATGAAATTTTGTATTTTAGATAAGTAAGTAGATCTCGACAGATACTAGAAAATTTCATATGCGTAGATAAAATAGATTTTGAGTTATAGGTAGGTCGAACTTGGCCCGAAATGGTTCATGTAATATAACCCACGGCCGGTGTGTCGCTTCTTTGCTCGAACTTGGCGGACACACTGCCGTGTGTCTAGATAAGCACCTGGGAACATGAAGACCGACACATATTTTTCACATGCTGAGTTACGCAGATGCTGTGATGTCGTTCAAAAAGATCCTGCCAACACCTAGAAATTCACTACTCAAGCAACATTAGTGCATCTCATCATCATCTTCCTGCCCTTATCCCAATTACTTGGGGTCGGCGCAACACGTTTGTTGAACACAAAATCGTGTTGCAAAGGATTTGGCTTAATTTTACGACCGGCCACCTACCAGACGTCAACCCTCCTTGGGAATGCTTTTGTGGTGGATCATCATCAGATCATCATCATTACGGTTGACCCTGGCTGTTTGAGTGGGGTTTATCGTTTGGTCGCCTCTTACGACCCCCACGGGAAGAGAGGGGGTGGTGCTATTCTACTTTGCTGATCCCACACGGCATAACATTCACATTAGTGCATCTATTGTAGTTCAATTTGCTTCACAGGTCTCCTTTCGTGGCGCGGGCTCTAAAAGCCGCGTTGAACCTCTTTATTTAGAGCAACAGTGCTTTCGCCAAGCCGTGTAGTTGTAGAAAGCTACAACATCTTTGTAGCTATGTTGCATCTGCTACATAGTTGCAGAACATGGATACTTATTCTAAAAGTTGAACTTTGTTGAACTTTATGCACAGTTATTTCAAAAAGGCGTAGCGGCGGTGCTGAGTGAATTGCTCACTCACATTGCAAGACATGTAGTGTAGGTAGTGGCTGTTAAAATACCTTGCCGGCAGGGCCCGATTTGGGATTCATCGCTGGTTATTCCATGGGCGTAATAATTTCAATAAAATCAAGATAATCAACAATATATGCCAAAATTTGCCAGGGCTGGGTAGGTGATAGCCACTTGTGCCTTTCAGGGAGTATTTGCCTCACTTATACTTTCTTATACTTACTATAGTCAATAGAATTGACTGTGCTCTAACAAAGAGCACGAACCATAGCTTGACTCTAGCTAGGCATTAAGAATGCCTGTAGGTTGCCTAAACCCGGTGCGCTCCAGATGCAGCTATCGGCGACCGTCGACCCCGCGACTTGAGACGTCTTATGTAACCACTCGTAATCGCTTTTATTGTCGAAGGACCTATTGTAATGTTCCCTCACGATAACTGGCAAAGAACACAAACCATAGCTTGTCTCTAGGCATTAAGAATGCCTGTAATAGTCACCCGGTGCGCCCCAGATGCAGCTTACCGGCGACCGACGACCCCGCAACTTGCGACGTCTTATGTAACCATTCGTAATCGCTTTTATTGACGAAGGACCTATTGTAATGTTTCCTCACGATAACTGACAAAGAGCACAAACCATAGCTTATCTCTAGGCATTAAGAATATCAGTAATAGTCACCCGGTGCGCCCCAGATGCAGCTTACCGGCGACCGACGACCCCGCGACTTGCCACGTCTTATGTAACCACTCGTAATCACTTTTATTGACGAAGGACCTATTGTAATGTTTCCTCACGATAACTGACAAAGAACTCAAACCATAGCTAGTCTCTAGGCATTAAGAATGCCTGTAATAGTCCCCCGGTGCGCCCCAGATGCAACTATCGGCGACCGTCGACCCCGCGGCTTGCGCCGTCTTATGTAACCACTCGTAACCGCTTTTATTGACGAAGGACCTATTGCATTGTATCCTCACAATAACTGACAAAGAACTCAAACCATAGCTAGTCTCTAGGCATTAAGAATGCCTGTAATAGTCACCCGGTGCGCCCCAGATGTAGCTTACCGGCGACCGTCGACCCCGCGGCTTGCGACGTCTTATGTAACCACTCGTAATCGCTTTTATTGTCGAAGGACCTATTGTAATGTTTCCTCGCGATAACTGGCAATAGCTCAAGACAATAAAGCGCTCGTGGTGTGCCGAAAACGTAGCAAGCACGAATTTACAATGAAGCTGAACAACATTTTCTATCGAGCCTGTCTTAGATAGCGATAATAATGATTCGAGTTTCTATAGAAAGTCAGTCAGCTAAACAGGAAGTTTCGGAGGCTGAAATTTGTTTTCTCGCTTACCAAAATAGCCTCGCTCAATAGAAAAAGTTCAGTTACGTGGTCTGACCATACCTTACACGTTACACCCTGTACTGGAAGGCCTTTTTGCTAGCTCTTTTCGATATAGTCGCTTCTAATCTAGCTGGCACGTTTGAAAATGGCCATTACTCTGGTAATTGGATAACGGGTGACGCTGGAGCTGCTCTGATGGAATTCCCGCTGACCTGTTTCCTAGGTAACTGCGTTACCAGCGCTGACGAGGTTAGCGCAGGGTCAGTGTTCAGTAATGGCTGTAACGACAGGAATGGCTCAATGCAGTTACACAGGAGCTCTATTTTTGAATTTTCGCTGGCGAAAGTTTGCTACTGAATGTCCTTGTATCTCCTCTTCTGGACAAAGATTCACACATACCCTTGACTTAAACAAAATTCGAGTAGTAGCAAGTGTGGTACGAATGTCGTCCCCTTGTTTCCGGTATAGTCCCGCTATGCTTATTTTTTTTTTAATACGTAAAAAAGAGAAAATATTTTTAGAAAGAAAAGTGTTTATTGAGTTGGGTTGGGTAAGAGAACATTTGAAGATGCCAAACTAAAACCTCGTTTATCTCAGAAACTGTATGCTACACACCAGTTGCTTGGAGGAAGCTGTAGATCATGATGAGATCCGCATTTCAGGTGATAGATGTCAAAAAAACTGTTTCAAAAATGCCCCTCCTGACCGTGGCTTTCACGCGGGAAAGCGACACACCGATTTCGTACACGTTTCCATACACGCGCGCGATTAGACACGGCTGTCGAAGTTTCACGCACATGCAGCGAAAACTACTCTCACTAATCAAAACACAGTTATTTTCACCATGGTTCGTCATACCATGCCATTTTCTTTCTACTATGGTTCATTCCATCATTTCCATCCATGCGTGTATTATAGTAGGTTTCCTTTGTCTAGTAAGTTAAATGCTCGTATTTAACTAGACAAAGGAATTTCGAGAGTCTCATTAACTGGCCCTTAAACTAAAGTTCTCTTCTAAATATTTATCTTGAGAAGTAGAGATTCATGTAGGAGTCTACGCAACACGACTTGACTATGTATTTATTTACGACTGCTGAATGTTCTCGGTCCCCTTTTCGCCCTAAATCGCAAGACGGCTGCGAGTCCCCAATCCCTCCTCAGCGCGAGTAACGCCACGACCCACTGACTCGGACGTATTACTGACCCTTTTTTCCTCCCCAACTACATGGTAAATCACCCGCGCCTTTGCTTACTCTACATTCCGCATGCAGGGGGAAAAATTGGGGAAAGAAAAAAGTTGTACCTAAGTAGTTATGTAGATACAGGTACGGTGCCCATTAGGTAACTATTGGGCGCAGTAGTACGACGGATGAAATGTTTTATCACTTGGTGCACCAAGATGCGCACAGTGGTACTTGTCCGGTGGGTGTAAGCGATACGAGCTCGACTCGCCACTTGATATGATAGTTCTCAGAACCCCGCGATACCCGAGCCGTGGCTTGACCAGCTCCTGTAGACCCCTCGCCAGCACTGCATGTACAGGATGCGAAAAATACTTACGGTATTGCAAGTGATGATTGCCGTTGCTAACTGAACAACTTAACACATACAGAAGTTTCGAAATAACCCTCCTTAGGCAGTCAGTAAAAGAAAAGGAAAATGATTCTCGAATTTCCCATGCGAAAAGAATCTGCCTTGAAAAGCATCCACCTTGTTTTTATAAAATGTACTATGTGGTTCATTAGATTAGATTAGGCTCTCAAGTTTATCCCACAACACAAGTGATAAAAAATTTCTAATCCTAATTTTCAGGGCAGGGCTCCTAGAGTTCCCGGCTCAATCAATTCTGGTTAGATGCTTCCTTATTGTTGTTCATTAACGACTTGCTCCGCTCGCTCGCTGTCGTTTGATACGTTCATAAGTACTTGGCAGTTTATAGTACTGTTTAAATGCCCTGAATTGATTCATAGTCTTTGGACCCTTTGTGGAACGTTTATTGCGGCGTTGAGTTTGTCGGCGATAATACTCGGAAATCTCTTTAAGATCCAGTCGATGTCTAATATATAGCGGCAATACGTCGATAATGCCGTTAAAGCAAAGTAATGATAATATTAAACCGAGAAGTTAAAGTAACTTCTGTAATCGGAAGAGGTCCTTGGATTTCCCCGAAATTCTGTCGTGCGATCTAGACCTGGCTGACTTGGGACCATTTTGGGAGTAGGTCAAAGAACAAAGGTCATATCGGCAGCCAGGCTTCTCTGAGTAATCAGTAAACATATATCCCAGACATATTGAGAACCGGCCTGTTCTCTTTTTAAGTCGGTTAAAAGTGCAAGGCTTGGGCAGCCGACGTCCTCTTGCCCCATGGTGAAGTGGTGACACTGGTTTGTCGCCTTTCACTCGGCTAACGAATGCCGGTCGTAATGAACTTACCATTAAACATTGCCATTAAAACTCTAATCGATTGCCTGTTCTCATTACAGTTTATAGAGCTGGCTGTAATCATGTTCAGAGCGCTAGGTACTAAAATTCACCTAAGTACTAGCCATTAAAAGGTTGTAAAAGTGTCAGTACTAAGATGCTAGGCAGCAAAACACAGTTCTTTAAAAAAATGGTCTTCAACTTTATACTCTGCAGCGTGAACGACCTAGCAAAGCAACCTTTGATGCTCTCTACCCTTCTACAAAAGGAGCAGATTCATGTTTGTATCCTGAAGGCTTCTGCCCAGCAGAATGGCTGTTGCATTGTTTCCGTACATAACCACAGCTCGATAGTCCTGCGCTGTGTGCTGCGATGTTGCGCCGAACTCAACCGAAACAGCTAATAAGATCTGTAAGCGGTTGAGAATGGCAACAGCGGAATACCGGCACAACAGACGGACTATTCCATGATGTCTGATACATATTTGGTGTGGTTTTTGTGATGATTTGGGACACGTCACTAAAAAAATACTAGCATGGTTTTTATTCAATTTGAATAATTAATGACCTTCAAACATTTTTTTCATTACGCGTGAAGAGAATTACGTCTAGGTACCTAACGAACGAACGGGCGATAAGCCCTTTCAAGGTGATGATATGTAAATACTTCCTGACATTTCCTGGCCATGATGTATGTCCATCAGCGAGGATTGTGGAATAAGCCGACTAGAGTGGGCGCTATCCTATCGATCGCTGCATGCACTCACAAAGGGCTCACCCCCTCTCCCCCGCGGCCCTCCCCTCCCGCCCCGCCGCCCTGGCGCGTGCCAGCCAGCAACAGGCTGCGTCCGGAACACTGCAATCCTGAAATTCGGCTCACCGAATAATAGCCTCCTACATATTGAACGTTGGAAAAAACCAATACCTGCATATTTCCGACTGGACGAACGCTGTTCCTTTGTATAGGAGCATTGCTGAAATTGTGAACTAAAGTTGGTCGTAGCTAGCCAGATATACGTATATATTTTCGCAGTATTGTACAACCTGTTACATAACTAACCAAAAAAAAGAATATTTTTCATTATCATCAGTCGATAAAATAATCACATCACTAGTCTAGGTCAGGTGCTACACTATCAGGCGAACAAAGTCCGCTTCGGCATACATTGCTGGTTGACTTAGTTTCTTTTATTGATGACATTCATGTAATAGCCAGCAATGTAAACCGAACTGCGCTTCGCCGCGTCGGTAACTTCATTTGAACTTTGAGCTGTCAAAATTAGTGCTGCGATGCCACGATTAAAAATAAGTGTAATTAAATAAAAAAATATTTTTTTCGTAGTTTGCAAAAACGATACTACGGCTTTAATTTTTATGTTAATTAACTCTTTGCAACGGACCTTTCCACACCCTTTGAGCTTTATTGGTTGTTTTGTAACACGTTGTATATCTTGAATCAGATCACATACAAGTGAATCTACTAACGTATTCCAAACATGTGCCTACCGGATGTTGTTATGGTACGCAACATGCAATAGGCCGACTATGCGTTGCTAGACAATACTGTTTTGATAAATAACGGTTTGAGGTCCATCCATACTTTTCTCTGTCTTTTGTAAATGAATCATACAATGTTATTTTATCAGTGGCTGCTGCTGTTGTCAAACAAAACAGTCCGCTGTGTGTGCTAGCGAGCACGGTTACTATTTCCGGCACGGGAAATGGAGTGGACGGACAGGTTTTTTTCTTTTTAAAAATTATCAGACAGCTTCCCTTCTCATGCCTTATAATAACAGTTACTTAAGATAGCATCTGTAATTTATTTACTTTATGAACTTCATAAATGTTCTACTACTAATGCGCTTGCTGCCATTAGACACTAAGCTCTTTGAAACATCAAAGAACGTGTAGCTAACCCACACAGAATTGAATCTTTAATCATACCTCACAATCAACCGACAATACTTTTAGTCCAACGCAAAGAGAAGTGGCTCAGGTACTCGACCCACTCCTGCGGGTGCGACCTTGAGAGGACTTCGGGTCACCTCAGAGCCTCCCACTGTAGAGTTGAAGACCCCTTCACCTTGCTGAAACAACCTGTGCCATTTCTTTATAATCACTCTTCAAATACTCTCTGATATAAAAAACCTCAACTTGAACCAAAAATACGCAACGAAGCAAATGTTGAAGGCCTCAAGCAAGTAACGATCCTGCCAGGATAAGTAATGAGGCCAGGCTAACATAATTTAGCGAAGGTTCGCTGAATATACCCGAAAACATAATTAACTCGCTGTATCTAACGACCCGAATGATTTATGCTGAATTATTATTAAAACCTTATAAAGTATTCGCGTGCGTGATTCATGATATTCAAAGTGGCGCTGGAAATCTAGTATCGATTAGCTAAGTATAGCTGTAACGGGGCGTGAAGCCCTAAATACGGACATCGCATTACCGAATCCGGAGCGAGGTGAATCCAACGAGGAACTATCGTGATTGCCAGCATACAAACACAAAGAGGCTTACAAAAGGCTCCGCCTCGCTATTTTCGAAACTAACTACTAAGATTGCTAACTACTTAGATTGCTACTGTGGTCATAATAAGATCGAAATCAGTTTTTTGGGGCCAATAGCAAAGCGATCGGTGCGACCAAATGTTGTTTAAACGAAAGATCGTTATCATCGTTTCGGTGAAGAACAGTTAATTATCCCTGCCTGCGCTGAACACTCTCGTGGCTCCCGTAGGATGCGGGAAAGCTTAAAAACGTAGTTTGTACTACGAAATGAACCATCTGTATACGGTAAGCCGTGCCTAATTTGTGCCCGCAGCCAGCCCACTGCCACGATTCGCAATGCAGCCTCACTCGGCACACATTTCAACTCCTAATGAGGACATGATTGTGCGAATAAACCACGAATCAGCACACTCGACCATTTCGAAATGCATATTACACTTCCAAGGACTTCATATCAGAGTTTGTCGTTTGGCGAGAGGAGTTACTGTCGCATTGCCGAAAGAGTAATGAGGATCATTGTCTACGTGAGCTTCGAAACTGGAAACTGCGCCATTTCATAAAGCACACTGTATTGTCAAAGAGCAATGGCATGGTTTGAATCATTATGATTAAGACTATTCAGAAAATCAAGGCGTCACTCTTTGTACTACAAAAGTTAAATATATGACGACGCTAACTAGTTGTTGGTCTTCATTTGTCAGGATTTGGCATATTTTAGTGGGATTTCACAAGTAAAACCATGGGCTTGTGCTACTTAGTTCTGTATTCCTTGTGCTTTACATTATCGGAGGATTAACATGGTATTTCCAGATTTCTTTACAATAGACGACTCGATATAATTTTACAATGATGAGCACTCCTCGAATGACACTTCCTTCCTTCCCATCCCCTTTTTTTCATGGTTTTCGTACGGACAGGGTAAGGCAACAGTAGTATGGCTATACCGCCCAGTTCTTAGATTCCATTATTCGCCGACACGGCCATTCTGACGCTACCACACGTCCTCGTGTGGGCGTTCTTCATCTGAAACAAGTTTAGGCACAGTAGGTTCTTCTGCTCGGTCTTTCCTGACCAAAATCATGGAACAACAGTAGGTACTTAAAGTTCTCAACATAGCACTAATCAGGGGCAGTGTAAATATTTCAAGATTAAATGATAGAAATCAATAACTTCAATTACAATCGATAGTCAATTTTAGCTATCATTTTGCAAATCCAAAACTTCATAACATTTTATGAAGTTTATCTTAAATCCACATAGTCGTAACTTAACCGGCGAATGCTATTAGTAATAATGTCAGATCTAGCACAGCCTGTTTACTTCACTTAACCAGCTGTCATCACTTACCCAGCAGATATTACTTCTCCAGAAGTCATTACTTACCCAGTGGATACCACTGCACCAGCAGTCTTCACTTACCCAGTGGATACCACTGCACCAGCAGTCTTCACTTACCCAGTGGATACCACTGCACCAGCAGTCTTCACTTAACCAGCAGTCTTCACTTAACCAGCAGTCTTCACTTAACCAGTGGATACTACTTAACCAGCAGTCTTCACTTAACCAGTGGATACTACTTAACCAGCAGTCTTCGCTTAACCAGCGGTTACCACTTAACCAGCAGTCTTCGCTTAACCAGCGGTTACCACTTAACCAGCAGTCTTCGCTTAGCCAGCGGTTACCACTTAACCAGCAGTCTTCGCTTAACCAGCGGTTACCACTTAACCAGCAGTCTTCGCTTAACCAGCGGTTACCACTTAACCAGCAGTCTTCGCTTAACCAGCGGTTACCACTTAACCAGCAGTCTTCGCTTAACCAGCGGTTACCACTTAACCAGCAGTCTTCGCTTAACCAGCGGTTACCACTTAACCAGCAGTCTTCGCTTAGCCAGCGGTTACCACTTTACCAGCAGTATTCGCTTAACCAGCGGACGGATCACTTGACCAGTTCACCGTTTCTCTATTTTTCTACTCCACTTGACCAGTAGGTACAACAGGGACAAACAAATTGCATCGTTGGATGCGCACCACACACTCACTAGGTACAGAAAGACCAGAGCTATGGCTACAATCCAACTACATGCATTATTTTTGCCAACAAATTAAGAAACTACATGAGCTAATTTCCAGTTTACTATAAACACTAGTCTAGGATTTCACTCAGCTCTAAACCAGCTTTTCATACTCAGGTATCATTGATTTAGTCAAATTATTGACTGTTCATATGCAAACAAATCAATTCAGGGTTCATAACTAATTGTAAACATCTCACCGGATGTAAGCAGACATCTAGTAGAGTTGCAGAATCAGCATGATCCATTCATTGCATAATGTTACTGTATCTCCTATCTCATCCAGAGTTACCACTGTACCGCCAATGTACTATCATCATCATCACCATTAGTAGTTTTAATAGTTGCCTTGACTTCTTCTGGTAGGTTTCCTCAATTTTTCACAACTTGATGCATATCACATGTTAGCTGAAACATGAAACAAGGTATGAAAATGCTCAAAATCATAACAGCACTAAATAAATTAAAACATTAAAAAACAATCACATGACCTTTTGCTATCCTTAGATTGGTGGTTGGCTTGGCATAGCATGCCACTGCACATAAAATGCATTGAAAGTAAGTGTGGCAACATTACATAGTTGCTTTCTTTTTAACCGACGAAAAAACAAAAGAGGAGGAGGTTCTCAATTCGTCCCGAACTTTTATTTTTATTTTTTATGTATGTTCACCGATCATTTAGAGACGCCTGGACCAATTCGAAAAAATCTTTTTTTGTTTGAAAACGTGCACTGCCCAGGTGGTCCCATTGTCATCAGGTCAGGATCTGATGGGAGGATCCTTAAAAATTCAGTAAATTCTTATATTTTGCGGCACATTTTGAAGCGTAATGTACTTATGTTTACCTACATGCCTACCCGTTGACATCAACTGCATGACAAACATCTGGCAAAGAAGCTTGTCAAAAAGAGGTTCGTTTTAAAGGTCGTATATGAATATTAGTCTGTAGGTATTTTATAGTGATTCTTTATTCTCTTTGAACTCTTATACGACTGGACATATTTTGATGAGAGCTATGTCAAAGGAATACTTTCGTCACCCTGAGACACCATTGCTAGTTTTCTTGTAAAATAATTACGTATTAACTTGCAAATGATTGAATTTTATCAAAGGAGAGATAATCGGTCGCGAACGGACCTATTTAACCAAACTTTTTAGGACCATTGACGATAGTGTCATTGACGTCTTACATCACAGTTTGACTTAGCTCAAACTTATCACACAAGCGCTTTTCGAACGGGTGCGGAGCGGAACGGACGGCCGGCGGATGCGCAGCGAATTCATCACGTACGCGAAGCGATTTGCAACGTTTTTATAGAAATACCGCCGGTATCCGCCGAACGACCGAGACGAATTCGCTGCGTATCCGCCGCACATCAGTCGCGCGTTGCGCGTCCTCTGGACGTTCGTTCCGCATCCGCTAGCAAACTGGTTGTGTGATAAGGCTCTGTGCTCAAATCAAACCAATCATATTCGTGTTTGTTTACATTTATTTAAAACTTCGACAACAGAAAACTTTTGCAAATAGCAATGTACCTACTTATATTTGATAAATTGAATTCAGCTGTAGGTACCTAGAGCAAATCCTATTTTCCTATATAGGTAAATGTTTACAATAACATTGTTATAAGCAAGTAAGCAACCAATGATTTTATGAATAGATCCCATGCTCTGTGCTATGCAAGCGGACATCTGACTGAGAAGGCCTGTGGAGAAAGCTGCCTGGCTTACCTACCCTAAAAAGAACTGCTGGTGTTGCTACAACTACATGGCCGACTATTATATGTGTATTTAAAATGAACTGAACTGATGATATTATATGTGTATTTAAAATGAAGTATTTTATTGCATTTAGAAAACCTCATAATAGGTATATTCCAAGTACCTATTCGGGTCTGCGTATCACATTGAATAAGAAGAGCAAGCTGGTAGTTGTCGTGAAATATTTGCAAGAAAAACTGAGGTAAAGAATTATCATCATGTGACTGAACATCAGAAAGAACTAAAAAAAGTATGTTGTAATACCTATTTGTTTATTTTTAATGTTACGTCCGTCCACACCCCAGATCACTTATATATATGTCCCTAAAGGGACAGATAGGAGACGCTCAATATAAAGGTGCTACCATATAGAATCCCAGGATTTTTTTTAATAAAAACTACCAGTGAAGATAACATATACAGAATCTGTATATTACTACGTTCGTTTAGAAAAAAAAACCGTTCAGAAATATGATAGGTATATGTACCCCTTGGTTATACCTCTTTTTGTAGTACGGTCACTCGATACAAGGCCACATTGGACAGCTGTTAAATATGGCCTATTCGAATGACAGTACTATAGTACCCTTACTGTACCGCAATACATTTTTTCTTAGTTTCGATTAAATAAAAGAAAATAAACATACCCATTTTTATCATAATTTTATTCATTCTTCAAAACATCTTCAAAACAAATGTATAAAATTTTCGAATTAACAAACAATATTTACAAAATAAGCATGAATTGGTGGTAAAGGAAGTATCTAACACTAAGCTCACGTTATCATCATGAACATATTTATGAGTACCTAAAGGCAACTGAACCCTAGAGGTTTATTATAGCGTGCAATACAAATCTTAAGTAACTGGAGAATACACTGTTCTTACGTAATTCACTGGTTTGTAGTGTTCCCGTGCGTGCATGCAAACAGGTCTATCTTAGGTGCCCGATTTGCTGGTCGTGGCTCGCGGGCAGCGATGTGGTGCTGCTGTCCCCAACTTTCACTTCCCACAACACCTTTTCAGTGGATAAAGTGGCTAACATATTGTAACAAACACTGCCTGTACAACAAAATATTGCTGTGCTCTTTGCTTTATCCGTGGCAATTCTGTCCGTTGAAATCACGAAGAACTCACTTGATACAACTTCCGAATAACTTGTTCGCTTAGAACTGAAGTTAAATATAATAAAACTTGAGATTAATAATAAAAAGAATAAAATTATGGAATAAAACAATAAATTAAATAACTGACGCTTTGACTTGACGTTGACAAAGACAACTGGCGTGATAGTCCACAAACTAGAAAAATAAGTTTGTACATAAATAGGTTTGTTTGATTTGTTTTATATTTTGATCAAAAACTTCTTGAAAAGTAGTAAAGTTTTCTTTTTTGAAAGATAAGAAATGGCCGTCGTAAAAATCATCTGTTTGATAGCTGTTATCTGTGGTTTAATCTATGGGTTTAATAAGGAATATGTCATCATATTGGCGTTTCCATAGTGTGGTCCACACCAACTAACTATGAAAGGTTGAGGTTGATAGACATAGTATGAATGAATGAATGAATGAATGAATGAATGAATCGTTTATTTGCTTGCAAACATGGTAAAAAATACAGATGATATAATCACAATAGAGGCCAAACATGTTGCACCAAGTTTTGGTATGCAAATACAATACAATAGAATTGAACAAATAAATTATATAAAATATTTAGGATTTTAAAAACAGGTCCATCATAACATAATTAATAGTTAACAAAAATAAAATACAATTTCAAATATCGTCCTTACATTTAAAATACAGATAAAAATAATTATAGTAGGTATGTCAAAAAATATCAGATGTCAATTATAACAAAATTAATTAATTTAATAAGAGTGAATACAGATACAAATGTCAAATCAATCAAACAATTAGGTACATACATAATTTAAGTAGCATAAAGTAGTAATTATCATGTCTTTTAAAAATAAATATCAATGTCAAATCAAAATTTAAATTCCATAAACTCTTTAATTTCGTAAAAACAATTGTCAAGGCATATCCTGTACAGGCTGGCTTTAAACTTTGATACCGGCAAGTTTTTAATATGATCTGGTAAGATATTATAAAGTTTAATAGCCATACTGTAGCTGTTTCTTGCGAAGCATGTTGTAGAATGCGGTACAGTTTTTAGGCGATTAGGATATCTTGTGGAAAAAGTGCATATCTTTTTTTCGAAAATGTGTTGGTTGGTTTTAACAAACATGCATAAGTCCAATATGTACATGGAGGGCAATGTCAGTAGTTTCAATTTTTTGAAAAGAGGTCTACATGATTCCATAGGTCCAGCTCCACAGATTGCTCTTACACACTTTTTCTGAATAATAAATACTCTGCTGAAACCAACTGAGTTACCCCACATAATAAGACAGTATCTTAGAGCAGAACAGACATAGCCATGGTATGCAACTATTGCAGTCTTCTGATCGCATATGGTTTTAATGCGATAGAGTGCATAGACAAACCTGTTGATTTTACTGCAAATGGTGTCAATATGCTGCTTCCATGTCAATTGTGCGTCCAGAGTTATACCGAGGAATTTAGTAACTCTAGATTCAGGAATTATGTTGTTCTGATAATTTACGGGTATCTTTAAAGGTTTACCATTTGTATTGTGAAACTGTATGTAAGTTGTCTTGTTTAAATTAATGCAAAGATTGTTTCTCTCCAGCCACTTTACTACCGATTCAATGGTATTGTTTAGTTCATCTGCATAATTTCGCCCTGTTATCATTGGGACCACAATAGACAAATCATCGGCAAATAAAGTGCAGGTGTATTTAACGATTTCCGGCAGATCATTAATATACAAAATGAAAAGTAACGGTCCCAAAATACTGCCTTGTGGCACACCTACATTATTTCGTTTTAACTCAGACTTGTATTCTGTATATTCGCCTAAATCACTAAAGTTATTGACGACCACACTTTGTAACCTTTCACTGAGATAGCTTTTGATCCATTCGTTAGCCAACCCGCGAATGCCATAGAGGTCCAGCTTTGCAAGTAAGGTTCTGTGACAAACGAAATCAAACGCCTTCGTCATATCGAAAAATATAGAGGTAACTGGGACTTTTTTGTCCATGTAACCCGACACTTCCCTGACAAGTGTAAAGCATGCATCAACTGTGGACCTCCCCTTCTGGAACCCATACTGTTCTTCACGGATAATTCTATGCTTGAGTAAAAAAGAGGTTAGCCGTTTGTGCATAACCTTTTCCCAAATTTTTGATAATACTGGAATTAACGCTATTGGTCGATAATTATCCAAATTATCTTTAATATTTTCGGAAATGTTTTGAGATAATATTCAATTTTATTAACTAAGTTCATAAATTAATCTAAATGTGCCTGTCTAAATGATTTTGAGTCGGCGCCAATCAAGCGTATTTATTACCATACTTTACACAAGAAAATAGGGATACAGCGCGCGAGGCGCCTCTTTACAGTCCACTATCATCTCCCTGAGACGGAGAGTATTTCCATACTCACCACGCTTGTTAGCTATACACTAAGTGGGAGACCGCGTTCCATCCAGGATAGGTAGTAGGTAGATGTTTTTTCCATGGATGATTATTTATTTTAATTATGATTGGCGCCGACTCAAAATCATTTAGACAGGCACATTTAGATTAATTTATGAACTTAGTTAATAAAATTGAATATTATCTCAAAACATTTCCGAAAATATTACTATAGTACCTTCTACCAATAGTTTGTAAACTAATGATTTTATTAAGGCTTGACTAACAAAGCTTAATTATTTTATGCTTTTCAGTTTTCGTTGGTTGATATTTTTTGTTAAAAAGCTTTTTCATACTAGAATTTTTGCTCTCCGCTACTCGCAATAACTTAATTGCTCAAATTGGCAAGGCTACAAGTTTGTTCATGTTGCAGATAGTTGTATTTTGATATTGGATGTTATTTTCATTTAATTGCAATCCAGTGAATTTATGTTGTCTTACTACTATGATAAGATAACTGAAATTATGATGTGCTGCGCACATTTTCCAAATAATTATCCAGTTTGTGTCTGCTCTTTAGAAGCAGGTTTGGTTCAATATGTTGCAGTTAATTTAGTTGTAATTTCTTTCCTTGTTACATGAGTTTCCATAATTCACTTTCAGTAGGTATAGGTATTCTGGTACACCATGTCACATCCTCAAAATGTGATGCTGTCTTTAAATTGTGAAACCATTATCAATATTGTGATTGTAAGCTTCTTCCAAACCAGATGTAGGTTACACTTATGCATGATGCAAAATGTAGGTACCCGGTGCATTGTAATGACTTTGCTTGACTGTACAAAATGGGCGAAAATGATTTGAGGTTATAAAGCTGCACAGCACAATGCAATACTTTTTCCTTTCATCCTGTGTATCTTCTACTTTGTGTCAACATCATCTATCTTTGCTTGTGGGCAATGAATTATTCCACTTCTGATGACGACGCTAACTAGTTGTTGGTCTTCATTTGTCAGGATTTGGCATATTTTAGTGGGATTTCACAAGTAAAACCATGGGCTTGTGCTACTTAGTTCTGTATTCCTTGTGCTTTACATTATCGGAGGATTAACATGGTATTTCCAGATTTCTTTACAATAGACGACTCGATATAATTTTACAATGATGAGCACTCCTCGAATGACACTTCCTTCCTTCCCATCCCCTTTTTTTCATGGTTTTCGTACGGACAGGGTAAGGCAACAAGAGTATGGCTATACCGCCCAGTTCTTAGATTCCATTATTCGCCGACATATATATTTTGATATCTCAACAGATATTCGCGAATGTTAGTTGACCTTAGACCTCAACCTCAATCTGGGGTCACAAAAATTAGGCAATGCATGTTTATTATTGGTATAACGAGATCAAATTGTTTTGATCGTGAATTGATGGCATTGAATTTTTCACTACTGGACGGACTGTTGCGCGAGCGTGTTGCTTGTAGACAATTTCAAAAGATCATCATCTGCCTGCCCTTATCCCAAATTAGTTGGGTTCGGCGCAACATGTTTTGTTAGAGCACAAAATCATGTAGGAAAAAGATTTGGCAATGTTTTATGACCAGCCGCTTGCCTGACGTCAACCCACTTTGGGAATGCTATTGTAGGTGGTATCACCGCCACCATGCGCTTGACTACACAGTCAAAAAACTCTACGTCGTCTTTTACGAAACACCCTAGGTGTGCGGTCTGTACACCGCACATAGGATTGCACTCTCAGCAGTTTACCGTACACTAGGGGTGGCAGTATTTTTAGCCGCTACCACACGGTCACGGACAATTTCAAGAGATAAATGCTTCAAATAGGAACAGGTAGCGAGGTAGCGAGGCGAGGGTGTGTCAAAATCCGCGTACAAGTTGCGGTAATGTTTAGTAGGTGCAGCAGCGTGTGTCGGCGGCCTGCGCGTGCGCACGGTCAAGGCTGCTGTATCCGCTCGCACTTAATAATCGCCAGTAGTGTAGGCAGGCATTACCTGCTAGTGAATTAGCGATCAAAAATTACGCGTAACATTTTTGCATAATTCCAGCAAAAAAATTCCGATTAACTGATGATTGGATTGTTAATAATTAAAATATCAAATCAAATGTTTCTTTTATATTATTAAAAGAGACACAAAACTGGAAAGTTACGATAAGAGAAAAAGTCAAAATCAACATCTGCTGCATCAATTTTATCATCTCCATCATATTTCAAAAGTATCCGATGAAGAAGTAGAAAAAATAAAAAGCAAAAAGTAACTGGGCTCGTCCGGGATTTGAACCCGGGACCTCTCGCACCCTAAGCGAAAATCATACCCCTAGACCAACGAGCCGGTGCGAGAGACAGCGAAATAGTGGCCTACTTGCCGCGGTGAGAGGGCCGCTCTCGATATGACGTCACCTCAATACATTACGCGGACGACACTTTTATAGTCGTAAACAAAGGTGGAATTTGTTCGGCGAATTATAGTGTATCGTGATAAATAAGTGTTAACGGGTTGTTATTTTTATGATGAGCTATCAAACTGTTTTGTTGTATCTTGTATCTTCTTGTTGCTAGGCATTTTGAATTTCATATCAGAAACGTTAGACCCTCTAATTAAGTTGAACTTTTTCTGTTCGTTCTGGGCTCTTACAAAACCCTTGATAGATAATGAAATTAGCCTTCCTTAACAACGAAGAATGATGAAACAGTTCTGCCGCAAAACAGTGAAAGACAAATACGTTCGCATTTGTAATACTACGTTATTTGTGAATGATGATGGGAACTAAACTAGTTTATCGCTTGTTGCAGGCATGATAGCTGTGGGAGACGGGCACATCGAGGTGATGATGACGGTGCGCGAGGACTGGAAGCCTTTGCTGGGCCACTACGCGGGTCCGCTGGGTGTTATGGTGTGTGCGGCGCTGCTGGTGTGCGCGCTACCGCTAGCCGGGTAAGCTGTCCAACATCATCATCATCTGCCTGACTAGTGCATGTCTCAGACCGCCTGTACAAATGTTTTCTCTTAAACATTCAAACATCGAGCAAAACATCTTCCATCCCGTTCCGGCCCATTCAAATAACATCATCAGGATAACAGACCCATTTTAAACATCATCGTTTTATTTACCTTATTGTACCTATAGATAAATGTATACTTAACTGTAATGGGTTTAAATCGTAATCGTATACGTTTTCCTACTGATAAGACTATTATGGGATAGGATTGTTTGTTTAAGACACGTGCATGATATGGAGTCACCAGCAATACGTAGTCAGCATTGATTTTAACTGCCATATACTTAGTTGTTTTCTAAATCACTTCTGATGAATCTATACAATAGCTTGATCATGTAATTTGTTGCAGGGTATTCTGGTGCTGCTGCTACTGGTGGCGCTCGAAAAGACGTCGGCCCTTCGACCGGAAGTACGACGCATGTATCAAGGCCTTACTTGCCATTCTGCTCATTGGCCTGCTCACGCTCTTCTTGTAAGTCACATCTTCTATACAGATCGTCTGTAGGCAATTTCAGGTCCTGAAGTAGAGACCACGCCACACCTCAGCAAGGGAAGCGTTTGAACGCCTTCCGACCAGATAGACCTATGACTTTTAGTAGGCACAAATGCGGCGACGTACGGGAGATCATGCCTTATTGCGTATTCCGTGAGAAGAGGCATACGTTCAACAATACATTGCTAAAGTCTGATGTGATGATGTAGTCTGACAGACACTTTGTGAAAATGTGTCTTCTTTACGAAGTGGCTGTCAGATCACATCATCACATTAGCCTGTAGCAGTCCATTGTAGAACGTAGGTAATGTGTCTTCATTCGACCGTTTTGTTGCTCCAGGTTCGGCGTAGTGGTGGCGTTCGCGACCGACAGCCAGGTGGAGAGCGGCGCGGCGGAGGCGCCGGGCGCGGTGCTGGCCGGCATCAAGGACGCGCGCTCGTTCCTCAACGCGACGCAGGCGCACGCGCGCTGGCTGCTCGTCACCAACTACCGCGAGCTGGACCGCCGGCTCACAGCGCTGCTGCACAGTCAGTCACATACATACATACATACATACATACATATATCACGCGCTCGTTCCTCAACGCGACGCAGGCGCACGCGCGCTGGCTGCTCGTCACCAACTACCGCGAGCTGGACCGCCGGCTCACAGCGCTGCTGCACAGTCAGTCACATACATACATACATACATACATACATATATCACGCGCTCGTTCCTCAACGCGACGCAGGCGCACGCGCGCTGGCTGCTCGTCACCAACTACCGCGAGCTGGACCGCCGGCTCACAGCGCTGCTGCACAGTCAGTCACATACATACATACATACATACATATATCACGCGCTCGTTCCTCAACGCGACGCAGGCGCACGCGCGCTGGCTGCTCGTCACCAACTACCGCGAGCTGGACCGCCAGCTCACAGCGCTGCTGCACAGTCAGTCACATACATACATACATACATACATACATATATCACGCGCTCGTTCCTCAACGCGACGCAGGCGCACGCGCGCTGGCTGCTCGTCACCAACTACCGCGAGCTGGACCGCCGGCTCACAGCGCTGCTGCACAGTCAGTCATACATACATACATACATACATATATCACGCGCTCGTTCCTTAACGCGACGCAGGCGCACGCGCGCTGGCTGCTCGTCACCAACTACCGCGAGCTGGACCGCCGGCTCACAGCGCTGCTGCACAGTCAGTCACATACATACATACATACATACATATATCACGCGCTCGTTCCTTAACGCGACGCAGGCGCACGCGCGCTGGCTGCTCGTCACCAACTACCGCGAGCTGGACCGCCGGCTCACAGCGCTGCTGCACAGTCAGTACATACATACATACATACATATATCACGCGCTCGTTCCTCAACGCGACGCAGGCGCACGCGCGCTGGCTGCTCGTCACCAACTACCGCGAGCTGGACCGCCGGCTCACAGCGCTGCTGCACAGTCAGTCACATACATACATACATACATATATCACGCGCTCGTTCCTCAACGCGACGCAGGCGCACGCGCGCTGGCTGCTCGTCACCAACTACCGCGAGCTGGACCGCCGGCTCACAGCGCTGCTGCACAGTCAGTCACATACATACATACATACATACATATATCACGCGCTCGTTCCTCAACGCGACGCAGGCGCACGCGCGCTGGCTGCTCGTCACCAACTACCGCGAGCTGGACCGCCGGCTCACAGCGCTGCTGCACAGTCAGTCACATACATACATACATACATACATATATCACGCGCTCGTTCCTCAACGCGACGCAGGCGCACGCGCGCTGGCTGCTCGTCACCAACTACCGCGAGCTGGACCGCCGGCTCACAGCGCTGCTGCACAGTCAGTCACATACATACATACATACATACATACATATATCACGCGCTCGTTCCTCAACGCGACGCAGGCGCACGCGCGCTGGCTGCTCGTCACCAACTACCGCGAGCTGGACCGCCGGCTCACAGCGCTGCTGCACAGTCAGTCACATACATACATACATACATACATACATATATCACGCGCTCGTTCCTCAACGCGACGCAGGCGCACGCGCGCTGGCTGCTCGTCACCAACTACCGCGAGCTGGACCGCCGGCTCACAGCGCTGCTGCACAGTCAGTCACATACATACATACATACATACATATATCACGCGCTCGTTCCTCAACGCGACGCAGGCGCACGCGCGCTGGCTGCTCGTCACCAACTACCGCGAGCTGGACCGCCGGCTCACAGCGCTGCTGCACAGTCAGTCACATACATACATACATACATACATATATCACGCGCTCGTTCCTCAACGCGACGCAGGCGCACGCGCGCTGGCTGCTCGTCACCAACTACCGCGAGCTGGACCGCCGGCTCACAGCGCTGCTGCACAGTCAGTCACATACATACATACATACATACATATATCACGCGCTCGTTCCTCAACGCGACGCAGGCGCACGCGCGCTGGCTGCTCGTCACCAACTACCGCGAGCTGGACCGCCGGCTCACAGCGCTGCTGCACAGTCAGTCACATACATACATACATACATACATATATCACGCGCTCGTTCCTCAACGCGACGCAGGCGCACGCGCGCTGGCTGCTCGTCACCAACTACCGCGAGCTGGACCGCCGGCTCACAGCGCTGCTGCACAGTCAGTCACATACATACATACATACATACATATATCACGCGCTCGTTCCTCAACGCGACGCAGGCGCACGCGCGCTGGCTGCTCGTCACCAACTACCGCGAGCTGGACCGCCGGCTCACAGCGCTGCTGCACAGTCAGTCACATACATACATACATACATACATATATCACGCGCTCGTTCCTCAACGCGACGCAGGCGCACGCGCGCTGGCTGCTCGTCACCAACTACCGCGAGCTGGACCGCCGGCTCACAGCGCTGCTGCATAGTCAGTCACATACATACATACATACATATATCACGCGCTCGTTCCTCAACGCGACGCAGGCGCACGCGCGCTGGCTGCTCGTCACCAACTACCGCGAGCTGGACCGCCGGCTCACAGCGCTGCTGCACAGTCAGTCACATACATACATACATACATATATCACGCGCTCGTTCCTCAACGCGACGCAGGCGCACGCGCGCTGGCTGCTCGTCACCAACTACCGCGAGCTGGACCGCCGGCTCACAGCGCTGCTGCACAGTCAGTCACATACATACATACATACATACATATATCACGCGCTCGTTCCTCAACGCGACGCAGGCGCACGCGCGCTGGCTGCTCGTCACCAACTACCGCGAGCTGGACCGCCGGCTCACAGCGCTGCTGCACAGTCAGTCACATACATACATACATACATACATATATCACGCGCTCGTTCCTCAACGCGACGCAGGCGCACGCGCGCTGGCTGCTCGTCACCAACTACCGCGAGCTGGACCGCCGGCTCACAGCGCTGCTGCACAGTCAGTCACATACATACATACATACATACATATATCACGCGCTCGTTCCTCAACGCGACGCAGGCGCACGCGCGCTGGCTGCTCGTCACCAACTACCGCGAGCTGGACCGCCGGCTCACAGCGCTGCTGCACAGTCAGTCACATACATACATACATACATACAGGGTTATTTTTTAGTCAGTGCGCAAACTTATACCATGATATCAGAATCGTTAATAGAACATTTTACGCGAATAAAAAAAATATATTTTTTTTAATTATTTTTTTGCTTTTGTCCGCCTCATAAAAAATAAATCATGGACACACTACTTTTCAATCGGGGGTGCGTAAAAATGGCAACGTCGCTCGCGCAGCGCACCCTTCATTCAGTCAGTTTCAGTTCTCGATTTGACCCCGTCGCGGGCGGGCGACCTTCGTGACGCTACATTTCCCGCCAGTAATCCTGAACTGATTTCGCGATGTCAAATGTTAAGGCCGGCCAAGTCGCCTGACCTGACCCCTTGTGAATTTTTTGTGGAGTGAAGTGAAACGGCGTGTGTTCAAAGAGGAGCCGCAAAGTCGGCAGGACCTTCAAAACAAAATCATTAGAGCTTTTGAAGAGCTCTAAAGTGAAGATTACAGGCAAGTCTTGGAACACGTCGAAGAAAATAAACAAAAACGTGCCAGACTCTGTCTTCAGCAGGTAGGACTGGATTTTGAGCAACTGCTCTAGTGGTACTCGAATCATCTTTCTAAAGGCTCAGCTACACAAGACCGGCGCGCGATAGCCGCGTTCTGGCCATACGAGTTTTTGTATGAATGCCCGATCAAATTACACCCTGTTAATTTGTGAGAGTAGACCGTTTTTAGTCCTTAGTCCTAAACAACTTCTCAAGGTTAGTTTACACTGACGTAGTAGCAACATTTTAGTGGCCTAATCAACTTTGACTGTCATACTTTTCTGAATTTTTCACTACTTTCTCATTAACGCACTAAATTGCTGTTTACTTTACTTTAAATGCAGATGTACTGTAAGGATAATTCGGTTAAAATCATCGAAGGGCAGGCACGCGCAAAAATAAGCTACCGCATAGCATCAGTGTACATAAAGCTTTACTGCAGCGCGGCGCGGGCGGCGGCGGTCGGCCGCCCGGCGGCGGCGGCAGCGCCGGCGCCAGATTTTTGACCCGCGGGCGCCACCATGTCTGGCGTTGTAAGACGCGGTGACTAACCGCGACGTTGTCAAACCGTCACAACCTCTGTAGTAGGCAGTTTGTTTAGGCATTTTATGTACTATCAGCAACGGCTCCAGTTGCCATTGAAGTTTTTACTGGTTATTCAGAATGTTAGAAAGACCTTTGAATGTTGATCTTTGAAAATGGGTATCATAATCTTTACTGATTTAACTGTTGTCACTTTATTCTTGTTAACTGTAAGAAAAACCATTCTTAAGTTGATCACGTAGATGGTTGGTTACTCGTGGTGCTACTGGTAGTACAAACCCGAGTTACCATTAAGGATTTAACATTTACAGGTAGGTAAAGTACCTAGCATCACTCCATATCAAGCCGCGAGTTTCGTAAAACGTAATGAACACCAGAGTTCTCTTTTGATACAATACCCTGCACTGCGCTCGCCAGTCCAACCTGGTGACAATTGTGTCACTTCAGTTTGGTAAGGAATAAATTGCAAGCTAAACTACCGTCCGTTATAAGATGTTCAGTGCTTTAGAGGTGTATTAGAGGGAAGGTAGGTATTTAGATAGCGTTGCTTACTGCTGACACAACCACGTCAGAGACAAAACACTAGGTATGTGGTTTAATAAAGGGTTCATCGACCCGATGTCCCTCACGAAATGTAAGAAATCAACCTAACTTTCCTACATTATCACATCACCCTAATAAGCCCGTTTTTACGGTACGGTACCTAGTCTTATCAGGGATCTGACAGCTGTGAAATCTTTTTATCATGTGGGATACGGACTCGACAAATGACCCGATCAACCCTTGCGTATGTTAGTAGTAGCTGCTCTTTCTTAACCTAACTGGGAAAAAATCCCATTACTTGATTAACAAAATAATCTTATCTCTCCGCATAAACGAACCAGGGCCCATCAGATCAAAAGACCAACATTCAAACCTCCACCTACACCACGGAGGCAGTTTAAGTGTAGGTACTTGTGAGATAGGTACTTAGTTGTTATCGATCATTGACCTTGACTGGTCATTGACCTGTATTGTAGGTAGAAGCTAGAACACAGTCAGCTGATAGGCCTAGGTGACTGGGCCGCGCGACGTTGCCATACTGAAAGCCACGCAGCGTACCTAATAGGGTGATCCACACTTACGTACGATCCTGGGATAAGTTTAAATGCGATTATTTCAAGTTTTTTGTTCTAAGTCAGGGGTAAAAAAAAAATACGTGTGTTCTAAAATTTTATAACCATTACGTATGTTGAAGCTGCGCACTGACTAAAAAGTAACCCTCACGCGCTCGTTCCTCAACGCGACGCAGGCGCACGCGCGCTGGCTGCTCGTCACCAACTACCGCGAGCTGGACCGCCGGCTCACAGCGCTGCTGCACAGTCAGTCACATACATACATACATACATACATATATCACGCGCTCGTTCCTCAACGCGACGCAGGCGCACGCGCGCTGGCTGCTCGTCACCAACTACCGCGAGCTGGACCGCCGGCTCACAGCGCTGCTGCACAGTCAGTCACATACATACATACATACATACATACATACATATATCACGCGCTCGTTCCTCAACGCGACGCAGGCGCACGCGCGCTGGCTGCTCGTCACCAACTACCGCGAGCTGGACCGCCGGCTCACAGCGCTGCTGCACAGTCAGTCACATACATACATACATACATATATCACGCGCTCGTTCCTCAACGCGACGCAGGCGCACGCGCGCTGGCTGCTCGTCACCAACTACCGCGAGCTGGACCGCCGGCTCACAGCGCTGCTGCACAGTCAGTCACATACATACATACATACATACATATATCACGCGCTCGTTCCTCAACGCGACGCAGGCGCACGCGCGCTGGCTGCTCGTCACCAACTACCGCGAGCTGGACCGCCGGCTCACAGCGCTGCTGCACAGTCAGTCACATACATACATACATACATACATATATCACGCGCTCGTTCCTCAACGCGACGCAGGCGCACGCGCGCTGGCTGCTCGTCACCAACTACCGCGAGCTGGACCGCCGGCTCACAGCGCTGCTGCATAGTCAGTCACATACATACATACATACATACATATATCACGCGCTCGTTCCTCAACGCGACGCAGGCGCACGCGCGCTGGCTGCTCGTCACCAACTACCGCGAGCTGGACCGCCGGCTCACAGCGCTGCTGCACAGTCAGTCACATACATACATACATACATATATCACGCGCTCGTTCCTCAACGCGACGCAGGCGCACGCGCGCTGGCTGCTCGTCACCAACTACCGCGAGCTGGACCGCCGGCTCACAGCGCTGCTGCACAGTCAGTCACATACATACATACATACATACATACATATATCACGCGCTCGTTCCTCAACGCGACGCAGGCGCACGCGCGCTGGCTGCTCGTCACCAACTACCGCGAGCTGGACCGCCGGCTCACAGCGCTGCTGCACAGTCAGTCACATACATACATACATACATACATATATCACGCGCTCGTTCCTCAACGCGACGCAGGCGCACGCGCGCTGGCTGCTCGTCACCAACTACCGCGAGCTGGACCGCCGGCTCACAGCGCTGCTGCACAGTCAGTCACATACATACATACATACATACATATATCACGCGCTCGTTCCTCAACGCGACGCAGGCGCACGCGCGCTGGCTGCTCGTCACCAACTACCGCGAGCTGGACCGCCGGCTCACAGCGCTGCTGCACAGTCAGTCACATACATACATACATACATACATATATCACGCGCTCGTTCCTCAACGCGACGCAGGCGCACGCGCGCTGGCTGCTCGTCACCAACTACCGCGAGCTGGACCGCCGGCTCACAGCGCTGCTGCACAGTCAGTCACATACATACATACATACATACATATATCACGCGCTCGTTCCTCAACGCGACGCAGGCGCACGCGCGCTGGCTGCTCGTCACCAACTACCGCGAGCTGGACCGCCGGCTCACAGCGCTGCTGCACAGTCAGTCACATACATACATACATACATACATATATCACGCGCTCGTTCCTCAACGCGACGCAGGCGCACGCGCGCTGGCTGCTCGTCACCAACTACCGCGAGCTGGACCGCCGGCTCACAGCGCTGCTGCATAGTCAGTCACATACATACATACATACATATATCACGCGCTCGTTCCTCAACGCGACGCAGGCGCACGCGCGCTGGCTGCTCGTCACCAACTACCGCGAGCTGGACCGCCGGCTCACAGCGCTGCTGCACAGTCAGTCACATACATACATACATACATACATATATCACGCGCTCGTTCCTCAACGCGACGCAGGCGCACGCGCGCTGGCTGCTCGTCACCAACTACCGCGAGCTGGACCGCCGGCTCACAGCGCTGCTGCACAGTCAGTCACATACATACATACATACATATATCACGCGCTCGTTCCTCAACGCGACGCAGGCGCACGCGCGCTGGCTGCTCGTCACCAACTACCGCGAGCTGGACCGCCGGCTCACAGCGCTGCTGCACAGTCAGTCACATACATACATACATACATACATATATCACGCGCTCGTTCCTCAACGCGACGCAGGCGCACGCGCGCTGGCTGCTCGTCACCAACTACCGCGAGCTGGACCGCCGGCTCACAGCGCTGCTGCATAGTCAGTCACATACATACATACATACATATATCACGCGCTCGTTCCTCAACGCGACGCAGGCGCACGCGCGCTGGCTGCTCGTCACCAACTACCGCGAGCTGGACCGCCGGCTCACAGCGCTGCTGCACAGTCAGTCACATACATACATACATACATATATCACGCGCTCGTTCCTCAACGCGACGCAGGCGCACGCGCGCTGGCTGCTCGTCACCAACTACCGCGAGCTGGACCGCCGGCTCACAGCGCTGCTGCACAGTCAGTCACATACATACATACATACATACATATATCACGCGCTCGTTCCTCAACGCGACGCAGGCGCACGCGCGCTGGCTGCTCGTCACCAACTACCGCGAGCTGGACCGCCGGCTCACAGCGCTGCTGCACAGTCAGTCACATACATACATACATACATACATACATATATCACGCGCTCGTTCCTCAACGCGACGCAGGCGCACGCGCGCTGGCTGCTCGTCACCAACTACCGCGAGCTGGACCGCCGGCTCACAGCGCTGCTGCACAGTCAGTCACATACATACATACATACATACATACATATATCACGCGCTCGTTCCTCAACGCGACGCAGGCGCACGCGCGCTGGCTGCTCGTCACCAACTACCGCGAGCTGGACCGCCGGCTCACAGCGCTGCTGCACAGTCAGTCACATACATACATACATACATACATATATCACGCGCTCGTTCCTCAACGCGACGCAGGCGCACGCGCGCTGGCTGCTCGTCACCAACTACCGCGAGCTGGACCGCCGGCTCACAGCGCTGCTGCACAGTCAGTCACATACATACATACATACATACATATATCACGCGCTCGTTCCTCAACGCGACGCAGGCGCACGCGCGCTGGCTGCTCGTCACCAACTACCGCGAGCTGGACCGCCGGCTCACAGCGCTGCTGCACAGTCAGTTGCACTTTTGATTACCCATAAATAAGTGAAAAATCATTCGTATAGCAATGGAAAAGAATCGGACCTAAGCTACTACCTTGGGGAACATTCCAAGTTTTTGGCAAACAGTCACTTCTATAAAAAATTAGAAACAGCGTCCCAAGAGTTTTAAAGTGATAATTTTGTGCCACAAAACCTAACTACCTAACCTAAAACCAAAATCTAACTATCTACCTAAGACAGAAACAGAAGTAGCGGTATTCATACGCATATCAAAAGCATGGGTTAGGTCAAGGAAGCACTCGTTCTGCTGTGGGCAGGATGCTAACTAATGCTTATTCTTATGTTGCAGGCAGCGGTTTAACGATCTCGCTGCAACTGGGCGAGTTCAGTCGCGCAGTGTCGGTGACCACACTGCACGCGATGGTGGGAGCGCTGGACGGAGTGCAGGCTGACCTGCGCGGCGTGCGCGCTCATACTGCGCAGCTGCGAACCAGTGCCGAGCGGCTCAATGAAGGTACGTGTCTAGTGTTTATAGTTACCAAAGATACAGTTCACACCGGTCTGAGTAAGGCGTTTGATAGTGACGATCTCGCTGCAACTGGGCGAGTTCAGCCGCGCAGTGTCAGTGACCACACTGCACGCGATGGTGGGAGCGCTGGACGGCGTGCAGGCTGACCTGCGCGGCGTGCGGGCACACACCGCGCAGCTGCGAACCAGCGCCGAGCGGCTCAATGAAGGTACATGTCCTGGTCTACATAGTTAACGAAGATACAATTCACACCGGTCTGAGTAAGGCGTTTGATAGCATCGCCCATGGCAATCGATAAAGACACAACGCCTGCGTTATTAAACGTAGCAGTTTGTGATTGTACCGAAATAGTTAGACATCTATTTGAAATTTACACTAGAAGACCTAAGAGATAAGGCTAATTACTATGACTTAACTTCCGGTGTTTCACAAGGGTTCCACTTAGGTCTAACGTTGTTTTGTTTGTTGCAGTGCTGCGCAGCGTAAAGGGTCAGCTACTGCGCACGCTGGCAACCTGCGACCGCCCCGCCTGCAAGAGGCTTCAAGAGAAACACAAGATCGGACAACTCGACACCGAGATACACTACAGCCAGGTACACAGCATTTGTTTCAGATCCACGCAATCATTCAATAGTGGCGCCAATAGCATCATCAGCTATCGAATTCACTCGTTTCCTTTAAAGCGTTCTATCATAAATTAGGCCAACGGGATTTCTGCAGTCTTCACTTTGCCTTATACCATAGTACCTAACTAACTAACTCCGCTGCCTTCTTAAAGAGGATCTTGGCCTTCGAAACGAGCTCTCTCCACTGATCCCTGTACTGCGCGATCTCCTGCCAGTTGCTGTCTTGAAAGCACTTGAAAGTAATAAAACCAACTGTACCAGAACTAACTTAAACTTTTGTGTGGGGTCCGTCGCAATACTACTATACGCAATAATAATATTATTTACTGGGAACCCGAGGTTTCTTTCATCTGTCAAACTACCGCACCTAACCAGATTCCTGTATCTTCCTTAGTTTTCTCGACATTTTCTAGCTTATCATTAAAATGCTTTACGTGTTTCATGCTTTCCAAAGATGCTCGATCTTTACTTTCCTACGGTAAGTGTTTTCTGATTCTCCATTCGTGTTTATCATGTAGTTCATAATCTTACGAAAATAAAATGCATAAGTTGAAAATTGCAACATTTTCTTCGAAAAAGCTTGAAGGTATGTTATTGTTTGTGCTTTTAGATGCCTGACGTATCGGAGCTTCTGAACAACGTGACGTCACTTCTGGAGTCCAACATCAAGGCGGAGGTCGCTGAGGGGCAGGCAGTGTTTAGGAACATCCAACGCGAGATCCAGCGCAGTGTCGACGAGCATATACCGAGTGTGCAAGAAGCACTTACTGAAACAGGTATAGCTATTGAGTCAAGTTTTAAGCTCTATTTGGTACTTTTCTAATGCTACAGTAATAGAGTCCATTGTCTTTTCTGATGTCTTTTAGTATGATAACTGTCAATTAAGGCTTATTTGTTAGCTTCAGATAAGTTTGTAACAAGATATGACTTGCTCAAGGCTTTTGAGAATCTTCTTTCCAGTTTTCCTGTAAAAACTTTAAACCATCAGCATGCAATGTGATCCTAATGTATTTAAAAGCTGTCAAACAGAACACGCAAGTAAAAGAAATTTTTTGCTTGATAAACTTTTTGCAAACATTGGTGGTGTGTCTCAAGGGAGCATCTTGGGACATATTTTATTCCTGTGTTACACGAGCGTATTTGTTTGAGTGATTGAAAAGTAGTATTTGTTTTGAAAAACATGCATTTCGTTGAATGTATTTCCAGGCCAGAAGCTGGAGCACGTGGCGGACGAGATCACGTGGCTGGCCGGCAACGCCAGCGCTAAGTTACAGGAGCAGACCGTCGTAGCAGATACTATGCAGCAGATGCACGCGCAGTACGGGCCCTACCGCCGCTACGTGGGGGGCGCTGCTGCAGCCGCGCTGCTGGCTGTAAGTAGCATGTTGTTATACAGCGCTACACTACAAGAGCAGACCGTGGTGGCGGACACTATGCAGCAGATGCACGCGCAGTACGGGCCCTACCGCCGCTACGTGGGGGGCGCTGCTGCAGCCGCGCTGCTGGCTGTAAGTAGCATGTTGTTATACAGCGCTACACTACAAGAGCAGACCGTGGTGGCGGACACTATGCAGCAGATGCACGCGCAGTACGGGCCCTACCGCCGCTACGTGGGGGGCGCTGCTGCAGCCGCGCTGCTGGCTGTAAGTAGCATGTTGTTATACAGCGCTACACTACAAGAGCAGACCGTGGTGGCGGACACTATGCAGCAGATGCACGCGCAGTACGGGCCCTACCGCCGCTACGTGGGGGGCGCTGCTGCAGCCGCGCTGCTGGCTGTAAGTAGCATGTTGTTATACAGCGCTACACTACAAGAGCAGACCGTGGTGGCGGACACTATGCAGCAGATGCACGCGCAGTACGGGCCCTACCGCCGCTACGTGGGGGGCGCTGCTGCAGCCGCGCTGCTGGCTGTAAGTAGCATGTTGTTATACAGCGCTACACTACAAGAGCAGACCGTCGTAGCAGATACTATGCAGCAGATACACGCGCAGTACGGGCCCTACCGCCGCTACGTGGGGGGCGCTGCTGCAGCCGCGCTGCTGGCTGTAAGTAGCATGTTGTTATACAGCGCTACACTACAAGAGCAGACCGTGGTGGCGGACACTATGCAGCAGATGCACGCGCAGTACGGGCCCTACCGCCGCTACGTGGGGGGCGCTGCTGCAGCCGCGCTGCTGGCTGTAAGTAGCATGTTGTTATACAGCGCTACACTACAAGAGCAGACCGTGGTGGCGGACACTATGCAGCAGATGCACGCGCAGTACGGGCCCTACCGCCGCTACGTGGGGGGCGCTGCTGCAGCCGCGCTGCTGGCTGTTAGTAGCATGTTGTTATACAGCGCTACACTACAAGAGCAGACCGTGGTGGCGGACACTATGCAGCAGATGCACGCGCAGTACGGGCCCTACCGCCGCTACGTGGGGGGCGCTGCTGCAGCCGCGCTGCTGGCTGTCAGTATACTTTTAATGATTTTTTAGGGTTTCGTAGTCTACTAGAAACCCTTATAGTTTCGTCATGTCTGTCTGTCTGTCTGTCTGTCTGTCTGTCTGTCTGTCTGTCTGTCTGTCTGTCTGTATGCCGCGCCCTCATATCTTCGTCAGTTTTAGAGCTATCGACATGAAATTTGGTGAGAAGATAGATCGTGTTGACCCAAATATAGAAATGTTAAGAAAAAAATATTTAAAATGTTTTTTGGACCCCCTCCCATACAAGTGAAAGGGGGGCAACATTTTTTTTTCTTCTGTAATATTGAATAGGGTATCGTTGAATAGGTCTTTTAAAATTAAGGTGAGGTTTCTTTGAAACAAATTCTCTAAAATGTTTCTGTCACGAGATATTTGCTTTTAAAAAGGGCGTTTTTGACCCATAATTTGTTCCAGCTGTAACTTCTAAAGTATAAACACTAAACATTTGAAATAAATATGGAATATAGCTTACAATCTGAAATTACAATGAAAACTATAACGGATATCGTACCCTTAAAGGTTTCAGGAAAAATTGAGTTTTTCTATTTGCGGTTGGTCATCATACTGCTGCTAACAAACCAGCAACAAAATTAAGTTTGTAATGCTGAAAAACCTGATATTTAAACGTTGACTACGAAACCCTATTTGTGGGCGTGTCTGACACGCTCTTGGCCGGTTTTTTTATTACGTCAGTCTATCGCAGTCCACTGCTGGTAGTAGGCCTTCCACAAGGCATGGTCTCCCATTGCTGTCTTACCAGCTTATTTATGTCAACAGTCATATCTGGATGGAGGGCGTCCAACGATACCGAGTCATGACCTTCATTTAAGAACCAGTTAACTCTACCGTCTATCGGTTCTATAACTAATGTGAACAATCATTTTGCCACTTGAATATGTAAAAATATCTTAAGCAATTTTTTACACCGTATTGAATTTTTGGTGCGCGGTCGACCTCGAAAGAGATGGACAGACGAAGTAAATGCGCAAGACCAGAATTGGATGGAGGCGGCCCAAAACCGGGAAGAAAGGGAGGGAGGCCTTTGCCCTGCAGTGGGACGACACGGGCTAATAATAAACGATAATAATAATAATTGTATTGTTGGTTTAGATTACCCTGGTGCTGACATGGGGTTTGCTGTGCGGCGTGTGCGGCAAGCGGCCCGACGTGTACGGTGCTTCAGATTGCTGCAATAAGGGCGCTGGATCTAAATGCCTTCTTTGGTGAGCCTTTTGATTTATTAACTGACGAAAAAACAAAAACGGAGCCGTTCTCAATTCAACAGGGACTTCTTCGTCTCGTTTCATCAATATAAATGAAATTATTTAACCTTCCTATACCCGCGCTTTGGTCTGTGAGACCGACAGAATATTTTTAGGAATTTATCTTATAACACAAAAACGATACGGAGTCGAGTCTTTTGCTAGCTGCCAGATTTGTGGATAGTTTTATGTCAGTGGTCACCACGCGCTTGTGGGGAACTTATGTGTGCGCATACTAGGCGCCAATCGGTCCGTGAGACCGACGCGGGTAAAGGTGTAACTTTTTGGGTAAGTATAAACTTTTTATTTACATTGTTTACTTGTTTTTTCTTTGAGTTATTTATTATGTATATATATCTTAACCTATATTATTATTTTACAGTTTATATTCTACGCCGGAATAGAAGAATTTGTTGGAAGAATACAGCTCTGAGCGCCCCCGACCCCCAGGACGTGGAAACACTAGGCCAGCTACGCGAAGAGCCACCCACGGGTCCGTTGGATGTGGTCGGCACCACTTAGGGTTCACCTCACCTCAAGGGGAGAAGCCGGAGCACCAACGGGCTCCAAGACAAGAGAGCGCACGAGCAGCCGTCCTAGAAGAGGACAGAAAGGTCCTGAACAGCGCAATCAGGACCCTTACTGAGGTCCAGTTCGTGCTCCGCATGGGGGCGGACGCGACCTCAATCGTCGAAAAGAGCCTCCAGTGCCTGATCTCTTCATACGGCGGGGTCATGGCCGCCAGGGGCGAACTGGAGGCTCTGGGACCCAGATAGGGTGGTGCTGCCTAGCACAGCCTGACGTAGCCAATAGTGGCCATCACCTGACCACATCCACTACTCCACGTCGAGTAGTTAGGATCCCAGAAACGCCCGGCTACCACCGCTTACTCGATATGACCGCTAACTCAGGACCGCCTCGCGAAGAGGATGAGGCAGCCAACTACCGGACGCACGACTCTCCAGATCTAACGAGCCGCCGCTGGCTGACGGACACTAGCTGGGCCTCCCCCAAAGGGGAATCACCCGGCTAGTTCGACCTCGCCGCAGCGTGAAGTTTTTCCTGGACTACTGAACCAGGCAACCATGTCACTCACCAGAGTGACCACCCATCGCCCCACCTGTTGTCGTAGGTGGCGTCCGACACCACGTTAGAGAGGCCATTGCCGCGTGAACGTCTCCAACGTCGCAAACGGCCGTCGAGAAGAACTCCATGACGACGAAAATCACGGTATAACTGTGCCACTTGCAAAAAATACTTTTGTTGGGAACATGCTATTATGGTATGTCCTGAATGTTATGGTGAGACTGAAAACTGTGTCAGTCTGTGATTTTGTATTGGTACTATAAGTGTTTTATGAAATTTAGAGGTTTATTTTTCTTTTTTAGACGAAAGAAACGTTTTGGTTCTGTTTTTGTAGTACATACGAAAAAACTCTGAGCATTTTGTATAAAACGGATAGTCTAATAAATAATTAAAAACAAATTGATTATATGATATATAATTTTTCATTATATCCTTTACTTTTAATGTCCAACTTTATTTATATTGGCTTTCTTAGAAAAATCGTATGAATCGAGGTTTTAAATTTTCGGTCTGTGAGACCGTGCGCGGGTATAGGTGTCACAAATATTGGCGCGGGTATAGGAAGGTTAAGTGTTTTTGTTTGTACGTAACCGACAACTTACGTAACTACCTACTAGATATTTTTTTATTCAGAGCTATTTTTTACCCATATCCCTATGACTTTTTTATTAAAGAAACTGATTAGTAGGCACAAATGAAAACTTCGATGGATCGTATCTTATTTCCTACAAACCTTAGACAGTAATACTCAACTCGTGGCCAAGTGTGTCTTACCTTTACAGCCACAACAGTCCACTGCTGGACATGGGCCTCCCCCGTATTGGGGGTTATTGCCATACTCACCACGCTTGGCAGGCGGATTGGCGAGCGCAGTGCAAGATGTTTAATTCACAGGGAACGCTGCTGCCTATTCCCTGGATAATTATCCCTTAGTCGCTTTTTACGACACCCACGGGTAGAATTGTGGTGATGCTATTCTAAGCCGGCATTAAACGGCGAACCTTACGTTTATGATGTGTAAATCCAGGGTAACTTACGTTGTATTTGTGATATTCATGACCCATTTTTGTTCCAGCGGCATGGCGCTGATCTTCATAGTGGGCGGAGTGATAGCGCTGGTGATGCTGATCTACTTCGCAGTGGGCGTGGCCGCTCAAAGAGTCATTTGTGACCCTCTCACGTGAGTATATTACGAAAACAACAACAAAATAGTAGTTTTTATAACAAGGGAATAAAGTGATATATTTAGGGCGAGGGCGCTATTTTGAATCATGAGCGGAACGAGGGATTCTAGAGTAAAATCCCGAACGTAGCGAGGGATTTTAAAGTAGAATCGTGAGTGAAGCGAGGGATTCAATGTAAGTCGCCCAAGAATAAATAACTTTATACCCGAGTGATACATACTACTTTTCATCCCCCTCTATGAAAAAAACAATAAATACTTACTTAATCTACGAATATTGCTTGCTATTCTCCATTATTTTACAATACATCATATAAATTGCGTTATAAACATCCAATATTTACAAAAACATTATCACTCATTTCATTTTATATTATTGCAATATAATTGGGAGGTTTTATTGTTGTTGCCCATTGCCGGCCAGTTATAGCGCCAAAAGAAAAATAAAATTTGACATATTACTTTTTAATTTCAAATTTTGCTAGGAATTAGGTCTTTTATGAGCTACATACTAGGTGTAAAATACTCATTGCAGAGAAAAAACCTATCTGTAGTAAATTTTCGATTGATTGGCTCCAAATATTTGTGTTCCAAATTGAAATGAATTTTAATCCCTTGGGATTAAAAGACCTATTTTAATCCCACTTAAGTGCGACCAAAGCGTAGTTTTTTGAATAGAGGGGATGAAAAACCTAGTATTTAATGTAAAACTGAACAAACGACAGACAAAAACTGAAAAGATAAAGCAAAATACTTCCTAAAGTCGTAATGGAATAATTCTTTGAACGAATTTTCGTAGAGCCCCTGAACAAACTTTCATAGCAATTTTTGATAATGTTGCTGTGTAAGGATGGAATACGGGCATATGCCATGTTTTAGTATTATATACTAGCAATGTTTTGACGTGGGGTAATTTGTATGACGATGATCCTTGTTTTTCCAGTGAGCCGCGTGGCAACCGCCTATTCGCTGATGTGGAGCGCTTCGTGGAATTGGAAAAAGCTTTGTTCAACGAGAAGCGAGACCCCGATTTCAACCTCACCAGCGTCATCATCCAGTGCCATCAGAACTTCACCGTTTACAAGGTATATGATGTTTTAGCTAAGTTAAACTTGAAATTGATACCAATAAATTCATTCAAGCTCACTACTTTTTGTAATCAGGCTTTGTAAGTCGGATAGCCAATGTATTGGGATTTTTAATGTACTCACATGCTATAAATGTCTCCTAAATTGTCGCTTCAAGACGAGCATCAAGAGGTTGAGAAATTAATCAGGGTCAGCCGTACCTCAGTTGGCAGAGCAGAGGGACGGTTCCCCACGGTCCCGGGTTCAAGTCCCGGCGATCATCTTATTTTTTAATTTTCTTATTCGATTATGTGCTTCCTTATAGTGATAAAATTTTATCGTACCCACTTCTGCTTCTGACACCAATACATAATTTTTTCCAGACATTCCAGCTGCACCGTCTGTACGACCTGGACGAGTTGCGCATGCGCATGTCGGGCGAGCTGGAGCGCCGCGTGACGTCACTGCGCGCGCGATACCGCCCGCCGGGGAGGTTGACCATTCTTAAACCCTCGGCTAAAGCCAAGCTGAGGCAGCTGGCTGAGACCGGGCTGTCTGACTTCGACTTCGACAAGATACTGCACGCGGTAAGTGAGGTTAACCATACTGAAGCCTTCAGCTAAAGCCAAGCTGAGGCAGCTGGCTGAGACCGGGCTGTCTGACTTCGACTTCGACAAGATACTGCACGCGGTAAGTGAGGTTAACCATACTGAAGCCTTCAGCTAAAGCCAAGCTGAGGCAGCTGGCTGAGACCGGGCTGTCTGACTTCGACTTCGACAAGATACTGCACGCGGTAAGTGAGGTTAACCATACTGAAGCCTTCAGCTAAAGCCAAGCTGAGGCAGCTGGCTGAGACCGGGCTGTCTGACTTCGACTTCGACAAGATACTGCACGCGGTAAGTGAGGTTAACCATACTGAAGCCTTCAGCTAAAGCCAAGCTGAGGCAGCTGGCTGAGACCGGGCTGTCTGACTTCGACAAGATACTGCACGCGGTAAGTGAGGTTAACCATACTGAAGCCCTCGGCCAAAGCTAAGCTGAGGCAGCTGGCTGAGACCGGGCTGTCTGACTTCGACAAGATACTGCACGCGGTAAGTGAGGTTAACCATACTGAAGCCCTCGGCCAAAGCTAAGCTGAGGCAGCTGGCTGAGACCGGGCTGTCTGACTTCGACAAGATACTGCACGCGGTAAGTGAGGTTAACCATACTGAAGCCCTCGGCCAAAGCTAAGCTGAGGCAGCTGGCTGAGACCGGGCTGTCTGACTTCGACAAGATACTGCACGCGGTAAGTGAGGTTAACCATACTGAAGCCCTCGGCCAAAGCTAAGCTGAGGCAGCTGGCTGAGACCGGGCTGTCTGACTTCGACAAGATACTGCACGCGGTAAGTGAGGTTAACCATACTGAAGCCCTCGGCCAAAGCTAAGCTGAGGCAGCTGGCTGAGACCGGGCTGTCTGACTTCGACAAGATACTGCACGCGGTAAGTGAGGTTAACCATACTCAAGCCCTCAGCTAAAGCCAAGCTGAGGCAGCTGGCTGAGACCGGGCTGTCTGACTTCGACTTCGACAAGATACTACACGCGGTAAGTTGATCGCAGTTCTCAAATAAGTTAGTTACCTTACCATAATATTATGCCTTCAAGTACTTACTTACTACGGTGGCTCAATAACCCAAAGAGGATCTTGGCCTCCGACACCAGTAGTAGTAGCTAGCTATCCCGATCTTGAGTCGTCGTCCGCCATACAGTACAGCCGACTATTATACGACTAGGATTACATACGACTTATTGGCGAAGGGTCCATACTTGCCGATACCCGACGGCATCACTTAATAGTAGTTTATGCAACTGCCTAATAATGAGAGGCTTTAGGATGAGAGTGTCTGTTTATCACACGAGGCGCAGCCGAGTGTGATAATAGTTTGACACGAGCATTCTAAAGCCTAATTATTTGCAGTTGCATACACTATTTTATCTACACTCTACAAGAAAAACTATGAAAAATATTTCATACCTCCGCACTGCACTATGGCGATTGCAAGCCTATCTACTGAACCACCACACCAACTGAACGACTTTTGTACATAAGTAACTTTTTAACTAAACGTTAAAATGGAGGCTCATAAAAACTAAACAACTTTTAAAATTAAATAGCATTTATCGGTGAATTTTAATTCGAAAAATGATTTGAAGCAAAGATTTAATAATAAATAAGTCCTCATAATTTCAAGTGTCGTCCCGCCGCGGGTGACACTTGTTTTTTTTTTTCATTCGACTTACTGATGGCCAGTGTCAAATTGGAACAGATTACAATTTGGTACGCGGGTTAATTCGTTTAATTTTTTTTCAAATACTAGAAATCGAGTTACTTTATGTAGCTGCCAGTAGTATGAAAGTTTTTTTTTAAAGGCTGTATATTCGTAATGCAGTTCATTACGTTCGTACTTTTGATTCTGTAAAACGAATATTACGAACTGAGTGTAGATAAAAAAATAAATGTCCCTACTCTCACATAAACCTACTTTCGTTAAAAAGACACTTTCGCCACTGATACGACTATATACTATGACATGCATGTCGTGAATTCGTTGTATTTGTTACAAAACAGGATCAGATACCAGAAACAAGTGCGGCCAAATGGATTTACCTACGCTTTTGCCGACTTTCTTGTTGTTACAAGTATGCGCACTGTTTATCGCACATTGCAGTAGTGTAGTAATTGTGATTCTGTGTTATTACAGTTGGAAACGAACATCACGTCTCTGGCCCTGGACGACCTGGCTCAACAGCTCGACCAGACCGCTACTACACTGCAAGGACGCCCCGGCTTCGCTGAAGTCGCCTTCTCTTTACGGAACGCCTCACAGAGACTGCAATACGCACAGGTATTATATACGAGCCAGTCAAGTAGCGAGTTCAATGACCTGGCTCAGCAGCTTGATCAGACCGCTACTACACTGCAAGGACGCCCCGGCTTCGCTGAAGTCGCCTTCTCTTTACGGAATGCATCGCAACGACTCCAATACGCACAGGTATTATATACGAGCCAGTCAAGTAGCGAGTTCAATGACATTACAGTTGGAAACGAACATCACGTCTCTGGCCCTGGACGAGCTGGCTCAACAGCTTGATCAGACCGCTACTACATTGCAAGGACGCCCCGGCTTCACTGAAGTCGCCTTCTCTTTACGGAACGCCTCACAGAGACTGCAATACGCACAGGTAATTTAACTTATACAGTGTGTCCCGCGATAAAGTGCAACCCCGAAAAGGGGTGAAACTAGACCTAAAATTATCGATAAAAAAAATACTTAAAAAATTTAGAAAAAATTATTTAATTTTTTATTGGTGATTAAAGATTTTTATTTTTTATTAGGACCCTGTGTACTAAAAAGTCAATTTCTTCCAAACTACTGGCTCTTTTTCATTAAAATAAAAATAATTATTTAGCCTAACACTTGTCAGTAATAATGACATGATAAATAGCTCGCTAAAAAGTAATTACAATGTCTTAAACTTAATTTTTGAAAAAAATGCTGCTTTTTTAGTGCTTTTTTTTCCATTTCACTAAATTTGTAAAAAAATACCCCCGAAAATCATGGCATTTTATGACATATTATTATTCTTTACTACTTTAGCTTTCAGATAAAAAAAAAATGAACATTCTTACTCAAGAAACAACCTCGCTATGAAATTTTAAAGCTGACCCCTTTTTTTTCATGCTATAAATAAAAAACAGTTTTTAATGACAATGACACTTTTAATCTGTAAAAACACTTTAATCAGATAAAACATACACAATTTTCATTTTTAAAAGTGTCATTGTCATTAAAAACTGTTTTTTATTTATTGCATGAAAAAAAGGGGTCAGCTTTAAAATTTCATAGCGAGGTTGTTTCTTGAGTAAGAATGTTCATTTTTTTTTTATTTGAAAGCTAAAGTAGTGAAGAATAATAATATGTCATAAAATGCTATGGTTTTCGGGGGTATTTTTTTACAAATTAAGTGAAATGGGAAAAAAAGGCACTCAAAAAAGCAGCATTTTATTTCAAAAATTAAGTTTAAGACATTGTAATTACTTTTTAGCGAGCTATTTATCATGTCATTATTACTGCTAAGTGTTAGGCTAAATAATTATTTTTATTTCAATGAAAAAGAGCCAGTAGTTTGGAAGAAATTGACATTTTAGTACACAGGGTCCTAATAAAAAATTAAAATCTTTAATCACCAATAAAAAAGTTAAATAATTTTTTTAAATTTTTTAAGTATTTTTTTTATCGATAATTTTAGGTCTAGTTTCACCCCTTTTCGGGGTTGCACTTTATCGCGGGACACACTGTATATTGAAAATTTTGCCTGTACAGCACAAGAAAAATATTGTTTTCAGTTAATTGTTAATTGAATAACAAACAGGGAAATGATTGGTTAGAATTTCACAGGATTATGAAATAATTATACTCTTGTGCATGTTTTCAGGTTTTATTTAAAAATATATTTTCTAGTGTATCTCATTTTCCTAAGAATGTGTATTTACTAGGTGTAAAACACTACAAAACCAGTAGTCTATGAGAAAAGTTGTTCAGTTTCATTAGTACCATGACCTCCTTTCCTTTGTATTTGTTGTACGTTGTATATAAAAGAATTTCATTATTAAATTACCTAATGTGAATATTTGTCTTGACCAGACGGACATCGTGACCTCCCTGCTCAGCAACGCGTCAGCCCTGAACGACACCGCGACGCGACTGCGCGACGCACTACGCTTCAACCATTCTTCATTGAAGGAGGCCATCTCCTACCTGATGCACGAGACCAGCCAGGCCGAGACCTTCCTCAACACGCAGGGAGCCGACATCATACAGAACGTGAGTAGTTCAACCACTCCTCGCTGAAGGAGGCCATCTCCTACCTGATGCACGAGACCAGCCAGGCCGAGACCTTCCTCAACACGCAGGGAGCCGACATCATACAGAACGTGAGTAGTTCAACCACTCCTCGCTGAAGGAGGCCATCTCCTACCTGATGCACGAGACCAGCCAGGCCGAGACCTTCCTCAACACGCAGGGAGCCGACATCATACAGAACGTGAGTAGACTCGCTGAAGGAGGCCATCTCCTACCTGATGCACGAGACCAGCCAGGCCGAGACCTTCCTCAACACGCAGGAGCGACATCATACAGAAGGCCATCTCCTACCTGATGCACGAGACCAGCCAGGCCGAGACCTTCCTCAACACGCAGGGAGCAGACATCATACAGAACGTGAGTAGTTCAACCACTCCTCGCTGAAGGAGGCCATCTCCTACCTGATGCACGAGACCAGCCAGGCCGAGACCTTCCTCAACACGCAGGGAGCAGACATCATACAGAACGTGAGTAGTTCAACCACTCCTCGCTGAAGGAGGCCATCTCCTACCTGATGCACGAGACCAGCCAGGCAGAACGAGCCCTCTCCTACCTGATGCACGAGACCAGCCAGGCCGAGACCTTCCTCAACACGCAGGGAGCCGACATCATACAGAACGTGAGTAGTTCAACCACTCCTCGCTGAAGGAGGCCATCTCCTACCTGATGCACGAGACCAGCCAGGCCGAGACCTTCCTCAACACGCAGGGAGCCGACATCATACAGAACGTGAGTAGTTCAACCACTCGCTGAAGGAGGCCATCTCCTACCTGATGCACGAGACCAGCCAGGCCGAGACCTTCCTCAACACGCAGGGAGCCGACATCATACAGAACGTGAGTAGTTCAACCACTCCTCGCTGAAGGAGGCCATCTCCTACCTGATGCACGAGACCAGCCAGGCCGAGACCTTCCTCAACACGCAGGGAGCCGACATCATACAGAACGTGAGTAGTTCAACCACTCCTCGCTGAAGGAGGCCATCTCCTACCTGATGCACGAGACCAGCCAGGCCGAGACCTTCCTCAACACGCAGGGAGCCGACATCATACAGAACGTAAGAGGAGGAGGCATTTACATCGAATACCTAAATTGCATTGTGTGTTTGAGTAAAATGTGTATGGCGTGCTGAGATGTGTGTAAGCCTTGAAGCCCTCCGAGGAGCCAATAGAAGCCCCTATAGAGGTGCGCAGGATGTTAAGCTCACATTGTATTTTCACTTTTAGCAGGATATTCCCTTAGAGTATAAATAAGCAAGCTATAGAGTGCGTGTAAAGCCCCTAACCGTACTGTCAAAGAGTAAGCATTTACTCCATAGTTACAGACGCCAAATGTAAGAGAATTTATAGGGGTTCAATAGTATTATTGAATCCACCCGATCTATCAGTAGAGTACAAAGAGGTTGTGTACAGAGTACTGCAAACCGTTTTAACTTTTTATGCGCACTCTATAGCTTGCTTATATATTACTCTAAGGTCATTCCTTTTCAATGTGAAAGTGTCTTTAATCCTGTTTTGTCAATATGGAAGCCAATGTCTCATTTAAAGTTTGATTTGTCTATTCCCAGATGACGCAAGAGTTCGCCTCGGTGATAGCCGGCCTTGTCAACGCGTACCTGGATCACGTGGTGCTAGCAGCTCAGACGGAAGTGGGTCGGTGCGGGCCGCTGTCGCACGCCTTCAACGCGACGCGCGACGCACACTGCCACAAGATACTCATGCCCACTGTAAGTAGACATACATGACAGCAGCATTGGAAGTGGGTCGGTGCGGGCCGCTGTCGCACGCCTTCAACGCGACGCGCGACGCACACTGCCACAAGATACTCATGCCCACTGTAAGTAGACATACATGACAGCAGCATTGGAAGTGGGTCGGTGCGGGCCGCTGTCGCACGCCTTCAACGCGACGCGCGACGCACACTGCCACAAGATACTCATGCCCACTGTAAGTAGACATACATGACAGCAGCATTGGAAGTGGGTCGGTGCGGGCCGCTGTCGCACGCCTTCAACGCGACGCGCGACGCACACTGCCACAAGATACTCATGCCCACTGTAAGTAGACATACATGACAGCAGCATTGGAAGTGGGTCGGTGCGGGCCGCTGTCGCACGCCTTCAACGCGACGCGCGACGCACACTGCCACAAGATACTCATGCCCACTGTAAGTAGACATACATGACAGCAGCATTGGAAGTGGGTCGGTGCGGGCCGCTGTCGCACGCCTTCAACGCGACGCGCGACGCACACTGCCACAAGATACTCATGCCCACTGTAAGTAGACATACATGACAGCAGCATTGGAAGTGGGTCGGTGCGGGCCGCTGTCGCACGCCTTCAACGCGACGCGCGACGCACACTGCCACAAGATACTCATGCCCACTGTAAGTAGACATACATGACAGCAGCATTGGAAGTGGGTCGGTGCGGGCCGCTGTCGCACGCCTTCAACGCGACGCGCGACGCACACTGCCACAAGATACTCATGCCCACTGTAAGTAGACATACATGACAGCAGCATTGGAAGTGGGTCGGTGCGGGCCGCTGTCGCACGCCTTCAACGCGACGCGCGACGCACACTGCCACAAGATACTCATGCCCACTGTAAGTAGACATACATGACAGCAGCATTGGAAGTGGGTCGGTGCGGGCCGCTGTCGCACGCCTTCAACGCGACGCGCGACGCACACTGCCACAAGATACTCATGCCCACTGTAAGTAGACATACATGACAGCAGCATTGGAAGTGGGTCGGTGCGGGCCGCTGTCGCACGCCTTCAACGCGACGCGCGACGCACACTGCCACAAGATACTCATGCCCACTGTAAGTAGACATACATGACAGCAGCATTGGAAGTGGGTCGGTGCGGGCCGCTGTCGCACGCCTTCAACGCGACGCGCGACGCACACTGCCACAAGATACTCATGCCCACTGTAAGTAGACATACATGACAGCAGCATTGGAAGTGGGTCGGTGCGGGCCGCTGTCACACGCCTTCAACGCGACGCGCGACGCGCACTGCCACAAGATACTCATGCCCACTGTAAGTAGACATACATGACAGCAGCATTGGAAGTGGGTCGGTGCGGGCCGCTGTCGCACGCCTTCAACGCGACGCGCGACGCACACTGCCACAAGATACTCATGCCCACTGTAAGTAGACATACATGACAGCAGCATTGGAAGTGGGTCGGTGCGGGCCGCTGTCGCACGCCTTCAACGCGACGCGCGACGCACACTGCCACAAGATACTCATGCCCACTGTAAGTAGACATACATGACAGCAGCATTGGAAGTGGGTCGGTGCGGGCCGCTGTCGCACGCCTTCAACGCGACGCGCGACGCACACTGCCACAAGATACTCATGCCCACTGTAAGTAGACATACATGACAGCAGCATTGGAAGTGGGTCGGTGCGGGCCGCTGTCGCACGCCTTCAACGCGACGCGCGACGCACACTGCCACAAGATACTCATGCCCACTGTAAGTAGACATACATGACAGCAGCATTGGAAGTGGGTCGGTGCGGGCCGCTGTCGCACGCCTTCAACGCGACGCGCGACGCACACTGCCACAAGATACTCATGCCCACTGTAAGTAGACATACATGACAGCAGCATTGGAAGTGGGTCGGTGCGGGCCGCTGTCGCACGCCTTCAACGCGACGCGCGACGCACACTGCCACAAGATACTCATGCCCACTGTAAGTAGACATACATGACAGCAGCATTGGAAGTGGGTCGGTGCGGGCCGCTGTCGCACGCCTTCAACGCGACGCGCGACGCACACTGCCACAAGATACTCATGCCCACTGTAAGTAGACATACATGACAGCAGCATTGGAAGTGGGTCGGTGCGGGCCGCTGTCGCACGCCTTCAACGCGACGCGCGACGCACACTGCCACAAGATACTCATGCCCACTGTAAGTAGACATACATGACAGCAGCATTGGAAGTGGGTCGGTGCGGGCCGCTGTCGCACGCCTTCAACGCGACGCGCGACGCACACTGCCACAAGATACTCATGCCCACTGTAAGAAAACATTATACTTTTCACCATTTTCGATGAAAGGGGCCGTCCATTGACAAAACTTACTTCTAATTTCAATTTTGTTTTCTTTTTTCCGTCTGATTAATGAAAAACATCTAGAAGATGTTCTTTAACTGTTTGCGAATCAATCACATTTGCAAGCTCTGTAAAAATTCAGTGTGATGTTACTCGTGCAGAGGAAATCACCACACTATTTTTTTTATATTCAAGTATAGTTCATTCGCAATCATAATGTCATGTATGAAATGACCTTAGCGGGAGGCCAAGTTACGCTGGTCACAATACTTAGATACTATATCCAACCAGCGTAACTTGGCTTTCCGCTTAGGCTGGTCCTGACACTATGATTTTGAATAGATCCTACTAATATTATAAAGGCGGATGTTTGTGTGTGTGTTTGTTACGACATCACGCAAAAACGGCTGATTAGATTGACATGAAACTTTGCAGAAATATAAAAGGGCATCTGGAATAACACATAGGATACTTTTTACCACGGAAAAATTTCTCATTCCCACGGGATCACGCATTTTCCAATATTTTTGAAATAGGTTTTTGGACTGAGCCGATTCGCGTTTTAAACGTTTTCGCCGAAAACTAACAGCGACATCTCTTGGCGAATAATGCTTTTTTCCCGCGGAATAATAGGTTGCAGCGGGTGAAACCGCTGACGGGCAGCTAGTTTTACATAAAGGAGATCAAAGTTCAAGATCAAAAATAAAGTTAAAATAAAATACCATGTACAATACATGCCATGTGGTGCCGGCAGAGTATGCCATGTGGTGCCGGCAGAGTAAAATAGCACCACCCCCTCTCTTCCCGTGGGGGTCGTAAGAGGCGACCGAGGGATAAACCAGACCCAAACAGCCAGGGCCAAACGTATGGTGGCGGTTAATCCACCACAAAAGCATTCCCAAGGAGGGTTGACGTCTGGTAGGCGGCCGGTCGTAAAATTCAGCCAAATCCTTTTGCAACACGATTTTGTGTTCAACGAAACGTGTTGCGCCGACCCCAAGTAATTGGGATGTCGCAGCCAACTGGTTAAAAACGCTGTGTAATTAAACAACTAGTTCTTTAATCAAACGCCGCCATCTAACCAAACAACTAGTTCACTGGCTGAATTTTGAAGCATTCCAAACGTTCAACACAGCAGCGGACCGAAAACCCGCTGTTTAATTGAATAAGTACGTTTTTTCGCCACTGCGGCGCTGGAGTCGGTTTGTTTACAAGATGGCGTCAGCGGCACAAAAATCAAGACCGTATTTTGTTATTTTATGTTAAATAATCAGTAATTAGCGTCATCAGTGCTGTTTCATGGTTATAAGTGATGGAGGCGCCTACGGGGGAAACGTCTGAACAAAAATTCAAACAGTTGTTTGAAGAAACTCTGCGAAATTATGAAATCCAACATCACGGTAATTTTGTTGTTATTACACGAATATTTAGCCATTAAATGTTTATAAAATTGTCACAAACCAAATAAAACATGGGTAATTCGTTACGTTATCATTCAATTTACAGTATCTACTAATTTTCGATGAAAATAGAGTGATGTGAACGTAGGTACTTACAAAGTATAAAGCCCTATGCAAACTGCAGCGGGATTCGGATGGGTACTTGGGTAGTGGAACTCAATCACTTGACAATATGTACCAGTCACAATACCGCGTACCCACATGCTCGAGGTTAGACTGTTGGGGAGACTGGGGTTGCTTGCACTAGGGCCATACAAATGACACTTTTTTTTCAAAATTTTCTTATTTAGTGTGGTTTCACTGGTTGAGGTGTAGGAAAGGGGGCTGCCTGTAAATAGAAAAAAATTACCGTCTCCTTTCCCACTCCACAACAGGCCCCCTTGGGGTCATATTGACCCCCCTGTTTTTTGACAGGACTGTACAGGGTTGCTCATCAGCAATAATGTTTACCTAGAACACTTTTTTCTGGAGGCCCAAAATCGGTCAGAGGCCCCGTTAAAGGATCCCATGGACCCCCCTATTTTTTGTCGGAAATAGCTAGAGTGCCTCATATACAACAACTTTTTTTACAAAGTTTTCATCTGGGAGGCCTAGATTAGCCTGTAGGGCCCTACAGCCTTAATACTGGGACTTAAAAATAATTCGACCTGTGAGTCGCCATGACGACCTACAATTTTTCGACCGGGAATTGAAAAGGTTGCTCATCAGCAACAGCGTTTGCGTAGAACACTTTTTTCTGCGGCTTAAAATCAGCCGGTGGTCCCTAGGGGGGGCTTAAAGTGTTATAACGGACCTGTCCATTTTTTGAGGAAAATGCTAAGAAAATTTTGAAAAAGTGTCATTTGTATGGCTGCCTAGTGCACTCCAACCCCAGTCTCCCCTATACTAGCTCTGAGCATGAGCTATGCAAGCCGGAGCGGAACCGGTTCTGTACGTGGGTACGCAGTATTCTGGCTAGTACAATTAATTATCAAAAGATTCAGTTCCGCTACCCAAATACCGATCCGGATTCCGCTGTAGTTAAGAATAATTTAGTAAATCCCTATGCAAACCGTTGTGGAACGTGGGCACGTACAAATATCAAGTAATTGAGTTCCGGACTTCCGGTACTTACGTACCCACCCGGATTCCGCTATAGTTTGAATAGGCTTACTTTCAGATCACAGACTCAGACATACGCGGGCTCTGCGCGTGCCCTTGCAAATTATGTGTTGCCCTTGCGTTTGCGACTCGCAACGCGTAAGCTGCGCGTGTGACATTATAATAACGCGCGTGGAGCCCGCGTATATGTGAATATGCCCTAACACACATACTATCTACCCTAGCAAATTGAACGTTAGCCAGTTGGCTAACCGTCATACAGCTGTAGTGTAGAATGTTATCTTCAACCACTCAGCTGATGAATGTTTACTTGTTTGGTTAGATGGCGACGTTTGATTAAACAACTAGTTGTTTTATTACACAGCGTTTTTAACCAGTTGGCTGCGACAGGGATAAGGGCAGGAAGATGATGATGATGATGATGTACACATTTGATATTGAAAGTGCCCCTTTCCTCAGAACGGTTACTGGATGGCGCTGTCGTGGTGCATCCTGCTGTTCGTGCCTCTCCTAGTTGTCTCGCAGCGCCTCGCCAAGCTCTACCTGCACCTCGACCCCTACCCCGGACCGCTCGTTGAGGCGTGAGTATACAACCACATACATACCATACCTTATCTTAAACTTGAATAAGGAAACGAGATCAGAAGTCCTTCGATAAAATTGCTAATGATATTCAAATATACAGGGTATAAGGGACGGTGTAACAAAAACTTTGCAGGCGCGCTCAGTATGTATGTATGTATGTGTTACAGTAACGGCCGTTCAAATAAGCCATATTTGACAGCTATCAAACCTATACTAGAAGATATGTCAACAGAGGAAAAAAGATTTTACGTCAAAGCAATAACATGATTTGGTCAGCCGTTAACAAAAGGATTTCTGGTCTTCATTTAATTTGATCTCAATTCAATAGCTCTAATATTTCATTATGAATAAATTGTAGTTAAACGAAAGATATTGGTTTCATGATTTACGAATTAATCTTAGTATTTTTTCGAACGAGACAAATACGAGTACCGTATTGAAATGATTACGGAGAACCATGCGACAAATAAAATCCTCGTAATGCGTTCTCACAACTAGCTAGTAAATATAAGATATCATTCATCGCTCATCACCATTGTTCTGTAGCAGCTCGCAGACACACTGCAGGTTAATTTACTCTTCGAAAACTCCCTAAAATTGCCAAGTTTAGTAGAACTCTCTTTCTTTAATTTTCTTTTGAAAGAGATATCTCCTAATGAGATACCTATTGATACTTTTCGAAGTGTAAATCAGCCTGATATAGCAGTGCGTCAGCGACCTTCGAGGGTGACCACACTTATTTTTCTTATTGATATGCACTTGGCCACTATTTAAATCAGAATTGAGAATTTAATGCTGCTGGGAAGAAGAGGTAACGATGAAGCGATCAGATACATAGACATTCCTAGAAGACTATATGACAGTGTAATCTATCTGCGCTGTGATTCGCTACAAATTACCACATAACGTTTAAGTGTGGACACCCTCGTTCATTAATTTCTTTTTATTTTCCTTTAGTTGTTCGCCTTATTTCCTTTGAGTTGTTACGTTATGTTGTCGCTGTGTTAACAAGTTTGTCGTTGCGTGGTCTGCCCGGGTTGTTGTGCACCTCATCCTGTATCCAGTAGATAGCGATGTCCGAGATTCGATTCCGGGCTGACATGTTCGCTGGTTGGAGGACGTTTTTCGAAAGATAGTTCCGAAAGAGGACGTTTTTCGAAAGATAGTTCCGAAAGATGGTGTTGAATTCCGCCATTGATTCAATCGTGAATACTGTCAAGTATGTCAGTCATTTTAATCGGGTTAATGGAGGATTTCTATTCTTTCTTTCGCAACTACTTTCTACAATAACGCCCTTTGAATAACTCAAGAAAGATATGATGTAGCTTTTCCTATAACAGAAACTACCACTGACAAAACTTTGGACTGATTTGCAAAATTGTGGGACTCGATGTGGAGTTTATTTACCTTTATGTAGTTGTGTATTATTTATTTACTTTAAATTTGAGTTTTTGCATCTCAAAGCTGCTTATTTTCTTGAGTTACTTGCACCCTGCGAATGTGGAACCGAACACCTTGTAGCTAAAATACAAGATAAAAAAATTAACATATTCGTTCTTTCATCTATTCGAGTCAATGGAGATCTAAAATTCAAGTTTTGTCTGAAATTCAAGGACACCACTTAATCCAATTGGGTATTTCTCCATTGGCGCATTTTGTACGTTTTTGAATCGAGTTTTTTTTATGGATATTGCACGTCTCTATGTGGTTGAAGAGCTTACGAAAATGCTTTGTATTCACGTGATATTTGAAACTAACTCAAGGGTTAGGAATTTGAATTCGAGTACTTCCAAATTGATAGATTTTTTACCAAAATGTATACTAACTTATGAGAAAATGTCCCAAGTAACCCTAAATTTCATGTTCTACTTCCTTACTGCTAAAAGGTATAAACACTTCTGTGGATTCTTTCGCAAATTCCATTCTTTCCCCAAGAGTCTTCCATTGGGAATCATTTCTTCTTCTCACTCCTCGTTTAGTAGACAGAGTTGTTCGATTAATTTTCAGTTTGTTTACGTTACTTTGTGTTATTCACTCACCCATATCCGAGTAGTGTGTACGTGTGCGTGCGAATATGACGGGTGTATAAACGTGCGCGTGTGTGGGTGTTCTAGCAGCGAATACGAGCCTGTGTGCGTGCGCCGCGGCTGGTGGCGGTGACCCTACGCCAACTCTGGTAATGACCCGACCAGTTATACGAGACCCGTACATAGCCGCCATACCGATATAAACCTGAATCAAACATGTTGCCATCAGATTTCGAAATAAAAACGTCAAAGTTCATTTCAATAAAGTGATGATGCATGGTGTGGCGGGTGTGTGCCGGCCTGTTTCGTTCGCTCTTCCACCTCATAGCGGCTTGCTGTCTCATGTCATTGTGCCTTGCTCATGGACCCCCCTATACGTCACTACTAGTGTGCCCCCTCATGCCGCGACCGGCGACCGGAACCCGCAATGTAGCTCGTCGTATCGTCCCCTAGTTTGTCGTCATCGCTACTTCTAGCAGGTCGTCAGTGTACGCATTGTAGCGCATGGGAATGCGAGCGCGTACAATGCTTGCCGTGTATGCGCAGTGCATCTCTGTCTGTATTTAGAACCCGCAGTGTACCGCGAATATCGTAGCATATGTTTTCGTTTTATTTGCATAATCTGTACTGTACATAAGTATCGATTTGATGCAGTGTTTATTGGTATATTTGAGTTATTTAGTTTTTATCAACGTTTGTTTTCCTTTCCTTTTGTCATCCCCATCACATGGTATAAGAATAATCATTTAGAACAACTTAAGTACATAGCACCTATAATATTTTTACATTTATCGCTGAGGTAGATGTAATTTTAAGGTTTCACACCATAGAATTACCTATATGTAGTAGAATAATATAGTCGTAAAAAAAGATAAAATTATTTAATCTCATTTAAAAAATCTTTGCAAATTACAAAAATAGCGGAATTCCTTTGAGTTTTCTCTTCAAATGTTTAGTTCCTGATTTCCTATCGCCTCTATGAACTTCCAAGAAACTATATCGGTTGTAGAAGTCTTTAGTAGCCTTGAATGTGAACTGGAATTCCTTTGCGATCCGCACTCCACTGACTATCTTCCAAATTTAGTATAACTTTTAAGATTCAATAGAGGGCGTCACTTATAGAATTTCCATTTCTATAAAGTCTGAAATTCGCCTCAAAAGACTATCTTTTGATTAAGTATTTATATCGGTGTTGCCGCCAAATGCTTGGAGTATTCGCGATGATGTATTATGAGTGCGGATCGTTTGTTTCCTGTATCGAGTCGCTTCCCGCCGTCTGACCGAGTGTTGTCTGTTGCAGCGAGTATTTGTATGACGCGTACGCGGACCGCGATAACGTACCCCTTGCCAAGTAAGTGCCACACACCCCCCTTCTCCCCCCCTCTATGCTCGCTCTGCATGCGCTTGTTTTCTTCTTTCCTCCCAGTGTGCACGCCGCTTTACCGCCGCGTCGGCCAATAGGCGCGTGGCGGCGCCTTTAATGTCGTTCCATTTCGTATAATAGTCGGGGAATTCTGGAAATTCAATGTATGGCGCCAGTTGAAGCACGCCTTTACAGCAATTTTTTTTTGCGATTAGGTACCTTTAAGCATGTTGTTTGAAACCTTAAAAGCGGAGACCCTCCGCCCGTCCGCATCACCCCCATTTTCTTTGAAATGTGTCAAAAATTATAAACTTTCCGGATTTATGAGTTAATTATAATAGTTACAAAAAAAGTGTCAAAGGACAAAATATTCCGTATTAAATTTGCTACTTAAATGTAATACATTTTTTTATTGTAACTCTTACGGTTTTCAAGATAAAACGATTTATACTAAAAAAAACCTTTTCCTGGAAAATCTATGAATGGCGCCAGTTGAAGCACGCCTTTACAGCAATTTTTTGCGATTAGGTACCTATAATCCTTTTGTTTGAAACCAAAAGCGGAGACCCTCCGACTGTCACATCACCCCATTTTCTATGAAATGTGTCAAAAATTATAAACTTTACGGATTTATGAGTTAACTATAATAGTTACAATAAAAAATGTATTACATTTAAGTAGCAAATTTAATACGGAATATTTTGTCCTTTGACACTTTTTTTGTAACTATTATAGTTAACTCATAAATCCGTAAAGTTTATAAATTTTGACACATTTCAAAGAAAATGGGGGTGATGCGGACGGGCGGAGGGTCTCCGCTTTTAATTTTACAAACAACATGCTTAAAGGTATCTAATATTTTGACACATTTCAAAGAAAATGGGGGTGATGCGGACGGGCGGAGGGTCTCCGCTTTTAAGGTTTCAAACAACATGCTTAAAGGTATCTAATCGCAAAAAAAAATTGCTGTAAAGGCGTGCTTCAACTGGCGCCATACATTGGATTTCCAGAATTCCCCGACTATAAGGCTGAGTGCACACCTTGCATGCTCGTTTAGATCTAACTCGTTTCAGTGACTGGCGATTCCAGCTGTAAATATTATTGTAAGGTATCTCTTATGTATTAAAATATTGTACAAATCGTATTTAAGTAACTTTTATGTAATTATTTTGCCTAGTTATTTATAAGCATGTATTACTAATATGGATGGAATTTAACCGATGCATGCGCCCTCTTCCGGCATGGGACTCAAATCTGACGACAAACTGTTCATTTCTCTTCAGTTCTGTTTATTTCGTTTCTCTTCTGTTTCGTTACGTTTAGGGCCAACTTCAGAGTGATGTGATGAAGTAGATATTAGGTATAGGAACATTGATTCTACTGAACGTTTCGATATGTCGATGACATAGTTATCAGGGCAGCTACTGCTTGGCTATACGGCCAGAATTATCAAAAATATTTTAAAAAACGTGTACGTACACGCTCGTGTCCGTCCGTATAGCGGGTAGTGGCGTGCCCTGCGTGACGTGTACGTGTGTGTGTATATGTGTGGGGTAGTTGCGGCTCGAAGCGCAGCACGCTCGACATCGAGGGCAAGATCGCGGAGTGGCGCGAGCGCAGCCTGCCCTCCGCGCCGCCCGACCCCGCCGCGGACACCCTCACCCCCCAGGGGGAGGGGGAGGGGGCGAGGACTGCCCTGGTTCTCTCCGGGCAGGACGTAGTGTGTGCACTACTCCCCGCGCTCCCCCCGCAACCCGCCGCGCTCATCGACGACCTCAAGACGCGCCTCCCGCCCGCTAAGGATGAAGACAACGAGTCCGGCATTCACGAGTCCGAATAATTTTACACCGATCTTTACAATCCTAAGCCTTTGCGAGAAAATTTCACTGAATGAGAAGCATTCCACGAAAATGTAATCAAATGTTTGTCTCTGTTGCGGAAGTATTAAAATTAAAGTGTCTTGTTCACAACAGTTTCATAGAATGCTCAGTGATGTTTGATTGTTTATTTATATGTATGCAAAAAGGTGTTGATTTGTAAATATTTTTAGCGAAACGTTTCGATGACAAAATTATACCTAGTTTTGATTGTTAGTATTTTTGGCCAATGACCAATTTATTGTAGACGAATTATTTAGTTTGAATTATTGTCTTCCAACTTAACACAGAAGGTTCATTTACCTCAGCTTTTCTGTCCAACGGCAAATTCCATATCACTCATTTTGAGACACTAATCACAAAGAAATACAGAAGTCATATTATTCTGTGCATTATAGAATAAAATATAATTATATTCATATTTCAGATACCACTAGCAGATATTAGTCGTATAATATGATTATTGATAGTCTCGCTTCGCTTGAAACCATAACACGTCCATTTGCTATCGCCGCCTCGCCGTACAGTTACTTTCATATCGTTGTGCCAGCACTAGAAATACAACTTGTGTTTGTAATGTAGCAAAATATCAGGAACTTTAGGAGCGCTTCGTAGGACTCATTGATCGATCTTCATAAGTAGTCGGTATCCAATATCAATCTTAAATCATAAGACAACTAACTTTTTCTGGTGCTGGTCCAACGCGAGTTTTGTATACTAAACTGCAACGCTTGTACAATATTTTGATCTCACTTTTCAAAGATATATCCATACTGTAGCGTTTTACAAAATAATACCATATCATTCTAGTTATCGACATATTATACTTACACGGTAGGATTTGGAGCGATTTACCATAGATAGTTTTGATACGGAGGTTTAACGTAGCATTTTGTACGCGTTTACAATTGTTGCGATGTTGGTAGGAATGACAAGTGAGAGTTACCATCCGATTTGTAGGTAGATTGTGAAAGAAAAATTCAAATTTTCATATCAATGTTTTCCATTACAATTTATTATAAAAATCTTAGAATTATTTAACAGATAAGATGTTACAAGTACACTGTATTTATTGGACTTTTGATATGATATTCTTTTATAAGTAGGTAGGTAGGATAAGTTGACAAAGCACTGCAGTGAATTGATTCCCGCTCTTTATAGAGCACCATGTTATCCAACCATTTAGTCATATAAGTTGCATACATAATTAATGATAATAACATAACCAACTTTCACATAGCAAATATTGTAAGCGATTTGGTTGTATTCTTAATCTAGAGTAAAAGCAATTTAAAAATTTTTGTGAAACAAATTTTAGGTATCTAAGAATCCGTGTAGCGTAAATAGAGGTACATTGAAGTCTTTTCTAAAAAGATGATTTGAAGTTAAAGGACTGACTAACGTTTGGATTTTTCGGATTTTTCTTATCAGACAGTCAGATTTTAAAGGTTGAAAGATATCTCTATTTGTCGCTATACTAGTAAGTAAGTAATTAAAAAATATGAATCTAGCTTGTAAGTGTGTACTGTGACTGGTACACATGACCGACTCAGCGAAGCGCCATCTCTGGAGCGGTAACTCTTCCTACTTTTCATTCGTTTCTATCTTTTTCGCTTGAGTAAGTTTTTGGCTCTATTTTCGTTTGGTTTTATGTTGGAGAGTGTGATATTTTTATGTTCGAGTGGTTTGCTAATATTGGGTACTTCTTGGGTAGATGCATGCGTAAAACGTTTAACGTTTATTGGGTAATTTTAGTCTCTTTAAATAATACTGTTTTGTAAATATAAATAAACTAATATATTTATTTATTTTTATACTTTCTTTGCGAATTACTTTCTCTTGCTAGGTTGTGTGACTTATCTACTTATTTCTTCTTCTTTTTTATAACTATTTGACGCATTTTTAAACAGCTTGACTTTATTCAGTGTAAAATTGATCTTGATCAGCCTGCCGTGTCAAATGATAGAATGTGGCTAAAACTCCACCTTGCAACATTTTGCCAAGTTACTAAATGCATTCTCAAATACTTCTCTCTCATTAAAATACCTTCGTATTTATTGACTACAACAAATAAAAACTAACTGTTGTGAAAAGATAAACCTTGGCTATCTATTTATTTCTGCAGTATTGAATGCCGTGTGGTAGCCGTTAAGAGTAACTGGTGACACTTAGGGTTTTTCGTAAAATGCAACATACAGTTTTTGCCCTAGGCTGAATATTTGTCGACAATTATTGTCGTCAATTGTATGGTGACGGTGATACCACCTACAACAGCATTCCTAAAGAGGGTTGACGTCAGGCAGGCGCCCGGTCATAAAATATTGCCAAATGATTATTGGTAGTCTCGCTTAATTGAAATGAAGTTGTGCTCTAAAAATCTTGTTGTGTCGACCCGAACTGATTTGGGATAAGGGCAGGCAGATTATGGAATGCCATCTATTTGACACGGCAGGTCAAATTTTCTCTTGTCTTCAAGATATCGAGCTACTGTCGAGGCTTAGTGTCAACGACAAAACCAGTCAGACGAGTAAGCTTAGACTGGACAGCGTAGCTTAGAAGAATCTGTGACTCGTATTAGCTCGTTATCTTGGATAAAATACAGTACGCGAACGAGTTCATGACCATCCTGAAATATGCGCCTCCTTGTTATACTCGCAGTGGTTACTGGCGACAAGGATGCGCATATTTCAGGATGGTCATGAACTCTTTCGCGTAGTGTACATTTGCTGACTTGGTGTGTGATGTTGCAGCGCCTACAAGGCAGAGAAGCGGTCGGGGCGCGGGGCCGGCGGGCGCGGGGGGGCGGGGGCGGGCCCCAGCGGGGGGGGCGGCGCGGGGAGCGCGGGAGCGGCGCGCGCAGCCGCGGCCCTCCCGCCCCTGCCAGAGCCACACGTCGCGCGCAGATATAATGATATGGCGCCAAAGTGAGTACTACCCCTACAGTATACAGGGTTTTTACTTGAGCCATGATTGGGTATGTCTGAATGATATAAAAAAAAATCACTTCAGTTAAAAATGACCAAGATAGAAATGAGTGGCGTAAAACAGCGACGATGATATATGCAATGGCCGAAACAGGTCAGTAAAGTCAGTAAAAGTCAGTATTTTTGGACCTGGTCAGTAAAAATCATTTTTGAAATACGGTCAGTATTGTCAGTATTTTTCCATGTTGGCCAATCTTAAATTTTTGATGTTTTAGTATCTTCTCAAACATGCTAGGAAATATGTTAATTTCTTTCAAAAAAAGAATACGCAATGTTTCCCATTGTCATTTCTCATGGAATTCCTTTGCTGGAGTCCACTGTCCAGCAAAGTAAATTCGTTACACGCTAAACCACATAGGTAATTAATTTCAAAATAGTTATCTGTATGAATCTCAAAAGAACTGAACGTAATTTTGCATAAAAAGTTGATATGATTATGAACTAACTAAAGACAAGGCTGTGTGATTTTATATACCTACCCTTGCCTATCCAGAAAGGTATGAACTAGACATATAGAATGGGCAAATATTAATTAGTACTGTGCCTTGCTTTTTTGCTTAAGGCCTATTTACTAAAAAATACACAATTCGTGGGAAAAAACTGGGAAAACGTGAAGTGAATAAAATTAGTACCAACAGATGAGAGTCATATCGAAATGGATTGCACGCCGCCAATTATAAGGGCTGAAGCCAAACTGACCATGGAAAACATTTTTTTATAAAGTACATAGGTACTTAGTTTTTTATTACCTAGCATTTTGAGAAAAGCACTAGGTATGTAAGCCTCGGGGAAAATGACATTGCTTGACTCGTGTAATCGTAGTACTTCAAACTACTTGTCCAGCAAAGCCTTGTTTTCCCGGCCTCGACAATAAAGTACTACTTATTTCACACAATTCACCCGAAAAACGGTTTGAAAATGGTCAGTATTTGGTCAGTATTTTTGAATTTTTGGTCAGTAAAATCAGTATTTTCGACCATGGAACTTGTTTCGGCCCCTGTATATGAAATCCTCCTATCTACAACGGAAAGCCTATGTAGATATTAGGGGGTTTTCATATATCATCGTCGAGGTGATGCCTTTACCTTGCAGTAGGACATAAAAGAGGCGACCATATAAAAAAAAGTTAGAAATGCCTTATATCGTTCAGCAAGAAGAACAGAATCTTGATTTTATTGTCCTCGAATCTATCAAGTAAAATTTGTTTCTGAAAATCACGATAAATGACTGGATATTCTATTGGGATTTTAATGCACTCACAGTGCTATATTATTCTCACAAGTGAAAATAAGAAATAGAAAAATGTCATACATCGACCGGGAATCGAACCCGGGCCGCGTGGGTAAACGCCCCACCGCTCTGCCACTGAGCTATCGATGTACCTGCCGATGGATGCCAAATTTTCTATCTCTTGATGCTCGTCTTGAAGCGACGATCCAGCGACATCTATAGAAAGTGTTTAGAACTTACTATATGGTTAGTCCACATTATGAGTGGAATTCAAACCATATGATGAAGCTTGCTTAATCCATCTATTGGGATTTTAATGCACTCACAGTGCTATATTATTCTCACAAGTGAAAATAAGAAATAGAAAAAATGTCATACATCGACCGGGAATCGAACCCGGGCCGCGTGGGTAAACGCCCCACCGCTCTGCCACTGAGCTATCGATGTACCTGCCGATGGATGCCAAATTTTCTATCTCTTGATGCTCGTCTTGAAGCGACGATCCAGCGACATCTATAGAAAGTGTTTAGAACTTACTATATGGTTAGTCCACATTATGAGTGAAATTCAAACCATATGATGAAGCTTGCTTAATCCATCTATTGGGATTTGCAAAAAGAATAATATAGCACTGTGAGTGCATTAAAATTCCAATAGATGGATTAAGCAAGCTTCATCATATGGTTTGAATTCCACTCATAATGTGGACTAACCATATAGTAAGTTCTAAACACTTTCTATAGATGTCGCTGGATCGTCGCTTCAAGACGAGCATCAAGAGATAGAAAATTTGGCATCCATCGGCAGGTACATCGATAGCTCAGTGGCAGAGCGGTGGGCGTTTACGCGGCCCGGGTTCGACCGGTCGATGTATGACATTTTTCTATTTCTTATTTTCACTTGTGAGAATAATATAGCACTGTGAGTGCATTAAAATCCCAATAGATGGATTAAGCAAGCTTCATCATATGGTTTGAATTTCACTCATAATGTGGACTAACCATATAGTAAGTTCTAAACACTTTCTATAGATGTCGCTGGATCGTCGCTTCAAGACGAGCATCAAGAGATAGAAAATTTGGCATCCATCGGCAGGTACATCGATAGCTCAGTGGCAGAGCGGTGGGGCGTTTACCCACGCGGCCCGGGTTCGATTCCCGGTCGATGTATGACATTTTTTCTATTTCTTATTTTCACTTGTGACTGGATATTGTTTACAATTATAGCTAGCTTCAGTATTGTTTTCAATACCACAAAACTGTAATTTAAATTTCTATTTACTCTATCAACATCCGTCACAGAACTGCTGTCCTTTGTCACAATAATAGTTACTTTGTAGGACTGTTTCTAATTTAACAGCGGACTTGCATGTAATGACATGAATGATACATTTTAAAAGGCACGAATGTTAGTTTCTAACCTTTCTTAAAGCAACCTACTTCCCACATAATAGTTACCTAAACGGGACTTATCGCGATAGTTTTTCAGGTAAATAAGCGATTTGCCTGTAAACCCGACGTTTCGACTGAGTTTCATCAGTCATCGTCGCGGGCAGACTCATCAAACTCAGTCAAAACGTCGGGATTACAGGTAAATCGCTTCGACTTAGTTTTATCATTCATGGTCGCGGGCAGACTGATGAAACTCAGTCGAATCGTCGGGTTTCTTGGTAAATCGCTTATTTACCTAAAAACTATCGCGATAAGACCCGTTAAAGTAACTACCTATTATGTGTGAAAGTAATCGCGAGCGCTTTAAAAGTTATACTACATCCTTCGGCTTATACCTTCCAGCGTACCTAACCTCCACCCCCTCGAGATGTATGAGCCTGAGAATTTCTCTCCGCAAGCTCTCGCCAGGCTGTATCGAGACTGGTGGTAACAAACCTTATCTCTGACACCACGGTCCATCGGGTCGTTCGACGACTCGGTGTCCCACACGATACAAAACAACTTGCCTTTTAGCCCACCTCACGAAGGCAGGGGAATGGTTTTAGGATCGGCCGGCATGTTCTGATTTGCACCCTGTGGGAAGTTATGGATTTGGACATAGACTGAATATCATTTGTGGTTTTTTATGTTAAAAGAACCAGTGCTCGGCGACAGCATTTCAATGCTAGTAGAATTAGATTATGGGCCTTAGCATAAGAAAGTTAGACAAGTGTTGAACACGTGTTTAAAATAAAACTTCATACCAAAGGGTCGTCTAACTTCATACCAAAGGGTCGTCTAACTTTTTTGTGGTCCTTTAGTTTGCGTGATTAATGATTAACATTCATTGAATTAATTTTATTACATTCCAACGAGAGTATAACGCCCAATCATCTGACCTACGGTCAATAGGTAAAAAAATAATCTTGCAACCTTTCAAACTTGCAAATCCCCTTTTCATTATAAGAACTACATACGTAAAAAAATGTTATTCAGTGTATGTCCACATGATTGGTTGTCGGTGTGTGTATGTGTGGTTCACTGGTTGACGGGTGGTTGGTGTTGGTTGCAGGCACTGGGAAGAAGGGCCCCCGCGCTACCACGGGCCCACTGAGTACGAGCGGCCCCCGCCATACTACTATCCCGGCCCAGCGTGAGTACCACCCCCCACCCCCCACTACCTCACTCCCCCTTGCTTACTAAGGGCCCCCGCGCTACCACGGGCCCACTGAGTACGAGCGGCCCCCGCCATACTACTATCCCGGCCCAGCGTGAGTACATCTCACTTACCTATATCACTCATCTCACTTACCTTGCTTATTCCTGATATAAAGCCAACAAAATGAATTATAGAATTGTATTCTTACATTTTCTCCTAAGCACTAATATCGTTTATCTTTTATTACTTTCTGTACTTTCGGTATGGGGTGAAATTTTATAAATAACAAGCAATGTTTCTTGGGGAAAGTTGATCCTTATTACCAGCCTGTCCTGAGTTTATCGATTACTAATAATAGAATGTCTTTTTGTTTTGTTGGCTTTACTATTATAACAACATAATCCTATTCTGCATTGCATTTGCATTTTGTTCTCTGCTTTGAATGTTGAATATATAAACTTCGAGTGCTGCAAACAACTTTGTGAAATGCAATTGAATGTGAACAAAAAGAAACATGGATTTGTAGCACTGTTGTTCAGAGCAAGAAATATGTTGGGATTGCGGGGAGTGTTATGCATAAAATTTCTTCATTCTATTTTTTCCGTCCATCCAAGATATTTTACTTTGCATCTTCTGATGCAATTCTAGACTATATGTCGACACTACCTTCAAGATTTGAACTAATATTCAATAGTATCAATACTCTCGATTGTAAATTAAAGCAATGAATTTTGCACGTAATTCTAATTCAAAACCTTTTTCCTTCCAGTGATAGACAGTAAAGTGGCGCTCACCGATCTCACGGAACTGGACGACGACCTGCTCAAATACTGAGACCCGCAGTAGGGGACCCCCTCCCCCTCCCAGGGCCCCCTCACACCCCCCACACAGTACGTACAACACTACCGGCCACTATATACGAATAGAGTATCTATAGTTTACTAGCTGCCCGTCAGCGGTTTCACCCGCTGCAACCTATTACTCCGCGGGAAAAAAGCATTATTTATTCGCCAAGAGATGTCGCTGTTAGTTTTCGGCGAAAACGTTTAAAACGCGAATCGGCTCAGTCACGCCACCTATTTCAAAAATATTGGAAAATGCGTGATCCCGTGGGAATGAGACATTTTTCCATGGTAAAAAGTATCCTATGTGTTATTCCAGATGTCTTTTTATATTTCTGCAAAGTTTCATGACAATCTAATCAGCCGTTTTTGCGTGATGTCGTAACAAACACACACACAAACATCCGCCTTTATAATATTAGTAGGATACACACAGGCCTCTATAGTACGAAGTATTGTAAGAAAAATCATTCGTTCAAATTCTTCTTGTGCTAAACAGATAGAAGTAGACCTTAAATGTTCGTAAATAAACAAAATATGTGTCCCCCACTCCGCCTAAGTAAGAACGAATGGATAAGTCTATAGCAGGTCTTAAAGTCTTACCGACCGTAAGCTGGCGAACTTGTATTGTCTATTCAAAGTTACCTATTCATTCAAAGATAGAACGAAGGACGATTTATAAAGGCAAGCTCAAGTCAATACAGGGTGGTACCGGACACTCACTTTCCTGAAAACGCAAACTAAACAACTTTCCCTAAGGACCAAAGTTTAAAGCCTAAAAATTGGACCTTCCAAAGAAAATTGGTCGAGCAGCTGTTTTTGAGAGTTACATTTTATTGGCTATGAGCTTTGGCCCTAAGGGAAAGTTGTTCAGCTGCACTGTCGAGCTTCGCATTTTCAGGATAGTGGGTCGTAGGGTACCACCCTGTATAATAATATTACCGGCTCACGGATAGGATATAGATTTAGGAGATGTAGAAAGTCACAAAATAAAAACATGAGTTTAGGTAGAAGTTGTGAAGTTAATACTCGAGAGCACTTGCGCTCTCTTTGACTGGAAATCAGGTTGCAATGGATACTCTATACAAGATAAAAAAGTTAATAAATAAAGTAACATGGTGTTGGTGTCAGCCAATAGTTTTAAAATAACCTTTTTATCTTGTACAGGATATACAGATAAGTAAAGAAATGTATATACTACTGCTCCTTAGTTTTATCGGTATACTATACACCCGGCCTCCTTATAGGCGTTATTATATTGTAAGGATTATAGCGTATACAATTTACTGTCGGCCGCCAATCATAGCGATTGGAGGCGTTTACTATACGTAGTTTTATTGAAACTTTACATAGCGTTTCGTTCGCTACGTGCGGGATAGATTGAGCCTTTTGCAGTTGTGATGAAAAAGGGATGAGTTAATCTGAGCATTCCCGGGACTATGTTTTGATGGATCTGTGATATCTTAGTGGCGCGTGTGAAAGGCCCGGCTGTATCCCGCACGTGGCGTGTGTATGAGTTATCATGTGCTAAAGTACGAGTCGGTCAGGGCTCGGTCACGGTACTGCCATATTTCGACTGTCCAATATTTTACAATGTTTAGTGGTTCGTTCGGTCGCGCTCAACTTTATTAGGGTACGTGCACACATGGTGGGACCTCGCGCTGAGGTCGTGTTGGCTTTAATCATTTCAGAATTTAATACTTTAAAACGTTTGTTAGGCGCGGAATAAAGTAGCCGCACAAATTTCATTTCTAAATCTCAGAGATTCTTTTTTATGTTAGCGTATCTACGTTCTATAGGCGTAAGTTTAGTCTCCGTCAGTTTTCTATTTGAATTCTAGAAAAGTGACAGAGATAGCAGTATGTAGGTAATCGTATCACTCGTTCACACGTACACATCACGTCGACGAGATTGTAATGCATTTATATTTAACTAGAGTAAGTGTAGGTAGCGAGCCGAGACGCGCGGCGCGACTAGTGTTGTGTGAGAGCCAACTTTACTATATTACGTTAAGTTGTATTATCGTAACGAACTGCCGTGTGGCCGCGGCTGTTTCTCAGTCAATATAACACTTTATTATAAATTGCCAAATATATTGAGCATTCTGGTAGATTTAGTACCAGTGCTCTGTGCTAACTTGTAGGGTTACTAAAGTCGCGGCTACACAAAAAACTAATTAAAATAATTATAATTTCGGTTAGTGCTAGTCGGTGTAAACTAGCCTTTATATCATATCATATTTTAATTTAGTTAATTTTGTGATTATCCAATTATTAATTTAGATATAATTTTTTAATTGTTGACTGGCGTGCGAAGTGCAAATGTTTATTTATAGGTAGAAGTGTCATACCACGAACGAACATTTTTAAAATATAAAATTCTAACAATTTTCGTAAAGGCCAAATTTAGTTCAAATATCTTGGTGTCTTCCTTTGAAATTCTTATGCACTATGCTCACTTTTGTATAGATGAAATTGTTTTTAAATTGCAATTGGTTGAAATGTATGTTGCAATGCTCAATGGTACCGTATGGTGCTAGTGCGTTAAATTGTAAGGTCTGGCCTGTTCTACTGTCTTTGTTTTGAGTGAAGAATGCTGTAAAGTGAATTTTCGTTTTCGTAGCATTCCATAGTATCGAATACCACAGACTAGAGAATTCCTTAGACACTACAGGATTGTAAGTAAGTCGTCTAAGGATTTCCCAGTTTTCGTGTTTACTAACGTATTTTCTAGTAAACATGTAAGTGTAGGACACATTAGTACACCACCAATTAAGTTGTGTAAATGTAAGTTTAGTAGTTTTTTGTAAGTATATTATTTTAAAATTCTATTAGAACAATTTTCGAAGTATTGTTTTTAGAAAACTATGCAAAATGCAGACTTCAATACTTTTTAGTGTGTATGGTGTGTCCTTATGGCTTGTGTTGCGTCGCCGCGTGCCGGGCGACGCCGCGCGCCGCGGTCTAGTGTCTATGATATTGTAATTCACTCTCTACTGTACGTGTAGTGTAACCAAACGTTTGTAAGAATGCGCGCGGAAGGCTGTGTAACGCAGATCAGGAGTGTTGCGAGGATTGTAATAAATACAACATTTAATTATCTCACATGTGTCGTTTTATTTACACTCAAATAAAATCCTTCAATAAAATTCATAACACAAGTAAATTTTGCTATACAATTTCAGAGCAGCCTACCTATTTATAATAAGTAGATCAAAAATACTTTTCATAATTTGCATCATTAAGAAAATGCAGATTTGTCTTTCAGACGAACATTGATTTATGTCGATTTTTCTTTTGACTTTTTGTTTACGCAAGCATATGCGATTACAGCATGCCTTCGAATTCTCGAAAGCCGAGTCATCAACTGTTAAGTCTGTGATTTTACTAAATAAATTAACTATGGAACTAAAACTAATATTTCTTAAATTTTCATATCCATCACATGTATTTTGTCAGATTGTGAGATGTGAACTCACTATCTCTCTATCCTAGCCTAGCTCTCAGCTATTCTACATCTAGTTTACTTTACAGTACCTACTGCTCGCTCGGTCACGCAGTTTACATCTATTTTTGTATAAATAGAGATTCATCTGCATACTTGTATTAAATACTGGAGATTATGGCGCGTAACGCCACCGGAGATCGGGCTCTGCAACAAAATCAAAAGATATAGAAATATAATGGAGATAAAGTTAGTTATATCTCACACGTAACAATCACTTGACACATTCATATCAGAGACCGTCCGTCGTATTCACACTGCACCTACTTTTTCATACACTTTTATATACACTATAATTATATTCATATTAAAAACGTGGTATTTGCACATTCAGAACACACTACCCATGTTTTGCAAACTTCATATAAGTGTCTGTGGTTACCGCACACGTAGCACTTAAATAAAAATAAAATAGCACTTAGCACACATTTTTCTTCATACACGTTCAGACCTATTCCGTGGCTGTGGTACTCACACACAGGGTGCTGGCTGTTGGTCTGGTTCCTGGCCCTCAGCAGCAGCTGGTCCAGCCTCGCCCGGCATGCTGTGTGCAGGAACTCTCTAGGTTTGACTCCCCGGAACACCTCCGCGATGCTCGGCTTCACGTTGTAGAAGATGATGGGCTGCCCGCGCGCGTGGAAGTCCTCGATCAGGGACTTTATACCCTGGAAATAAGCATTTAAATGTTGTTAATCTTATCGATAAGAAAGTACAGAAGAATTTGTGGTCGGTGGCGAAGAAGACGACATGTGGAATTTGTGGAAGCAACGAGAATATCAGACAAAGATGTTGACGTACGTTTTATCTTGCAAGAATGTGAAATGGTCTGTCTCAAAACTCTTTAAATGACCCTTATACGAAGAGAAATTTACCTTAGCTGCAGTAAAATCGGCAGCTTGCACATGCGTCGCGTCTATGACGAGCGGCATATGATCCGTCCTAGCGGCCGCTTTTCGCAGCGCGCGCCGCACGTACTCCGCCGACGGGAAGGCTAGAGAGCGGTCCACTACAGCCACTAGGTGCTCTACGCCGTCGCCAGACTGAAATAAGGATCATGGTTTTAATTTGAAGGACCAGTTACCAGTAGTCTGTCAATAGGATCATAAATCGATTAAAAGATGATGGACCAAATAGAGCTCCTTGATGTAAGCCATTATTCTTTGCAGTAGGTAGTCTCTGTTTTTTGGTCCATTAATAATAATAATACCCGATATTAAAAATGCATTCAAATATGGTCCATGGCCTGAATATACCATATATATGAAGTTTCTGCAAGGAGGGCTACTCACAACAGCATGCGTGACGCGCACGGTGGGCCTGGCGGAGGCGTACAGCAGGAACATGAGGTTGACGGCGATGCCGGTGACGATGCCGAGCTCCAGCCGCGTCAGCAGGCACGCCGCGAACGTCACCACCGCCGGGATTATGTCCAACTCTATACAAACAAAAATCAAAATAAATTTCTAAAATGTGCCTGAAGAAAATAGTAGAGCAAAGTATACAGTTGCTTTTGCTCGAACCTTGCTGTCAGGCGCTTGATTGATACGGTTCAGAAAACGCCTGCCATAAAGAATATGGCAAAGTGTTCAGGGATCTTCAATATTTCAGGCGTTCAAACAACATAAGGAATTAAAGAATGATCAGGCAGTTGTTGTCTGATAAGAAGGAACTTACTCTTGGTCCTCCAGATTGGTTTGAAGACGTGCAGCTCCATCATGAAGACCACGGCCGCTATGATCACAGCTGCCAGCGACGCCTTCGGGATGAAGAAGAAGTATGGCGTGAAGTACTGTAAACAAAAACAAGAGAATAAGTATTGGAATTTTTAATGCACTCACAGCGCTATATTATTCTCATAAATTAAATAATTTTGAAAAATTCACCGGCGGTCGCTGGTGAACTTTTCAATTTTCTCATTATTTAATTTATAAAAGAATAAGTATCTAGGTAATCAGTAAGCGTAATACAAGGTAATACAGTTACTAGGTAACCTCTTGCAGACACCGTCCGGTTCAGCAGAATTTGGTACCGCAGTTGCTAAGAAATGACCACCCTCGACATTGAGTAATACGATGCGAGGAGGATGAGAGAGTGGGATGTGAATTTTTCTAAAGCTGTTTATCTTCAGTGATCCTACCTGTAGCGACAACAGTACAAGAGCTCCAGTGTACAATCCTCCAGCAGTGGTGGCAACACCCGACGCGTGGTTGACAGCTCCTCGTGACAGCGCACCGGAGACAGGCATGGACTCCACGAGAGACGATGCGATGTTGCAGATCCCTAGCGCCACCATTTCCTGGGTCGCGTCCACGTATTTCCCCTCAGCTGCAAGGGAAAAGAAACCAGTTACCCTGCTGATATACTTTCCATAAATGAAACTTGGTTAATAGAAAGCTGATGGGGAAAATAACTTTTAAATTTGAATTTGGTTCGTATGGTGTTCTATAGGTGATCGTGTCAAATGTATATTTATTCTTGGCGGTGACTCTTTACTTTATATTTATTTCATGAGACACATTATAGAGGAATGCCCATGAGACACATTATAGAGGAATGCATGAGACACATTATAGAGGAATGCCCTTCACGCAAATACTGTGGAGATCCTGGAGATATATTTACATTGAAAAATGACGCGATTGATTGGATCAAGAACCTAGACATATTTCTATAAACGACATTTGATATTCTGCCATACGATTAAATAAATAATTTATTTCATCTCTTCCCAGTCTGTGACAAAGGGTGTTACCTACAGAAGACCTTGGCGAGCGCGATGTTCTCGAGGATGGAGAGCAGCGGCACCACGAAGATGGCGGACCCGAGGTTGGACGCCATCTCCATGAAGGTGTACGTGTGGTTGCCCACCGTCGCCGAGAACGGCGGCGCTGAGAACGTCGGCAGACCCGGCTTCACTTCGCCTGGAACAAAACGGGGTGTTAATATTTAACGGAGAGAATAGAACGTAATCATGAACGACAGCATGGTGGACCTTTGTCTACTACCATCGATACTACGTAGCGTGACTAGGACACCCAAAGCCAGCTAATGTGATTTCTATGCCTACTGCGTATACGGTAAAATTATGGGACACCCTATTATACAGTATACATGTATCGTCACCATTGTCTTTGTAAAAGGTAGAAATACGAATAGATAAGTAGATACCTATCTTTCTCTACTAATGTTTCGGAACAAGCTAATACCGCCACGTGTCTGAACATGGAAACACAAGGAAAGTAAAATCGAGACAGTAGGTGCTAACTTCAGATTCTTTTAAGGAAGTTTCCTTACCAGTGAGCACGAAAGGCGTCTTGTTCTGCGTGTCGAAGTAGTAGGCGAGCGCGGCGCACACCAGCACGACCAGGATGTTCCTGGTGGTGGACAGGAACCAGAGTGCCTGCGCCACCGCGCCGCGCACGCGCTGCGTCTGCACCGGCCCGGTTGCGCTCTCCTCCTTCATCACCTTGATGTCTTTCACTTTCTGGAACAGGAAACACCAGGGTTTAGAACCATTTTGGGCGTTATAGAGCATTCGTATTTTGAGGAACGTACCTAAAACTATCGATCGTTACGCAATCATGATGATGCTGATCTCTACGATCGATTTCGGCCATGCCGACCACTTCTACTCCTGATAAAATCGGCGCTGATGCAATCATATTAGATTATGAGCGAATTCTGATATAAGGGTTCAAATCAAAGCTAACAAGACGAGGGACAAAAAAGTGGTATTCAATCGAAAATGCATTGTGAGAAGCAAAGTCTGCTTAAATTGTAGTTACTCGCCCAGAAAAGGCGCATTTCATTTAGATTGAAAAAATAATTGTTTGATAGAATCTTTCCTGAATAATTGCACTAAGTGGCTTATCTACACTTCCCATCAGAAAAATCGAAACACCTCGGTTTTTCTTGTTTTTGGCCGAATTAAACACCAAAATGTATTGTTTGCATTAAAAAAATTATATGACTGTGTAGCTGGCAGTTCTGTCTTTTCAGTGTGTATAAAAAAAATCAAAATTCAAAATTGGAACTCCACCTGTTTGTTCTGTAAATAAGATGAATGACTGAGACACGTTTGCAGTTTGCGCCTTATAACGATTCATAACATTTTCTACATTAAAATTTAGAGCTTGTCTTAGCTTATCTTAAAACTTTTGTTTTTTTAATTGTTTACTGTGACTTTGGATCGCCTGAAAAAAATAAGATTTTATCTGAATCATGGGTATTTTGCCCGTTGAAGCCGCCCATATGGTGACATTGCCAAATTTTGAACTTGGTCATCGTTTTGTGGCTGAATGTTTGCATTTAAGCCTGACCTCTGTTCATAAAGCTTACAAATGCTATCAGAAGACTGATCTGTTCACGCGATGTTTAGAATCTGTCAGAAATTGGGTCAGTTCTGACCGACATGATCGAATTAATGTTATGAGTTCTTTGCAAAATCGACGCCTTAGCGCTTTTCAACTACGGCAAAAGCTATAAAATGTACAAAAGGTGGCTGAAAATGCTCTACAATCAGAAGAAGGTTAAAGGAACGTAGACTGGTACCGCAATAGCCAGAAAAAGGGCCCAAATCAACTGAAGACAATTAAATAGCGCGCTTTAACTTTGCAAGTGAGCACCTAAACTGGTCGTATACCCAATGGATCAAATTCCTCTTTTCTGCTGAGTGTAGAATTACGCTGAATGGTAACCACGGAAGCACTATGGTTTACAGAAAGGATTAAAAATGCTTTACACAATGTTGCATTGATAAAAAGGTCAGTTATGGTGACAGTTCGTGAAAGGTTTGGGAAGGAATCAGCGCCGACGGCATGACAGATTTTGTCTTCGTGTCTGCAGTTGATTTGGGCCCGTTTTCTGGCTATTGCGGTACCAGTCAAAGTACCTTCAACCTTATTCTGATTGAAGAGCCACTTTCAGCCACCTTTTGTACATTTGACAGCTTTTGCCGCAGTTGAAAAGCGCTAAGGCGTCGATTTTGCAAAGAACTCATAACATTAATTCGATCATATCGGTCAGAGCTGACCCGATTTCCGTCAGATTCTGAACGTCGCGTAAACAGATCAGTCTTCTGATAGCGTTTGTAAATTTTATGAACAGAGGTCAGGCTTAAATGCAAACATACAGCCACAAAACGACGACCAAGTCCAAAATTTGGCAATGTCACCACTTGGGCGGCTTCTACGGGAAAAATACCCATGATTCAGATAAAATCTAACTTTTTTCAGGCGATCTAAAGTCACAGTAAACAATTAAAAAAACAAAAGTTTTAAGATAAGCTAAGACAAGCTCTAAATTTTAATGTTAAAAATGCTATGAATCGTTAAAAGGCGCAAACTGCAAACGTGTCTCAGTCATTCATCTCATTTACAGAACAAGCAGGTGGAGTTCCAATTTTGAATTTTGATTTTTTTTATACGCACTGAAAAGACAAAACTGCCAGCTACACAGTCATATATTTTTTTTAATGCAAACAATACATTTTGGTGTTTAATTCGGCCAAAAACAAGAAAAACCGAGGTGTTTCGATTTTTCTGATGGGAAGTGTATATGCCAGCGGAAGTCTAAGGCCGTGATGGCAGTGTTTACCCGATAACGATCGGTTGTCTGTCGCTTCAGGGTTTACCTGGTCTGTGACTGCTGATACCCGACACGCTCCAGTGCCTCGATTAATCAGGGCTCTTCGAAACAATAGCATCGTGCTGCCAGTAATTGCAGCCTGTCAGATGACACCAGGCGATTAAGAATGCATTATCGGATGGTAGGCATTGCTTTGTCATTAGGTAGTTGGTTTGTATTTGACACCTTCTGAAGCTCAGGTAGTTAAACTGGAGCTTAGTGAAAGCATAGGTATCTACGACGAGCTGCCGTAAAACAGATCATGTTTCAAGAATACACAAGTTGTTGATAATAAGCAAGTAGGAAGCATACTGTAACACGTGTAACAAACACGTGTATTTAGATGCAGGAATGCAGCTTATTGGTCCAAATTTGAACCAACTCCTTACCCGAAGAAGAAGCAGCACGACGATGCATGAGACGCCGAGAACGGTGTCCCATAACCGCGTCTCGCCGATGTGCTCGTACAGACCCGTCCACACCTGAAATCAATACACACAGTTATACTACGCGTTACAAAGGGGGAGATAACTGTCTGGTAAAGACTGATGAATATCATCATTAAGATCTGTGGGACGTCCACTGAAGGACATAGTGTTCCTTCCGGCTCTTCTTCTGTAGACCAAGATTCTTGACCGATTGCACCAGACATTTGCCCGCAACCTTAACAAGACTTACCTATCTACTGGCGGCTTATCTATTGGCAAGGCAAGGCTAACTGTTGAGATATGTAACAATCCTCATGGCAACGTTTCGTTTTGTAAAATGACGACATTAGCGGTACTTTTTGCATCATTACAATTCAACGACAATTCAATAATTTCGAAAATATTGGGCATTGCAGGTTGCTCGTTTTGGAGTGTTTCATTGTCAGCTCATAAATTGCCTTTCATTTCCAATGCCTAATTTTGTTTTAGTTAATTATTTGCAGTACAACATTCTCTCCGTCTCTCGAAATCGATTATAAGTCTGTCCGCGTTTTTGTCGTCTAATGGATTACGTAGATGTGGTGGAAAAAGTCGGTGACTGTGACTGGGCGCAATTACACGGTGAATGTTAAACAGCAAGGCCGAGGAAAAGCCGACGACGATTACTGATACATTTACGATTTTAGATTGAATTATTTAGACGTGCATTTGCTAGTTACCATACAGATACCGAATAACGCCATTTTTATTCCTTATGGATTATTCACAGCGGTAACGACAATGAAAAATAATGGATTTCTCTACATTTTCGAAATCATTTTTCGAAATTGTGCGTCCCTGTGTAACCACCCAATAGTCTAAATGAAATTCTGAAATGAGTTTATTAGTAGCTATAAACTAGGCACCAACGGACATGGTAGCGGCTGCAGCCCGTAGTACTTATTTGGTATTTAAAATCTTTACATCCTCTTGTATTATAAGTAATATTTCTTTTATGTTGCGTACCTGTAGAAACTTGCCTCCAGGGAAACTCAGCCCCAGGATGTCTTTGATCTGCGTGGTGGCGATGATGATGGCGGCCGCTGACGTGAAGCCCACCGACACCGGCCCGCTGATGAAGTCGATCAGGAACCCTGCAACCACCAGACAACATTAGCTTTAACATGTTGTTAGATCCCGTCGGTCTCCCGAAGTAAGGAAAACATCTCGTAAGCGAAGGTAGAGCTTAGAGAGTACATGCATCTGTTTTATGGTACGTACAGTAGGTACATCTAGATCGAAGTCATGGATCAAAAGCTGAGTTGTGGTAAACAGGTACGCGACCCCTGAATCTCGAGCTTCTACTGTCTTTGCTTAAGTTCCTTCCGGTCAGTAGTATCTATCCCACTACCTATGTTTCTGTCCCAATCTCACCACATACCTTTCCACTCCTATTCCAACTTTCCCTTCTATCCTAGGTCCAACAAGAGCGGCTTCTTTCTGCTAAACAAACTAAGTCTGTTTGCAGATAGTGCCAGAATAACACCGCTAAGAAGAAAAATTTGCAGCCTTGTATACCGAAAGGCAAAACTCTGAAATTCGTCAATATTTCAAGCGAATCTATTGACGACAGCGCAGTTGGACAGAGCAAATGTACCCATATTTGGATGATCTGACGGGTCTTAGTGCAATAGGTACTTAGTGAGTACCAGGCTGTAAACTGACACGGATGTCCGTGTTCGAAGTGGAAGATACTTTATTTATTTCTGCAGCGTTTGTTTTCTATTAATAATTAATATTTTAATTGAGTATCAGTTCGTAGTTTGTAATCAAAGCAGTGTGGTCTTATAGTAAACTTACATTGTTAGGTCGTTAGGTCTGTCTTTTCTATAGGCAGGTATAAATACCTATTATACCTACTATGCGTTAGGAATATAAATTCATATGTATGATATTGCGAGGCAGTGTAGGTACCCAGGAAGATTTTGATTTTCGTTTCGAAGACAAAGTTGTTACCTACGTAACAAATATCAAGAAGCTACGTATCTGACCCGTTAATCAAGGAAGAACTGGTTAAATACGAATGTTCAACCTTCAGTTTCCCAAGAATCATGGAAAATACCGAGTAATCAGCTGAAGTGCTGAGGTAATCTTATGGCATCGGTACACAGGTCCGTAATTGTCATCTGATAAAGTCTCTATTACAGTTTTTGCATACTGTAAGTAGAGACGTAGTTATTACAGGAAACGTGATGCTTCAAGCCTGATATTTCATGTTTCCTGTAATACATCTGTACTATGAAGGTACCTATCTCTGCATAATACTACAAACAGCGACAAAATGGTTTCGCTTGCGCTCAACAGTGTGAAAACTTCATACAAACGCTCGAAGCAGACTTGCGACGCCGCTTACAAGGAAACTGACCCAGTCTCTCCTCCCGAGCAAAATATTCCCGAATGATCGTGGGAAAGGAATAAGGTGTTTTCCCATAGTAATAAGTAGCCTTTGTTACTCACAGGGATAAAGTAATTTAAAATGGTGAAAAAAATATTTAAAGTTATTTCAATTTTATAACGGAAAGTGACAATCCTTGCGATTCAACAAAAACGGTTCGAGTTCTCTTACTGTTGCATCTATATACTGTGCTATAGTAGAGTAGATGTTATTTCAAGAGAGTAGTTTTTGTACTAGCTCGTCATCGCATCGCATCGCAGCGGCCTAGTGGAGCGAATCGGTATTCGCCCTTCACCGTGACCGGCAAACTAGTAAGCACCCTGTACTTAGGATTACGTAATTGTTTTAAACTTTCGCAGTAACACAGTCATAATGGCTTGTTCTTCTTCTTTCGTTCGACTCGATGAAGCCTAGTTCTTACAGAATGACTCAAAATATTAAATACCGGTAATCAACAGCGTGTAAGATATCGCTACATAACCCCGTTTATTTGGAGTGATTACGAATTTGTGAGTTATGATTGCGTGTGAGAATGTGCTTTTGTTTTTATAAGGACATTGGTGTATGTTAGGTTGATTCCAATGTCCTTATATTCCAGTTAGCCGGAGTCAACTCCTAACAAAGCAATAAAATCATAAAGAAAACATTTACTACGTAAGGAATGTGTGACAACAAGGGAAAGTGAAAATATTTTGCAATGGCCACGCTACTGCACTGGACAGTGGACACCCAGTCACCCAAGTTACGAAACATAAACAATCCCAGTGGAAGAAAACAGCAAGTATTGACTCCGCAAACAAGTATTGTACGCGCTTGAGAAACTTTGCCTTCCATGAACGTACTCATTCCGTATTGGATCCGGTGCGATCCGGATAGACCCTCTTGGAAATCGGAACATGACAGACAACGCTCAGGATTCGCAGATACGAACAACTAAAGTGAAACCATGAGTAACTCAGCCAGACTTGACGCAAGCTCATAGGTATACAAGTAATTCACAAAACAAATTAGCTTAGCCAAGTTAAGTCAAACATAAGACTTAGGTAGGTACTTATTTTTTAACCGACGAACAAACAAAAGAGGAGGAGGTTCTCAATTCGTCCCGAACTTTTATTTTTATGTGCATAAATAAAGATAAGCATTGTCTGAGACATTTGACAAAGTCAAATCGTATGAGAGTGTGTAATTTATGTAAAATCGTATTTGTGTGCAAATAAATTGTATTTTAGCGCACGGCAAGTCTGAATTAGTTTAATTGCGTCAAGATTTCATGCCTTTATTCTTGTTATTCAAAGTTATAATATTTTCTTTTGTTTGCACACTATAACTGATTACAATACGGACTTAAACGGATATAAGTTGCGTTTTATTTATATTTTATACCTATCCAACTTTTCGGACACTGGAAAGTGTGTCTGCAAGCTGCAAAGTTCCCTCTAAACCATTCATTGTGTCTACGTGCTAGAGACGCTGCGCAAGCGCATTCCTCGTGTGTTTACTTGGACGACATGTGAAAGTAGTTTCACTGACGCATCTCCTACCTCACCTACCTACGCAATGCTAAACTATTCCGTCCTTTATCTAAGCATGCAGATGATTGGCGGATGAATCACCTAAAGGTATGCCACTGAAAGTTCCTTCTGACGTAGACTATGTATCTAAAGCCATAAATCTATGGAATGTGTAGGTGTATGAATACCAAGAATACCAACTTTAGTGATAAGGTACATTATGTAAAATACTCATATATTTATGTAAATCACTTTGGTAGGTCACTTTTAATTGCAGCTAGATTTACCAATGTTTCACTTCTGAAAAAATGCCTCCCTTTTTTGCGTCATCTTTCTCGAATCTATTTAGTTTTGCTGTGATGCACCTGCCTCTAGTTAATTTTCCTGTAAGTACTTGTACATAATACCTATTACTTCCACAGAGCACAATGCAACAATCGCTATTCTCGTTTTAACAGGAAGCGGCTTTTCTAAAACTGATTACTATTTAAATAAGTATGTATTCTACCATTCAACCTCAATGACATGCGGAGAATCGAAAAGCCAACAATAACACAAGAATGTGGATAAGTCACGCGCCTTGGGGAGACACATCGTGTGTTTACACAAAACAATCCAATTTCACACGTTACACACTTGTAGGTTACTTTATTGTAAGTTATTGTCTTGTAACGTAACGGAAAAGCACTGAAATGCCTTTCAGAGAACGTACTACGTACGGTACTTTGTTTTATTATAGCGTGGAAAATATACGGAGCAAAATTTACCATATATGTAATGTGCATCTAGATAAGCATTAGAGTATAGTGACTATTCTTACATAAATTATGGTATAGAATTTACACTGATTTAAATCGTTTCGGATTGAAATGACTGATAAACTTTCTGACTGATAAAGTTTCTGGTGGTAAAAGGCTAAAGTTTCTACCTATGTAATCGGGCGAGCCATCATCATCATCACAACGTCTGTTCTTCTATGCTCGTAATTTTCTTTCACGTTTTTCGGATTGCATTCTTAACACAACTACAGCTCATTGCAATCTTCACTAAGTAGTTTAACCTTCAACTTAGGTACTTCGAGTATTTAAGGAGTAACTTTCCTAACTGTAAAATGCTCATGAGCACCTCCACACGACCTGACAAGAATGCCCGCAATACAGCGAACTCCGACCCTAACCCATGTAGGTTCTCCCTGGTCATTATACCGGCTATAGCCGTGGAAGTATTTAAGGAGTAACTTACCTAACTGCAAGATGCCTATCAGCAGCTCCACACACCCCGACAAGAAAGCCGGGAGCACGGCAAACTCCGGCCCCAACCCATGCAGGTTCTCCCTCGTCAAGATGGCGGCGATGGCCGTGGAAGCATTCAAGGAGTAGCTTACCTAGCTGTAGGATGCCCATTAGCAGCTCCACACACCCCGACAAGAAAGCCAGGAGCACGGCAAACTCCGGCCCCAACCCATGCAGGTTCTCTCTGGTCAAGATGGCGTCAATGGTCGTGGATCTATTTAAGGAGTAGCTTACCTAGCTGTAAGATGCCCATGAGTAGCTCCACACACCCCGACAAGAAAGCCAGGAGCACGGCAAACTCCGGCCCCAACCCATGCAGGTTCTCTCTGGTCAAGATGGCGTCAATGGTCGTGGATCTATTTAAGGAGTAGCTTACCTAGCTGTAAGATGCCCATGAGTAGCTCCACACACCCCGACAAGAAAGCTAGGAGCACTGCAAACTCCGGCCCCAACCCATGCAGGTTCTCTCTGGTCAAGATGGCGTCAATGGTCGTGGATCTATTTAAGGAGTAGCTTACCTAGCTGTAAGATGCCCATGAGTAGCTCCACACACCCCGACAAGAAAGCTAGGAGCACTGCAAACTCCGGCCCCAACCCATGCAGGTTCTCTCTGGTCAAGATGGCGTCAATGGTCGTGGATCTATTTAAGGAGTAGCTTACCTAGCTGTAAGATGCCCATGAGTAGCTCCACACACCCCGACAAGAAAGCTAGGAGCACTGCAAACTCCGGCCCCAACCCATGCAGGTTCTCCCTCGTCAAGATGGCGGCGATGGCCGTGGAAGCATTCAAGGAGTAGCTTACCTAGCTGTAGGATGCCCATGAGCAGCTCCACACACCCTGATAAAAAGGCTAGAAGCACGGCAAACTCCGGCCCCAGTCCATGCAGGTTTTCTCTCGTCAAGATGGCGGCGATGGCCGTGGGCCCGATGGCCGAGTCCTTCACGGAGCCGAACACCGTGTACACGAAGCACGCCATGAACGAGGAGTAGAGTCCGTACTGCGGAGGAAGACCAGCGACGCCCGCGTACGCGATCGCTTGCGGGATCACCGTCAGCCCCACCGTCACTCCTGGAATAAAACATATTTTGCTACAGGATTGCTTTTCAAGGCTCAAATCTACATTACACATTTTTGGCCTCGACTGAATAACCGTCGACTATGGTCAATCGCAAGGTGGCGGTGATACCACCTACAATAGCATCCCAAAGACGGTTACATTCAGGCAGGCGGCCGGCTCATAAAACATAGCCAAATCCTTTTGCTACATGATTATGTGTTTTAAAAATACATGCCGACCCCAACTGATTTAGGTTAGTAAAGGCAGGCAGATGATGAGATTCCTTCGGATTGCTTTTCAAGGCTCTACCCTACATTCTAAAATTGTATCTTTTTTGGCAATACAAAATTATGTTAATTGGTTTACTTATTTGCTGCCCTTGTTTTTCGTTAATAGCTCTCTAGTTTTGATTTCGAAAGTTTTGTAACATTTAATAAGTTGCGATTCCAAAAGTAGATGAAAAGTATACTTTTAATTCCTTCCATTAAGTACCTAGTCCTTTTTACATGTCAAAAGCAAGTTTAACACAAACAGCCCGAACATCTATATATTAACAAGTGTATTATGTGGCTTGGCCATAGCTCCAAGTCTGCTATTGTCTGCCATCGAAACACAATATAACCATTTCCATTTAGCAGACTTCGGGCCCAGTAGAGTAAAGGAACAATCGCACAAAGGAGCAATAGGATGCACCGGACAGAACTGACACAACACAAGTTATACCTACTTAGGTATATAATGTGGTAGGCTGCACGCTGCACCATACATCTGGCATATTTTTAAACAAATGTCAATCAAAATAAGTAATTGTTAGGCCTTACATTTATATCATCGTTAATCGTTGTTATTAGACAATTTAGAATAAAAGCCGTGATCAATTTGTAGAATATTGATAGCCTGGATGAGCTAAATGACATAATCCATTTCGTTATCAATTATTTTTATTGCACACATTGATTGACGAGTAAACTTAACGATTTCATCCACAGATTTTAAAATTGAGTTCGTTCCAGATTTCTTTACACTTTTGTGCGAATTTGGGTAGAGCTACGGCTACGCCGGACTCGTAGCACTGCTGTAGCAGTGTCTACGGGAAGTGCCAAAATTAGGGAATGATGAAAACCTTCGTTGAGTTTTGTACCAACCAACCTAGCTCTATAAATTAATTGATTACTTACTTCGTTGGGAAATAATTAATCTGTCTCATCACAGTGGCAGTCGGAAGGAAACAGGAGGCAAAAACTGAAACTGTCCTATCCAAGAAAGGCACAAGGAACACCATTGTAATCAAAACATAATTTCTTTGTTTTATGACATCAGCCACCGATTACGCAGAAGCAGAAAAACTAACACCTTGCCAAGTAGATCAGCGGCCCAGACAAAGACACTGACATAGTTCCTTCGCACGCGCTGTTGCAAAAACAATATTTCACAGAAGGCTCACTTTCGATTTCTTCAAACACCAACGAAAGGAGTTGTATGAAATTGCAAGTAGAAGCACATACGACGCTGTGCGATTGTTATAGCGCGTCATGGGCTGTCTAAAATTGTTGCTTAATGTACTGGCTTAGGCCGGCCGCACACGTCCGGAATGCTAGCCCGGATTCCGGGCGCGGTTTCCTGATCCGGGTTCCGGAGTGCTATATTTTATATTTTTCATACAAAATGTTCTAACTGGCTCACACGTCCGGAACGGAATCCGGACGGAAAACGAACCGGACGTGTGCGCCAGTTAGAACATTTTGTATGAAAAATATAGCACTCCAGAACCCGGATCAGGAAGCCGGGTCCGGAATCCGAGCTAGCATTCCGGACGTGTGCGCCCAGCCTTATCTGACTTCACACATGTGACGTGCATCGCGAGACGTAAGATGACACCTGTCAGAGAAGTGATCGTCGGCCGACTCGCGTGTGTAAAGCGCCTTTCTTTTGTTTCATACATTTTATATGGAAACAGTTTCAAGCATTACGATTACGTCTCATGCGTTGAAATAGGCCCTAAGCCCCAAACTCCACAGAGAGGACAAGGAAAGGACATAGGACGTAGGGCATGACGCTTGACGTTTGACATCGCGACGTTTTCATACAAAATGTACGAAAAAGTATTGACAAAGGCACACACAAGCGTCGCCAAAGCGTCGCATCTATGACAGCTAGCGTCAAAAACTAAGAAGAATATTTGACGATCACTTGTCTGTCAACTGTCATTCTTTAAACAACATAAGACCTATTGTACCATATTTATTAGCAAATAAATTTTCATTTCATTTTCATTTCATTTCATTTCATTTCTTACGTCCTATGCCCTCGTCTTTTTGGTGGAGTTTGCGCCAAGGATACCAAACCAATACTGGTAATAGTAGTGAGCCATCTGTATCGGCTCACCGCGCTGCAATGTCGAGGAAAGCGCGCAAAAACGCACCTCGTCGAGATCACTCTCATTAGCGGATAATAATTTCCGTAATTCGCTACACAAGTACCCAAGCATTGTTCTCGTTCTAAGAACAATCAATAAAATTTAATTTCGATTGAAGATTGAATTGTTGAATCATTCTTTTTTCAAGACACTATTTCTAAAACAGTGGTAAATGAAAAGATACACCTAGATAGAAATTTTCTAATATGAAAAGTTATTTTATTAAAATCATAAACATTAAAAACATTATTACTTATTTAGTATTATCACGCTAATATTGCATTATAGGGAAACTTTTCAAGGTTTCGATACGATTTTTGCTCCTAACAGTAAATTACTTAGAGTCGCCTGAATTTCGTAGTGTGTTTGCAATACCGTCAGAAATTCAATTTCACGCTCGAACAAACAAACAATGAATTTTGCATATAAGCTGAACTAAATAATTTACGTGCATTGCACGTATAAAATATAGGCAATCAATCATTCTATTTTATAAGGAAAGTTCTTGAAGTAGGACTGAAAAAGCTAATGAGTTTCGTGTATTTCCACAATACTGCGGCAATAAAAACGCGATATACAGGGTGGACCATAGAGTGACGTCAGTAAAAAGAAATTTGATTCCTCACATCCCGGGGTATTCGAAAATACCCCATGTATGTTCCGCGATTATTTTTAGTTTCCGAGTTATTCAACTTTTAAAGTAGTATGGGAAAAACTCGAATGGCAGACATTTTTTCTTTTTTTGTACGCTAAAAAGTACGAATCATAAAGATTGTGCTATGAAATTAACCGCGTCAAAAGCCCTTATACGGAAGTAGAAAAAGAAATAGAAAAATTACTGCTTGTCGAAATTTTCCCATACAACTTTAAAAGTTGAATAACTCGGAAACTAAAAATAATCGCGGTACATACATGGGGTATTTTCGAATACCCCGAGATGTGAGGAATCTAATTTCTTTTTATTGACGTCACTCTATGGTCCACCCTGTATGTTTTGCGCCAAACCAAGCTTGCAAAATTATTATGTCCATGCATGAGTCGCGGAGATCGATTATGTCACTTTTCCAACTGAAATTGGTCCATTGAGCATAATGATTGGAACACTACCTCCAAAGCAAGGGTTCTTATTCAACTATGTATGCCTACTGGGGCTCGACAAACGGTGCTAGGGGTGTTCCACCCTCCCGATGTACTTGCAGCCGCAGACACGTGGTAGCAGGACACGCCCTTTGTGGCACGTGTACCTACAACTACGCAGGCTAAAAGCACTTGCCATTGCCACGCTTGCCACAGCTGTATCTTAGGTCTCTCACAGACCAGAAACACTTGGCCCACAGACGAGCGACAGCTTACGACAATCGAAGTCACAGCTGCCACCGTCGCAGCCATTCGCTTCGCCCCCGGATGACATACTTCCCATTGCCCTTACCCACGGTAGTGTTATTATTTATTCTTATGCTTTACCTGCGATGATGTCGGACACGCCCTTGCGCCAGGAGTAGAGCGGCGCCCAGGTAGCTATAGGTACCCTCCGCAGCAGCGCCTTGGGCGAGCAGCAGCACCATACATACACTCCAGGGTCCCTCACCTGCGATGATGTCGGACACCAGGAGTAGAGCGGCGCCCAGGTAGCTATAGGTACCCTCCGCAGCAGCGCCTTGGGCGAGCAGCAGCACCATACATACACTCCAGGGTCCTCACTTGCGATGTTGTCGGACACCAGGAGTAGAGCGGCGCCCAGGTAGCTATAGGTACCCTCCGCAGCAGCGCCTTGGGCGAGCAGCAGCACCATACATACACTCCAGGGTCCCTCACCTGCGATGATGTCGGACACCAGGAGTAGAGCGGCGCCCAGGTAGCTATAGGTACCCTCCGCAGCAGCGCCTTGGGCGAGCAGCAGCACCATACATACACTCCAGGGTCCCTCACCTGCGATGATGTCGGACACCAGGAGTAGAGCGGCGCCCAGGTAGCTATAGGTACCCTCCGCAGCAGCGCCTTGGGAGCCAGCAGCAGCACCATACATACACTCCAGAGTCCCTCACCTGCGATGATGTCGGACACCAGGAGTAGAGCGGCGCCCAGGTAGCTATAGGTACCCTCCGCAGCAGCGCCTTGGGCGAGCAGCAGCACCATACATACACTCCAGGGTCCCTCACCTGCGATGATGTCGGACACCAGGAGTAGAGCGGCGCCCAGGTAGCTATAGGTACCCTCCGCAGCAGCGCCTTGGGAGCCAGCAGCAGCACCATACATACACTCCAGAGTCTCTCACCTGCGATGATGTCGGACACCAGGAGTAGAGCGGCGCCCAGGTCGCTATAGGTACCCTCCGCAGCAGCGCCTTGGGTGAGCAGCAGCACCATACATACACTCCAGGGTCCCTCACCTGCGATGATGTCGGACACGCCCTTGCGCCAGGAGTAGAGCGGCGCCCAGGTCGCTATAGGTACCCTCCGCAGCAGCGCCTTGGGTGAGCAGCAGCACCATACATACACTCCAGGGTCTCTCACCTGCGATGATGTCGGACACACCCTTGCGCCAGGAGTAGAGCGGCGCCCAGGTAGCTATAGGTACCCTCCGCAGCAGCGCTTTGGGTGAGCAGCACGAGCGCGCCCGCCGCGCCAGACCCCGCCGCCACCCCGCGCCCCCGCTGCTCGCCTCCGACCCCGGCCCGCTCGCATCCTCTTTCGCGGGTAGGCCCCCGCCGGGGAATACGCCATTTGTGTCTGAGGAAGAGGATACATAGTTAGATTACAGTCATCATTGAAGGCCGATGTGGCGCAGTGGTAGTGCGACTGCCTGCGACTCAGAAGCTTCGATTCTCGGTGGGTCACTCTTACAAAGTTGATACTTATCACTTTGTGAATTTGTTTCTAGTCTGTTTACGAAATTGCGAGATTGTCCAAAAAGAATTATGGTTCCGTGCTTTGTTAAGCCATCGCGTCGGTCCCGGTTGCTGTCTATGATTACTAAGGCGGCGCCCGTTTGTTTGACAATCATGTTAGAGACTACTTCGGTTGAAACAAGTCTGACACCAGGGTTCATCGGGTCGTTGGATGGCTCGGTGACTCACACGAAAAGAAAGATGTCACCATCATCTCCCTGTCCTTATCCCAATTAGATAGTTGGGGGCCAGCGCAACATGCTTTGTACACAGTTTTATGATTATGACCACCCGCATCAACCTTCCTTGGGAATGCTATTGTTGATAGCTTCAGCGCCTCCATGCGAGGCAGACATTGAACCAAGTTCATAATTCGACGTTACTTTTTAAGAAACACTTGCAAGGGATCTAACTTGGTGTGCCGCTATGATGGCGTGAATTTGATTACGATACATCACCTCGTATCACCTCGACCTTAGTTGTATTTCTACTACATTAAAACCACATAGTGGACACTCAAGGTCTGTAAGTTGTAAGCATACATGTAAAATAAAAAATGACTGTTTGTTGTCAAAATAAAATAAAATAAAAAATAAAATAAAAAAATAGACATGGCCTAACTTAGGTACCTAGTTAGATTACAGTATTAAATTAAAAACCCGGGTAGAGACTGGCCAGTTAAGAAATAATTTGCAAATTATTTAAAACATTAGACAAAACAAACTAAACAAATAATAAATAGTTCGATGAACTTTTCGCTGACCTGTGAAGAGATAACTGACTGCTGAACCAGACAAAACTGCTTTTTCCCGCAACAAGCAAAATAGGTACTAACATGTTATAAAAAGTTGTATTTTCTGACAAGGTTATCGATTGACAATGAAATGGGGACAATTTAGTGCTAACACTGCTAACTAGCATAATAGTAGGTAATGAACACAGAATATGCTGATGTTTAATATCCAGAGCGGATATTGACACCACCAAATTACGCTGATGTAGGTGTAGGTAGGTATATTACATTTGTTGAGGTAGCTGAAGCATAGGCTGCATAAATGTAGGGATATGTTAAGTAAGTATAGGTAGAAGGAAAGTACGCTAGGTATTTTGCTTGTAGGTATCTAGGTAACATAGAATAAAATTATCGTCAATACGAGTAGCTTGAGTTTATAGATTTACGAGCTGAATCTGCAATTTATGATCATGACCTAGTGGAACAAATTGTGTAAAAGTTTGTAAACTATTTTTGAAGAGGCTCTTGTTTATTTATAAGTATCAGTCCTTAATTTATACATCAGTAAGGATAACATAAGTCGGGTAAGTATACGTGCCGTAGCTTTGACCTCTACAAAAGCAGTTACACTTGAATTTTCTAGTGCAAGTTTGCATTTAGCGGTTGGTAAGGCAAACTCCCCTTCGTAACTCTTAACGGCTGATGTGTGTTTTGGTTCGATTAATAATATAACTTATTAGATGTCAAAAAACAAACCCTATGTATAGGTACTTTGATTCTACCATAAAAATAAGGTTACGCCTCTGTTAAATACCTATGCAGTCTTTATACGGGGTGTTAGGGACGGTGTAACGAAAACTTTGCAGGCGTGCTCAGACCATGAAACTGAACAACTTTTACTATGGAGCCAATGGTGGGAAACGAAAAAAAATTTTCCGCCCTCCCATACAAAGTCATTCAACTGATCGTGAATTTTGTATGGGAGGGTCGAAATTTTTTTTCGTTTCCCACCATTGGCTCCATAGTAAAAGTTGTTCAGTTTGATGGTCTGGTCATGCCTGCAAAGTTTTCGGTACACCGTCCCTAACACCCTGTATATATTTCAGATAAAAAAATAAACTTATAAGTCGCTGTGTTCAGTCTAGATTGAAACTAAAGCTTTTGTATCTAGAATCTTGACTCTTGCTTGCCTTAGGTATTTAGTAGCCATCTGGCTCTTGATTTACCTATTAATTAGGAATCTACCTGGAACGATTCCGTGATTCACCGAAAGGCATCTACGAAATTGTGTTAGCAAAAAAATTTGCATGGCAAAATAAGGCAAGCAAATATAACTTAGGGAATAAATAATAGAACAATTTGAACCGACACGATATAATTCAATTAGAACATGGTTGTGATAACCGGTAGTATCTGGAATGGGAAGGAATTTCTCATATCTACTCTAAAATAACCTAATTTGTTTTTATCAGAAAACAGTTTGTTTAGCATTGCTTACCATATTAAGATTAACTTTATAAGAAATGCCGAGTAAATATTTTTCAGGTCACAATTTGTCATTAAAGATGGTAAAGGATAATCGAAGTTACAACGATGATTCAGCCAGCATCACCCGGTTTTAAACCATGGGGTTCATAAAAAGAGGCTCCAGGGCATTGTAAAGTTCCCTGCAAATACTGTAGTGAGTATGGCTGATGACAAAGTAGGAGCACAAATTAGCAAAACGCTGCGCGGGGCGCCTAAACAAATGGCTCACTCAGTAGATACTAGCGACGATTTTGACGCTTGTTGACTTCAACTGAAAATAACCGGAATCTTAAAATATTTCTTGGATTTAAAATTGACTCAGAATCATATGACGTTCTTTATCAGATTATGCTGTTTTGATTTTCATCATGGACAAATTAAAAATTAAACCTTTTTCGCAATGACATTTTGGTGCTCTGTGATTTTCATAAAGGTAGTTTGAGATTTTTGACTGCAGCAACCCTGGCTATGTACTAAATGACAACCGCGAAAATCCTAATCAAGTGAACCTTCTGTAAACTCTGTCGTAGGAGGCTTATGTTGAGCGTTTTCATTCAAGAAGTCGTAGTAATTTTGGCTAGCACTTGGTACCTAGTTACTACCGTCAAATCATTATTCAGATTGTTAGGTAATAGGTCATCAACCTAATTGCATCTTAATGTCTGGTTGACGATCCATTGACGATCGGTCTATAAACAAATTAGTCACGTGTGGTTAGATGTTGTAGTAGAAGCTTCTACTTGTGAACAGCTGTTTTGTTTATCTATTTCCTTAATTTTAAGTTAAGTATGTGGGTGGGTATATAATTACTACATAACATAAGAAGAACCTATTAAAAAAATAATGTTTTAAGTAGGTTTTATCTACATTCTTGATGTACCTACCAGGTACCTACTACGTCAAATTAAATTGATATCGAAATAATATGATCCAAATAGATACGTATACTATTCGTACATAACTACATGTCATATAAATAGGCACAATTACATACAACTATGACTATTCTATTCATAGTTTCTCATCGTTCTTTCATAGTTTCATGTCGTTAATAAGCTACTGAGTGTAAAAAATTCGTGGCATGTCACTGATGCCTCAAAAAATTCCATCACACAATAGTAACTATGCTAAACGTTGTCTGATAATAGGTGTCAGGTCTTGCGATCCCATGAATATGGAACGATCTACAATCTCCTGGGAACTCGGCCCAGAAGCTGCGCAGGCGCAGGCGGCCAGCACGCAACATGATTGGTTATAAAGTGTTGAAAACGCCTTAGTTGTTACATCATGATGTTACACGAGACGAGACTGTTTGGCACCAAGAAATTTAATCTTCTATCTACGTCAAAAATTAGGGAGCCGGCACGCGGCGCGCCTGTTCGTGTATTACAGATGGCTCACTCACTACACTAGCGACGATTTTGACACTTGCTGATGTATACTGGAATGAACTGGAATCTCAGAGGAACTCGATGTAATTAAGAAGATGGTTGCCACGAACGTCATATTTCTAGCATTGAAATCGGCTCAGAATCATATGACGTCCTTGTATCAGATTTAGCTGTATTTCGTCCTCGTATTGAATCTAGCAACTCTGGCTAAGATAGGGTCGAGTGATCCTTCCGTAAACTCTATATTTTGTAGGTAACTTCGTTAAGCAAAGACTTGGAATTTTAGAAGATATGGCAACATGCGCGGTAAATCATTGATGTCTTATTTACACAATCCATAGCTGTACTCCTACGATTTCTTGAACTCTTAAGTCATGCAATATTTTTAGTGATTAAAGGTCCGTCAACGTAAATTAGTTAGTAGTAGGGACTATTTCTTTCTTATTGTCTATACAATTTTATTTGTTATCCTTAGTAATCTAATCTATCTACATAGACATATAAAATTACGTCATCTACGCAGGACCTAACCTAACCTAACCACTTTCCCCGTTGTAGGAAAAACCCCGTTCTGTACAAAACCCACAAAGTGGACCACCAGTAGAATATTTTAAGATTAATTACAAAACAGACATTAGCATAAAGAAAGCTGCGAGTTGTCATGCGCCCGACGCAGACCTTTCCAGATCTTACAACGAAGCTAGTCATGGAATGGACTAAAGACGCCTTACACGCTGACATTCATTGCGGCACTATCTAAGAGAATGGACTTTATTACCTATCATCACATTTGCTGATTGTTAATTGAATGCTATGGTTGAAAACGCAATATAAAATCTCTACAATTTCTACACGGTAGGCGAGAGTATCCGCTTTGATCAAGTGTCGAAAGGAACTTATTTATTACGCGCTAGTCATCTATCTCCCAACACACAGAATACAGAAATTAGGGAAGGAAGGATCCGACTGGATAGTAAAACTTTCGAAAAGGCGCTTGAATAAAAAAATATTCTTTCTAGATCAACGGGGCTAAGTTAATTCGATTTAACACTCGTCCCTTATTCATACACGACGTCAAAAAGTAGGATTTTCCGATGGCAACGATTTATGATTTACGTATGTTCGATACTTAAAGTGGGCACTTGACATGCACGATGCATATTTCGCGAATTGTTCACGCAACTTACGAATGAATCAGAAACTGTCATTGCTACTGTGTTAAATATGGTACAAGAAAGTTCAGAATCAATTTCTTTTACACATTTTTCGTTCCTTGATTATTTACTTTAATTTCCTGCGGGAAAAATACGGTTTCCCGGCATGCGTAATAAATGAATATACCTGCCTTTTGAAATAATCTATCTAATTAAAAACCGCACCAAAATCAGTTGCTTCAGTTGCGTGGCTTAGAAGGAGTTAAAAAATTCCACGACAGGCAAAGCGACTTCATTTTATACTATGTATTGATGGAAAAATAAGGTCGAATAGAAATTTAAGACAAAAGTAAGTGGAACGAAAATATTAGTATGGGCAGGTAGAGTCATAAATGTCTTCTTGTTTATAATATTTGCAAACTCGTGATTATAAATGGGCGCACGATGATGGAAAAAATGCATAAGAGAGTAATTTACATAACTAGTGGATGAGTCAGGTGCATATTTGAAACTTGTTATGCAAGAGCCAAACAAAATATCAAATAATCTGGTACCTATATTTGTTTACTAATTTTACAACTTTTGTACTATATCCAGCAAAACCACTTGCCGATTTAAAGGACCAACTTAAACTGGTGTATCATTCAAATACTATGACAAACCAGTATAAGTTGATCCCTAAAATGTGCAGGTGGATTTGCTGACGATAGTACACAAATGAATACAAAAAGACATGACACAAAAACACTGGTAGGTACAACACGCAATAAAGAAATATGATCTGGATGCTATCAAAACAATTTAAGTAGTTTTTACCTACTCTTACATAGCTGGAATCAAGAAAATGTCATATTTACATAATATTTGCATAATTTCGGTTTTGATTTCTTGCAATCTTTAGAGCGACAAGCAAGTATGAAATTATGTACTCTGCAAAAAGTAGAGATTGCAAATGCAAAAGGGGGATCGTTACGTCATACAAACTAAAATCTGAACTTCAACCGAGTTACACATGAGCTAAACAACAATTTTATCAAAAAATCTTTATGTGAGATGAGGAAGGCACACGTAAATATGTCGCAAAACTGCTTAACGTAAAAAAATATCAAGTATTTTCTCCACAAAAAAATTAAACGTGTTTATTGCAGCAGTAGCTCCATCTATGTTCATTAAGTGGCAACACGGTTTTTACAGAGAAATCTGATGGTTAAAAAATTATTTGTTTTATTTTGCGAAAATGTTATAAAAGCACGGGACTTCCCATCAAGTTTTTTAATCATAATTTTGTCTCATTTAAAGACGTAACTCCATTTAAATTTTGTATGGAAAACGATCCACCTTAAGCAGAAATGTCAAAGTTGTTAGTGGAACACAAAATAATGGCAAGACAATAGCACATTTATTTGTGTAAAGCACTTTCGCTTCAGCCTGCCAATAAGGTCACTGAAAGCACAGTATAATTTTTGGAAAACTTGCAAAATTTTCACCGCAGGCAGGATTTGAACCTGCGACCTTCGGCAAGTGAAAATTTTGCAAGTTTTCCAAAAATTGTTTACCTAACACGAGAAGTGTTTTAAAATTTGGTATTCACAGTATAATTAATAGTATGAAAGCGTAGTTCCAGCGGCGGCATTTCGCTTGACCGGTGTCGTTTGTCCAACACTGGACAGTGGACATTGTTCCTATGTCCATTGTTGCCATGCAACAGTGCACGCGACCGGCGGCCGGCACAATGCCGAGATAGCCTTGTGGGACAACTACGCGAAATTGCCACATCCATCATCGGGGCTCGCTAACTGCATCATCACGTCGTCAAAGAGTCAGAGACTCATACGATCACAAGCGTAACACCGCGTGTCAAAAGAACAAAATGTGGGCGGATGTAACTCATAAGTAGGTACATTTTAAGAAATACCTGGACACCATTTTGTTTTCCCTAATTCCTCATAGATATTGTTCCTGCAATGCCCACTGTTGGCCATGCAATACTGCATGCGACCGGCGACCGGCACAATGCCGCGATAGCCTTGCGGGACCACTATGCGAAATTGCCACATCCATCATCGGGGGTCGCGAACCGCATCATCACGGCGTCAAAGAGATTCGTTACTCATACGAACACAGGCGTAACACCGCGTGTCAAAAGAACATTTGGCCAACACTGGACAGTGGACATTGTTCCTATGTCCATTGTTGGGCATGCAATAGTGCACGCGACCGAAGACCGGCGGCCGGCACAATGCCGAGATAGCCTTGTTGAACAACTACGCGAAATTGCCGCATCCATCATCGGGGGTCGCTAACTGCATCATCACGTCGTAAGAGATTCGTTACTCATACGATCACAAGTGTAACACCGCGTGTCAAAAGAACATAATATGGGCGGATGCAATTCATACATTTCAAGCCAAGAAATACTGGACACTATTTTCGTCTTTCCAAAATTCTCATGGTTAATAGATCATTCGAATTTGATGCATAGATAACAGAGATAGGGTTTGTCTTCTATCTAATTGCAGCATTACACAGGACAATTATGTCTTGCAACACTTAGGTATCTTATAAGTGCATGCTTTTTTCAACGTGGTACAAGTTTACAGTGCTCATTGATGTTATCTCAGCACGTGTTTTTCAATGCTTGCTTATAATGCAAGTGATGCTTAAAAGTTACATTAGAACCTGCTGTGTCTTGTCTTGTCTCATTTTATTTGTGCCCGCCCGTCAAATTCCATTTTCACACGTGTTCAAGAAATAGCATTTTTCATATGACTCTAAACGTGACGGAAACTATGTGCCCTATCAATATCATTTGTCAGCATCACTCCAACATCGATTTTATGGAATACTTTTTGACGGTCTACATGGCGCGACGGTAGTGCAACTGCCTGCGGCGCAAAGGTTCCTGGATCGATTCCCGTTTATCTCTTTATGACTTTGTTCCCTAGTCTGGTAAGCACATCCCAGGCTGAACCACCTGATTGTCTGAAAAGAATGATAGTTCCGGAGGGCACGTGAAGCCGTCGGTCAGGGTTGTTGTCTATGATAGATAACTTAGATGGCGGTCGTTACCCATTATTTTCAGAGGCCCACTAGCGAGTTGCTAGTAACAGGCGGTTGAATAACTCTGACACCAGGGTCTATCCTGTCGTGCGGCTCGTTGTCCCTCACGATAGAAGAAAAAGAAGAACCATCATCGATTCTATGTAATGCCCATTTGCACAGTGACAAACAGCGTACTTGCAAATTCCAGTCTAACAAATTGTAGCAGTGTCGCAGTGTCACGTGGAGGTGAGACAATGCTTGCGCTTGCGCAGTACGTGGGAGAGCGTCGGGTTGCTGTGTTTGTAAACATACAGCCTGGGTCGTACAATGTAGAAACTTTCCTTCACTGCATCGTCACTGGCAGACGCAGTGCTTACATCAGCTCTAACAATTACAAAATACGTATCAGCAAGTGACCTTTAGTTGTAACTGTAAAACTGATACTATTGATCAGTTCCTATAGTGTTTTGGTTTTAATCCGGACCCGTGAAACAGGTCTCTCGTGTTCACCAATAAACACCTTCATCCCGTTACTCCGTGGTTTTGCTAATCCCCCCACACACCCGAGCCTGCTCCCTCACCTACTTAGTCTACCTAGCCTACCAGAGGCCGCAACTTGGTTTGCATCAGCTTGCTTTTCAGCTAGTTACTCTTGGACTGTTCTTTACCATACCAAAAGTGTTGATGTGATACAGGCGAACATTCCTAAAGACAAGTACCTATTTAAGGTAAATAGACTTCATATTAAATTGAAGTATAGTTACGTTTGCCGTGTGATGCCGGCTTAGAATAGCATCACCCCATTTCTTTCCTGTGGGTGTCGTAAGAAGCGACTAAAGGACTCGAGGGTATCATGTGTATTGCAATTTTAGGCGACAGGCTGACAACCTGTCACTATAGCAATACACGACAATAGCTAAAACGGCCTTCAAATATGTGTCAGACGTGGCGATAACGACCGTACTTTTACGGTCGTTGACGCTCTGCCTACCCCGCAAGGGATAAAGGCGTGATGTATGTATGTATGTATGTATGTATAGTTACGTTGTAGTTAAAGAGATCTATCTACCTGTACATAATATTATGACTTTATGACATGAAACACGGACAAGTTTTCATTCATTAAACAATTTAAAATTCCGCTACTGGAGTTTTGCCTATACCAACCCATACGTTATATAACTATAGTTAAGTAAATTAAATAGGTAGGTATATCAAAGAACAATGAGAAATTATAATATTTCCAGTATTTATGTTATAGTCCGATGATGAAAAGGCTGGGGAGTCTTCACCTCTCTCTTTGTGTTTTACTGTCAGGAACCTTCCGTGTTACCATTTGTATAAGTTTATTCATATCTTGAATAAATTAAATTTGTTATAGTGTAGCGATAAGAAGGTATGTTCCTAGGCGATTAAAATAAATTCAATATAGGTAATTTATAATAATTGCAATAAAACTTTTTGATCATACATACAATATATTCATCACATCTTAGTCGTGTAGAACTTTGATGTCATAGTTTTAAAGAGTCTAATTTTAGTACCTAACCTATTATTAGATTAGATATCTTGTAGATCTTTGAAGTGACGTGGTTGTGTAATGTAATGTAATTATGACTACTTTAATAATAAGTAAATAAAACACCATTAATCGCAGGTAAAACAATATGAAAATACAAAACAACAAAATCTGCCTGGTTTCATCTCAATCTGTGTCAGTTGGATGGTTTTGGTCGTTTGATTGAAGTACCTATAGAATAACAGTCAGACATAACAATAACTAAATATTAATATGTATAGCATTGAAATTCCAGAGATTGATGGATGGCTTTCATACTTCAGTTGTTTAAAATTATGACACGTGTCCATCCATCAAGTACAGTCAGGTACAACCACAACACTCGTCATGGGAATGGTCAATTGGGGCATAGAGGTGATCCCATCACAGCTAAAGCGGTTGCCATACTTGACGTCCCCTGCTGCGCATCCATAACGCATGTATCTGTCAGGTCAGATGCAAGGAAATTCCTCAATATCGAATTTCCCATAAAACGGATTTTTTTGGTGCAAAAGCAACGCTTAAACTTGCATCTCTGTTGCTTTTATTTTGGTAGATGCAATATACTTATACTTTTGCACCTACGGACGTCTGGTGTGATATTCGCCTAATCGAATGTACAGTGACGTAGGTAATTGCATGCATTGATACCATTCATCAGATGTATTATATTAGCTGCGCGTGCGTCACTTCGCTTCTGTAACTGTAACTGTAGGTAACGCGATATCGGCTTTTTGTTCTTTGTTTCCGCGTTATTGTGGCTACATTTCTTTTCTTTGATACGACAAGATAGCTTCAAGAATTTGATTCTTGATATTCCAGAGACACTCACTCAGAAAGTTTATCATCACTTCAGGAGACAAGTCTTCAAAATCATTTATAGAAACAAATAATATATCCCGCGAATAGGATTTGAGTAGATGAATAAGCGCAAACCTAGCGCAAAATAGAGAAACAAACATTGCTTTTTTTAGACTATTATTTATAACTAACGGCCTAAAGGGCAGTATGTCATACCGTATAGGCAGTATACCTTGACATATATTCTTTTCGCGAGTTCTAGAATAAAAAATATATAATATATTTGAAATAGGTCATAAAAACCTGTGTGGAGTGGGAGCAGGAAGTGTTAGTCGGCTGCCTGCCTTGAAGCCAGAGCTGGTCGTAATTACTAGCAAAAAACCAATTAGTCTCCAAATCGACAGGAAATTGACTGACAGAAAAAGGTGCTAATTCTAACACTTGATAGACTAAACATTTGGACACTATGACCCCACGCTAGAAATATGTAGATATCTAAAGTTGTTCACTAATATAACACGCTTGGCTATTGCGCTGTATATGAGATGTACTTAATATTTTTATCCTCTACTGTCTCAGAAGGAGGGTTATGTTTTTCGAGATTATGTACTTGGGTATGTATGTATGTGGACAAGAAATTATTTTTCATGAGGTACAGCCCAAACGGCTGGGCGGATCTTGACATAATTTAATCTTGATGTTATTAGATTCGTCTTAGCAGTACAAGTAACACTGGCTCTAATAAAATTTCATAAATTCAAAATAGCGGTTATTAAACTCTGAAATTACCGCAGTCGTGTATAGTTTTTTACAGCTCGTCAGCAATTTCCATTCATATTTCTTTAGTGCCATGATTTTGAATTGAGTAGGTTTTTCCATAAGCTACCACGCCAGAAAAAAAATGTAATAAGAAGTATAGTTGGGACGAAACATTATAATAAATTTGATGACCTACTAGACGTTGCTTACTAGAGACATAATAATAGGACCAGTTTTGATGTTTGTCCTGCCTGCGGAGGACAATTGTTGAGGCAAGTTTTTCAAAAAAAGTTAATGCCTCTTAAACATTGTCCTAGGCAAGTGATCAAAATAATGTGGTTTTTACTTTACTGTAACAATTATGGGAAAATGGATAAAGTGTTGATAGCCGGTGATGGTGGTGGTGATGGTGACAAGTAAACAGGAAATGATGGGGAGGTTAATGACAATATACATGGACATTATATATAATGCCGCGCCATGCCGTGACAAATAACAGGTCATTTGCAAAATATCTATTTGCACCATCATTCAGCGGTAAAAAGTTTAATATACGTATTCAGGAAATATAAAAAGTTGTCACGGAAGCATTTACTAATGTGTAGAAATATCTAGATAAGGATATGTGCTCCATGGATGGAAACGTCCCAAATTGCTGGCCTTTAAAAATTCATTTGCACCTAAAATTTTGCATAGCAGCTAAATTGCCCATGAAAATGCTGGTGTTGAGGTATATGACATTTTTTTAGAATCCGCTACTTGACTGACAGGTCAATATTGAAATAGGTATGATGTCATAGTTCAATATTTTGGATTGAGTCAAAATAATAACTTTTGTGTTTAATGATACTAACTTTAAATATTTTGAAAAACGATGAATCAAGTCTGTAGTAATTTCGGACAATTGTTTTAAGCATACAACTTTTGTATATTATTTACGACCCAGTCGTGTAGCGAATTATCATTAAGTAAGTACCTAGATGTAGTCAATAAGCATTAGGTAGAATTTGTTGTTATTCTATTGGGATCTAGACTTATTCCATTGATAAAGGGTAGGTACCGTGAAAACAAACGTTTGTTAATTTTATCTTATCTGCATTCTTGTTTATTTATTAAGTTCTGACCCGAAGCAAATATAAGAATTTACAAGTATCCGGTTTGTCACGTTAAGTTATTTTAGGTTTTTCGACACCAAAGCAGATATGACCAAAATGCCAAAAAGGCATTGATTAAAAGGTGACTGACATTTGCACGGTCGAGTTATTACCGGCTTCAGAGTTCATTAAGCTATGCCGGATTTTCATTGCAGAGATATCTAGCCAAATTTTATATCAGAGAGAGGTCAGTAGACAACATACATTCACTCACCTAATCTATCCATTCTTCAGATGTAGGTAGACGGAGATGACAATGATCCTCCGACAATGTCAAGTCCATCGGAACATCTCACGAGATCGCACGACACAACAACAACAAACAACTTTGTACCACAAATAGATTTAAGATAAGAATGTCAAATCTCAAAAAAAGAATACTTCTTAAAAATTCTTTGAAAAACTGATAATCTTTTTTTAATGCCTGATAATTCCAGCCAGTGCTAAAGAGGCGAACTGGCTGGAACCGTCCGGTCGGCGGTGATAACTAGCTGCGGACACCGGGCACCGGGCGCTGGGCGCGCGGCGGGACCCGGGAAGTGGGCATTTAGCGGCGATCGGCGCCCGAGCGGCACACGTGCTGCACGTGCATACGCACGCGAGGACTGCTCTCACGGGAAACGGCAGAGGGAAAGGAAACTAAATTCAACACAAAGTGTTTACAGTTTGTTCTCGCACACACTATTTATTTCTATATTATAAAGGCGGGTATTCATTGGGGCCAAATCCCCGAAATGTATCTGATAGATACAAAGTTCTCAATGAAAACGCACCCTCGTTGAAAACTTTTCTTCGGAACAGTGTAGCAATGCGTCTTTATTGGGAACATTTCTTGGGGAACCCGTCTTAAAGTAGGTAAACGGCCGTAAAGATGAACAATTTCGCCAAGAATGATATATTTGAGGGATTATTTATGTCAAAAACTTATGCATCACTGTAGTGAATGACAACCTGTTGATCGCCTGAAATTGTAACAAGCATGAAACATGAAACATTCGAGTCGTCAGAAACAAAATAAAAAAAAGATGTAATTTAAGATTGTCATGCCGGTATTGCGAATCTTAAGTTATACAATTTTTAAATCGATTAAAGAGAAGCATGAAAATTGGGTAAGTAGTGTTTGAGATATGCAAGCAAGGACAAATACCATAACCTTACCTTAGTAAGTATTTTACACTTTCCAAACTTAAAAACAGACAACTGATGATAATTATGGTAGGATATGATAGGCACTTAATATCTACATAACAATTAGTCGAATTACCATGTTATGACTTTGGCGAAACCTCTGATATATTTAAGCCGTGTCTCCATGAGTGAGACATCTTATCAAAGGGTATTGACTTATGTAGATCAGACTGCAAAGTTTACAAATATACAAAAACTCCGGAGTCGGAGATATAACATCCGCAAATTAAATCCGTTGAGTTGACCCTGTCTTTAGATAAGACTATGTTGTTATGTTCATCTAGGTAGGTCCTACTCTCTTCTACCGAATTGTCCAACGACCCGATGAACTCTGGTGTCAGAGTAATACAACCACCTACTACAAGTGGCAGGTCCCTGACTTGGTTGTGTAACGACTGCCGACTAATCATAGACAGCAACCGGGCCCGACGATTTAGAATCACGGAATTATCTTTCTTTTCGGACAGTCAGGTGGTTCGCCTGCAGTGTCCTAACCAGACTGGGAACAAAATTTACAAATTGGTAAATATCAGCACCCAGAGAGAATCGTACCGGATACTTCTGCGTCGCAGGCAGTCGCACTACCACTGCGCTACATCGGACGTCTATCGGATCGAGGTACCACCAAACCACCACCACTAGATCTACCAAAGAATGCTAAATATCTTTAATCCTTTAAATGAGCATGAATTGGGATCTTGGAAACGCCTCCAACGATTTTCTCGAAATCTAGTGTCTGGGGGTTTTCGGAGGCGATTAATCGATCTAGCTGGATTAAATTCTTGAAAAATCATTTTTTCTCCTGTTTTTGTGAAATGTTTTAAAACTAACAACGACATCTATTGACTAACCGAGGAAACTCGGTCAACCAGGTACTTTGTATACCTTTTCCATGTTCGATACCTTACCTTTTACGATAACGACTAGCTTACAACATAGACCTTCACTGATATTATTGCGGCTGATGTATCCAATAGCAAGTTACAAAAACCCTGATGAAACCTTTTATCGCCAGCTAGTTGCCAAACGGCGCCTTTTACGCGGTGACAAGACAGATAGGTTCGACCAAATTGGAGAACTATCTTTGAATCAAATTCTAATGCGAGAATCTAAAACGAGTTTGAAACCAGGCACTCGCATTACACTCTCTTGTACTTACTCGAATTTGTTTATGTCAAGTGTGTGTAAGTGTGAATGAATTTTTGTAAGTAGTAGAACAGCACCAGAGGTCAGACGAGCCCAGGCAAATTTCAAAAATTTGGTTTAGGGTAAAAGCAATCTTTAAAATCGTGTACGGAAGGCCGCGACTGGTTTAACCACCTGCATCACACTTTCTTCCACTACTTACTCGAATGTGTTAATGTCTGTCAAGGATGTGTTGGAATTTCTTAAGGTATATTAGTCCAGTACGGCTAGCTTTTCGTGTTTCAAAAATATTAAAGTCGATGGTTCTTTGCTCATAGCTTCTGGACCATTTATTGATCCCAATTTATTAATTTGTGCTATTTTAGATGTGAGGAAACATACTTTCGTTATCAGTGGAAAAGCGACTCAAACAAGGTTTTTACACTGTGTTAACTGTCACAGAGACAATACTGGTAAACTTTTTAGTATTGTTTTGTAGGTACCTACATACTTAAAAAATAATTTAATAATGAGCTGCCATACATTTAATCAAAAAATTACTCAAGCTTAAAAAATGGCACAAAATTAAATATGTGCTTTATAGACACAAATTGCACAATCGTACAAAAAATTAGCGACTTTAGAATTTTTGTAAGTTACACCCTCAAATAATGCCAGCCATACCGGACTATATGTGAATGAACGTGTAATATAAGTACCTACAATTACAATTAGTAGAACATTATCGTATTCAAAAATTCAAAAATAGAGCGCTTAGAGTTGTCACTCGACTTCGCAAGATGTTAACCGCGCGCGCAACCCACTTGCTGCGTTTGGTCGGTGATCGGTGTAGTGACCGCGGTCCGCGACGTGCGACGCATTCACTGTTATGTCTACCATATCAATATCACTTCCATTGTTATAGTTTCTAACTGTTAAATCACAGTTTGTGTCGCAGTCAGGTGCATTGATTGATAGATTATGTTTTCACAGGCATTGCAAAACTATCCCGGTAGGTAACCCTAGCCCTGCCACGCGTTAGCGACCAAGTTATACTAGCTTGCTTACTTATGCAGGCTAAGATTGAGCCCCAATAGCTCAGATGGTTAAAGGGCCAATACAGATGGCGAATGTGGCAGGCTCAAATCAAAAGGTGGAAATATTTAAAAGTCTTCCAAAAAATTTTAAAACGAACTCGGCAAGTGCCTTTAAAAAATGCTATTTAGATTATTACTTAATATGCCGGTCTTTGGCCTGTTCTTAATTGCTTACGATGTTTTATCGAGTGCACACGTGATCTTTTACTATGTTTACTCATCTACCATTAATGCCAATGTAAATGTCTATCAATCAATATAAACTAATTTGTTTATTATTAATCTGATGTGATGATACCATGTAGAGTAGACAGTTGGATTTTTCCGAATGCATTTGCTGAGTCCTCTAGTTATCATCAACAGTCAATATCCAGGCCACGCGGATCGGCAAGTGCAGTGCAAATTGTTATATTTCACAACAAATTCTGAATTCTGCTAAAAAATCCAAGATTTATTCATTACTCGCCTCAAATCACCCACGGGCGTAGTTAGTTAAGTAGGCTGATATTATTCACAGATAAATTATAACTAGCCCCGTCAATATCGACATAAAAATAAATAAACATTGCAAACGCGCATGTAACTACGATTTTTTTATATGTTGTAAGGTCCCTTGAGAGTAGTTAATACCCAAGTTTGCAACACTGAAAACCTTGTGCTGCCTCCACGGTGCTCAATAAACTGCGAAATTTTGGCCCATATTTCAGTTTTTTATAAAAATCTACCATAACGAAGATTTTTTCAAGTACGTTTCATGAAACTTTATTAAAGATAACTAAATTTGCTACAATTTCAGGGAAACCTGAGCACACTATGTCTTTTGGTTGCAAAGATACAGCAAGTCAAAGATGGGCAATTCTTCCGCAGTGCTAAGAAAGCTGTGAAATTACAGAATTTCCGATGTAACAGCTCTTGTTACATTATTTTTTTTTCAAAATATATTATGTTGTTCGACTTGCACTAAGCCAATTTTTAGGGTTCCGTACCCAATAGGGTAAAAAACGGGACCCTATTACTAAGACTTCGCTGTCTGTTCGTCCATCTGTCTGTCACCAGGCTGTATCTCATGAATCGTGATAGCTACAGAGTTGAAATTTTCGCAGATGATGCATATCAAAATCCATTCAGTAGTTTTTTCGCGTGTATCTCATGAACCGTGATAGCAAAAGAGTTGAAATTTTCACAGGTGATGTATTTCTGTTGCCGCTATTACATGAAATATTAAAAACCAGAATACAATAAATAGTAAGAGGGGCTCCCATACAAGAAACGTGTTTTTTTGTTGGTTTTTGTAAATAATGTTTCGGAGGCTGTTTCTCATGAACCGTGACAGTTAGATCTTTTAAATTTTCACAGATGATGTATGTTTATTGCCGCTATAACAACAAATACAAAAAAACTGGCCAAGTGCGAGTCGTACTCGCGCATAAAGGATTCCGTACCATCATTTATAAAAATGACAGAAATATCATATCTGTTGCCCGACTCGCACTTGACTAGTTTTTGGTATTTGTTGTAATAGTGGTAATAGACATACATCATCTGTGAAAATTTCAACCATCTAACTATCACGGTTCACGAGGAACAGCCTTCGAAACATTATCCACAAAAACGAGCAAAAGAATCACGTTTCTTGTATGGGAGCCCCCCTTAATATTTATTGTATTCTGGTTTTTAGTATTTGTTGTTATAGCAGCAATAGACATACATCACCTGTAAAAATTTCAACTCTCTAGCTATCACGGTTCATGAGATACAAGCGCAAAAACTTCTGAACAAATTTTGATTTGACGTTGACATTGGCAGCACAGGGTTTTCAGTGTTGCAAACTTGGGTGTTAACTACTCTCAAGGGACCTAACAATATATAACAAAATCGTAGTTACATGCGCGTTTGCAATGTTTGATGTCAATATTGACCGGGCTAAACCATTAAAACCATGAAATGCCAATGATCATAATTAACGTCATGATTGGCACAATACTTAATGATAATGACTAATTGATTAATGAATGAATGACAGAGACCTCTTGTGGTGTAACTGATTGCTCAAGCACTGATCATCTGCAAATACCTAGTTGTAGAGAGAAAGCTGTTTAGAAGTTTAAAGGATGTACCTATTTGCGTATCTGTTTTCTCTATCTTGAATGAAGTCGTATGTCTAATCCGGTGCAAATATGTAAATTTACCTATACAAAAAGAGGAAGGTATCTTTACACATCCAAGCAAGACCTACTCCAATAATAAAAAAATAATAGTACTTATTTAGTATTTTGCAGAATATTTGGGTTCGCTGGTACTATGTCACTTTTACGCCTATGTTTGGCAAATCAGGTGTATTACGTCCTTCTATGGTAAATTTAATTCAAGTCCTTCTACTTTGTTATCTAAAATTCCGAACGCATGACTTATATTTACAGGTGGTGTAGCGAAATGATGTGAAACACGTAGCCGACTTTTATGGTTCTGCGTATATGCTTAGGTTTTTATGTTATTACATATTTGCAATTTATTTCGATTTGTACAAACGTTGCATAAGGTGTGATTTATAATTATGAACTAGTGCCCAAAAGGCGACCTTGTGTATCGAAGACAAGGCCAGACCACTTTTAGGTGAAAGCCAGGTCTCACTTGTCGTTTAATTTATTTAAAATCATATTAAACTACAAGGCAATTTGACCTAGGAACTCGACCAAGAAACCTAAACAGAAACTGTAAAAGTTCATACAGTTGATATCATGGAACAATGATATTATATGTTACTAGCGTAACCCATGGAATATAAAGTTGAAACGATATCAAATAGCCACAACAATGAATTACACGCTTCAGCGGCATGCTGTCTGACGTTTGTTTATATTGTCGCAAAATAATGATTAAACTATACTGAAAACATATGGAATGGAAGCGGAAAAATTGGCTGAAGGCTGAATGATTCCCCTATTCAGGATAAAATATGCCTAGTAGAAAAAATGTAGGCTATAGGACTTACAAGTATAATGTTGCGCACAGCTGATCCTGTGGCAGGAGCAGTTGTTGCCGAGGTTGCCAAGCGGCGTGGCGAGCGGCGCAGCTCGGGGACACAGCTTGCAGCCCCCGCCGTACCGCTCGCAGAGGCAGTCGGCGGGACTCGGCAGCTCGTTGAGCCCGTGCCCGCCCTTGGCGAGCGCCGTGGCGAGCTCGCTGCTCACGAACCCGCACTCGTGCGGGCACACGTGGCAAGCCAGGCTCGGCAGCTTGTTCTGCGACTGCACGTTCCCGTTCTGGTTGGAGTCCAGCTCCGGGATCTGATAACTGGCCTCCTTCTTCACGTTCGAGTCCGTCACATACGCGGTCAGAGTCACTTCGGAAGCAGCTAATGCCGCGTTGTTCAACTTGTACTTGGTCATTTTCAGTCTATTTAAAATACTGTTTTAAAACAGGAAGCTCTGGACATTATCACTCGTAATCTAACACTTACACTAGTCTTAGTTTTATCACAGTCGGTTAGGAATGTTTGTTTGCTTGTTGGTTCAGACTATCGATGTCGAACTCGTAAATGTGCAGCTTAGTGAGTGCGGCACGGGCGTGGGTCGTCCGTCGCGTCTGCCGCGCGCCGCTAGAATGCTGCTGGCTGGTAGTATCAGTCTACAGTAGCTGGTGTTGCTGTGACGTCACGGCTGAAAGGTGGCTGCTGGGCAATGGCAGTGACACCAGACACCACCCTTCGCCGTGGACTTTCAGGGCAGAGGTGAGCGTCTGGGCTGATTGCGGGCGGGAAGATACCGGATACATTCCGATAAGAAAAGCCGAATAAGATTTTTAAGCGGAATTGGATTTTTTTTACTAATTGGAGACACATTTGCTATTAGTTTTATATGTATAAGTACTATTGCGATAAATATCCTAGGTAACCTAGCGTAAGTAAAGATCACATCCTTGGGTATAAATTAGATCATAATAGCACGGCTGCCAATACTTAAGTAGGTACTTTGTGATAATAGTCATTTCATTAGGTAAGTACCTACTTACTTAGTAGAGTAGCTAAGTATTTCAATTGACCCAATTAAGTACCTATTACATTAACCGTCTTACTTAGTACTTACCTATCCTATCTAAGAATACGAGAAATGCCCTAATAACAAATATACCACCTATACCTACCTACCCTACAGTCGCGAAACGAAATCCTGAAAAAGTAAACATGAAAAAACAGCTGTGCGAAAATATCTTAAACCCCAAAACCAAAAAAATCATACCGAGTGTATTAAAAATCAATGTAAAATAAAAATTAAAACTTAGAACAAATAAAAATGCAAAAAGAAGCCGCCCGAACAGGGACTTGAACCCTGGACCCTTGGATTAAAAGTCCAATGCTCTACCGACTGAGCTATCCGGGCCATGCAGGGAGGCGCGAAATTATCGGCTGCTCTACGCAAGAGATTCTGCTCTGCGTCATAGTTTATTTGGGTGCGTATTTTGGTGTCGATTCTCGGCACTCGAAATTGGTAAGGTAAGTAAAAGAAGGAATATAAATAATTTACCGACTAAAACTACCTACATTCGTTTCGATTTTAAAGGAGGATCATTATTTTGCTTGGGAATATAATCTGAGAGAATCGACTTATTTATGTTTTATCTACGAAGATATGCAGTTACTACAGTAGGCATGTACCTAATTGACTGATCACCAGCCAGATCATCAGCATCCCGTTGTTATGACATCATGATGACGCAGATGACGTCATTATTCTGGAAGAGCTAGGGCAATTTGCCTCATTGATAGCTTATAGGAACGGACAGATCGGTATTGTCTAGTTAGAATAAGTATTCTAGTGGTTTGCTATAGCTAGGGCCTATGCCATGGCTGCCCCGATGGCGTAGTGCTTCTACGACGAGAATCGTGGTTCTAAGCATATAATATGTAAACATCTTTACTTACTATGGGGTCATCTGTGGAATCACAGTAAAAATCAGCTGTTACATAGAAAAACCCCTACCTATCAACTATAATAGAAGATGTTCAAATAGATGCCTAGAATCACTAGTTTAAATAAATGCATGCTTGTCGGTTGGTAACACAGTGTATAAATGAATAGGACATTTAGTGTGCGAACTTCAGTGTTCAAATTTTTACATCCTGAAACTATGATAATAATGGTCAAATACTTAATTTCATACCAACCATTTCTATGAAAATGAAGTATAATTGTGATATTATTACGTACCTATGCAGGTAACGAACGTAAGTATGTTTGATTTCAATTTTACGTCCATGACAATGCCCATGAAGTAAACTTTCCAGAACAGCTGAAAAAACACTAATTAGTAATATCTGGTACATGTACCTACCAACTAAAAAAACATTTTATTAAAATCTCTACATCATTTTTAAATAAGTACATGTGTGGTTGGGGTTATAATAATAAAATTGAATGACATAAATACATAATGTAGGTACATCACGCCTATATCCCTTGCGGGGTAGGCAGAGCGCGAACAGCTGTAAAATCAGCCATCTACCTACACCACGTCAGACAATAGATTGACATTGAGAATCACTCAGAAGACTGAACTGCGTATCATTATAGTGAAAGGTTGTCAGCCTGTCGCCTAAAATTGCAATATCTACACATTAACTCTCAAATCCTCTAGTCGTTTCTTACTACTCCCACGGGAACCACTCCGTAAAGCGAGTTGGCGAATCGCGCCGGTTTGCAAAACGCGCAAGTTGGCTTACCGCGCGTACTCCAAGATATCGGGTGATAACTTCTGTTTTGTGTAGGAAATTTATTCGCCAAACGAGCCGATGTATTTAATTTTAAGAATTTATCGCAATAGTAATGATTTTAACGGCCACTTAGAGAGGATAGGGAGGATCGAAGAGAGCGTACGTGGGTTGTCCCGCTGGTAGAGCTGGAGAGATGAGGTAATTATAGGCTGACCTGAGCGATCGAGTCAGCAATTGGCAGGAGATCGCGCAGCATGGATCGGTGTAGAGAGATCGTTTCGGAGGCAGAGATCCTCTTTAGGCCGCTGAGTCAGCGGTGTTAGTTAGTAATGTCTCAGTTTAGGACTAAGGTGTAACTGTGTTGAAATTTTTATTTACAACAAATTACAAATTGGATATTTACAAAATTTACAAATTAACACTAGAATACTTAACTAAAATAAGCCACCCAATGCGTCGCCACCAGACAGGGTTCCCAACATGCTGGCAGCATTCCCCCTTTGTATAGCCAAGCTAATATGTAACTTAACCTAACACAGTAAATCGTAACTCGTTGATTGCTTACAAGCATTGGTAACAATAATTCTGGAATGGTAGAAATTAAATACATTCTGTTCTGGGGTTCTAAAATAAACTAATATTAATTAGAGTTCTGTCATGTTTATCTAATTTGATTTGCTCTTCGGAGGAGAAGGCGACTGGTTTTGCTGGATTTGTATTGATTGGTTGGTAAATATTGCGGTTTCAAATTGACCAATTTATTACTAAGAAATTGTAAAGTAGCCATTTATTCTACTGTTACGAATTAAGTAATTACCTAACTCATTACTATTTATAAGTAGGCATAATATGCCTATAATAACAAAAATCATCATATTATGATGATTTTTGTTTTCTTGTATCTAGTCTTTTTCTTTAAATATCACTTCTTGGAGACGAAGTTGAAATCAGGCCCAACCCAAGCTGCTACGAAAGACCGTAGCAGTAACGTAGCAACAAAAAAACGTTTCAGGTCTGTATCACTGAACTGAACTGTACATCATTTAAATCAGCAAATGAGGTTCACAGAAACAATATTTCAGGGAAGGGCAAAGTTGAGATTTTTGTTAAAATTCCACCTGATAGTTATATTTAGAATTCCTTTACTTGAAATTCAGTAACCGTCCCGGAAGCGGTAGGTAATAACTACCTGGAAATATAATAAAGGGTTTTTGTACTTTAGAGCCGAAAAATGATTTGGCCAAGTGCGTGTCGGACTCGCACACGAAGGGTGCTGTACCATTATGCATGAAAAAGATTTAAGACTCACGTATGGGAGCGTCAGAATCAGGAATACATTATCTGTGAGAATCGGAACACTCAGGTGGGCTTAAAAACCAAGCGACAGCGACAACGACGCGCGTCGTTGCCGCTGTAAAATGACTGGTTTGTATGGGGAACCAGAAAAACCGAGCGTCGGCGTCGTTGCGGCGCGCCACGACGCCGTCACGTTGACAGCGCGCTGAGAAGCTTAGAGTTTGTATGGGATGCGGTCGGGTTTTTCTACAAGACCGCAGCGACAACGACGCGTCGCGCGTTGGTTTTTAAGCCTATCTTTACTAGTTTATGAGATACTGCCTAGTGACAGACGGACAGACAGAACAGCAAAGTCTCAGTTATAGGGTCCCGTTTCGACACCGGAACCCTAAAAACCGTTTAAATAATGCGCAGTTTTTTTTTTGTATCATATAATTAACAAAAACGATTCATGTTAGAAACCTAATCATAGACCAATTTGAGTGTGCGGTCCTTGAAAGTAATTTGACTCAAATTGCAATCAAGCCTGCTCATTGTCGCCAAAATGTCCAGTCACTCAGTTTTTTCCCGAGCCCAAAAAAGCTTGACTACATTAGGAGTTGAACAACCTAGAGGTGCTACATGCTTGATATTTACCCGACTACCACAGAAGGAGGGTTGTGTTTCGAGAGTATGCATATATGTAGGTATGCGGACAACAAATTTTCTTTCACAGGCTACAACCCGAATGGCTGTGGGCGTTGAGGTGAGGTGTCGTTAGATTCGTCTCAGCCAGCGCGAGTAACACTGGCTACATTCAAATTTCGTAAATTCAAAATGGCGGAATTGGGATTTAAGTTATCGCAGTCTGGTTTTTGTTTTCTGCTTGTTTCGTTTTTACTTCAGGGGCTCCCAAAAGTTCCTCTTCACTTTTTCTGACTTTGGATATATAGGTATAAAAAATTCGCGAGTTTCAAAATTATCATGATAGATATATGATATGAGGTAGGTATCACGATCAGGCTAAACATGAGACTTGACTATCGTGTGTTTAAGGGACGCTGTACGTAAGTACAGGAAAATTTGCAGGCATGGCTTGGGCATGGCGCAAAATTTCTCATTAACTGACTAACTTTCTTTGGAAACTCGTTTTTTATTCGTTTCCCAACATAGGCTCTATAATTATAGTTGTCCAGTTTCATGGTCTGATCATGCCTCCCAAGTGTCGGAACACCGTACCTGATAAGTGGTAGGTATATAGTACCTATTGAGACCAAGCGTTTGGAAGATATCGACGTAAAGCGCTTACACCTATGATTCAGCTGGCCTGTTATTCTGAACTTCTTGCAACCGTGTCTTCAAGACGAATATCGGTTTCGGTAGCCAATCAGAGTCACCGTCACCCGACACGGTTTGGACGATATGATGATGATATTACTCTATACGAAAGCGGGAACTACCTATTTAGCAACATGATTTTGTAGTAGGTACCTACCTATTTACCTAATAATTTTGTTTCACAGGATTCCAATACCAGTGTCTGTGCAAAATGTACAAACCACGACAAATCGTGGTACCTATTGTCAATTATGTTCTCACTGTCAGCGCTCATCGCGACAGTGAGTGCCATGTTTCCTGCGCGGGCGTCGTTTTTGCGGCGGATCGCGGAAGCGCCGAGGCCGGTCAAGCCTTTCCGCTGACGAGCAGACTGGCGAAAGTTTAAAAAACTCTTCTAGAAATAATTTGTTAACTACCTGACACCTACATTCACAAGAATGAGTCTTAATCAGTTTCACCGATTTTTCGATTGCTGATTAACAAAAGACCGCGCTACAAGGTAACCAGAAAGTCCTGCAGACGAAGCGATGTCTTCAAAGAATATTTGTCGTCACGTGAAATTACAATATTCAACGTATTTTTCATATCTGTTTCTCTGTGAGACTTCTTTCGTGGGGTGCAGCCACTCGATCGACAGACACAATTTGATGTTGCAATCTTAACTTTACCATAATTTTCTCTTCTTTCGGACAGCGGGAAAAGTCTGCAAGATCGACGATATAGGTAATTTTCAAATAAATACCCCCCATCTCAAACATTTGTCCAGTGTGATGAATATGATCTAATATCCGTAAAAGAGTGATACAGATACATAATATATCTACATACATAGGCAATAGTAGCAGCGCCAGTGACGCACGGCGCCCTGGGGAGCCCACATAATACTCTATCGTAAAGAACGCACCTCCGATATAACCCCTTGCGAATTGCGAATATATTACTGCTTAGTGGAATATTAGGTAAGGAAATGGTGAACGATAATAATATTGTTTGCATCTACTGTAAACGGAAAGGAAAACTTCCAAAAAATTATGCTTTCGGACTCTATCGCACAGTTTTTTTTTGTTAGGGGAAAGTTTTAAGTTTTATGAGAACTCGAGATACTGAAGTTGCCCATTAACCACATTGTTCCAGGCACCATTTTACAAGGTAGGTACTTGAGTTGGTTAAATATTGAAGTGATTATAATAATTTGGAACTTTACCTGCTTATTTTTACTTTTCGGTATCGGTCAGTAGCAGTATTTAACTTTTTTTGTCTGGCCCGATCCCATCAAACTTAGGTTTTGAAATCAGCTATTACAGCTCCATCTATCACCACTATAACTTACTAGGCAGCCAGTGAGCCAGCATAGCCGTCCTCTACCTACATCGCGCTGCCTCGTTCAGTTTACATGAGCTTAGCCAACATACACTATAGATAGTTCAAGCCGTTTCCGTTAGATGGCGCTACGCAGTCGTATTCGTAGTACTGTACAGAGCTAGCATCATCGGTAGAATTGTACGTACTTGTAGTCATAGAATCCAGTTGTCTATACAAACTAGATCTTCGGGCATTCCCAGCAACGAATAGCCCAATTTGCATTCAAAACCACGACCAAGCACGAGCCCATAAATCTTATCGTAATTTACTAGTCTTACGGCGTGTGACGTCACAAAGTGCAAGGTCCCATGTGATTCCCCTGGTCCATTGTCAGGTTGTAAGACTTGTAAAGCTGCTGTGTAGGCGTGGACCTTGGAAACAAGTGGACTATCTCGGCCAAAAACTCTTGTTTTTGCAGTTTGAAGTGTTTTTAGTTGAATCAATGCGAAAAACATGTTTGGGACGTAGCTACAACAGAAATTGAGACAAAATAACTGCATACAGATTTTTGAAGTGGAAATGCTTTAGAGGACAAGAGAGGGTGATATTTCATATTATTTAGCTACCTACTTGTTATTGTCAATATTATTATCATTTATTATTTATTTTGTTTATACGGCAAAATAAATAGTATATGTAGAGACAAAATGAAAGATACGCTAGCCAATACTTACTTTGTGAAAGATACTACTGAGGGAGGGACTAGTATCTAGTGTGTTTTAAGAAAAAAAAATTGTTTAGATTCCATCAAGATATTTATTACATCGGAATAGGTGGAAGGGTACTGTGTAGCTTTTCAAAATCAGTAGTAGACACCGGGGAGGTAGCATCCATCAGCGGGAGCAACAAAGCCAGTCCATTGCGGTGCTCTGGCCGCGGCGGCCAGCTCGGCGGCGGCGCTGGCGGAGTTGATGCTGTTCCACCTGTTGATGCTGGCCAGCTCAGCGCTGAGCTCGGCTTGGGCGAGACCTGCTCCTGCGGCAGCGGCGTAGTTCTGGGGACACGAGCACCCGCCGGAGATGGTCACCAAGCCGCTGGCGGGCACTAGGCCGCTGAAGGTAAGTCCACCGCTCACAGGGACTGAGCCAGCAATGCTGGTGGATCCAGACAAGCCCAGCTCACCGTTCACCGCCACGTCGCCGCTGCCGTACGCGCTGTAGCCCGCGCCAATTCCGTAGCCCAACACAGAGGATTCGTAAGCAGCAGCATTGGCAGCAGCGTTGTAGGCAGCAGCATTGATAGCAGCAGAGTTTATGGCAGCAGAGTTGGCGGCGTTGATAGCAGCAGCAGAGTTAGCGGCGTTGATGGCAGCAGCAGAGTTGGCAGCAGCGTTGTAGGCAGCCGCGTTGTTGATAGCAGAGATCTCAACAGCAAGCGGGTTGGGTCTTTGGCAGCTGCAGCTGAGTGCAGTCTGAGGAAAAAATATATTATTGAAAGTGATGTGTAAACAAATAACAGCTTATTTTACCAATTTTGCACCCGTCCATATTGGTTAGCCCATACCGGGGTTTTATATGTTGTTGGGGTAGGATCTAGTTATAGTAGGTAAGCTTAGAGTGGATCTGAATTTTTCTGTTACCAAATTTTAGACTCGTTGATTTTTAACCTATGAACATTTTAACATTGCCGTGTGATCTCGGCTTAGAATAGCATCACCCCAATTCAACCCGTGGGTGTCGTAAAAACCGACTAAGGGATATTCATCCAGGAAATGGGCAGCAGCGATCCCTGTAAATGCAACATCTTACACTGCGCTCGCCAATCCGCCTGCCAAGCGTGGTGAGTATGGCAATAGCCCCCGATAGGGGGAGGCCCATGTCCAGCAGTGGACTGTTGTGGCTGTTATGGTTATGGTTATGGAACATTTTAACATACCTGAATCAGGCAAGCCTGGAAGCAGAGGAACAAGATGGCGAAAGAAGACATTTTTTTTGTTGCTTGTCGTACAACTCAACCGAAAACGACTGATGTAGATTTCTTGAAAACATTCTAATTTATATACTTTTCAGTTTCAACAATAAACAAAAGTCTTCTGATAACAACAGTAATTAAAACTATTAATAAAGAAATAAATATAATGAAAGTGTGTTATCAATAATTTAGACATTGTGCTGATGATGCATTATTTCGATTCAGCAAATTGTCACGTATTCTAGTTCAAGCTATCATTCAAAACATTATTTCTACACAGGTGCCTAACGAAATATTGTGAGAGATAATAATTATTTTTTAGTATAAAAACGCTTTCTTGTTTCTTGGAAATCATTAACAAACGCACATCCACGTTAGTTACCTTACAATGGCAGCCAAATTCTTTCTGGTTCTCTGCGCTTCAGCGCTCTTCGTGCAGGTATGTTCCAAATCCGAAAATAGTATACGTATATCCAAAGAATCATCTGGACAACATTACCGGCAAAGAACACTAAATGGGTATACCGGTCAGCAACTCTTTGTCATAAACAATAGAAGAAGAACGTAAAAGCTATTGTTTTTAATTTACCTAACTGAATATTATGTTTTGTTTTGTAGAGCATCATCGCATGCCCCTGCGGCTGCAATCGGCCAAGCGCAGGGTCGTATGTCAACGCTGGAGGTCTGATTAATGCTGGAGCCGCCGCCAATGCTGCTGCTGCTGCCAATGCTGCTGCTTTGTCCAACGCCGCAGCCCTCTCCAACGCTCAAGCTATTGCCAACGCTGGCGCCCTAGCCCAGGCTGAACTTGCCGCCGCCAACAGCATCGCCCTCGGCGGTTACTCCACGCTCCCGTACGGCTCCGCCTACATCAACCTCCCCGTTGCCTCGGCCAGCGGTGGACCGTTCAGCGTCACCTCCAACTCCGCCTACGCGCCCACTGGATTGAACGTTGTCTCCGAGAACACCATTGAAGGCCTTCTCAGCGTGTACGGCTCCCTGCCCGTGTTCGCCGCTGTAGCTCTTGACGGCAATGTGGCGTCGACCGGTTCCGCCGGCGCCGACTACAGCTGCGGCAACGGCAACGTCGGCATCTCGAGCGAGAGCCTCGCCGCCGCAGGTGTGGGATACGGCAACGCTCTTGCAAACAACGCCGCCCGCGCTGAGATCGCCGGCTCTCGAGTAGCCAACGCCGCAGGGTACAACGCCGCCATCGCTGGCGAGCTCGCCGCTGTCTCTGGACTCGCCGGGTACCCTTACGGTTCTGCCGGTATCAATGCCGCCGCTGCTCTGTCTCAAGCTGAGCTCGCCAGCATCAACACCGGCCTTGGCCTCAACGCTGGACTCGGCATCAACGCCGGTCTTCTCAGACCTCGCCCATCATGCGGTTGCGCATACTAAGAACTTAAAACTCAAGATTTTTTGAACTGAAGGATAAATAAAAAATGCAAAGTGAAATCATAATTTTCTTTAAACTTATTTTAACCCTCAAGCCGTGGCGCCAGTCCTACCTCAAGTAAATTATAAAATCTTACTTTGGTATGCATCTGAGATCGAGATGAGAGGTCGCGACCCTGCTGCAGTAGTTTGTGTCATTGTCGCCTTTTAAGGCTCCCAAACCGCATGCTGGAAATTGTTTCCAACTTGTCAGATTTCAGTAGCCTCAAGTAAAAATCTCACCAAGAGATCGATAGTAGTACCTACAATACTTAACTGTCAAAAAATATTATGATGAAGTCTGAATAACGCTTGCTCAGCAATCCTTAAGATGACGGTTGTGGGTGTGGTTTATGTGGGGTGACACCGAGTTCATGGGCACATTGGCCCAGTTAAATTGAATGTGACGTTTGGTAGTGAGACACTGACGTGTATTATTCTCATCATTCCCCTAGTCATTGCAAAGATCATTGACATAGGTCGAAAGGAAGATTTTGTAGCAGGTTTTGATCCACAGCCACACGAGTAGCGAATAAAATATAACGCAACCTACATAGATGATTTCTTAACTACGTGATATGGTATATGAAATAAATGACAATAATTTTCAAATAGTCCGAAATTCCGCAACTGAATTATATGCAAGTATTTTTGGTAAGCTTACGGAAGCCATGTTTCAGCCTTACATTATCGAGAACGTTAATTCAATCCTAAATCTTGGATTAAAAATGCATCACGCATGTGAGGCCGTGGCCCTGCCTCGCGAGGTGATACAAGACATTGTTTTGATTCTGCTCCTATGTTTACTGATTCTTCTTCAAATGAAGATCCCTAAAGGTTATTGTCTGTCTAAAACTGTGCCTTAACTAAAATTGAGAAGAAGAAACGACGCACTCAGAGGCATACACGAGAAATAAGTAATAGAAAAAGATAGAGATCTTGTTACCGGGTTGAGTATTGTGTGACTGCCGACTGGAAAGATTCACATACATACGTGCATACACAAACTTATGTTTTTACCTCTTGCGGACTAGGCAGAACTCTAACGGCAGTAAAAACACGTCATGATCGCCACATTCAACAAAATGACCATATGAACTGAAATTTTTGGAATACTTCGTTTCATGTAATCCGTGTCGTCTGGCGCACAGCTCAATTATTCTAATACCTAGTAGAATACAGACTTTAAACGTGGACAATATATGATGCAATAATAATATCTTTCATTGACGACAAAAGCATGAATGAAAGCCAAAGCACGCTTTTCCCTGAGATTTTCCTGTATCTAACACAAAACGCGGAAACATCTCGATCTTAACCTACCTGACTGCGCGTATTTCGTCATTTTCCTGTGCACGTGGCCATGTGGTCTAATTGTTGTTATTTTTCAAAAAACCCTTCGTCTCGTGAGATGACGAGGCTTTTGGAAATGCCGCCCGAAGATGTTGAGTCAGGTGCTGAGTATGGCACGTGTGGCATATCTGTAAACTACCGTCATTGTGATCGTCTTTGGTAATTTCTAGGAAAGTGTAAGTTTTATTGAATCGTTTCTTCATCTTCAAACTCAAGAGTTGGACTCTTATCGGTGGAATAATTTCCATTCTTTCCTTGTTCTGTAATTTAACCTCTTGTACGTTATCCATGGCATTAACTTTTTCCCTTATTTGGGTGAAGTAAGTGTGGATCTACATAACCTAACATAAAAGACAATAGGTACTAAGTTTTTTGCTAGAAATAGAGTCTTATGAGTTGGTCTTCTTCTTTTCGTGTGGGACACCGAGTTGTTCAACGACCCGATGAACCCTGGTGTCAGAGTTTTATGAGTTGGTGAAGTCGGCCCTTTCTTATCTAAAAAGAAAGAATTTGATTTATTACGATAGCCTCAATCACGTTGACGCTCTGCTTACACTGCAATGGCTGTTGATGGCGTGATATTGAGCGGTATTCTTCTCAGTCAGTATAACGATATTACATACCACGCCTATATATCCCGAAAGGTTTAAGAGTCATTCGGAAGACTGTGTGTATCACCATAGTGACAGATAGATTATAGGCTTCTCTTCTTTCATTCGAGTGGGACCCGATGAGAGTGTTGTGACGTGACGAATAGAATCATACACAAATCATAAAAAGACAATAGCAAAAAAAGGGTTTTACGTTCGTGAATCGTGCATACGCTAGGTTTTCGCAGAACTTTGCGGTATGATAGCAGTGCATTGGCTTACTGATTCACACTCACGCACCGACCTTAGTGCCTTTCGACCCTGGTGGTACGTGATCATCAGCAGTTGGTGACCAGTGTCGAAGATATGCCATGCATCCCAATTGTGAAACAGGTGGCCGTCTTCATGGCTAATCGCTGTACCACTCAATGGTTTGGTATTGGTAATATGATGTGTATTCAAACTTTGGGAGACAGGCTGATAATCTGTCACTATGGTCTCTCTCTCTTCGTATGGGACACCGAGTCGTTCAACGACCCGATGAACCCTGGTGTCAGAGTTTTTCAACCGCCTACTGCAAGTAGCAGGCCTCTGACATGATTGTGTAACGACCGCCATCATAGACAGCAACCGGGACCGACGACTTTACGGACAATCAGGTGGTTAAGCTTGCAATGTCCTAACCAGACTGGGAACAAATTCACAAAGTGATAAATATCAACATTGTGAGTGACCCCACCGGGAAATGAACCCGGAACCTTCTGCGTGGCAGCAGTCATGTACTATTATATTGTATTCTGTGGTCATAGTAACCACTGCGCCACATTGGCTGTCACTATGGTGATACACAGACTTCTGAATGACTCTGAAATTTTGTCAGACGTGGTGTAAATGGCCGTTTACGCTCAGCCTACCCTGCAAGGAATAAAGCATGATATATGTATGTATTTATTTTATTAGGCATGTAATTTAAGAGGAAAACGGTTTTAATGTAACAATATTACATGGCAACTGCCACACAACAGTTGACCACGGAATATCACCATGGGATTTCCTTGTTTTATATGCCTCTTGTGTTTAGGCATTTAATAACTTAATTTTATAGTTACTAGCACTCGATCCCGTCGTTTCCCTTGTTTTTGATGAAGAATTTATCATATTTGATGCCCTCTTGAGTAAAGGTTCGCCAAATTATTACACAAGTTTTATCTAGAGATAGATAGGTATGTCAGTTTATTGGTTTTTGAATCTTGAGTTTTAAAATGCCACAAAAGATAGCCTACTACGATTGGCGCCAACCAATACTTTGTGCTAGCTACTACAAGCCTTGGCTACTTTAGTGGATCGGGCAGGCCGCAGCCACTTCGATTTCTCTTTTTGTAAACGTGACGCTACACTGTCTTAGAAACTACCGTATTAGGGAAAGAAATACCTAGTACACTTTAAGTGGGTGAAACAGCCAGACGCGAAGATGTAGATTTTCTTTCCAATAGGCAAGTAAGTAGGAAGATGTTACCTAGATCTGTCTGGCAGTGTGATTTACATGGCAACTACAATTTCAATTACAAAATATTACGTCGTATTTAGCTCAAGTTCTCGTTAAAATTCACGACTTTATTATTACCGTACGCTATGGGGAATTAGCTACGTGACTGATAACGTGCCACTATAATATGTTCAATACCAATGGTGTAAAAATGTGGATTTCGATATATTTGACCACATTTTCAGCCAATTAGTCGTTATCACCGACCACAGCGCTTGTTCTGACGCACTTAAATATAAAGTAGGTATATTACATAGGTATGGTCTGTTAATAACTATTTATGTATTACATTATTATTATTGCAGGCTACGATTTGTTATGTTTTTATCGGTTCCAAGCTCGACTATGGATCCCTGAAACATGTATGGAGGTAAATGTCATAGTTAACCTGGTGATCATTATCAATTTCTTACATAGAATCGATTTGAATTTTTAATTTTTCAAAGCTTCTATAGGTATAAGGGGGGTTTTTGCCCGAAGTTCATACACTTATATAAAGACTGCAATATAAATTACATCTCTAGGGTGTAAAAGATATGCCTGTATAAAAATGACACATCATGTCATAGGTACGTTCTTCGCCCAAGTTGTCAAATTTCTGACAAATAGATAATTCTATTAGACTTTCCACTTAAAATAAAACTCAGCTTTGTTATACGAGTATATCCTACCTACTTATGACATCTAATCTATATGATTATGAAATCTAGTTTATATGTTTTAATTTCATTATCTGTCCTGTTGTTACCTAGCTAACACTTGAAACGCCTATATTGAAAATTGAAGATGTGTAAGTATGAGGTAGTTTCCGCTGTATTTAGGTATTATCACAGAATACATAATAGTACCTATTATACAATTTTACAGGAAAAATAAACAGGAAGGAATCTCAGAGGTAACTTAACAGGTTTATCCTGAAGGAAACTGTTTATGTTCCTTTTGTGACGTTATCAGGATACTCTAGTTTAACTAACTCTAGTTTCCCCAAAAAACGTCAGAGGAAGGAACAAACACGCAGAATCAAGAAAGGAAATAGGTAGTTATTGGTATTTATAAGAGTGAGAGAAAACCTATTTATTATTAAGTCGATGTTACGATATAAAACCATACTTATTATATTTGATGCATTTCTTATTTACTTTCTATAGGGTTATTTAGAAAAGTTACCCAGCAAAACCTAAATTGGTATTGGTAGTCCAGGCTTGGTCTTTACCCTTGCTAGGTACCCTCGTCTTTTTTTAGTTCCTGTATTTTTTTTTCTTAAGTATTATATCCTTCCGTTGCGAAGGATTCCATTTGGCGTGGTTCAATATTGAATGGCACTTTATAATTTGTACCATCTACAATTTACTTATCTGATAATTTACGTAGAATTTTTTGGGTACCTACATGTACATACTCATTCACCTTGACGAAGCGGTCCTATTTAACAAACGGTAGCTTAATCTGTAAGGTCTTCTTCGTCGTTTCATTAGCCTGTAGGTAAGTATAATGTGTAGCACATACATTTAGATGTGTGCCGATAAGTTATGTAAACGTAAAGTTGTGTTTTGGTCACCGCACCGCCGAAACTCCGGGCGGCCGTGACCTTCGCCCTAGGACCTTGGCGGTATCTTGCATCGTAATGTGCTGTACGTGCTATGCGACTCAACTTGTCACAGGATTGGTAGGGCAGTACCGGCACCAAAGATGGTTCCGAGCTTCGGAGAGCACGATAAGCTGCCAGTCTCGGTTGTTATCTGTCTATGATGCAAGCCATACTCAACCATCTCATATGCTTGGTAGTAATGGGTGGTTAAAGAACTCTTTCGTGTGGGTCGTCTCGTTTCGTACGAGTTGACAAACAAACTGATCAACCCTGGCGTCAGAGTTTTTACTCCGTGCAATGCAAAAACTCTTACACCGAGATTTCTCGAGTCAATTGTCTTGGGACAAAGCTGGTACAGGATTGGAAGGTAGTTGAGTGTCTGTAGGTATGTGGATTGAGAAACAGATTAGATAGTAGAAAGAGAGAGTCACAACTGATTTAAGTTCGTTGAACCATTTTCTTGGAACTGTGAACACATTAACGAGGAAATATGACTGAAATTGTGTTAAATGCTTCTATGGTTACGCAGGAATTCAACCTTATCATCTAAAGGATCCCTGTTCAGTTCACGAGATACACAAAGTGAGATATAAGTGAGATTGTTTTGGACATTGTGGCTGAACTAGGTACATGAGTCCTTGCTATTCAAAGAAAATTAGCCAAATCCTATCGCAACTTAGTTTTGTATTCAAACAAAAAATGTTGCGCCGACCCCAAATAATTGGGATAAGGAAGATGATGATTAGGCTGCTGTCTATGATGACTAAAATAATACGCGCTGCACACTCAAATATAGGGTTCATCCCTCAAGGTATGAATCACGGCTCCAAATTATTTTATTCGTCCGTTAAACGAACACTAGAATATTTTATAAAGTAATGGTAGTACGTGCCATACTCACAATGCGTAGGTACTTGTTTTCGACCTTGTATTTGTTCTTCCCCTGATTTTTGGCACAAACTTGCCTACGAGAAGAGACTACATAATTTCAACTTACTGCGTCACATACCTACCTAAGTAAAATCTACAAGTCTCTGGAAAAAAACGTGATGCTTTCGTTACACATGCCTCTACGCAGTCACGTCTACTTACCAGTTTTTATCATTTTTGGTCATTTGCCTACTTTGTAAACAAATAATCATAAAGAGTATCATATTCATAAGATAATTAGGCTAAATACGCAATGAAAACAAATGTGCAAGTTTACCGTGAGTCGTGACCTGTGCGTTTTCCTTTACATGTTGATAGTTACCTACTACTATAAGTACATACTATGCTAGAATATCAGATTACACGTACTTCTTTATTGATAAGAATATAGGAAAAAACCACAGATAGTCAACTATGCTGAAGTAGCAGTAGGCTGGTCATTGTACAACCGATGGATGGTGGAGTAAGAGGGTTCTCGGGTGGAGGCTAGGTAGGAAAGCACAGGCGGCTGGTAGCGACTGTACGACAAAAACAGGATATCGTTACTTATGTTATACCCTGGTCCTACGTTCATCAGTGGAATTCTGTACAGATAAAAACCAGTATTTTATCCCTTAAATGGGAAGGGTGAAGTGCTGACTGGCGATACTGACACGTATGCTTGAAGAGTAGGTATTTAATTACAACTGGAACTTCAGGTTGTTTGAACCATCATCATCTTCCTGCCCTTATCCCAATTACTTGAGGACACGTTTTGTCGAGCACAAAATCGTGCTGCAAAGGATTTGGCTTAATTTTACGACCGGCCGCCTACCACACGTCAACCCTCATTGGGATTGCTTTTGCGATGGAATAAGTGCCACCCACCATACAGTTGGCCCTGGCTGTTTATCCCTCGGTCGCCTCTTAAGGCCCCGAGAAGAGAGGGGGTGGTGCTATTCTACTCTGCCGGCATCACACTTCAGGTTCTTTGAATATGACATAAAATATTTTCCTCAGTAGTTGTCATATCTATCACTAGCTGCCCGTCAGCGGTTTCACCCGCTGCAACATGGGTTAGGTTAGGTTAGGATAGACCGGGGTTAAAAATCGAAAATCCCTGAAACACGTACTCAATTTTTTTAGCTGTTTGATCTGATTGCAAGTCTTGTAACAGATCGCATTTAAAAATCATGATTTTCCTTACAAACTTTTAACCCCTTTTTTTACTCCTTTAGAGGTCGAAAACCGAAAACCCCGGAAACACGTATTTAATTTTTTTATCTTTTTCATCTAGTCGAAAATTCTGAAACAGATCTGTTTTAAAAATAATGATTTCCCATACAAACTTTTAAACCCTTTTCTACCCCTTTAGGGGTTAAAAATCGAAAATCCCTGAAACACGTATTTCCTTTCTTTAGATTTTTGATCCAATCACGAATTTTGAAAGAGGTCACATTTTAGAATAAAGATTTTTCATACAAACTTTTAACCCCTTTTTTACCCCTTTAGGGGTTAATAATCGAAAATTCCTGAAACACGTGTTTAATTATTTTAGCTCTTTGATCTAATCACATATTTTGAAACAGATCGCATTTAAAAATAATGATTTTCCATACAAACTTCTAACCCCTTTTTTACCCCTTTGGGGGTTTAAATTTGAGGTAAAGAATATTTATAAACCTGCCCCTTAACTTACTCTATATACTTAAAAAACCGCATCAAAATCCATTGAGGGGTTTTAAAGATATAAGGAAACATATATACAGACACGGGAAGGGACTTTACTTTATACTTTGTATTGATAACAGCTTTTAAAAACTACAAGCTGTGGCTGTCAAATATTTTGGCTATATTTGTTTGTACCTATTAAGAAATGGCTTCAAAGTGTGAGTTGACATTCATGAAAGTACCTACACAAGTAAAGTAGGTTTAGTACCTACTCATGACATGACCACTAACCAACTGGCATTTGATTGACCATAAAAGGATTATTGTTGTATGGTACCGATAGTGCAAATTATTCGAAATTTTGTTTATCATGGCCCAGTAACACAGTCATAGGTAGATTTTAGGTAAATCAAGAACAATATTTTGAATGTGCACTAGTTTTGAGATCCACATCTTTGTAAATAATACTCTAAGTTTATTGATCAACAACCAAACGTGATTTTGGAAAAAGAAACAAGTTTCCAAAAAGTTTTGGCAAATCATCAATAATTTCAAAAATAATAATAAAAATCAAAATACCTACGCATAATAAACGAGTTATGGTTTGGGGGACCAGTCGGTAAGGTCAAGGATTGGTGTCTCTACCTGAGACACTTGTCTACCTACCTACCTACCTACCTGCATATAGGTACCTATATGCCTACATAATGTAGGTATACTGGTATACCTACTATCTACCCATATTGACACCGGCCCTACATACACTTTGTAACAGTACGAATGTCTCAAAAAGTAGGGCAATTATTTTTTGAAGGCCAAAATGATGCCAACTGTGTCGGGAAAAGTTTTTCAGTTTTAGGGCTGGTTCACCTCTTGGTAAAAAAACATAATCGTTTTTTTGTTTTAATTTATACACATAAGTTTCGCTACTAAACTAAGCAGGTCTCATTCTCAGAAGCTTATTATAAGCTACAGGCAAAATACCATGAGGTAATTCGTACTTCATTTTTTATAGGTTGATTATTGATACTGATCACATACACGACCAAAACCAGTTTCACGTTACCGTTCGATGATACACAGTAGGTACATACCTACTGTGATATAGTTTACTCATCTATGGGAAACCCTTGCCTTCGTCTTGGAGCTCCAAGGCTGCGCAGGCGCTGCCTTTGCTTAACAATTTATCCTTGTGAGTCGAAGGCTTGCTGACCTGTCTTGCAACGGGGCTCGACCCAACTTTAAGTGGGTTTTTATGCAAATTTTTTGACACACAACTATGTATTTCCTTGGTTTTTTATGCCTATTTTATTATTACGTCTATTGTGTAGGCATATTGGGGAAATTATGGAGATAAAGTTCTGATTGATTGATATAGGTGTAGATAACTAGTTATATAAATAGAGTTGTTATCGTACTCAATTAATCAAGCTTTTCTAGGAAAAAAGATATGCATAACAATTTAACACAATAAAGTTATAGGAATTGAATCACATCTAAGCATGCATGAATAGTTGTAGAGATTTGGAAATTATGTGAATATGACGTCGAAGATTTTAACATTAAATTACGCGATTTTCAGTGATAGAAGAAATGAGACGTTCACGCAGATGTGATTCTTTCCTCTTACTTTTTCTTCTTCTTTGAGTGGGACACCAAGTCTTCCAACGACCCGATTCCTCTTACTAAGTCAATCTTGTACTAATTGATGCAAACTACTCTTTTGATTTTGAAAAGGGGTCGCCATCATTTGGAAGTTTTCCAGAGGCCCTGTAATTTAGGGCTCCGGATTTGAAGGCTACTGTATAAGCACTGAGCCAAAACAGGTTTCCAGCCCAATCCATGACCATTGGCAGCATTTTGAGTGTCGTTATTCACTTCCTTTAGGGTTCCGCAGATATCTTTAAAATACCATTGACAAGTACTTAAAATAAATTTTAAACTACTTTATTCTTCTGCTTCGAGTGGGACACCAAGTCGCGAAAAGACCCTATGAACCCTGGTATCATTTTTTTTCAAACACCTGATTGTGGAACCACCGCCATCTTTCTAAGTGATCGATCACTGATCATAGACAGCAACTGGACCCGCCGGATTAACGCGCCCTCCGAAACACGGAAGTACTTTATTTACAACTACTTATTTACAGATTCTTATGTCAACTTTTTTTACAATATGAGCTAAACCCGTTAAATTATTACAATGAATAGCATAAATAACCGCGAAAGTATATGATAAATGTAACTATTTACAGAACTTATTAACATAACCGTTCTTACTAATATTTACAACCTTAGCAATGAATAAGTTACCAAATCACGTAAATATTTAAAAACGTAATATAGTGATAGAGAGAATTTTCAGAAGGACCACTAGATCCTATTTAGGATTTTTGCGGTTGTCACTTGTTACATAGCTAGGGTTACTGCTACTGTAGAAATTTCAAAGTAAATATATGAATATCAAAACAGCAAAATCTGGTACAAGAACGTAATATGATGCTGAGTCAAATTTAATTCAAGAAATAAGACGTTCGGGGCAACTGTCTTTTCAGTTACCTCGAGTTACTCTGAGATTCCAGTTCATTTCAGTAGTGTCAAAATCAGCGCTAGTACTGAGTGAGCCATCGTCAAAGGCGGCCCGCGCACCGTCCGCCTCCCTAATTTGTGTACATAATATGTAACTATTTCAGGAAATTCTTAAACAATGGACTGTTTTGTTTGACGTCAAAGTATGATTTATTGTGTTTTTGTGACGTGTGGATGCCATCTGGCTGATGATGAGCTTGCGGAGTCAGCGGGAAAGCCTGCTTGAAGAGTTGGAGTCAATAGGTAACCGTAACTTATTTTCCTCAATACATCCCAAACGAAGAATTGACTCTTACAAAACGTAGGACACGTGTTAAAATTAAAAACCTGAATAACGCTCCTGCGCTACTAATTCCTATTATAGTACTTACAGTGGCGGATTTTTTATATCGTAAGAAATATTATGTAAAATTACATTTGCAAAAAAATCTTTATATTCAAATAATATGATGGAGCTCCTCAAAATTATATTTTACTGCACCGACAAAAGCAAAGCTATCAGCTCTTAAATATTACAAAGAGATAGGTAGTACTGCTGCTGCTTTATCAAAATTACATAAATAAAATTAAGAATGATTAACAGAATCCTCACTTTTTACTCACTCAACCCACGCTTAGTTGTTAGTCCCTTCAGAACTTAGGTCATACAATCACAGAAATTTAAGAGGTGACCAGTCAAGCCGGTTTGAATAAATAATAATAAAAAAACGTGGCAGGCGAAACCCAACGTGCATTACGATGCCAATGCGTTAGATTATTTTTTAATCTTTTTATACGAACGAAGGGTTCGGTTAGGATTTACACGTGATAATAATGGCTTTAGTTTGATGTTAAACTCAAGCTACACGTGACACTGGCTGAATTAAACTTGTTTGCAAAAGCCAAACATTAAAAAGAAAAAAAGGAAAACGCTGACTGCGCAGTAAATTGTTCCCTCGAATAAAAAGGGTTTGAACTTAGCACCATTTGAAACTACAATGAATATTTTCCATCATAATTAAATAAAGAACAACCCTTAGAAAAGTTGCTTGGTGAAAATAAGACCAGCCTTTTTGTGTTTCTTTCTCCACGTGTACCCTTTATAGTTCGAGAGCCCAGGGGGTAAGTGGCTATCTCATAAGGTACCACGATAGGCTAGGTTTGGATCGTTAACCAAGACTTAAACAAGTCGTATGACCCAGGTCTGCCAGAGCCAATCCTGCCGAAACATAAAAATAATCGATATTTTTCAGAGTCATTTTTTCGTAAAAAATATGTCATAAGGTACCACAATGAAAGTGCTGGCATCAGTTAACCATTGAAAAATTATGTAAAAAAAGCTTGGTCTGCCACTCCGCACCCTGCCGGAAGTGCTTGCCAGACCTCTCCAAAGATGCCCTTCCGACACCCCTAAACTATCTCATCGGGTACCACGACGCGACCACCACAACATAATAGCCAAGATCACTCTGACAATAGATCACAAGGTCTGCCAGGCCTAAACTTGCCGCATCCTAGTGTTTCAGACATTTGAAGTTGTAGGTCCAGTGTATGAAAATGACCTATATCTTTTTCCCCCCGTGTTTGATTTTGATGGTGCCTTAATACGAAATGCTCTCCATAATAAGGAGCTTCGAGTCATATAGGACAGTTGGGTGGAGGTTTCAGTATTGAACGCAATCCTGTCAAAAGTTTGAAATGGAGGTTTGGTCTATGAAAACTGGCCTATATCTTATTCCCCGGTTTGATTTTGATGCCCCTTAATATGAAATGCTCTCCATAACTAGGAGCTTTGAGTCATATAGGTCAGTGAGGAGGAGGGTCTCTGTATTGTACACAATCCTGTCAAAAGTGTGAAATTGTAGGTAAAGTGTATGAAAACTGGCCTATATCTTTTCCCCCACTGGTTTGATTTTGATGGTGCCTTGGTATGAAATGCTCGTAATGATTAGGAGATTCGATTTGTATAGGTCAATTGGATAGAAGGTCTCTGTTCTGTGCACAATCCTCCTAAATTTGAAAATATTCGATAACTTCTGCAGATTTTATCAGTTAAAATTGTCATATCATAAGGAACTCGAATAAAAGTGCTTGCATCAGCTTACCATTGACAAATTATGTTAAAAAAACTTGGTCTGCCACTGCGCACTCAGCCGGAAGTCCTTAGATGAGATAGGTTAGGGGTGTCGGAAGGGTATATTTAGAGGGGTCTCCCAAGGACTTCATGCAGAGTGCGCAATGGCAGACCAAGTTTTCTTAACTCAATTTATCAATGGTAAGCTGATGCTGGCTCTGTCATTCGGGTACCTTATGAAATTACAATGTTAACGGAAAAAATCTCAATCCTGCTAAACATGAAAATATTGGATATGTTTTGCAGATTTTTGCCGTTAATATTGTCATATCATAAGGTACCCGAATAAAAGTGCCGGCATCAGCTTACCATTGATAAATTGAGTTAAGAAAACTTGGTCTGCCATTGCGCACTCTGCATGAAGTCCTTGGGAGACCCCTCTAAATATACCCTTCCGACACCCCTAACCTATCTCATCTAAGGACTTCCGGCTGAGTGCGCAGTGGCAGACCAAGTTTTTTTAACATAATTTGTCAATGGTAAGCTGATGCAAGCACTTTTATTCGAGTTCCTTATGATATGACAATTTTAACTGATAAAATCTGCAGAAGTTATCGAATATTTTCAAATTTAGGAGGATTGTGCACAGAACAGAGACCTTCTATCCAATTGACCTATACAAATCGAATCTCCTAATCATTACGAGCATTTCATACCAAGGCACCATCAAAATCAAACCAGTGGGGGAAAAGATATAGGCCAGTTTTCATACACTTTACCTACAATTTCACACTTTTTGACAGGATTGTGTACAATACAGAGACCCTCCTCCTCACTGACCTATATGACTCAAAGCTCCTAGTTATGGAGAGCATTTCATATTAAGGGGCCATCAAAATCAAACCCGGGGGGAATAAGATATAGGCCAGTTTTCATAGACCAAACCTCCATTTCAAACTTTTTGACAGGATTGCGTTCAGTACTGAAACCCTCCACCCAACTGTCCTATATGACTCGAAGCTCCTTATTATGGAGAGCATTTCGTATTAAGGCACCATCAAAATCAAACACGGGGGGAAAAAGATATAGGTCATTTTTCATACACTGGACCTACAACTTCAAATGTCTGAAACACTAGGATGCGGCAAGTTTAGGCCTGGCAGACCTTGTGATCTATTGTCAGAGTGATCTTGGCTATTATGTTGTGGTGGTCGCGTCGTGGTACCCGATGAGATAGTTTAGGGGTGTCGGAAGGGCATCTTTGGAGAGGTCTGGCAAGCACTTCCGGCAGGGTGCGGAGTGGCAGACCAAGCTTTTTTTACATAATTTTTCAATGGTTAACTGATGCCAGCACTTTCGTTGTGGTACCTTATGACATATTTTTTACGAAAAAATGACTCTGAAAAATATCGATTATTTTTATGTTTCGGCAGGATTGGCTCTGGCAGACCTGGGTCATACGACTTGTTTAAGTCTTGGTTAACGATCCAAACCTAGCCTATCGTGGTACCTTATGAGATAGCCACTTACCCCCTGGGCTCTCGAACTATTAGTCACGTGTTTGAGAAGCGCTAAGGTAAAGGTCAGGAATGGAGCTTTTGTTCAGGGCCAAAAATTTGCTTGGTCCTAAGTAAGTACCTGCATTTCTTTTATTCGTGTTTAAAATATCCCTTGTTCTGATATTGTCTTAATACAAAAGGGTGTTGAATAAAATAAGTACAACCTAGCATTTTCATCATAGTCGCTAAAGTTCATCGGGTTGTTCGTCAAGAACAAGGTCAAGAAAGCGAAGTTTTATGGGTTGTTATACCTAACTTGTATCTCAAAGTTTTGGCCAATTTGTATAGCATTTGTTTTCTTATGCATCTAGATTAAGTTGTTGAGTCTTAACTCAACAGGTGTTTTATTTACACCAAAAGATTTTATTTACACCAATTTTCTTCAGAATACCTAGTACGAATCTTTTCATAGAAAAAACAATTAGTCTAAACAGGTTTTGAGAAGCATGCTGCTCGCCACGCCGCGTGCAACGTGCCTCAATTATATCTGTCTTTTGTATAACATTATCTACTTATATTATATGTCGTTATATAGTTCCTTCTTGATGGACATATAATAGAAATATGAGCACACGCCTTGTGATCTTCGACTACACTTATTGAACAGGAAAATAAATAAATAAATAAACCCTAGTTAATTTCTGGCTCAAACGATTTCCATGTTCAAGGCTCGTGTCTTTTTTAATTAGTGTATGTATGCTAAAATACCTACAACAAAATGTATATCTAAGAAAATTACTGTATATACATAAAAATAAAATGAAACAAACATTAAATTAATCCTACTTACATATCCTAGGAATCCTATTTTAATTGAGGCGTCGCCAGTACAGATGGCGAAGGTAGCTGGTTCAAATCCAGCTTGCGGTGAAAATTTTGCAAGTTTTCCAAAACGTTGCGTATGATGATTTAAGTATACCTTGGTTTTTTAACAGATGGCGTTGTTAGTTTATAAAAAACTCCCAAAAAGGGGTGAAGCAACGATTTTACTAAGTTTCGTGCTGGTTTAAATACATTTATATGATATTAATAGTTCGATAGATACTAGAGTGGAAAGGTGACTTTATGAGAGTTAAGAGTAATCGTTGTCATTCGTTGTATAGGTACTTCTTCTTCAGGTTTGCTGTTGTCTGAGGAGTACCTACGCAGTTGTTCAATTGCATGCATGAAGACGGCCTAAAATAACAGTCTATGCAGGCGCCTGCGAGACGCCTTTATCAAACATTGGACGTCTCACTGCTGATGATGATGCTGATATTTATCTAAAGTGATCTAAAGTCGCAAAGCGATTACTGCTGCGCACGCGCAGGGCTGCACGCGGGGAATATCACCGATCACTTCGTCGTTACAATAATTGATTTTAAAGTGGGATTCTGTAATTGTTACCTACATATGAATTTATAGGAGCTAGGTATGCTAATGGTTGCAAAGTAATTAATCTTTACACTTTGTTGTTAGTATTAAAACTTGATAGAGTTGACTTGGAAAGCGTCCGGTGGTTTTACCCGCTGTTACCCGTTTTCTTTTTAGGAGTTTTCTCGCAGCAAAAGGTAGCTTACCTATATTACTCAGGGATAGTGTAAAATTCGGATAGTAAACGCTCCCGCAATTTTTGAGCCAATTCGTGGCAAACGTAGCCTCGGAAAGCATAGCATCCGGTCAGATGGACCGATGACTGAAAATAGGGCGGTTAGTAGCGACTAGATGGTGAATACGGGAAGATGGAGGAGGATGCTTACCCTGGGGGAGACCAACGTCCATCGGTGGACTGCAATAGGTTGTGTAATTATGTTACTAACATACCTACTAATACGCACTCATACAAAAGTACACAAATATTGCCTGTCTGTATTAACTTTTTGGTTACAAAGTTAATACAAACTAAGCAAGCGGAAAAAATGTCTTGTCTGTCTGTCTGTATGGTTTCGTTGGAGGTATGTAGGTATATCAATTATACATAGATAAAATACATCGTGCATTTTAACACCCTTTTTGTGTTCCGACACATACATGTATCTTGGTAGTTCTTTATAACTACTACCTACATTATTATTAGTACAAGAGGTTGATGAAGTAAATTATTCAACACTACTTGTGTTCCACAGGACATGAGTTGCATAATCTCTATTGATATTAATTATCATGTAATAAGACGATATAAATGGACAACGTGATATATAGCTTATTTAAATTTAAATAATAATTAATTTACACAAATAAAAATAAGTTAAAAAATCTCGTACTTATTGTGTACTATAACTTAAATACTGGATTTGAGATCGTAAGTATTAATATAACTGACACATATTATGTGACAATTTATGTGACAATTCGGGCGGAAAATCTTTGAAGTCATATTTCGACGGTCCCTACGTACAATCCCGTAAGTGGTATCTAAGTCATTTGCCTTTTTTCTTTGCTTTCACCTCAGATTGTCATAAGCTACCTTTGGTAAAGACAGCATGGTTCAAAATGGCCTAATTCCACTTGAAATTGCCACCCCGTAACTACACAATTTACACAATTCCAACGTAAAATCACGGTAGTGGTAGTTAGGAACCCACATAACTACACATTTTCCGACGTATAACGACGGTAGTTAAGTTACGTTATTTTACACTGGAAGGTAAACACGCCCTGGCGTGCTCTCTCCCGTATCTGGCACTTACTGCATAAAAATAATTATGTTAATATTTGATATACCGTTGATTTCATATTGTTGGAAACTATTCTAAGCTGATAACCAAAATTTATTATAACGATTTCAACTTGTACTTACTCGTAAAATTTAAAAATACAAGGTAAAATCCAATTTGAAATACGGTATATGTCGACACGCCCAAGGTAAAACAACGTATCTCATTTTTGACAACTTTACAGTAGAGCGATTTTAAGATTTAAAAAAATTCTCACGCTTTTGTTTTTTTATTAATTTAAGTGATTGTTTGTTTTAAAGAATACATGTAACGAGTTTTATATGTTGTTATATATGTTTTATTCATAATAATTTGCTTTCATTGAGTTTTATGACTTACAATGAAGGGATACGATGCATATTACTTGCAATAACAACGTAAGTTGAGATAGTGAATCTTCAATGATAGAGATATCACGGTAAATTCCAGTGTATGTCTGAGTTACGTTTGAGTTGTCTTATGTATTTATTACCTTTTACGGTTAAATCCAGTGTATGTCTGAGTTACGTTTGAATTGTCTTGTGTATTTATAACCTTTTGACCTTAATGATAATTTGTATGAAATTTACGAACCATAATGCAATGAAATAAAATACTTTCACAAAATCAAAGTCGACATACGATGCGTGAAAACGAAAAGGTCGTAACTAGAAAAAAAAACAACTTTACACCAGAACCGAAAAACTAAAAAAATATCATCAAAAATCATAACACGAAACTATGCGTTATTTGGAAATTATTTTTTAGGACCATGTTGTTAATTTTTGAGTATCCTCTATAGGAAATTAATATTTTCAATCTAAAGTTACGAGAAGTAGACTTTTTGATAGTTACACCCTTTAGTTTTCAATTTACTGACTGCAAAAAGGTCGTTAATGGTTCACACTTTTGTGTGTAATTGCAAGGAACTATTTATTTTATGACGTGTAAAACGTCATATTTATGATATTTTACAGATTTACAAATGAATAAAGGGGCATGTGAATAAAGAAAAATACTTTTACTCGACTTTTGTCGTAAACTGCTACTACGTCAAATCTCGACGTTTGATACGCAATCAACGAGGTAGGCGCGCTCCATTGCTTTCTGTGCTATTTTAATCTTAAACTTATTATAGGTTTAACCTTAAGTAAGTATCAGCAGGATTTTGTCATATACCTTGGTCTTCAGGTATTGAGGTAGTTGGACTTGAAGACATCATCCAGCTTCCCAAAAGCAGCCAAGCCTAACCCAATTCGTCTTTTCGTCTCTTATCCTGATCTACTGGGTCGAAGGATAAAAGATGCCCAAGACTATTTGTACAATGTCATTACCTACCTATGGTTATATTACGAACACGCAAAGAACCATTTGGTCTTGGACACAATTGTTCGTTCTCAGCACGATCCTAAGATAAGCTTTGTGAAGTACTGTGAGCATTTGTTGGAGATTTGAAACGAAGCAGGTGCACATGCACCGAAATACAGTCTCCAAATCAATAAAACGAGGTATCTGCCAAGGTTACACTCTCTCGCCCAAACTCTTCAATAATGTCCTTAAGGATATCATGAAGATTGAGAAAAAGCAACGTCAATGCTGGCATGTCGCAAATGAGGATCATGTTTGTGGATAACCTCATCGTAGTGGCGGAATATGTCTGAGATCTCCAATAAAGCTCGCAGTCACTATAAGCCACACTTTTTATGATTAATACTTGCGATTGTTGGCGCTTGGTGAAACTGAATATTAGACATTTTTTGTTTATAAAAACTGAAAACACACTTTTTATGTCATTGGTCTGTTTAGTTGCAAGATGTCTATTGCTACGCTTACCAAGTCGTGACCTCCAGTCAAGAACTTCCTTACTCGTTCTATGACAGAATCGACCAGCCAGACAGCGACTTTGGTCTTCCAGTGGTAATCACACTCTGTAATTTAATCCTTTAGTAAAACCCCTTTCCATAGCTTTCTGAATGACAGGTAGCTGGTGGACCAGTTTTAATACCAGGTTTCTAGTCTCAGCTCCTTAAGTCATGACAGATAGCACATATCGCACACCATGATCGTAATATGGCAAGGATGTCTCTAAAATATGACGCAACTCCCTAAATGCTTCCCAGCCAAGCTACTTCAGGTGTAAAGTTTATCATCGGGGATATGACATCACCCTGACTTATGCTTCGGAGTAGCAGTTTATTGGGTCTTGCTTGATGATTCTGGACTTGAATGGACTTCCCTGCATTTAGGTAGCTCTACCTCTACATATTGCCAGTCAACTTGGCAGCGCTATAAGACAGTCAAGAGAGTACTCCAAAACAGTCCAGGTATACTATATCTTGCTTTATCATTGTATAGAGTATTAAGTAATTTTAATTTTATGTAGGTATATTTTATGTAAACACGTTTTGGGCACTATATCTTTGCATTATCCTACCCAAAGGTTGCCTGCAAGAAATTGCTACCCTAGCAATATGGCCGCCTGTTTTGTACTTTGTCTTTTCAATTACGTTTCATAGGTTTTATTTTGTTATAGGTATACTTCTCTAACTTCTGTATAGCTTGCCGTTAGGTATAAAAGTAGAACTCGGTTATCGATGACGCTTTCATGAAACCTGGCCTATTCCGGTATTCCTTAAAAGGCTGCAAACCTAAATGTTAGAGAACTTTAATGACTCTCAAAGTCAGCTTTTATGTGCCTTACTTTTTCTAGGTAGTTTATATTATTAGTTTGCCGTGTGATGCCGGCTTAGAATAGCATCACCCCAATTCGAACCGACTAAGGGATATTCATACGTAACTCAATTTACAATCTTTTTGCATGTAAATTAGGTTTTGAAAAAATACGATCAATCATCGTAAATAAACATGCGTTGTTATATCGTAAATAAACATCGTAAAACCAAATTGTAAATCAATATAGCATGTTTTATCCGCCGAACAAATTTTTTTTGCAGACGGCAACCACATGTTACGTTGTTTGATTCTCGCTAACTTCGGTTCTATTGTACTTAGAGATACGTTTGTTCGACACTCGTGTAGAGAAAATTATAACGAACAAGGGTATGTAAAAAACTCATTTTTGTCGTAACTCAAGTTACGTTGTTTTACCTTGGGCGTGTCGATGTGTAATAAAACCAACGTAAAATCTCTTAACTGACAGTTGTGTTGTTTGTTTGCAATACATTTCCACGTATAAGAACTTAAGTGCCACATAGGCATTCTACAGCTCGAGTTTTTCCGACGTAAAACTACGTATATGATTTTTAATATATAAATAATTATTTATACAACATTTTATTATATTTTTCTTAAACATATTGACCAAATAAATACATATTCAAAATTTCAAAACTCTATCTAAAATATTACTAGAGATACACTTGTTTGAAACTTAAAAACGCTCTCCTGTAAAATTTGCTATTTTCAGTTACGTCATTATACGTAGGGACCGTCGATTTATATAATTCAATATTCTGCAATTGAAATATACGCAGATGTATTTCATTTGATGCTAACTGAAAGAATCAAAACGTAAAACTTAATTTATTTTAGTCGCTTGATGACTCTACACGATTAAAGAATGTTATTGAAAAGCAGATGTATTTGATTTGATGCTAACTGAAAGAATCAAAACGTAAAACTTAATTTATTTTAGTCGCTTGATGACTCTACACGGTTAAAGAATGTTATTGAAAAGGAGGCCATTTTACTTACTTTTATGTCATGGAAAGGCAATATGCATACGACTATGTATGTTCGTTTTTTAAAAAACTGTGTTGTGCTTTCCTTTATTTTTTTATTTTTCTTATTTTGAAGTTCTTTATGCAGCAAGTAGGAACAATTCTGAGATAAAACCTATATTCGTACCTTAGTAGGTGTTTTGAGGCAATTATGACATATTTTAGCACATTTCTGCTATATGAGTAGTTTTGTGCTGAAATATGCTCAGAGGTACATTCAATATAAATAAAGTAATGTACGATATTCCAAAAATAGAAATGTAATTTACAGAATGAGGCAATATGACATAAATACTGCTTTACATAAAATTTATTAATATTTTCCTGTAAAGTTGACAAAACATACACAAACATTGCATGAAGTAGATAGAATGATTGGAAGAAATGTTTATAATAGGTATTAAGTGAGAAAAATCATGGGCAGAAGGTGGATATTATGTACAAATAATTAGAATTCAGAGATACTGCATATCTCTGTCCATAGTTCTTTGTCCACTGCTGGACGTAGGCCTCCCCCAGGGAACGCCATAAGGCACGATCTCCCGTTTTTGCCATCCAGTCGCTACCAGCCGCCTTTTTCAAGTCATCGGTCCATCTGGCCGTCCAACACTACGCTTGCCGAGCCGTGGCCTCCACTCTAGAACCCGCTTACTCTCCACCGTCCGTCGGTTCTACGACAGATGTGGCCAGCCCACTGCCACTTCAGCTTGCTACACTTCCAGACTATGTCCGTCACTTTGGTCTTTTTCGGATGGCCTCATTCCGGACTTTATCCATTATAGAGATACCAAGCATAGACCTTTCCATAGCTCTCTGAGTGACATGTAGCCGGTGGGCCAGTTTTACTGTCAAGTTCCACGTCTCGGCTCCGTAGGTCATGACTGGTAGGACGCATTGATCGAACACCTTGGTCTTAAGGCATTGTGGCAAAGATGATTCGAGGATGTGACGCAGCTTTCCAAATGCTACCCAACCAAGCTGCACTCTTCTGGTGATTTCAGCCTCAAAGTTGTCTCTTCCCATCTGCAAAGTTTGCCCAAGGTACACGTATTTCTGGACAACTTCAAGGACTACACCTTCGACGGAGACCGGCTCGGGGATTATGTGTTGATTGAACATGACCTTCGTCTTATCCAAGTTCATCCCAAGTCCAACACGTCTCGAGGCAGAGTTAAGACTAGATAGCATTTTTTGCAGGTCCTGCAGCGATTCGGCCATTATGACTATGTCGTCGGCAAAGCGGAGATGCGTGAGACTTTCGCCGTTGACGTTGATGCCCAGTCCATCCCACTGTAGAGTTTTGAAGACATCCTCCAATGCGTTGGTGAAGAGTTTCGGGGATATAACGTCACCCTGTCTTACACCACGGAGCAGTTGGATGGGTCTTGTATTATGGTTTTGTACTTGAACGGACATCGTAGCCATTTGATAAAGGCTTCTCAGCACCTCCACATACCGCCAGTCGACTTGGCACCGCTGCAAGGACTCCAAAACAGCCCAGGTTTCGATAGAGTCGAAGGCTTTTTCGTAGTCCACAAAAGCCATACACAGTGGTTGGTTATAATCCTCTGTCTTCTGTATAACCTGCCTTACAGTATGGATGTGGTCCACGGTACTGAAGCCCTTACGAAACCCGGCCTGTTCCGGTGGCTGAAAGGCGTCAAATCTTGATGCAAGACGATTCGTGACGACTCTCGAGAACAGCTTATAGGGGTGGTTCTACGAAACGGCAAATAAAAATAAAAAAATTAATAATTGTACTTTTATCAAGTTTTTTATGCTAAAAGTACATGTTGGTGTCATACTAACTTTACAAAAATAGTATTACAGATCAATATTCAAAATTAATCGATAAAAATTAAATTTTCACTTTTTGTACGTCGACAGACGTGACACACATGGCGACAGAAGTGATGAATATCACATGTTTATACATAAACAAAATCATTACATAAGTAAAAAGTAGTTCTAAACTTTAATTAAACAATAAAAGTCATAATGTTTTCAAGTCAACCAGTATCCGACTACTAAATTTCAGTTAAAAAAATATACCAAGAAATGTCGACAGAACTGACATCACTTATGTCGACAATAATAAAAAAAAATCTTCGTCGGGTGATGACGATAACACTTTTAGTCGATGATAGACCTTAATTAGTAAAGTGTTATCATTGCTAATGGGAAAGCCCTAGCCCAAAATATTTTCACTTTTCTGTTATTCTGATTGAATTGTTTGGGGTTCACTCTGTTAGGTTTTGGCGTGTTGTCGTGGTGTCTGCCTATCATCAGTAACATCACCGTCGCTTCCAAAGCACATTTTATAAAACCAAAAAACTTGGGAATTCCAGTAAAAATAATATGGTAAGCAGTAAGCAACAGATAACTAAATCTAGTGATTGTCTTGAAGCCTGTGCTTTGGTGGAACTAATAACGAGTTTTTTGGAGAATATTGTTCACCTTGAATAAAGTCTAGAGAAACTATGCGAGATAGTTGGTGGAAATAAAGAGCAAAATTAACTTGCAAAGTTATTAATGCCACAAATTATGTATTTTTTACGACGATAAACCTTTATTTAATAGTAGAAAGTCATAGGCGATGATCCCAAAAAATACTCACGATTTAAGCTACGGGTTTGATGAATTCACCTTTAAGCAGTATATTAAAGACAATTAGTAAAAAAAAAAAAAACTTTTTTATCTATTACCGTGCAATTACCAAAAAAAGTCACTTCTGTCGCCAAATATCACTTCTGTCGACAACTTTGTCAACAGGAGTGACGTCGACAGATATGAGAAATTTTACAATACCGTCACAAAAACAATAAAATACTGAGTTTATATTGAATTCATTCAGTTTTAGAATAAATATCAACGTGTCAAACAAGGCTCAACTTACGAATTATTTTTAATCCGTTGCTTATCTTTTGTATATCCAATTTAGAAGTGACTCGTTAACTTTGACACGGCTGTAGAACTAGTTCTCAAATCATTTTTGGGCCACAATTAAACGCTCAAACGCAATTTTTAGCATTTGTCCTAACAAATGACTATAGTATTGACATTTTAATCCAAATAAATGATCAAAACTATCAAAATTCTTAATTTGAGAGTTAATTTTTGAACTGTCGACAGAAGTGACAAGATTTTTATAACGTTTGTAGAATCACTTGTTAATTCTTTTGTTCTGGACATAAATTTTTGTTAGTTTAGAAGTGATAAGTTAAGGATATAGAAGTTAATTATCGAGGATCTGTGGTGTCATAATTATATAAGTTAATTTTATAATTGCTGCTAAACCTTAGCCGGCCTCACGCGAACAGTCGACAGGACGTGACATGTCACGTACTGTTGACAAAAAAAATCGGCTAAATTATTACATTATTGGTTTATATTGTCGACTGACATGTAGAATAAGTAGCCATTTCAAACGTTAACAAAAAGTGCCCTTCTGCAAGCGATACTTTTCAATTTATAAGTCGCGAACACAAATTTCGTTGTTCTGTAGAATGACCCATAGACGTGGCTCAGAAGTGTGATCGGCCTATAGTTTTTGAGAAGCGTTTTGTCTCCTTTTTTGAAAAACAATGCCACTACACCTCTGCTCCACGCCTTCGGGGTTGTCCCATTGGCTATTACAGAGTTAAAAAGCCTTTTCAGCTCCTCTTTGTCCATTACCTAAGACAATCACAACAGTAAAATTCAAAAAAAAAACTAAATTTATATCCATGAAAAGTGTTTGTGACTAACACTGCTATACAGGGTGTAAGGGAAAGCCCTCCGAATACTGAAAGGGTGCATTCAGACCATGAAACTGAACAACTTCCCATAGAAATAAATTTCAGGAAACGTAAAAAAAAAGTGTTTTCCCTTAGTAAATGCAATCAGTTGATCGTGATTTTGTATGGGAAGTCAAAAAATTTTTTTCGTTTACTGAAATTTATTTCAATGGCAATTTGTTCAATTTCATGGTCTGAATGCACCCATTTCAGTATTCGGAGGGCTGTCCCTTACACCCCGTATTTTCAGCCATTGGTAGCTTTAATGTTGGTTCTTAAATTGTAAGCATAAAATGTGTACCAAAATCTGGCCAAAACTGTCATTTATAATTTTATGTGTATCATAATATTGTAAACCTTGAGTGGTCTGCAGACTACAGCATAATTCACTGGACAGCATGTAAACAAACGACTTTACCTCATGCTTGGCTACGAAACAACCTCGGACTACGGACTGCTACAGTAAGCTTCATATAGACGTGCACCTGAAGTAACACAGCTTATATGTAACGTGGAATTGTGGTTTTTGACTATCAGAAAGCAAAAATTATAGCTAGTGTCAGCTGCACGGCAATGCGGCATTTTTATCATGAGCTTTAATAGCCACAGCTATCCACACTCCTGGGACATGGATCTTACTCTATCAGGAGGTATTACCATATTCACCACGCTTGATAGTCGGATTTGCGAGCGCAGCGTAAGATATTGCATTCACAAGGAAAGCTGCTCGCCATTCCCTGAATGCACTTTTTACGGCACCCACTTCGGATAGAGTTTTTTAACAAACATACTTATGCCAATATCATAAAACTCCTTTCTTCAAAAAAACTGACTGGAAAATCTCGGAAAATCGTGCGATGCGTTTAAAACACTTTATCTATATAGGTTCGTTAGCGTAACTTTGTATGCAGTTGACCGTATGCAACACCGGGTGGATACCTAGTCGCTTGTTACATAACCATAATGCGATAAGATTGCACATAATTGCCCCACTTTTTAAACTGGTGGTTTTAAATATGTGTTCGGAATAATCACTTCTGTTTTACTATCAGCAACACGACTAACTACCACCAAGATATCAACATAAACTGGTTGTTCTTGATAGCTGTGTTGAGAACCAGAATAAGTTGATACCTTAAACGAGTAAAGAATATTTTCATAGCACAATCGGCAGTGTATTGTGGACTCATTTTGTACACTACATACAGCTGAATTTTGTATTGCGCTCTCGACATTTTGTATGTTATGGATTATTATGTAATTTTTATTTCAAGATGTTGCATTAATGATTTCTATTGTTTTTATTTTATCTATCTAGCAATTTTCTCGCCTAGTGCATTACGGATTTTGAGATAGTTTAAAAGTAATATCAAAGGTTTTCCTGTCGGCCGCCCCAGGTACCGTTGGAAAAACATGGTGGAGGCAGAGCTGGGCCATCTCCAAGACAATAATTGCCTGAAGGAGGCACATAGGTCAGAGATCAGTGTAAGGTCTTGTTTCGGCGGCCCAGATCCATTTCGGGTCGCTGAGCCAGAGGAGTTATCAAATTTAATACCGCCTTAATTAAGCGTACCAATATTCTGTGCTTCGGAACGCACGTTAAGCTGTCGGCCCCGGGTACTGTCTATGATTACTTAGACGGTGGTCATTACATAGCATGTCAGATGCCTGCTACTTGTAGTAGGTGGTTGGAAAACTCTGACATTAGGTTGCATCGGGTTGGACTACTCGGTGCTCCACACGAAGAAAGAGGGAGTGAGCGTACCATTTTTTTTGCTTCCATATAAGTATTATCAACGATAGGCACTTGCTGACCTTGAAGGCACGTGGCAATAATGTGATATTCCTTCAGTCATTTTCTAATTTATTACAGCTTGCATACATTGTTGTATAATACAAAGTTACATAATCTCAGAAAGACTTCGTTTTGGCTGTGTAAATGCAATATTTTACATTGGTCTATCTACTTTTAAAAGCTACTTGAAAGTATTTAAGTATTTCAAGTAATCAATATATTTAGATTAGCACCGGAACACATTCGCTTACAGTTCTATCATCGAAGCTAAAGTTCTATTGTGAAATATCATAAAGCATACCTAATTAATATACTTACCTATTCTGTTAGATGTGTCCATATTCAAAATCTATTACAATTATGATCGAAACATAAAAAATTGTATATTCAAAAACCCGCGTATTAAAATGCTAAGTAACCGGTCGTGGCGCGGGCGCTGTAACGCCGGCGCGGCGCGTGCGCAGGCAGCTGTAAAATGCTGCTCTCAGCTTAACGCAAAAAGTAATTACACTACTACTACTTCAACCACAACAGTCCACTGCTGGACCCCAGTTGGGGGGGAATTGCCATTTTCACCACGCTTGGCAGGCGGGTTGGCGAGCGCAGTACAAGGTGTTGTAGATATTCGCATCGAACATTGCTGTCCATTACCTAGATTCACTTAGTCGCCTTTCAGAACATCCATGGGTAGAAATGTGGTGATGCTATTCTAAGCCGGCGCTACACGGCATAAAAAAGTAATTACACAGCACATAATATTTCTGTGTAAGATAAGCTATAAAAATATACAAAAGAAAATGACAGCTATATCATGGATCCAAGTGTGTGTAAACCATATCCTATTGTCATTTGTCATGTCCCTTCGTCTATATTTTAAGGTATAAGTGCGACACAGAACTGGATACATAAAAAAAAATTATAAATTGACAACGCAAATGACATTAATCTTGGTTATGGTTATGCTGTGTTGTGGTGGTCCATTGATGCTAAAACAACATATTAAAAGCCACAACATCTCTACAAAAAGTATACACGAAATCAGGCAAATAACAATGCAGACTTCACTTACAATTGAAAGTGAGATCATTCAAGGCTTTACGAACTTAAAAGCTGTCTTAAGACAGCAGCATTTTAGCCCCCCGCCTCTCGATCACGGTTGGTAATCCCCGCGAGTGGGTTTTCCGCCGCGAAGGAGTTTCCCGCGACCACCAGCCCCCACTTCTGAACCACCAGCGCCAAGCCCCCACCAGGGCACTTGCAGTCAGCTGCAGCGCAATAGGTCAACGAACTTTGTTACGAGGGGGAAATTATGTAATGGTCATGGATTTTAGATAGAGTAGTGGGCTTTAGTGAAATATTTCTTAGACTTTAAGCTTAAGTGTTATTTTCATGAGTCATGAAAAGCAAATAAGTATATAATTTTATTGCTGAGCCAGCCTTTTCATTTTCATCATCATCACATCGGCGTACAGCTTTTCTTCAATCAAAACGTAGCTACTACGGATGAAGTTTCTATGTCGCTTCAGCTTTACTAATTCAGGATTATTATCATCCACGCCCTAGAAAATATGCCTTGAAAGGCCATAATTTGAAATAAAATACCTATGGCCAATAAAATTAGACCTGCGTTACGCGACTGCATTACCTACTGTTGATACTTTAAATATGATTGTTTAAATATGACATCAAAAATTTCGCGATAGTTGTCATATCTCATGGAAATCAGAAATTCTACGACTAAACTTCATTGGTTGATAAATAGGTATTTAGGTAGGTACTTGGCCTTGGCCTTTTTGGGCTGCTATACTGGGTGTTACAAAACAACCAATAAAGCTGAAAGGAGGTCAAGGTACTCGTAAAACTGAACCACTTTCCCCATGGAACATGGGTCGAAATATGAAAAAAAATTTGGATTTCCCATACAAAATGAACTCAATTTGTATGGGAGTTTTTATGGGTTGTCTTGTAACACGTTGTATTTAACACACCGAATAAAAATATACGAGTGCTTTTTTCTACATTTAAATTATATACGGTGTAAATGAAACGCTTTTTTTGAATAAAAAACAAATACAAAAAAAATACATATACTTACATTCAGTTTTAAGTAAAACCAAGCTAGTTTGTCTGCATTGCAACTTTTATTTGCATTGACAACTAGATTTTTAAAAAGAAAATGATAAACGTATTTTGTTCTATATTTCTCGCTCTCGCTTTGGTGGACTTTAAAATAGTTTGACGAAACTATAATCATCAAGTACTCAATGTTATACAAAGTTGTTGTACTATTTATAATACAACCAGGGAGGAAGGAAAATAGAAAGTGTTCGTGATATTTATAGATTCAATTAATTATCATGTTTGCTGAAATACTAAATTAGTTATAGGACGTAATAATGTATTCATGTAATCAAGTTCTTACTTCAAAATTCTAAATTATTATGGAACACTTATTTAAAAAGAACAAGAAGATTGTTCAACAGAACAAAAAATACAAAAATAAATAAAAATTGTGAAATAATTGTATTGATCAAGCATAGTCAATAAAATACTAATGAGTTACGAAATGGGTTCGTGAATCGTGAGAGACTGAAATCACTGTTATATCCTGTAAAATGAGGAAAAATCGTGGTGTGTTTTGTAAAATAATATGCTATGAAATAGTTTTTGATTTACCATAACGTATTGATTTATTATTTTTAATCTGGTTGTACCCGGTTGTACCTATCTACTAATGTACTTTAACGTCTTTATCTTATTTATAATTATTAAAACAAGAAGGCAGAATTTATGAATTCTCTATAATTTATTTTGTTGAAAAGTATCACAGCATCTTAGCACTAAACGTGTTATAGACAGTACTACGCCGTAGCGTAGCAAGCTATGACCTACGCGTAGAGGTTTATGTTTCGTAGCAAGTAATGTTCACTTTCTACATATTTTACGCATGGTTACTAGTGCTTTGCTTCTTTTGTAGGGCAGAAATAGAAATATAAGCAATAGGGTCAAATTGTGTCTTTAAAAGTGTACTTTTAAAACTTCTGCTTTGTTACAGAAATAGGTTTACCTAATAGTGGCAAGTACCAGGAAGGTTTTTTGGACTGTTTATCACTTGAAATATTAAACTAGGTTCGTGATGACGAGTGAATGGATATGTCTTGAACTTTTGTCTAAAATTTATCTTTAACTTTGTTTTATACAAAGCCTACTGTTGTCGGCAACTTCTGTTAAAACTAATTATAGGAAAAACTCATTTCTTATCCGATACTTACGTTTCTGCCATAATGCAAATTCTAGCCAGACATATATTCGAAAATATGTAGATTGTATTGATAATAATAACTTCTTTCTTGTTTTACTTTCTAAGCACTTAGACTAAAATCAAATATTAAATGTATGGTTGGTGCATAATGGTCTACGAGTGAGATGACTGAGTGGTACATACATGATGAGTGAGTAATGGAGATGGCAGTGAATCATGAAAAAATAACCAGCGGTTATACCTCTATAGGTAGAAGGTACGTCATAATATATAGTACAACTCTAGAAATTAGGCGAGAATCACACAACGTCGACGCAGCGTTGTGCGATACGCAGAGCTAGCGAATGCGTCTGTCAAACCGTTTGACATAAAGCGTGTTTGTATGATAATGAGGTGGAAATTCGCATTTTCCTAACGCATGGGTTACGTTACGATGTAGAGGTAGGTACGTCATATAATGTCGTACAATTTAGAAATAAAAATCTGCGAAAAAATATCTTCTTGTGTCCACTTACTTTTACCATAACATTCATAACACACTTTTTAAGTTTGCTTATTTAGGTAATTACGTTTTTGTGCTCTTTATTATTGAGGGTTATACACAGCTCTGCTAGGATTTGAACCCGGTAGGTATAATGCTTTTAGAAACCTTGTAATACTTTCCACTCCAGGCAGGATTTGAATCTGTGACAATCACCATGTGTACTGGCTGGCGACGCCTTTTCATCTGGGCTATCCCGGCTCAATCTTTGCCTGCAAAATTAAACAAGTGTGTCTTGGCCACTAACACGTGATAGGGCTCCATCAACCGGGGTAGTTTTGCGACGAATTCCCAGCGACTCTACTGATTAAAAGCGATGAAAACCTACTATAAGTTCAATACCAAATTATAAAACGCTTTCCGTGTTAGGTCTCAAGTGTAATACCTATGTAAAATATTTTTGATAGATTTACTCTATTCTTTGGTAGAGTTAGTAATTTAGTACTAGACATACTTTTCTAATTTACGCATTTGCGGCTGCGGTTGTGAAGTTCAAAACTAGGTTCTCATAGTCACACATAGTAATGCAAACAATTTACCTACAATATTCTAGATAGAGCGTTTAAACTAAAAGGATTCACGAAGAAGTTAAAACTAGCTATTTGCAGGCTAACAATTGAGTTTCAGAACTGAAACCCGCATTTTTTTGTTATCTTATGCTTTCAGATAAGATTTGTCTTTATCAAGATAGACGTGGCATCCCCTCGCGGTCTGGGCGACTGGGCCACGCTACGCAGTTCCCGAGCTATCTCAGCGCATCTCTTGTAAACAAACAACGCGACGCGTGAATGATATTAGGCTGGGCGCTCGTGGGGCCGCCTCATTCCGCGCCGACCCGCCGTCCGCGACGCACGTATTGTACCGCGCCGCCATGATCGACTACGCGCGCCCGTACGACCCCAACATGTGCGACATGTACCCCCCCGCGCCCACCCCCGCGCGCCTCGACGACTTCCAAGTCTTCAAGAAAAACACCTCCTACGTGTACGGGAACTACTACACCAACCTCACCTACGACCCCTACACCGAACCTGAGATCGACGCCAGTGTCAATGTTTACCACAACTTGGTCACCTCCAGAGAGTGCCACCGCGACGACTGGAAGTACAAGATCGTCGTCGACTGGAACGAGGACGACACCGCCTCCTGGATCATCGAAGTCACGCAGGCCATGGGCTTCACGGAGTACGACGTCCCTTACTACAACTTCAGGATCCCCGGCAGTGAACTCAGAGTCATGAAACGGGATGATGTTATTCAGAGACTGTCACACCCCAGCGTCGACCCGGCCTTGACCAGGAGGATAGGAGACAGTGTGTACGAAAAGTTGCAAAACAGACTCACAGAAGAAATGTACAGATCGAACACAGTTCTCAGATACGCAGAGAGTGATTCGTATTCCCAGGAAGCTCAGACAATGTTGGACTTAGATTCGTTGGATCACAGAAATAAGTTGTATTCGATGGACTACAAGCCACCTCAGGTCGCTGATAGCAATTTATTGGTGGGAGCGTGTGACTCGAGTGATGATGCAGAGGATGTGTTCAGGGAATCAGCGACCGCCTCCCCGGAGTACTCTTGTGGGAGTGACGGCAGCAAGTCTAGCGATGAGGACGACAAGAGAAAAATGTTCAAAAGACCTCCAGGACGACCTAAAGGCAGTGGGAAGAAGATTTGCAAACGGCCCAGAAGTGTTTCAGTACCAGAGTTCCTGAGGAATCTTTTGCTGGACCCGAAGTACTGCCCGAACATAATCAAATGGGAGGATCACTCGTTGGGAAAGTTCAGGTGAGTTTTCATTACTTGTTTCACAATTAAGTTTGCCCTTCGGCTGGTTTTAATGGATGCGCTGCAAAAAGTGCATTGTCGTGACGCGGTCATCTGTCGCCGGCTGCATCTCTACACGGCTTATACATTATTTATCACGTCCGAGGCACGTGTAGGGGCACTTGTAGTAATAAACTGCTTTACGGCTAACCTATTGAGCACTATGGGCAACAGGTTTTTGCCGGTGCATAGGTAATGAGCTAATGAGAATCGTTGCTCTGTAATGGCGCTTGCATTGAAGGATCTCCTTATTTTGCATACCGCATCGGTGTCAAGTTTATCTGCAGTAAACACGCCCGAGTTTACAGTTTGATAGATTTGTGTGTAGACTGATAAGCTTAGATAGAACGCGTGAGTATCGGAGTGGTCAATTAAACAAACATTAAGTAGTAATGTGATTATTGTAGTGTGCATTTGTGTGCGCCTGCGCAGCAAGTAATTAGCCGTCCGTAGGGTCATTGTGAACAACTTCAACTGCTGCTATATATGCAGATTCCCTCTGACTACGTGTTGTTTTAATCGCCTTTAATGGTCCAATAAAATGAACATTAGGTATCGATACGACTAGACATAATTATATTATACAACTTCAAATGCAAATTGCATTTTAAGTGCAAATGGAAGAGCCTTTACGACTCTACCAAATGAATTCAAAATTTTGGGACTCGTAAAATTTAAGTTCAGGGGGTTGTGTTTGAATTTAAATGACTCTATCTATCATTCAGTAAAATGAATATCTTTTAGTAAAAAGAGAAAATAAGAAATTGCTCACGACTACTTTTCTGGTCTATTATATTATGGTACTCTCTCGCGTTGAAAAACCTTTATTTACATACTTCTATTTACTTTTAACAAATCATCACCTTTAAGATTAGGCAAAGATGTTCACAATCCGATAAAACCATAACTTGTCACAGTACTCATGTTTTTATCACCTTAACCTTGTGTCTTGACTAGTTTGGCCTTGGTTAATCGTTCACACGTCTTCACTACTTTATAGCTGCATAAAGTTTAGCCTCAATTGTTTAGCACTAAGGTCGAAAATGCCTTAGCTGAGGTGTCGGCAAACTTTGCAGCTGCAGCCGTAACTTTAGAATTTCTGTTTCTGTGCGCTTGAAAAGTTAAGTCCAAACGTTTGTTTGATGACATCTTAGTAAAAAAGGTCCCTTTGATTTGTGTATTTATTTTTTCTATAAATAAATTTCCTATATATTAGTAACAAATCTAGATATACATACATATCTCTGTTTGTCTGCTGCTATGTGTGTGCATAGTTTTTATCACACGGCGTTGAAGCTAACACTAACCGGTTTCTTATAGGTTTCTGCGTTCCAAGAAATATGACTTTGTATAATATATATACTTAACCATATTGCAATTCGTATGGCGAGTTACATAAGTCTTATTCAAAGATCGATGAGAACTTTATGTTTAGTTGTTGTTTTATATCAAGTACCTTTATTGAAGTTTTGATTCGGTATGAGATAAGATCGTAGTTTTTTTGTGCAGTTTTTTGGCACGTCTCACGACCTCTAGTTTTTTGTGTATCAGAACAGTTTATTCGGACGACTAAGTTGTCTAGACATTGTTATGACCTGTCAGTAGCACCTTGAAATTCCCATTTCAGGGGTCCATCTGTACTGGTTCTTCAAGTTATCTGTTTGAAAAACCAGCTTATGTTGATCCCTTCGTTAAATGAAACACTATGGTGCTGCTTAAATAATTTAATATTAATTTAATTCTTCCTTTATTCATGTAAGCTTATGTCAATTTGGTATAGTCAATCAAAATACCAGCCTAAGCAGAAGGTCAAGTTACGCTGGTCACGAGTATCTAAGCATTGCGACCAGCGTAAATTGGCCTTGCGCTTAGGCTGGTCATGTCTTTTCATGACACTATGATTGCGAATGGACTTTAGATAATCTAGACGTCTGCCACTTTCTAATAAATTTAGTCCTTTTTGTGAAGAAAGTAGTTTTACATTCAAGCCTATAAAAAAATCCTTATAGTGTTTTATTTTTATTAATTCTAGTATTTGTTTGATGATTTGTAGCTCTCTCTAAAATTTTCGTATACGTTGGCTTAAGAGTTGTCGAACACAGTAGTAGAAGTAAATTTCATCAAAATCAGTTCTGTAGTTTTCAAGATACGTTCTCTTTACAGTTTTTCCAATAATGTCGTTATATAGTTAAACAAATAACCTTGAATTTACTTAAGTGATACTAAAACGTAGGTTTCCTTCACACGTTATTTCAAAGCCCTTTAATTAGCATCATAATAAATTATATTATATTAATAATAAACTCGCTTTGTATTGCGGATATGAACTTGTAATTACTTTGTGATTGTTTTTCAAGTGTCTTCATTTTATTAATTTATATAAATGAAGGGAGCTTTAAACTCTAAAAAGTGTAGTAGCTTCATTGTTTGATGCATGTATGCTTTGGCTTATCTTGATGATTTATTTAATTTCATGGGTTTACAACATACGAGCAAAAAGTATCAACCCTATCAGACTGAACTACACGTTAAAATAATTATAAACCCTAGAAATTTTGTGATATATATTGTTGAAGTCTGTCGTATATTTTTGACAGTTATATTCGTACCTACAAAAAGTATTTGTTATTAATTTTATCAAGTTGTATGTTTAGATTTATGGACACAATAAAACAAAAGAAAGTTAGTGTTAGTTAGTGTAGCTTAATTAGTTAATGAGTAACTAATTAGTACTAGCAGCAAATCAAGTTATTGGCTGTTCTAAATAACTGTATGGAAGACCAGTAAAAGTCAGTCTTGCAATAGCTCAATGTAAACGGGTTATTCACAGTAACCTAATGGAGACTTGTTTTAGTTGATCCCTTAAATGAGTGAATGCTGTTACCCGGACGCTGGCTGGTGAGGCTCGGCTCACAACTAGGGCGGCCCACGCCCTTGCACTATAGATTTTTCTTTTTTCTTTTTTCTTCCGAGGCAACGTGCCACGCAGTACGCAGCCAAGGCCGCCGCACGCCAACCAGCCAGGATCACTTACACGTGGAAACTTTCACTGCCTGTATTTTAAATTAGGAATACCGAATATTTCTTTTACTTAGAATAAGAATTTAATTATGTTTATTTTTTGTCGTCGCTCCGAGAAAAATGTCTTCTCGGAATCTGGGATCGAAGCGGTTATCAACTGTGAAAAGTTCAGTTGAGATTCGAACTTTCAAACTTGTTCTTTCGAATACGAAACGGTAACCGTCTCATTTGAATATCGTGCCTATTCACGTGACGAACTCGAGGAAAAGGACTTCCTCAAAAGTTTGCCCGCAGAAAAGCGTGTTTAAAACGTGTTATGATAAACATGTGAACGGTCCGCAAAGCTAGTTTCGTAAACAATAAATAAGCGAGTTTCGCTCGAGTAATAACACGGGAGGCGACGTGCGGCAGCCCTGCGCGTCGCCATGGCAACGTCCCGGGAAGCCTCCAGTCACGTGTCGCGGGAACTTGTTTCCGCTTCCCGCGTTTTTCTTTTTCTCTCGTTCCACGCGCATTTTTTCTCCCCCAAGAGGGGGGCGACTCGTGCAAGCCCCCCTCCGCCCCCCGCGCGCCCCCCGCCGCCCCTAACAGCTCGTGTACGCGACTTAATTGCGTCTGTGAGTGTGGTCCAGAGAAATTAGAACGCGGGTAGTTTGTCAAACAGAGACTGCCGTTTTTCTTCCTTTGTTATTTTTTCATTTGGTAGCTTTAGGTTATAATTTACTTTAATTAAGATTGTAAAGCTATTTGGGCCCGGAAGTTGGTTGAGGCAATATTGTGGTCGTAACTTACGAATAATTTTAATGAGCCTTATCGAAATAAAATATTGATAACCTCAGATTAACACCAAAGAAAAAGTTTGTATTTTAGTTACATAGTTAGTAGCGTTAAAACCACGGTTAAAACAAAATATGTGATCAATAATGCGCCAATTCAAACGATATGCTTATCGGCTGACCTTGCTGCAGCCCAACTTAATTGTTTACGAGCAAAACATACAACAATTATTAAACTAATATATAAAATAATTACACAATGTATATTCTATACTGACCACACATTGTAAGGACAAACTATGTAGGTACCATTACAGTGATAAGTTCTATAATTACGCCATGGGTTAACCCGTTTAACAAAACTATGGATTCTATAATAAATTTTCCGCATATTTTACAAGACTTGGTGTCACCAATAAAAATAAATAACAATGGTAATTAATTTTAAAGCTTTTAATAAAATAGCGCAATATCCTGAGATAAGTAGTAGGTACCTGAGGTAATGTGTGTTTGGAATAGTTTCGTTTTTGTTGCTATGTGATGCTTAGATGAAACGGCAGAAGCTATGGAATTTGAAGATTTCATTGTGTATCTCAATTTAGAGCTTTTCATACTCTTTTCTATAATTACCTTACAATATTCGTCAGACGTGGCGATAACGAACATTTTAAGGCCGTTTCTGCTCTGCCTACTTTAGAAAAGAAATGCCAGTAAGACGGGATATGTGTCTATATAAGTGAAAATAAAAATAATTTCATATGATTAGAAAAAAAACGTAATCTCTGTCTTGCAAGCTACCCTGTGCGAGGGCTTGCACCAAAGTCCCTGTAACATTTCTTTTTCGTGAAAATCTATTTATAACTAGGACAGCCTCGTGCTACCGTTTACGCGTGCCGTTATGTACCTTATGTACTTGTACATAAGCCCGAGAGTCGGCTGTGCGGAGCGCGGAGGCTGTGCGTATATAGGTATGTATACTTTTTTTTCATAGTGGCTCTATTATATTGATTAGTAAGTCCCCTCCTTCCGGGTTTGCTCGAGTGTCTTGCTAGCGACCGTTTTCTCGGTTTGCCTTTGTTTTGGCGAAGTATTTAGTTCAGGGAATTTACGTGCACGTAAAACTCTGACAGGGTTCATCGGGTCGTTGGACGACTCGGTGTCTCACACGAAGAGAGAAAGAGAGACTTTTACGATGCACCTGTAAAGAATGAAAACTAGGTACAGCCTTAATTTAGAATTTAAAAGATTGGGCTTTCTTTTTAAACATTTGAACTTGATGAAAATATATAAAAAATCCTCTTGTTTTATCACAGAAGTGATTATAACTGCGTAAACATGACTGGCTATAGCTAAATAACTAATCAACCCAATAAGTTCTCAACAAAAACATTGAGTTAGGCGCTTTACATACATAACGTCCGTTTCGACGTTATTTTTGCACTGCGCAAATGTCAAATGGTTTGACAGAAGCATTTATCAACGCACCGTTGGGCATGCATCTACGTACCTATTTGTATGGGATGAAGGTGGAAATTCGCATTTTCCTAACGTAACGATAGCACAGCGCAAAAATAACGCCGAAACGAACGCTATGTGTGTATTTCGCCTGAGTGTTAGAAATATCTCAGTTCAGTACTTACAAGTTACAACACAAATTTACCTAAGACAGTTCTCAGTGAATCATATACAAGAGGTATAAGTAAATAGCTACACTCATTTAATATGCATCAGACAAACATCACGTAACTCAAAAATCAATTAACTATGTAATAAATGCGTTCAGTTTTATCCGTTCTAAGAATATGTTTGCATTAGTTCTTATCATATCATCATGATATAAAAAACAAATAAGGAATCAATGAATTGCTTATTAGAATCATAAGTTAGGTATTGTCTACCTGTTTATCTTAGACTGTTATTTCAACCATCATAACAACCACAACAGTCCACTGCTGGACATGGGTATTATTTGAACACCAAAAATATTGGTTTTAATATTGGCCTCATAAAAGAAAATAAGAAACTGAAAAAATTATCATGCATCGATCGGGGTTTGAAACCGGCCCGCATGGCATATTCAATATCTACACTAATATAATAAAGAGGAAACCTTTGTTTGTTTTTTTGTTTGTTTTTTTTGTATGTATGTAATCGATAAACTCCGAAACTACTGGACCGATTTCCAAAATTCTTTCGCCATTAGAAAGCTACAACATTCCTGAGTAACATAGGCTACTTTTTACCACGGGAAAATTCCTCATTTCCACGGGAAAACGGTTAACAGCGGGAAATATAGCGGATATTACCCAAATTAGCAAAACCGCTTTACCTATCTCCGCAAATTTTGGCACTGATGTTACTAGCATACTAAAGACGGACATGGACTACTTTTTGTCAGCCCTCGAGGATCTGGAGTACCTGATGAAAACCACCAGCATCCCATCTAAACTATTAGAGATGCGGTCATGGTTTCATAGAAAAATTTGTTCACCATGACAGGCCGCTTCTGCTGGCACATAGTAATCGAGGATCTGGAGTACCTGATGAAGACCACCAGCATCCCATCTAAACTATAAGAGATACGGTAATGGCTTCAAAGTAAAAGTTATTCAGCATGACGGGCCGCTTCTGCTGGCACATTTACATCTGCTGGAACGGAGTAATGGACGTTTTACTACGAGCAAAAATCCAATTACTACGGGAAAACAGGTAAGTAGCAGCGGGTGAAACCGCTGGGCGGGCCGCTAGTTTTATATAAACGGCTAGCCCCGTTTAACATGCTAAAACACTGGTTTTCTTAGCGATGCAAATATGAATTTTTTTCGGGTGAACAAATAAACATAAACGTATTTTCTAAATAGTTACTCGTAGGCCGTGCTACGAAAAACCATCTCTACATTTTTCAATATGTTTGCTCAAGTACATTCAATACACAGGTATTCCCTTCTTAAAACTGGCTCTACAACATTTCTTATTAGCAACTGCACTTTCTATAAAACAAGCTATTTGTAGTTTAAAATATGTCTTGCAAAGTTGCCAAGCCTATACGAGATCTGCGCAAAGGGATTCCCCCGCGAATATACCTAGCACTCACACATACGCAACACATACCTACAGTTACACACTGACATACACACACGCATACGTCACTGTCAGGTGTTGTAGTCAGGCATAATGAGAAATGACTAACTTGCATTTGGTGCTCTAGAAATGACTAAACTCGGAGTAAGAATTTGTGGTTAACTACGTAATTGCATTGTGGTAGAGTTCGGAATATTGAGTAAACGATAGTACAATATTTGTTCGAATTTGACCTTACTGTATTATCTATGAAAAGTGAAGTATCTGATGAACGTCTTTGTTATTGGTTATTGATAGTTTACAGTATTTGGTATAGGATTTCAAAAAAGTTTTGGTGTAGCTTCAGTACTTTATAGAGATTACGCGATGACGACGCTACCAAAAACACAGCCTTTTCCTTTTTTCTCTAGTCAAAGGCCTTTTCGCATGCATCTACGTATGCATTGTCGTAGCAGCTATTACTTTTCAACTATCATTGCCACGTAATAAAAAAATCTTTTTTTACGCAGTTGATATTAGAATTTCCCATTTTCTCATTTTATCTGCAACATTCCGGCAATCGTCCGTCGCGCGCGCAGCTCTTAATGAGACTAAAGTTGTGTACATATTGATAACAACGCTGATAAACATTTTTATCAAGACTCACAGCCATTGACATAACCTACAAATCAATTATCTACCGAGTGCTTTCTTGGAATCTGATATCGTTTTGATTCATTTACTTTAATTAACTATTAACTACTTACTTAATAATTGCAGTACATAATCGTTAATGGGATGATGGGAATTTAAAAAAAATGTGTATAAGTACTAATTTCATGGCGATAAACATGTTGTAAGTTGGTCAACATACAAATGACCATAATATGTTGATGTATTAAATTGGTAACTGTAAATGTTGATAGTACATTCATTGGAAACGGGAACAGATTTACATATCATCTTTATTTTGTAAACACATTCAGATAATGTGCTGCCGATAAGAAACCGAACATTCGCAAAAAAACAAATTGCAATGAAAGTGTAAACACATCTTTATTTTACTACGAAATACAGGTCACGGTATAAATACCGTTCGCGCGATCAAACTATATTCGTCTCTTTTTAACACGATAGAAAAGAAAAAGACGGACTGAGGAAAACGTACGGAAAAATCGTAAACAGAGTAATCAGACAGAACTAATCATTAAATCTATACTCGAATTGATATGAATGACTAAGAAAGTTGTTGACAAGTGATGCAACTTTTTCAGATTTTTTACGATATTTTGATGATATTTTCTACGACGCTGTTTTCTTATCTCGAAAGAAAAGCAAGAAAACAACTGATGTAGAGTGACAAGGCCTACCAGGGTAACATAAAAATTGGGTCAAGGCGATGGCAGTCTCCTTTGAAGGAAAAAAAGTGATAAACGACATTAGAGAAAAGTGTCTCCTGAATGTGAATGCGTCCGAAAATACACTTTTTACAAAAGAAAATGGTTTCAAGTAAAATAAAACAAAGATGTAGAATGCATTAGTACGAAAGAGAAAGTTTTGTACGGTTCCGGACGTAATTTGAACAATAATTTCAGCTTTTTAGCTGCAACTTCATTTTGTATTCTTCACATAAGTAGTTTTCTATCAGCTGTTAGGTTAGGATATCTTTCTGCCAAGAATGTATGCTCACTCACTCACACATACATACAGAGGCATGTAGAGTGCAAACACAATCGTTTCGGCCGGAATCAAGAAATTTGCGGCTGATTCATGTCATAATAGCAAATAGCGTGTGTGTAATCGACTATGATGTTTCTGAAACAGCACATCTGCTGAATCTTCGCAGAATTTTGTTCACCATATGGGCATTTTATTCAGTGAGAATGAAATATATTTCTGTGTATGCCGATAGTATGTTTATCAGCTCTTCAGTGAGCTTATGATATGCACGATCTAGACACTCGGCAGCGGTAGTGGTAAAAAAATGGCCGATGGCACCGTGTTTTTCATTATACCTTTAAGTTTAAATTATTGACTTGTTTTTATAAAATGCCCATAACTCGACACGTCTGAAGTCTTCTAGCACTCGAGATAAGTCTCTCTGCGGTGTACATCGTAAGCCTAGAGCAATGTAAAATCACGTCACCACACCGTTTTACCATGCAATGCAATAGTAACTGACAAACATTCTTTCGCATTCACAATATGGATAAGATAAGAGGTTTAGCAAACGCTATTACCCACATTTGTATGGGCCTGTATGGGTACAGGTGATAATTTATGCAAATGTATGGTAAATTATACTGAACAGTGGGTGATCGGGTTCGTGCTAACATTTGCACACAGTTCAACAACTTTTTGTTGATTTGTGGACTTGTGGTGACAAGCCTGTCTGGATGATCAAAAAACAAATAAATTGTAATCAAATCATAGGGGGGAATAAATAAAAGATGGTATAGGTATATCTTGATAAAAACGGAAAAAAAATATCGGTATATTGAAGAATACGGCAGGTCTCACTCCTAAAGTCCGTTGTTGCAAAAGAGATAGGTATATGGCATGCACCATAATAAAATAAGTGTCACCGAGGCTCACGCAAGTTTTTGCGTTGCTCCTACGTTAACGTCGGTTTTAAGTATGGGGCATTTGAAACTGGCTTGCATCTGAAAAATACGTAGCAACGGACATCAAGCCCCACGCCTCCTACAAAGTCAAGTTTTTGTATTTGTTTATTCCTCGCGATACCTAGAACCTATTAAACGCAGACACGTAGAGAATTTTTAAATCGACAATGACCTTTCGGATAATCTGGAACCTAAATCATAAACAACATAGAGTCGATTTTTGTGAAGTTGTAGGCTAGGCATTTGATGATATCTCTATGCTAATTTTTAATAAGTAGTCCATGCGTCATAGATATGCTCATGCATTTTTACGACAGAATATAATCCTTGAAAAAAGCGTCATAGTAAAATGACGTAAACGTGTCAAAGTGATAGCAAGAAAATTGTATTCATGTATAAAATCCACAAAAATGAGAAAGTAAGTTGGAAATCTCAAAATGTAACGTAGTTTCTAAGTTTTTGAGTTTCAGCACGAGCGCCTTCTCCCTAATTTATGGTTTTAGGCTGTGGATATTAGTCCTTGCCTTTGTAGATAACATTTGAAGTTAAAGAAAGCAATAAATTTAATACTGCATACAAATTGTAAAAATTATATATCAGTTTCTCAATCAGAAAAACCAAAAATGCAAATTCAAAAGCCAAAACCCAAATATCAAGTTTTGGACACAACAAAACGCATGCGAACCGGTTGCGATGACGCACGGGCGCCATCTGATACATAAAACACACAAACATATAAATATGTATGTAACACACATAACATAAACATGTGATGCCAAAAACCTGTTGCAATCACAACACTTCAGCCCTTCCTTCCAAACGACGCTAACTTTCGTAAACAAGTTTTTCTTATAGGCCTTGTTTTTTTCATACGTTTTTTGCATTAACGTGCTGGTTTTGCAAAACGACGACGGCGATTAACATTACAGATTTTGGTCAAAACTCGTTTGCTTGCTGACCGTTTTCAAATTTTATGTCTTTTGAGTTTCGTTTTGAGACGTCATAGCAATAAAATCTCACGTCTGCAAAATGAAACTCTATATTATAGTCAAAATTACAAACCTGCTTCTACTCTACAGTCTTCGAATTGCAAAAACTCGATTGTTTGAATATCAAATCAAAGATTTCGATGACACCTGAAATTCTACGACTGAACTTTACGTAAATAAGTTTTGTGTTTAAATACCTTTAATACCAGTACCTTTAACATTGTTCTGCATGTACGGTGACAAGGCGATCCTCTTGACAACCACCGGTTATGTCATCCGCCGGTTTGCCTACAAATTGACCGTTAAATGCGACGTTTATGTCAAGACCACAATGTTTACAGAACTATGAGAATTCCAGCTAACGACTGGTTCGGATTAAAACATTATAGGTGGCCATTTACACAGCTACAGTTAGATTAGAATGAGACAAATTTTGTACAGACATACCTAATCTACATCATGAAAACTACTTTTTTTTTCTTTCGTGTGGCAAACCAAGTCGACAAACGAGCTAAACTTTATTTTCAATATATTTTCAGAAATATTTTGAATACTGGCCCAAACTATCTACGAAACAATATGTGAATCTGGTTTTATATTTCGACCTACGATCCTTGGAGAAAGTTGTTTCAGTTTCATTGAGTGGTGCGCTTCTTAAATTATTCGCTGTTTTTTTACATCCTGTATGTTTTATTGATTTGGCGTGATAGAGTTCCTATGGTAGAGTACCTACCTACCTAATTGTTTAATGTTGTTTTTATAAGGTACACTAATGACCTGAGAACGTTTTATTGCATTTAAATGCATTTGACTGACTCATTGATACGTCATGCTTGATAAATTCAATTTGATGGGGTACGTGTAACAGCTTGTAAATTTTTATGTGTATAGGTAAATCAAAACATTTATCATTGATTTTAATTTTGAATTAAAATGACATAAGCAATAATATCTATTGCACGCATTGCATTGATAAACAAAGTGTACCTACACATTTTCGACAAACAAAAAAAAGTGTTTTCTAGGAATAATCAGTTGATCTTTCCATCACACACACGTTACGCCTCGATAGTGATTGCGGGGTAATCAGAATGATAAAGGCCGGGAAAATTCGTTCGTTATCGCCACATCTGACAAATATTTAAAACTCCTTTCAGAAACCCCTTGTATAGTCTGCTCTTGTATAAGTCTGCTTGATCTTTCAATCAGCTGATATTTTCCGATGGCTCCAGTCGATTGGCCTGTACTCGATATTCATGACACGGACCGAGGTGTCACAGTGTCGTGGTCATCGCAATTACATGCAGCCCTGAGTCCTGCAGAGGTCACGAGCCGACCTAGCAAACGCTCTTAAACAGCTTCAGATCGAATTATTACTGCCTCAATACTACAGGCTGTTTCCAATGAAACAATTATGCTGGACTAATATAAACTTCGCATCATTGCACAATATTTAAAAAAAGAATTGAGTTTGATAAAAAGAAATTAAACAAATAACAAGGTCAAGGCTAGTTCAAAGTAATTGATATAAACAAAATTTATCATATACGGGTAGCAGACGGAGTTCCCTAATAAACTGCCAATACTTTTGATAGAGCCTATTTAAAATATACCTAGATTGCAAAAATCCTTTTTAATAAAAATTTGTACCTGTCTACAGTCAAAGATTACAGCATTACCTCAGCAATAGATTTTAAAAGTTTCAAAGATAACTTAACATGAAATTCAGGTTCAAGCAAGATATTAGGTATGAGTTCTACCTTCAAAGGTAGGAATGCTAAATCATAAGATTAAAAAGTTGATTAACAAGATAGCATTAGGTACATTCAAAAAGAATACCTAAATTAATAATAATGTTGCCATGCTACTTAAATATCCTAACATCTGTTAAAGTTGCCTAGCGACAATGCTAATCAACTTGAACTTCCTGATGAGTTTGAATGCCATTTAACAAGTTTTTACCCGACGTAAGTTACTGACACAATTATGATTAACAGGTGGAAATATATACCTAATATATTTTCATATCAGAGACTGCAAAGTCAACTGTTGCCTCTCACCCTCTATTTTATGATTCTCGGTATAAATTAGTCATATCTTCTGAAATCATAACCGATATGTATGACTGACAAGTCCAGCGAATCATATCCTGTTCATTAACCACTAAAACTTTTGGTATCCCGCGATGCTCCTCACGTTCGATCCTTGGCCTACCTGACGCAGCCGATGCGCTGATACCTCGCAAGGCCACCGCGCGACCAGCCTCGGCTGCTCGCTGCGCGTACGCACACCGCATCCAAACTCGCGTGAATCACGACAATAAAGTTCATACGACAACAGAAGGTTAATGATACAGCAGGACGAAAAATAATAATACTTGTTTTTTGGAAGTTGAAGCTTGAAGGTTGAATTAAAGATTACGTGAACGATAGTAACAAAACAGAGTAGTTTGCGGAACTGGTTTGTTGTGTTTTGAAGTAAACATCATTACTCTAGCAACAAGATTACTTGAAGTTAGTTGAGCAAATATCAATAAAACAAATGATGGAGATGAGTCGGAAACAGGTCGCCATTGATCTGTGCGCATTGTCACAGTTCACAGTGAGGCAATCGATCAGGATGCGGCCGCGCGAACAATCGCACAGAAACATCCAATTACAGCAACTGGACGCAAAAAAACTCGGTCGTGCACGCCACCGCCGCCAATGCCATGAGCAGATTATGATGAATGATTGGCTAGGAAGGCATTTGATTTCAAAATCTAAAGCAAGATATATTTAAATCTAGATTTAAAATATTGTAATATAATCCTGTTTTTTAGTTTGATAGAGTTATGAGATCTGAGACAAAAGTCAATGCAAAATCATATATTATTTTTAAAGTTTTTACGTCGCTAGATCTTATAGTATTTTAGTTTATCTATTGAACATGTAATAGGTACCATTTGTACCAATAAGGTAATATATTTAATGGTACAGCACCTATTTAGTTATGTAATCATCCTCTACATACATTGTCTAAAGGACCGTATTTAATATTATTGAGTGTGTCTGTGTCAGGTTCAACTATAATCGTTGCAACAAGTAATCCTTGACTCTGAGTACTATTATCTGGACACTTTGCTTAAGAACTTGACATCATTCGCGGTATATATTTACATATGCCTTTTTGTTGTAGTTACACTTGAATGCGCAAAAAATTGTCATGTACTTTTAAGTACTAAATAAGAAAATATTCCAAAAGAGTAGAATCTAAAACACAGTGATAAAAAATATAAGTTTTGTACAAGAAACAAAAACAATAATAAAATATACATAGCTGGCTAATCTCAACTTCCATCTATATTATATTTATGTAGAAGCAAACGTTGAGAATCCATTTAATGAGGCTTAATTACACGATAGTCCATGTTATTAGTCCAGTTGAACTTGACTCGCAATTTTATGTCGATACAACGTGCAAACGCGAACCAATCACGGCTATGCATAATTATGAACAACTGCATCCAAGAAATACAACAAACCATGGCAACATATAAAATATTATTGATACCGAATAAAAATATGATGATGTTGAGTATGAAAAATATTGAACTATGACAAAACAAAAAATATAATTACTGCAATCATCGTCAAACATTGTCAATCTTTGACAATGTTTTTCTAAAAGAAATTCCTATCCGCAAAACCTATTTCAGAAGTCAAAATTATTATGTGTCTTGAGTTTCATATATTTAAAATGGCAGACTATGTTAATAAAAGTGCGCAAAATAGACGTGTATCATTTCTTATACATCCAATTAGTATAGATAACAATTTTATCAATGCGTCGCCATAAACATAGTTTAGTAAACACAAACATGTGTCAAAGTGGGAGATAGGCGATACTCTCTGACCCACAAGGCCGTGTCGGTCGTCTACTAGTGGACACACTCCACCGCCCCACGTTGTGAGAACAAAGCCGTCATTAGCCGTCAATCCAACGATAATGGTCTATTTACAGACACCTCTGTACTAGCTCACTACCCAAGGTTACTGGTAATCCTATTGATTCAGATAAGATGGAGGTTAATATAACAAATCCTAGCTGGTCTGAGTTCTAGTAATAGTTCTTTCACCTTTCAAAATCTTGCCTTTTCTTCTGTCAGTCCTCGATATAGGAATAAGTCTTGTCATGTATTTCACAAATTGGTATCTATTAGGAAACAGCACAACTTTAGCTCTTTGACTGGGAGACCAGTCCCACTTAAATTTTGCTCTCTTGAGACCTTGTAACATGATTTTAACCAAAACCTTCTCTTCTATTTCAGATTCGTGAAGCCCGACGCAGTAGCGAAGCTGTGGGGAGAGCTGAAGCAGAATGAGAACATGACCTTCGAGAAGTTCAGCCGCGCGATGCGCTACCACTACCGGCAGAACGTGCTGGTCTCCGTGCCCACCGCGCGCCTCGTCTACCAGTTCGGCACCAAGGGCCCCGACTTCCGCACCGACAACCCCAACTTCGCCAAAGTCAAATCAGAACTAGATAGCTACGATATGTACTCCTAGTTTTAATCTTGTAGGCTAATCTGTTGAAATCTCGCTCACGATGGTTGATGAATGTGTGAAGGCGTAGCATGAGCTATGAAGATAGGATAAAGTATAGATAGTTAATGTTTGAATCTGACTCGTTTCGACTTTGAAGAATGGTTCTGAATAGGATTAAGAGTATGACGATTGCAACGTTCGTGCTATCGCTGGTTCCGGACCTTGAGTGGACGCTCATGACAAAGTGCCAAAAGACTAAATTGATTTCCTTAGAGAATATAGCATGATTTCTAGTGTCAAATATTTTAGCTGCGTATTGCTCATGTAAATGCTAACGAAAGTAACAGGGTCAAATTACGTATGTCAATGTTTTTGATTTGTGATACGGTAGAGAATGGAGCGATTGGAATAGGCGATAGTGTGAGCAGTAGTGGCTCGGGAGCGCCGCTAGGTGTCGCTAGTGTAGTTAGCAGGCGTCGGCTGTAGTACGATGGTTGTCCGCAAGTTCCGTGGCATAATCCGTCAATTAATGGTTGTAAACCCCTGTTGAAGTGACCATATTCTTTCTTAAGTATTTTTTTTATTAATCGATTTTACCCATAACGAGATTCTTGTAGTAGTACTACGGAGTTTTGATAAGATATTTTTAATGTTTTGATTGTTGTTACCAATGCGAGAGTGAACATTAAAAGTATAGTTAAAGATTTGAATACATTCCAATTTTATTTATGTTGTTATCAGTAAGTTATTTAATAAGTTTTGAACTTAAATTAGGTAAGTTGAAGATGCCATACTGTCACAAGTATAAATTATGTACTTAATTATTGTTGTTCTAATTATATTCTTGATCATTTTCATTTGCTAGGTGTAGAATTTGTATCGTCTCGTCTTGAACAAAATTTTCATTTTTATTTAAAAGTCTCATCTCAGTGTTAGTTAAATAATTATTGTTAAGGAAAATTGGCGCAAATTTAAATGTGCAATAAAAATGACAAGACGAAGATCTGTAGGCCAAAGATTAGTTTTGAACAAAGTTGTATGATTACGATAAAATATAATTTTTTGACAATTTTATTATAGTGTAGGTTTAAGTTGGACTCTCAGGCAATTGCTGTGATGTAAGATAAATTTATGAATCATTGTTTTTCTCAATGCTGTATTTTAGTTTTTCTATTATTATCTTCATTAAGATTTAAATAAGATTTCTTCCTTACTTTTTTAGTATCACTTCATCACAAATGATTTACTTTAGCTATGTCGTTACCATATTTGCTTTTCTCTAAATAATATTTAGTACAAAGACTGTGTCTTACAATGCAACGATATTAATGAACAGAATAATATAATTAAATGTATATTTTGTCCTACTTGGGTGGTGACTAGGTTTTTTGATCCTTTGTACATACGCATTATCATCGTACATATGTAACCATATTTCCAAGTTTAGTACCTATCTAATGCTACCCTCAGTCAAAATGAATACATTATTTTGCTTTTCTAAGATTTTATTATTGTATTTTTAATTTTATTATATATAAATAGTGTGTCAATTAAGCTAGTCACTACCTCTTTTAATGCCAAGGAAATAACTTTATACAACGAGTGATAAATTAGTTTTTACTGTTCGGTATTCCTGTGCACTGACATAATATTTATTTCTTCTCTTAGCAGCACTTTGTTAGTTTTCCCAGAATATATGGAACAACATTATATATTTATGTATGGATATAAATATTTAAAGAATAACTATTATCCATTAAACCTTAAAATTGGCAAGATGTGCCACTAATATTTGAGTCGTAAATTTTATACTGAACTACTGAACAGTTATTATAATCGTTGTATGAAGTTATCCTTTATGTCAATTTTATACTACTCCCCTAAATTATTTTGAAACATATACTTACATGGTGCATAATTTTCCAGTACAGTAATAGTTAGTAAGTGTTGAAATTGTTCTCTACATAAGATACTTCATTCGCAACTCTACAGATTGTCGTACATCGCCGGCTTCCTGAGATGTTTCGGTAGATGGAAGTTATTGTTACGAGCAATGAATATCGATGTTTTGTAGAGCTGCGACCAGAGGTTATTTCGTAAAGTTACTTTATAGATGTAAGGTTTTGTTGTAACGTGCAATTTGTGACGTCATCATGACGTCACAGGAACTACGTGAAATAACAAGAGAATTATACGATTTATGAATGTGAATTATTTGTTTTATTAATATTATTATTAAAATAATACCCTCATATCCTCCTGTGTGGGGCGTACTGTATAGGACCCCTAATGTATGGTTCGGAATATACTTTTTATTAAAATAAAAAAATAATAAAATAGAATGGCTACAGATATTTAATAAAAAGGAAATAATGAAATGACGAACAGACCTGAAATACTATTATAAAGACGCTGATTCATGGTTGCATAATAGAGTCGCAGAAAATTTTAATAAATCCCCAAAATCGAAGAGCTATTTATTGCTTTCCGTGTACAGGCACGAAGTGAAAAAACTTGTTTATATAACATTTAAATAAAAAAATTCTTACCATCAGATTACCCTGTACCTAAATACCGATTTACCACTTTGCGTAAATAGATATTACTGCTGAAATAAATACGTTAAATACGTTTGATTTCAGTGTGGAGAAATTGTTCACTATCCTTTAACCATAAGTAGTTATGCGACAAATTTACGTATGTCTATATAATTTCTTATGAACTTTTTTTAATTTGCTCTGCAACGCATATTGAAGTTCATAGAATTTCATCTCTTGCACTGTACCATACATTATAATATTATAAATCTACTTTGCAATTTCCCTGCCATCTGTGGCGTGGCTCTAGAACTCGGTTAATCGCTTATTACCGCCATCTATTGGCATCGTATAGAACTGTTGTTGTGATGCGAAACTACCAGCTGTTTGGTTGTTTCTGCAGCGAGGACGACAAATTGGCTAAAAATGCACTAAGATGTCAATAGATGGCGTTACGAGAAAAACACTGCTGTTTAATAATATTTAAATTGAATAATGTAAGTATTTTTTGCATTCTCATTAGTTCACGTCTTAATGTATGGTTAACACTGACCTTGGACACTGACTTAACAAACTGTCGTACGTAACACACGAGGATCAAGTTTATTTATAACAGATACTAAAGTAAAATGGCTGATCCCACTAATATGACATCTTCGATTAGGTACCTACACGTCAAAGTTACGCAATTATCATTATTTATTTCATCTATCTAAGGTATTCAGCTATTCAGATATTCATTTTATTGGTATCTTTAAAAATACAGGTCATGTTATGTCATATACAATATTAAAACAATAAAAATAAAAATTCACAATAAAAATCAAAACTAATCTCTAGTTTACTTATGGTTATTTCCGCTATTTAAGGTTTATATTATGTACAGTCGCGTTCAAAATTGGAGACGATGACCTTTATTTAAGGTTTGATACCGCTTATATTCAGAAGTAGGATGATGTTAAAATATATATTATGCTGATAAAGTTTAGTAAGCTATATTTATCGGAATAAAATAACCAGTGTTCGTATGGAAATTGTAAAAGTTATTTTAATTAAACTATAAATGAAAGCTTTGGTCACCACTTTTGAACGCGACTGTACTTTATAAAAAAAACGTAGGTATAAAAAATAAAAAAATATATTTATTTCAATAAGTCACAACTTACATTGTCACTGGTTTCTAGGTTAAATACCTTTGTTACAGAATACAGTTGCATCTCCATGACTGTATTGAATAATACATGCCGTAAAATGCCTTATTCTTACGGAAAAATGAGTATAAAGAATACAAAGGACGTAACCATTTCTACAATAACGGATTGGGAGCCACTTGAGCTGAGATCGGAATTGGAAAACTTATTATTATTATTTTTACATCTTCTACGAACTAATTAACAAGTAAGTCGCGTAAACCTACCTACATAATAATTATAATTATAACCATATTTTCTAAAACTAAAGGTGAAGCGGATGCTCTCAAAATTTAAAAGGGTAAAATTTTACAAGTGAGCGATAGCCAGAACAACTTTCCCCTAGGAACATAGGTCGAAACTTAAAAAAATATGTTATGTCCCATCCCATAGTAAATTAAATCAGCTGATCGGCAATTTTGTATGGGAGGTCCAATCCAAATATTTTATTATTCATATTTCTACCTATGTTCCTTGGCGAAAGTTGTTTCTTATGACCAGCCCATCCTGAGGTTCCGGTAAATTTTCACCCCGTATAACTTTTAGACTCTGGTCTTGAAATTGAGGAAGGTTCCATCCTTCATCCTGAGCTGGAAGGTGGTTGGGTCCAGCTTGGCGGGGATGGCGGTGCGAGGACTCGGAGACACTTCCATGTGCTGGAGCAGCTGGAACGCCATGACTTTGATCTCGTAAAGAGCAAAGCGGACGCCTGGAAAGAGTAACCTGATGTAAGCTTTTTTGGACACAAGTATTTAATATTTAACAAGAATTATAAAATATAATCGATTTCAAATGGCAGACTATGACAGTGAACCACTTTTTCCAAAAAACACTGGTCATTGCAGAAAACTTCACATATAAAAAATGTTTTGAGACTGTATTATTTTGTGTCCATTTTTATAGTATTTTTTATGCAGGCGCTGTATCGTTAGCTAGGATAGATACTTATGATGAATCAATCAATTATCATCATGGTGTTTCCTTTTTGAAAAAGCTGTTAAATATCATAGGATCGTTACCCCTTGGAAGTTTATATATTCTTTGAAATAAGTACTGAAGTATAACTTGCTAAGGTAATATCGGAATCATAAACTAAAAGTCGAGTAGAAGAAGAAGAGCATTTTAAAAAAACTATAAATGATAGAATTTACCAATGCAGTGGCAGGAGAGACGCTAGCGCGTACAGATGTCACTCCGCCCGATGAAGGTCCACCGACTGGACCGAAACTATCGCGCAACGGCGATGAAACAAAATATGTTGTAAGTGCAAAAGTCCGTTTTTATATATAATTAAAGTTTACCAATGCAGTTCCGGGGTCCCAGACCGAAGGGCGAGTAGGAAGCGGGGTTGATTTTGTGTTTGTTTTCGTCAGAGAACCGCTCAGGGTCGAACTTCTCCGGGTCCGGGAAGTACTCGGGGTCGTGTTGGATGGCCCACGTCGGGATCTGGACGCCCTCGCCTTTGCGGATCTACGAATCACAGATATAATTTAAGTATATTTGCATGAAGAAAATATAGCGTGAAATTTTACTAGTGGCCGATAGCGAAAACTCAGAACCGGCTGGTGATAAGGAACAACTTTCCCCAAGAAACATAGGTCGTAACAATAGACACGGTACCTCCATACTGCGTATACAAAAAAGTTGTTCCGTGAAATTCAGTGACACATCGCGTATGACTATTTTGACATATCTTGACATAGTAAAACAAAACATATGCGAAATGAACCAAAAAATTGGCAGATCATAAGTGTGAAAGAGATATACTATAATTTGCTTCTAAAAATGATTAAGCGTTTTACAAACAGAAGTGCCAATATGATATTGCATGAAGTAATTGATGTTATTCGTACCTAATTTTCTATATTTCCTATTATAAGTGTATAGACACACTACGCCCTATATCCAATCGCGAATCCAGTCGCGTAAAGTAAGGCCAACCCGACGAGATAAAAAATGTAAACAAACCAGAAAGAGACAACTGACATTATCTAGACACACGGCAGTGTGTCCGCCAAGTTCGAGCAAAAAAAGCGACACACCGGCCGTGGGTTATATTACACGAACTATTTCGGGCCAAGTTCGACCCACCTATAACTCAAAATCTATTTTATCTACGCATATGAAATTTCTAGAATCTGTCGAGATCTACTTACTTATCTAAAATACAAAATTTCATTAATGTACCTATTGTAGGTCTTGAGATATTGACGTCAGAAAATCGCTATTTTTACTATACACTCACTGACTGACTGACTCACTCACTCACTCACTCATCAAAAACCTAGACCACTTCCAATGGTCGTATTGACTTGAAATTTGGCATGGAGGTAGGTCTTTAGGTCAAGGTAAAGGAAAAAATCTGAAAATGGCCAAGTGTGAGTCGGTTTTAAAATAATGAAGGTGTAAATTCATACCCTAAGCAACTAAAACAAAAATTTATCTATATCTTCCAATCGTCGTACCGACCTAAAATTCGTTACGAAGGTTTGTATTTAGTCAAAGTAAAGTATAAATGAGATATTTCCTTACCTAACTTAATCATAGGAAAAAGAAAATAAACCTTACAAAAATAATGAAATCCAAAACATAATGTGGCTGTTAAGTTCGATAATATTGGAATGCTTCGCCTATAAAAGAAGTGAGATCTAAATAAGTACCAAGTTCCATACACAGACCTCAGTTAAAAATAGTTACAGGAATGCACACTTGATTTTTCCAAACTGCGGAAAATCAAGTGTGCATTCCTGTAGGTAACTATTTTTAACTGAGGTCTGTGTATGGAACTTGGTACTTATTTAGATCTCACTTCTTTTATAGGCGAAGCATTCCAATATTATCGAACTTGGCAGCCTTTCACATTTATGTTTTGAGTGGGATACCATATTACAGATAAGGACAGATCGTCATAGCTGTCACCGAGTCATAGTAAAAGTGTTTACATTAATTATCTCGTTTCGTTGGCTATAGTAATTTTGATCGTAATGTATAGAGGCACTTATAAGGTTTTTCTAATAGATTAGCAGGTATTGTAGCTTAGATGTAGATTGTAGATGTAAGGGAGCGCACCTCCCCTCGCCACTCGCTTGGTGACGTGATTAGCACATTCCTCCATGCGTGTACTACCTGTGGCCTATGCATCGAAACTACAAGCTACAATTCTACAGGTGAAATTTGTTGTACATTGCGTAGTCGGTTAGCCATTATTATCCCATTATTAAACCGGCTACGCAATGTACATCGAATATCACCTATAGGATTGTAGCCTGTGGTTTCAAAAAACCGGGCACTGGCGTCATTAGTTTGAATTTATGTAATTTGTCTTTATGTAATAAATGATACTAGCATCATCATTAGGTACCTATTTCAAAAGAATAATAGAAAGAATAGGTTTTTAAAATTAATAATTGTTTTCAAATTACATTAACAACAATTTACACTCCCTCAAAAAAGCTTAGTTTATTTCTTATCTGCTTTATATTTACAACAATTCACATTCCCTCAAACAAGCTTAAATTGTGCCTTATATTTTCAAAAATTAACACTGCTTCAAACAAGCTTAGTTTATAAAATATTTGATTTTTTATTTATTTATAACTTTTTTATTTATACTATATTATAAAATATGCTACTTCCATAAAAAAATACATCAATGAAATAAAAACAATTTTTCTATTTAACCTACTGCCTTCTGCACTATCTGTTATTCTATGAGCTAACATCATCTTTGACCAAAACCGTGCACTATCTTTGTCGCATATATATGATGCATACATTTCTATCCCTTTCATCTTTCGCGAACTAGAATAACTGTTTTTAAATGTAAAACAATAGTAATTATTAATAACTTTCCTGTGATACGATATACCATTAGCTTTAAGAGCATTTCGGGGATGACTCGGACATTTTGCAAACACACAAGCAGGCATTTTGTATTTTTTTTTGGGATATTTTCGCTTGTACAGCTCATAGCCTGACCAAAGCCTGACTGACGCAAGACTGTCACATTGGTCTCCTGGAGACCAATTTGAAGGAACAACTTTTTGCTCAGGTGGCGTATCTACAACCTAGAACCTACATATAATATCATTGGGTCGTAATACGAAAAAAAAAAGTTGCCGATCAGCTGATTTGAGTTACCTACTATGGGAGGTCAAAATATTTTTTTCGTATTTCGACCTATGTTCCTTGGGAAAAATTGGTCCTCGGTCACTAGTAAAATTTCACCCGATATACTCAACTGTGGTATGGAATAGCCATCAGCCAAGAAAGTTTGAGGTAAAAGTATTAAAATTCTGAAACTTACGATATAATCTTCTGCTGCTTGGGGGTTTGGTTTGCCCAAATTGTAATCTCTAATGCAGAGTCGATCTAGCATGAGCGCTGCTGGCCATTTTCTCAGGGTTTCTGTAATTTCAGAAATTAAAACTATAGATACTGTGATCAAAGAGCATCAACAGGGCATAATATAAGACAAGAATGTCCCCCCCATAAACAGTAAAATAATCTTGGGTGAATATGTTTTTCATACAGAAACAATGAAATAAAGATAAAATTGTTAATAGGTAACTTAATGTCAGTCAAGGCTGCAACTGTCTAAATAAGTACTTAAAAATACAAAAAGTTATTACAGATTTTCAAATTTAGAAACTAATTAGACACTAGTGTGGATTCTTTTCGTAGGTTTATAACTTTTAGGTCAATAGCAGCGGGATTTTTTTATACAATGAATTTCATATATCACGTACCTGACACAACCATATCCAAGTACGTCATTTCCTGGATCGTAGTAAAGTTGATTTTCCCTCCGTGCTTGGCACTCACTTCTCTGATCTCCTCAACCAGCCTATCCTGGATCTCAGGCTGTAGAGCCAGCTCGTAAAGAAGGAAGGCCATGGTTGAAGAGACCGTTTCGAAGCCAGCGACGAAGAAGAGCACAGCTTGAGCTACCAGGGCGTCGTCATCCCATTCTGAAATAAAAGAAAAGATGAATACAAAATTTTGAAACACCTACAATCCTTGGTATACAATTTTAGAAAATTAAAAATTGTGAAAATCTCAATTGCAAATTTGCAAGTTTTCTAAAGGAGAATAGTTGTTTGATTCCGAAGCTGATCTTAGCGCAGTGGAAGCAAATTAAAGTTATCTTAAAATCTAAAACTAAATGGTCGATCAGCCTCGGAACAACATTTGACTACGATTCGTAGTGCTCTTTACTATAGCTAAATAAAATAAATTTAATGAGAGAATTTTTGTTCCGGAAAGTTTCCGGCCGAGAAATTCTTGTTTCCAAAGTTTACTTAAACAGGACCTAGCAGCGAATTGCTTACCGTGCGAATTATGACGCCGCCGTTTCCTTGTAAGTCTAGTTTTTGACAGGAAAAAAGGTATCAGGTTTTGAGGAAGACATTTGGATTGGATTTAGATACTAGACTTACTGCACCCGGGTACCAGCTCGCGTGGTACTCCGTCCAACAATTTTCACCAGCACTTGGGTTCACTATTGTTCATAGTTCGACATCAAATAATGTTTTAACACACAATAACAAAGATTTCTCCTGCACACTACTGGTTGCGACAGCAATGAGTTTGCTGTACAAAACGCAAAACTAAAAGATTTCTCCCGCATGAGAATTACCGGACGCGCGAGTGACTAAAAGTGAGGTTATATTTGCCGGCGGCCGCGTGGTATCGAACCGACTGACAATCAAAGCGCCGGAACCAAATCCACTTGGTTCACATCCCCACCGAACAGGGAAAACCACACGAGAAAACCGAAAGCACACTAAATTACACCATTTATAATTAAAATTCGCATCAACGATGCGGGCGCACGGCCACAGGACGAGACAATGACAAACAGTGTTGCCAGCGCCGTCTGCTAAAAAAGAAATGGGTCGAGACGCAAATCGCACCGCGCGCCCATTTGATACGAAACTAAACATTCACCCGCCCCGGACCGACCCATCGGTCCGCTCTATGCATGGCAGGCGTGATAATGTAGCTACTGCTCGCTTAAGGACTGAATCCCCCACCTGAACTTCTGCAACTCGAGGAGTGCCATCACTACCCGGAAACAGGTTGAGAATGCGCCCCCGGCGCCAACGCAGTGGCGGTAGGTTGGTATCCTTAACCAGAACGAGATCCCCAATGCAGGGGGGTTCAGTCCTGTCCGTCCACTTAAGGCGTTGCTGCAGAATGTGCAAGTACTCAAGCGACCAACGCTTCCAAAAGTTTTGAGTCATTTGCTGCAACAACTGATAACGCGACAAACGATTGCTATTCACCTCCGTATAGGGATATTCCGGCAAGGCGTTAAGTGGGCGGCCAATTAAGAAATGCCCTGGCGTCAGGGCCTCTAAATCATTTGGGTCTGAGCTGAGCGGACACAAAGGACGCGAATTGAGTACAGCCTCAATTTTACAAAACACGGTCGCCAGCTCCTCGAAAGTCAAAATTGTTAACCCTACAACGCGCAACAAATGCGTCTTAGCGGACTTTACAACCGCTTCAAAAATACCACCCCAGTGAGGGCACGCTGGTGGATCGAACACCCAGGCAATGCCCTGACGGGAGAGGCCCGTGCTGATGGCTTCTTCGTTCTCCCGTAAGAACGTTACAATTTCTTTCATACACCGATCAGCACCCTTAAAGTTGGTACCACAATCCGACCTGATCAGCGCTGGTCGCCCTCGTCGCGACGTAAATCTCTCCAGCGCTGCCAAAAAGGCCTCCGTAGAAAGGTCGGCCACGAGCTCCAAGTGGACGGCCTTGGTGGCTAGGCACACGAACACGCACAAGTACGCCTTGATAGACTTTGCGTTCCGCAGGCGTGATGCCTTTACCATGAAAGGGCCTGCGAAATCCGTTCCCACACCTGCAAACGTCCAGGCCTCCGTCACCCGGTTCGGTGGAAGATCTCCCATCTGTGGCTGCATTGTGGCTGCCTTCAAGCGGTAACAAGGCAAGCACCTTAACACAACGCTACGCACCGTTCGTCGTCCCGATAAGATCCAAAACTCGCGCTGTAGGATGGCCAATAGCGCATTACAGCCCGCGTGCGAGTTTTTCTCATGACGATCCCTGACTAAGAGCTCAACTAAGGGTCCCCTCCACGTCCATCCCTGAGCAGCCTGACCTCCTCTTCAAAATGTTCCGCCTGGACGACTCTAACTAATGAGCATAGAGCCGCATTTCGTTCCGCAGGCGAGAGGACAGGTGTAAAGTTCCGTTCTGCTTGAGGCTTCCTGCAGTTGTTCACGAACCGTTTGATCCAACCTGTCACCCCAAGAAGTTTGTCGAGGGTTGTATACCGTTCCTGCAAGAAAGCTGGGTTAGGCTTCGGTACGAGTTGCCCCACGTTCACTCGCAAACCTCGATCAGGTGGCCCAAGCGGCGCCCTGCACTCGTTGAATGGCCATTCCTGCGGCGACTCAGTCAGCCATTGAGGTCCCCACCACAGTGGGTGACTCACCAAATCAGGTGCCCTGCACCCGCGCGAAGCGCAGTCCGCTGGGTTCCATTCTCCCGGTACGTGCCTCCACACTAACGGAGTTTCCGACCCCGTAATCTGTGACACCCGATTTGCCACGAAAACCTCAAGTGTATGTACCGACGTCTGCAACCAGCATAGAACTATCCGACTGTCAGTCCACGCGTACACCGTTTCATCCAAGTTGATGGTACCACGCAGATTGCAGGTTACATGATTTAGCAAGCGCGCTAGAAGAGCTGCCCTGCCAATTCCAATTTGGGGATGGTCCATCTAGTTCTGACTGGTGCCACCTTACTTTTGGCCATAACCAGACGCACGTGCACAGTTCCCGTTGAACTTGCTGTCCGAAGGTATACAGCTGCCGCGTACCCTCGCTCCGAGGCGTCACAAAACCCATGTAGGGTAGCCTTACATCCCACCGATGGGACTAACTTGCGGGGTATCGCGATGTGCACAATCCCTGGTAAGGTGGTCACAAACTTGAGCCAATCCTTCAACAACTCTCCGGAGAGTTGGTCGTCCCATCCTAAGTTGGCTAGCCACAACCTTTGTAAGAAGCACTTCGCCATGAACGTAACCGGGGCGATCCATCCGTTAGGATCGAACGTTCTAGCGATTGTCGACAGTACCGACCGCTTAGTCCAAGTTTTCTCCAAAAGGTCGGGCTCGATCTTGTACGTGAATACGTCATGCGTTGGCCTATATTGCACCCCGAGGATGCCCAACGTGTTTGGATTGTCCGGGTTCTCAAAGAGGTGCGGGTCCTGATGGAACTCGCCTGGCAAACCGGCCAGTAGCTCTGGGCAACTGGACAACCATTTCCGCAACTCGTAACCTCCTGAACCCATGATCGCGATCAGCTCGTCTCGTAGAATTAGCGCCTGCTCCACGCTATCAGCACCCGTGCAGATATCGTCCACGTAGACGTCGCGATCCAGTACTGCTGCGGCTCGAGGGTATCTTACCCTTTCCTGTGCGGCCAACTCTCGCAGCGTACGTACTGCCAAATACGGACTTGGCTTAAGTCCATACGTCACCGTGTTAAGTTCGTATGTGACCATCGGCTCATCTGGGCTCTCACGCCACAAAATCAGCTGATACCGACGGTCATCCGGATGTATCATGGTTTGGCGAAACATCATTTTGACGTCTGCGACGAACGCTACCTGGTGTAACCGAAAGTCTGTGAGAATGTCCACAATGTCCCGGTTCAATTTAGGACCCGCGTGCAAACATTGGTTCACAGACACACCATTCGAGGTAGGAGCAGAACCGTCAAACACCACCCGTATTTTCGCCTCAGGTGACTTCAAGACAGCCAGGTGTGGAATGTAATAATGCTCGACACACCTCCAATCCAGGCTGGACACCGACATGTGACCCAATTGAATATATTCCCGCATGAATTCTATATACTTCTGCCGAAGTGCTGGGTCTCGCCTCATCTTCCGCTCCATTCCGAGTAGTCTCCGTTCCGCGAGCTGTCGCGAACTACCTAAAGCGGGGCGGTTTGGGAGAAAAGGTAGCCTGGTCACGAATCTGCCTGACGAGCATCTCGCAGTGTTGTATTGATAGAACAACTCGCACTCGTCATCCTCTGGCTTCCGTCTGTCCGCCGTGGGCGGCTCTTCAGACTCCCAAAACCTCTGCAGCACCTCTGACAGCACACTACCATAGAGGACCGGATCCCCTTCTGGTAGGTCCTGAGGTCTCCAAACTGGGCCGAAAACAACATACCCCCCTGTGGTATCTACGGCCACCAAACCAGTTTCCTGGAGTACCTTCTTCCTACTGCACCATAATCTCCGAGGACGTCTGACCCGAGAAGTACGTCCACCGTACCAGGAGTATCAAAATCAGGGTCAGCCAACTCCAACCCTGTGGTTAACCCTCGTACCGTTGGTGGTAACCTAACCTGAGGGAGTTTCCCAACCACTTCATCCAGCACCACGGCTGAGACTTGATAGCTGACCCCTGTACATGTGCTACCTAATTGTGAACTCAAAGTTCGTCTGACCCCGAATGTCAGGCACATTTAGGCCCCCGATGCCTACAGCTTCATCCTCACTTGGCTGTACATTTAGGCCTAGCCTACTCACCAGCTTACTCGATACAATACATCCCTGAGCCCCTGTATCCAGTAGGGCTCTTACTTGAATGGTCCGGCCACCGTATCCCCATACCCAAATCTTAGCCGTTGGCAAAAGTACCGTGATTGGACGGGGAGCCGAAGCTGATGAGTAGGCGGCGATTACCTAGCGGGAATCTAAACGCGGTGAGGCCGCGTCCCGCGGGGGTATCCCCTCGCTACCCAAACCCGTGTATGGGTCCCACTCCTGCTGGTAGGGAGGTCTGCCCATAAAGGCCATGGCTGGAGTTCTATAGTACCCCGACGGCAAACGTCCGTACCGAGGTTGCGCCTGTAGCCGCGGGTACTCAGGCATAGGTGGAGGCATGCGTGGGTCTTGAGACCCAACCAGGTGGCTCAAGCCCGCAGAATACTGCATGTACCCTGGTGGCTGCCTAGTGCTCCCCTGACACCCGCCCGTTTGATCCCGTACCTGGGATGGGTGTCCTTGGCCATGTTCCCGTGTCGTTCCTCCCCAATCCGGCACCTGCTGCCGTGGTGGGGATCGTCCCCACGTCCTTGGGTAATTGGGCTCCGTCTGTTGACGTCCCCTGCCTGTCCCTGTGACCGATGTGGAGGTGGGCTCCTCCTTGGAGGGGGTGGAGAGCGTTGCTCCCTCCCTTGGTGGGCAGGCTCCCTTCGCTGATCCGATCCAGCGCTGCCCCCGGCGCCTCCGGAGCGATTCATGCAGAGCAGCGGATGGTGTGCACCCTGGCAGTACCTACAGTTGGTGCTTGAAGGGCACTCTCGCACCTGATGCGGCCCCAGGCACCGAAAACACCAACGCCTCTGCTGTGCCACACCCCGTCTCCTCTGAACCCGCTGCGCCGCAAACTCCTGACACGCTGTCACCCCGTGGCCTGTCTCCCTGCAGTAGGCACACCCTGATTCCAATGCAGTGTTGTACCGCCTGGGTTGCCTACTGTTGCCTCCTCGCGCCGGTGCACCCGGCCGTTCCGGGTGGCGAGGGGCAGAGGTCTCCTTGCGTGGGGCTTCACCAGCCTGGACGTCCACTCGCCTGCTTTCGGCCTCGAGGAACGACTTCAGATCCTCGTAGGTCGGGAGGTGGACCGAGGACTTGCCCCCATGGATCTGCTCGAATCGAGCGACCATTTCGCTCGGCAGGCGGCGAAGCACTGTGTGGACCAAGATATAACCGTAGCCCGCCACTGGCAAACCCTGTCGCTCTAGTGCGCTGACCGCGACACTGACTGGGTGGAAGATTTTCTCGCGGAGGTCCGTACCTCGCGTTATGGTTGGTATTGACAGCCACTGGTCTAACAGCCTGTCTACAATCAGGCGCTTGTTTCGATACCGGTCGGTAAGGATCTTCCACGCCACCTCATAATTGCTATCCGAGACCGCCAAATGCGTCAGCAATTCATGAGGCTCTCCTTGTAGCCTGGACATCAGCTGAGCCATCTTGTACGCTGGCATTATGTCCGTCCGTGTGTGGACCACGCTGCTATACAGGTCCTCAAACGCCGGTTAGTCGGCGTAATCGCCTGCAAAGACTGGAACCGTAACAGGCGGAAGAGGCACCTGTAATCCTTGTCCTACTTTACCACGGAATGGCTTTTCCTTTCCGTCACGTCGCCTAGATATGTCCGCAGCTGCCTGCTCAATGTCCTGTGCCAGCTCCAAGCACTGGCTTACATCGCCCTCGACCAGCTCCTTATCTTCAGGGTTAGGAGCTTCCTCAAGGAGCATGAGGCACTCTGTGAGGTGTTCCGACACAACCCGAACCCGTTCATCTGCCTGTAGTGCACTTTTCATGAGCGCGTCCTCCCGGTCCTCGCGGCCGATCATTGCCGCTGTGGTAGTAAACCACCTTAATTCTGTCTTTATAGCAGCCTTATACCTGGCGATCGAGGGAGCCATGGTACCAACTTTTACACACTCGACTTAATAAAAACGAAAACCAATAAACAAATACCACAAAATAAATGTTAGTTGACTGGCCTAGACCTTACCGATAAGGTACCGTTCACTAGGCAAACAATACAGTCACAAAAAAAAACCGAAACAATATTTTCCAAAATTAATAAAATATGTGGGTAATATAAAAAACACGCTTAATACTAAATTACGGCTAACTATGTTGCAATAACGCAACCACGCTCTGCTACCAAAAAATATTTGATTCCGAAGCTGATCTTAGCGCAGTGGAAGCAAATTAAAGTTATCTTAAAATCTAAAACTAAATGGTCGATCAGCCTCGGAACAACATTTGACTACGATTCGTAGTGCTCTTTACTATAGCTAAATAAAATAAATTTAATGAGAGAATTTTTGTTCCGGAAAGTTTCCGGCCGAGAAATTCTTGTTTCCAAAGTCTACTTAAACAGGACCTAGCAGCGAATTGCTTACCGTGCGAATTATGACGCCGCCGTTTCCTTGTAAGTCTAGTTTTTGACAGGAAAAAAAGTATCAGGTTTTGAGGAAGACATTTGGATTGGATTTAGATACTAGACTTACTGCACCCGGGTACCAGCTCGCGTGGTACTCCGTCCAACAATTTTCACCAGCACTTGGGTTCACTATTGTTCATAGTTCGACATCAAATAATGTTTTAACACACAATAACAAAGATTTCTCCCGCACACTACTGGTTGCGACAGCAATGAGTTTGCTGTACAAAACGCAAAACTAAAAGATTTCTCCCGCATGAGAATTACCGGACGCGCGAGTGACTAAAAGTGAGGTTATATTTGCCGGCGGCCGCGTGGTATCGAACCGACTGACAATCAAAGCGCCGGAACCAAATCCACTTGGTTCACATCCCCACCGAACAGGGAAAACCACACGAGAAAACCGAAAGCACACTAAATTACACCATTTATAATTAAAATTCGCATCAACGATGCGGGCGCACGGCCACAGGACGAGACAATGACAAACAGTGTTGCCAGCGCCGTCTGCTAAAAAAGAAATGGGTCGAGACGCAAATCGCACCGCGCGCCCATTTGATACGAAACTAAACAATAGTTGTTGGTATTATTTTAACAGCGTTGCTTGAGAAAATTTCCCACCAATCATGGTGAGTATGGCATTCACCCCACAATAGAAGACTTGTTTCAACAGTGGAATGTTGTGGTTGTTTAGAAATGCAAAAATGTTTTACTGAATTTTTATTTGCAGTCTTAATTTTTTAGCAGGTTTGTACACTGACCTCGTGTAATGTTCTTCCCAGCAGAAAATTCTTCGACTGTCGCGAATCCAGCATCGGTATCATGCGTTTTCTCTTCTTGTTGCAGTTTTCCTATAAAAATACAGTAAAATTGTTTACCATAGTAATTTTTCTTTTCGTCACAAGCAAATATTTTTGTTTTTAATGATTTTCTACCAGATTTTCTGCCTCGCAATTGACTTTTCGCGTTTTAATTCTCCCTTTTTTTCAATAATTCATTACAATTTGATACTAGTTCATCATAAGATAGTAGTTATTAGTGGTAAATACTTTTAAAGGACATAAACATATCAGATAAAAAAATGTGTTTACAAAGTTGAAAGCCTGTTACTTATCTGATATTATTGTAGTTAACATATAAAACAACGCCGCCAACAGGACTTGGCCCAAATTAGATACTGGAAGTGCTCAGTGTTATTTGCTTATCATGATAGTACGATACATTAATTGTAGATATCTATCATACATTAGATATGTTAGCAGATGTATGTATGTACCTACCAATTTCAAAGTTTAAATAGATGGCACCGTCAGGGTAAAAATTAATAAGGATAGATTCAGTAGAAGAAAATATTAAGGTTACCTTTTCTTGCTTCCATGAGGAGATGGATCATGTCAGGGCGGTGGATGTTCAGTCTCTCCCGTTCCTCCATGGTGGACAACACTATGTTTCTGAAGAAGTTCTCCGATGGCTTGTCGAACAATTTTAGGTTGAACCACTGGAAACGCAACACCATTATTATTATTACACCAAAGTTCGATTAGATCACAACGATTGGATACAAGTTTACACAACAATTTTATTGTTTTGATTTAAATGAGACTGATACTGGCCGATATCGATTATTATCATTATTTTTGTTGAATTCACTGATTTAGGTGAGGTGAGGTTTAAATACGTACACATACAATAGTTTTCATCGTTTCGTTCGCGTGCTTAATATGGTTCTCGAAGACACAGCAGATATAAGTAGGCATAGAGCACTTACACGGACAGCCCAGGGGGTAATTGATGATATCAACATCACGAGTTGCTGCTTGAATTTGAAAGTGGCAGCGTGGGTGCCTTTCAAGTAGAATTCATTCTCCCTTTCGCTGTGGGAGTCCACCTTAAGACCGAAGGCACAGGAGGCAATGACGTCACAGGCGTAGCGTGCCATCAGATCTTTCGCATCCACTTCAACTTGACCCGCTGTAAAGAGCATAAGGTCAAATTTTAAAAGGGAATCCTGCCGCCCCGGAGTCTAAGTTAGACGGACGACACCCACATCATAAATTAATCATGTAAATCTTTCAAACTTTTCTTGTTTTTCGGCTAGTTCAATAATATTTCTTTCAGATGGGTTCGAAATTGATATTCTTTTTTTAAAAAACCATACAACTTACATTTTGAAGCACTGATGTTCTTCTTAAGGTTGAGTATCATCTGGTCTCCCACTTCTTCCATAAAGGGGATCATCTGACGCATCTTGGAGCCGGTGAATGCTGGGCTCAGGGTAGACCTCATGTCTTTCCATGTCTGACCTGTACATATTTAAAATATATTATTCAAATGCTAAGGAAGGAGTAGTGATTAATGGACAACTCTTGAATAATATACGATATGCTGATGACACCATTTTGCTCGCAAAAATTTTGGAAGACCTGCATTTTGTAGACCGTGTTGAAACTTTCAGCACTGCAGGTGAAAGATTCAAGATCACCGACTACCAGGCAGACGTAAAATATCTTGGCTCCAAAACCTTAGAGAGTGGTATGGAATGAGTATGTCGTTATTTCAAGTGCCGTTGATAAAATGAAAATTGCTATGATGATCGCCAACCTCCGGTAGGAGATGGTCCTCAACAAGAAGAAGATACAAAAGCTGCACTTTAGGTAAACTAAGCCGTATACTAGAATGTTACATGTGGTTCAGTCACCTCTCATGAAGAAGACGCCTTTGCCGAAGAGAGGGTTGATGTCAGGATCAAGATAGGTCTGGTGGTCGACAAAGTAGTCGAAGTCCTTGATTGTGATCTTTTTGATCAGTTCCATATCTCGGATGACCACTTTTGGATTGGTGAACTCGTAGGTGCCTATAAACCTGCGAACAAGAAAAACCAGTTGTTTAAAAATAGCGATATGTAATGTTTTTGGAAAACTTGCAGAGTTTTCTACAGCAGGCAGAAAAATTCTTATGTTAATTTTAGTGGCAGGATCGGGTCTTTGAAAGAATCGATGTCCCACACGAAAAAAAAATGTGGCATGATCATCCTTCAAAACAAATATGATATTTAAAATTATTATGAAGATTATTTTGTTCTGAACACATTTAGTTTGGATTTTATATGAATGCAATATGCAGCTCGTGTAATATACTCCCCATCAAAAAAATCGAGACACCTTCGTTTTCATAGTTGAATAAAATCTTAAATATATGAAACTGAAAGTTGAATACAGAAGGTTGATATTATGATTTAGAAACCTCGTAATATTCACTATTAAACGACATTAGATATTCATTCCAAAATAAACATATGTCTCAGATAATGTGATCCGTACAAAACGTTAAGTTGCAGAGCGTCTCGATTTTTCTGATGGGCAGTGTATTATAAAATCGTGACATTTTGGCGTGACATGTGTTGTGTATGTATGTAATGATGTAGGGTGCTCAAAATAACCGCTAGATCTTACGGTTTTTTCGAAATGGAAACGCGAAAAACCATGTTACAACGTCTAAATCAGCGATTTGTACTAGAATTTGTGTTTCTAAATTCTTGCATTAAAAATTGTTTGGAATTTTAGAACTCAGTTTTTTTTTATGTCGAGCGCAGTTCATCTGATTGTGTGACAAAAGGCAAATTTCACTCACTCTCTTAGATCCTCAAACTCTAGGTCCTCAACTAATACTCCATACACACTTAGCTGTCCCTCAGCATGCAAAAAAACTAAAATACAGGGTGTATTCAGACCATGAAACTGAACAACTTTCAACAAGATTTTTTAGGGAAACGAATAATTCAAACCATACAGTAAGTATCATTTGATATACATATTATACATGCTCTTCACTACCTATGGATCATAACATAAGTATTATGAATAAAATTGTTGCTGTGTCATGCGCAGGCGGTAGTAAAATAATTGAAGATCAACTGGTGTGTGAGCAGAAGGTCAATAGTGTCTCCGCAGCGTAGCGGCTTGTCCGAAATATCATCGAATTGATTTAATTTAGCGGCGGCACTACAACGTAAATATTGGTGGGCGCAATATAAAGAGACGGCTACAAAGAAACGTCACTATACTCACACATGTGAAACTAAAACGTCTTACCTAAACCGGCTATTAAAGTAGTTGAGTGTCAACCATAGGTGTCAACAGCGTTCGGTGGGGGCGGACGGCAAAACGACGTAAATATTTTTGTAGTGTGTCGTTCATGCAACAATAACGTTTTTGAAAATGGAAGGTAGCGAGGTTTTGTTTGCTCAAGATGGAAATTAAGAACACCTTTAATGCTATTACAGTGGTGTCCTTCTTAGTGCGGTCAAAGAACACATCCCGGCATTATACCCCCCTACCTACCCCTACCAATGTTACGCGGACCACACTTTGAGACGACGCAGCGTATAAAGGTCAGTAAAGGACAGTTCTCCGAATACTGATAGGGTGCACTCATACCACAAAACTGAACAACTGCCCATAAGAAAATATTTCAGGACACGTTATTTTTTTTACTTCCTATAGTAAATGCAGTCAGCTGATCGAGAATTTGTATAGGAGGTCAAAATAATATTTTATCTACACTCATTTCGTAATATTCGTTTTACAGAATTGAAAGTACGAACGTAATGAACTGCATTACGAATATACAGCCTTTAAAAAAAAACTTTCATACTACTGGCAGCTACATAAAGTAACTCGATTTCTAGTATTTCAAAAAAAATTAAACGAATTGACCCGCGTACCAAATTGTAATCTGTTCCAATTTGACACTGGCCAACAGTAAGTCAAATAAAAAAAAAACAAGTGTCACCCGGGCGCGGGACGACACTTGAAATTATGAGGACTTATTTATTATTAAATCTTTGCTTCAAATAATTTTTCGAATTAAAATTCACCGATAAATGCTTTTTAATTTTAAAAGTTGTTCAGTTTTTATGAGCCTCCATTTTAACGTTTAGTTAAAAAGTTACTTAAGTACAAAAGTCGTTCAGTTGGTGGTTCAGTAGATTGGCTTGGAATCGCCATAGTGCAGTGCGGAGGTTTGAATTATTTTTCATAGTTTTTCTTGTAGAGTGTAAATAAAATAGTGTATGCAACTGCATATAATTAGACTTTAGAATGCTCGTGTCAAACTATTATCATCTATCATAGATAAACAGACACTCTCATCCTAAAGCCTCTCATTATTAGGCAGTTGCATAAACTACTATTATACGTCTTCTGAAACTAAACAACGTACCTACGGGAAGTTTAATGTACACCCTATCAGTATTCGGAGAGCTGTCATTTACACCGCGTATGTACATAAATCAACTACTGATAATACTAAGGAAAACTGTTGTACACAGAGACAATAATGTCCGACGCGTGTTTGGTGCCCAGGAACATGTCCCCGCAGTTGCTGACAGGAAGACCGCAGGAGGGGTCTTGACCCCCCTCTTCTCGAACTTGGATAAGGTGTTCTATTCTAATAATCATCTAATTGATTCTACTGACCGTTCTTTAGGAAAACTGTTGTACAGAGAGACGATGATGTCCGACGCGTGTTTGGTGCCCAAGAACATGTCCCCCCAGTTGCCGAACGGGAAGACCGCCGGAGGGGCTTTGACCCCCCTCTTCTCGAACTTGGAGAAGGCGTTCTTGAAGTAGAGCACCAGGGCGGCCAGGGCGGCCACGCCCCATATCAGTAGCAGCAGCTTCCTTTAGAAGAAAATAAAATGACTTGACCATTGATCCTACTTACCGTTCTGTAGGAAACCTGTTGTACAGAGAGACGATGATGTCCGAGGCGTGTTTGGTGCCCAGGAACATGTCTCTCCAATTGCCGAACGGGAAGACCGCTGGAGGGGCCTTGACCCCCCTCTTCTCGAACTTGGAGAAGGCGTTCTTGAAGTAGAGCACCAGCGCGGTCAGGGCGGCCACGCCCCATATCAGTAACAACAGCATTCTGTGGGAGAAAATAAAATGGTCAATAAAGTGAGCATATGCAATAAGCAATGGTCAATAAGGTAAGTAGGCATAATCCCACCCAAAGGTTGCCTGGAAGAAATTACTACTCTAGCAATAAGGCCGCCTGTGTTGTACTTTGTCATTTCATTATGTTACATTGTTTTTATTTGTTTCTTGTACAATAAAGCATATTTTGTATGGTATTGTATTGCATATAATTCTTGAGTATATTTTTTTCGCCTGAGTAAAAGTAGAGCAGTTTTTGTGTTATTTGAATGAAGTGTGATATAAGTAAAGTTAATATCAGAACTTCTTTGTTAGTTAAATAGGCCTACAAATTTAAAAAATATTATACTTTATTATATTTATTAATATTCAAATAAACATGAAATTAAATTAAATTATAAATATTTTAGTATTTAGAGATAATTAAGTATTGTTTAAATATTCGAAAATTATGCTTTATTATATTTATTAATATACTTTATTGATTTATACCTTTCATTTATAATTAAACCTACAGTTAGTATTGAAAGTCGAAAGAGCAGTTTTCTTGCAGCTTTACATTTGAGGGTTACCATTTTCACACATGGTAATACTGCCGTCGTTAAAAAAAATAGACTTATTTATAAACAATTCTTTGGGGTTAGTTGAAGGGTTAGTTTCATCAAAAAACGCCTATTGTCATGTAACTGGCAACACTCAACAGTCAAATGGTTCCCTAAACTTTCAAAACAAACTACACGTACCAACCACTTGTTACAAAACAAAACAACCAATAAAGCTCCCATTCAAATTGAGTTCATTTTGTATGGGAGGTACAATTTGTTTTTCATTTTTCGACCCATGTTCCAAAGCTGTACAGTTTTATGAGTACCTTGACCTCCTGTCAGCTTTATTGGTTGTTTTGTAAATTGTAACCCAGTACATAGGTAAATACATAAAAAACAAGTAAAAGTCATACGCACCTACTGAAAAAGTAATTGCAATTATTGTTTACAAATACTGATTCACACCGAATATTTTACTTCGTGACGTATTGTTTCCTCCACGTTACTTTTATACAACACTATAGATAACAAAAAGCCGGTTCCTTACGTAACGACGTTCGTGAGTAACCATTCGTGAGCAACTGATTGGAACCCGCGGGGGCAGCCTAATAAAGTCACTACGTTGTGACTGAGTCAACTATCATGATGATGAAGCCATTTATGAGGATCTCTAAAGTTACGAGGTGATCACTCGTGATGTCCATTGCTGCGGTGTTTTACCGCCGTAACGCATGCCGAGTGATGCCGGCTTAGAATGTCATCACCCCATATCTTTCCCGTGGGTGTCGTAAGAGGCGACTAAGGGATAAAATCATCCAGGGGTTCAATCCCTGGATGAATTTCGCAATTGCATTGCAACATCTTGCATTGCGCTCAACAACCCGCCTGCCAAGCGTGGTGAGTATGGAAAATAACCCCCTACTTGGGGGAGGCCCATGTTCAGCAGTGGACTTTATTGTGGCTGTTATGATGATGATGATGAACGCATGCGTGGAAATGCGAATTTCCACCTTATTTCAATACAAATTCGGCGTCGGATATTAAATAGGTAAGTATTCAATATCAAGCATCATCGTCATGGTAGCGTGTATCACAATATGATATTAGTATGCTGCGCCGCCGCACGGTTTGACGAACGCATTGTATTGTTTTCTTTAATGCACTCACAGCGCTTATTATTTTCATAAATTGAAAATGAGAAAATTGAAAAATTCACTAGCGACCGCCGGGACGGTACGGTATGGACGGACAGGAGGGCTGGCGGTCGCTAGCGAATTTTTCAATTTTCTCATTTTTAATTTATGAGAATGAAGTGAAAATTCATATATTCCTAACGCATGCCTAACGGCGATAAAATAGCGCAGCAATCGACAGCACGTGTGATCCTCGCCTAAGTGTAGAGATCCAAAATCTAGCTTCATCATTATGATAGTCGATTCGGTCACAAATTAAGTATCGGCGGGCGCTCTATACAGAGAGACGGTTACAAGGAAAGGTCTCTACACTCACACAGACATCTACCCGCTGTTGTTTACCTTCAAACCGTAGTTGTGTTGAGTGTCAATTTCAACGGCGGTCGGTGTACGCGGACGGCAAAATGACGTCCTTCTGATTTTTTTAACGAGGCACCAGGGTTAAACTTATTATTTAGCTACACACGTTAAGCCGTCGGTCCCGGTTGCTGTCTATGATGGCGGTCGTTACACAACCATGTCAGAGGCCTGCTACTTGCAGTCATCATCATTGGCCTCATACGTCTGTGGCAGACGATTTATTCAGTGTCTGAGGCAAGATTTTTCATGGCTGTATAAGCCGATACGGGAGCGGCATGACTTTCCGCACGCTCTACAAACGAAGGTGGAATTGGAGACTGGCACATGCATGTTTAGATGTCGTTTTTGCCTTTTGTTTGCGAGACCAGCGAACCAGGCATCATCGTGAGCTTTACGCCCATCATACACACGCTTTCTCCATACATCCCTATTCTCAGCAAGCTTCTCCCAGCTTTGATGGTCGATGTCAAACGCAGCCATATCCCGTTTGGCGCAATCTTTGAAACGTAGCATCGGTCTCCCTACTCCTCTTTTGGCGTTAGCTATGGCGCCAAGCAGGACACGCCGCGGTAGACGCGAAGGTTCCATGCGGTACACATGCCCTAGCCACCGCCTACCCTACCCTAGTACTATTATATATTCTGTGCCACCGCAATCGTCTCTGCTTAAGCAAAGCGGCAAAGCTAGGCAGCTGTGCAATTTCTAGAACTCGCTCGTTTGTGACTCTGTCCTGCCAGGTTATATGCAAGATGTTTCTTACGCAGCGCATATGAAAGGCAGTAGGCGGTTGAAAAACTCTGACAAAAGGGTTCATCGGGTCGTTGAACGACTCGGTATCCCACACGAAACGAGAGAGACAGAGAGCTACACACTGACTGCTTATTATATCACACTTACACCATAACACACTAAAACATACTTATTTGCACTTGCGAGTCGTCATTTTGCCGTTCGCCTGCACCGAACACGTTGACATTCAACATCCAACTACTAGCCGGTTTGAGACGGTTTGGGTTTGCGTAAACGACGGCGTGTAGATTTCTGAGTGTAGTGACGTTTCCTTCTAGCCGTCTCTCTGTGTTTATCACCCGCCAATACTTGTTGCGTTAGTAACAACCTGTTTATTTTCAAAACACAATATTTGTTACGATACAAATTTTATCACTGATTAGGTGAACTAAACATAACCGATAAAATCCGGTGTTTGGACTTCCCAATTTCAATACTACACTAATCTGCACTAATATTATAAAGAAGAATGATTTGTTTGTTTGTTTAGTTAAATTTCGAAACTAACGAACCGATTTGAAAAATTCTTTCACTGTTGAAAATCTTCAATATGTTATGTAACATAGGCTACTTTTTACAATGGAAAAATATTTTGTTCCCACGGGAAAATAGTTAAGTTTGGGCAAACCGCTCGACTGAAGAGCACACACCGGGCCCGTATGCCTGACGTGCACGTCATCACGCGCGTAGAGATGAAGTTGTATCGAATGGGATTGTATGAGAGAGGCCGCACTCTGCCTGCGTATATTTTTTGGATTATAAAATATTTGTTTACCACAGGCGACACTGCGGGGCAGACATTAGTAGTCTAGTCAGAGACTAGTGGGGTCAGAGTCTACTCATAAAGTCATATCCAGGCTTCATCAGCACTTATAAAGTGCTTCCTCAGAGTGACTATACTTGATGAAACTGATCCTTTTGTGGCGCAACTTAATAGTATTATTCAATTTACTACGAAATCTCAAATCAACCAATCTTAAATTATTTTAAATCTTTGGCGATATAAAGTAGGTAGGTCCTAAACGTCACGTATGCGTCTGTCTAACGTAATGCATACAAGAAATAATGCAACGCAAGTTTCTGCGTTGCGTCATTTTAACGTCAGATTTTAGTTAAGTATTGCGTTATACGTAAAATGAAATTCAATAGTCCCGGACCGGATGACATTCCGACGGAAACACTTGAAATTGGTGAACCAATCCTTCTTCCGCATATTAAAAACCTATTTAATTCCATATTACAAACCGGAAAAATACCAGAACGAATGTGTCATTCCGAAATAATTCTTCTGCACAAAAAGGGCGACAGGTCAGATAGTCTTGTCTCGCACTTATACAAAGCGTTAATTAAGGATATAGAACGCCGCATATGTGGCCTACTTGACCTAGCCCAACCACCGGAGCAAGCCGGTTTTCGCCCCGATCTGTCAACAATGGATCACCTTCACGCACTGAACCAAATCACAGAAAAACACCATGAATATCAACTACCCCTATATTTGGCATTTGTCGATTATTCTAAAGATTTCGATAGTTTAACTCATGATTCCATATTCTAGGCTTTAAAAAACCAAAACATTCATTCTTCATAAGTACATTATTTTAATAAAAAATATTTATAAAAGTAGTACAGCAGCAGTAAAGTTACAACATTCTGGACCAGCATTCACCATTCAGAGGCGTAAATCAACTCTGGAGGAGGTGTTTCAGGATTTGAATCTATAATGGGAAAACAAGGGTATTAGAATCGGCAATGGATTCAAATCCTTTTTTCCCATTATGAAAAACAAGACAATATCGATGATATTGTCTTGTTTTCATCTTCTGATCTGCAAGAAATGCTTCAAGATCTGAGCAAGGCAAGCCTTGAGGTTGAGGAATATGTCAATGGGCAGAGAATTGCATATGTAGTCTCTTTCCAGGCGAGGCAAGACAAAAAAATCGAGAGACGAATCGAAAACGCCCGGAAGAGCTATTGGTCTATGAAGGAGTTTATGAAGGGCAACCTTCCATTTACACTGAAGCGCAAACTCATGAACATGTGCATTCTTCTCATCCTTACCTACGGCGCTCAAACTTGGTCTCTGACTGACATCCAGAAGTACAAACTCAAAGTCTGTCAACGAAGCATGGAGCGCAGCATACTCGGGGTCAGGTTAATTGACCGAGTCAGAAATACGACGCTGCGCACACAAATAGTCGACGTAGGTCAGAAGGCAGCAAATCTCAAGTGGAATTTTTTGGGCTGGACATGTCGCCAGAATGCCTGCTACACTATGGGCAAAAATAACAACTACTTGGGTCCCTCCTAATGCAAAACGACCACGTCGTCCACGAAAAAGGAGAAAAGACGAATTACTTGCGTACGCACAAAACTGGGAAAAGTGGAAGAAGGAGAGGCCTTTGCCCTGCAGTGGGACATGTCTGGCTCAAAATAATAATAATAATAATCTGACAGACAGTGTAAAGTAAGTAGAGTACTTATTGACATGGGCATTGGTGCCTTCTTTTTCAGAGGGGATGGCCTTTTTAGTTTCGTCAAGTCTGTCTGTCTGTATATCTGTATGCCGCACCCTCATAACTCCGTCAGTTTTGGAGCTATCGACATGAAATTTGGTGTGAAGATAGATCGTGATGACTCAAATTTAGAAATTCTGAGAAAAAAATATTTCAAATGATTTTTGGAAATCCCATACAAGTGAAAGGGGGGCAAATTTTTTTTTTATCCTGTAATATTGTGTAGGGTGTCGTTGAATAGGTCTTTTAAAACTAAGGGGAAGTTTCTATGGAACAAAGTCACTAAAATGTTTCTGTCTCGAGATATTTGCTTTTAAAAGGGGCGTTTTTGAGCCATAATTTGTTCCAGCTGTAACTCCTAAAGTATAAACGATAAAATTTTGAACAAAATATGAAATATACTTCTCAATTTAAAGTTACCATGAAAACTATAACGGAAACTGTATCACTACAGTTTTGAGCGAAATAAAAGCTTTTCAATTTGCGGTTGGTAACCATACCTACAGCTGCATACAAACCAGCAACCAAATTAAGTTTGTATGTAACTCTGAAAAACCTGATATTTACTTAAACGTTGACTACGAAACCCTATCTGTGTTCGTTTCTGACACGCTCTTGGCCGGTTTTTTCGTTTTTATTGTAGGTATGTAAGTGGGACATAATTTATTATAAAAAAGGTATTTTATACTATACAGAAAGAAATAACTGGTTAAGACTGTGTTAGACACGCTCATAATAAGGTTTCATAATTCTACGTTGAAAATAGTAAAATAATATTTGAACTAGCATTGGGCCGTTAGCGGTTAACCAGCAGCAAATAATTTTCCTATGGGAAAAAGTCATTTTCTCGGTATGTGTTATACATACCGAGTATGTGTTATGTTACTCGGTATGTGTTATGCCGTGTGGTGCCGGCAGAGTAGAATAGCACCACTTCCTCTCTTCCCTTGGGGGTCGTAAGAGGCGACCGAGGGATAAACCCGACCCAAACAGCCAGGGCCAACCGTATGGTGGCGGTTAATCCACCACAAAAGCATTCCCAAGGAGGGTTGACGTCTAGTAGGCGGCCGGTCGTAAAATTAAGCCAAATCCTTTACATACAGGGTGGACCATCCAATGACGTCAATAGACAAACTTTAAATTACATATACACTGAGAGGTATCCGAATCACCCCCATGTATGTTCTGCGATTTTTTATAGTTTCGTAGTTATTCAGCTTAAAAAATTGTATGGACAAAATATTAATGGCCGTTTTTTTTATAATTTTTTTTGAACGATAGAATGAAAAAATCATTAAGATTATGCTGCACATACAGCCGCTCGAAAAGTGCTATGACAGAATTAAAAAAAATATGAAGAAAGTCCTGCCAGTCGAAATATTCCCATACAACACAACTCGAAGATTGCAATGTAAACATTTTCTAAACCAAACGATTTTACTGCCATCTGTGGCGTGACCCTAGAAATCAGTGAACCATAAGTATATTATCGCCGCCATTCCTTGGCATTGTAAAGAATATAAAAATATAAAACCACTATTCTGGGTTTAGCAGGGTTTTATAGCAAAGACGACGACGTACCTATGTATGGCTGAAAATTCACTAAAGTTTCAATAGATGGCGTTACGAATAAAATACATGATTTTTGATAATAATTTATTGATTCAGTTGGTTTTAGCAATTTAATACGAACAAAATAATTCTTGTAGCATGCTGAATGTACCTACCGCTATGGCGTGGTTAATTTAAAGACAAATCATAATAAAAACAAATAAAAAACATACATAATTGATAAAAAAATTACTTTGTAAACATTTTACGTTATTTATTAATAATAAGAATAATATTTATTAATTTGACAACTTACGGTCCAATTTGTTTTTAGTACTACACGGCACACTTAATAACTATGTTAGACAGACTAAACAACGAAAATAAAAAAAAATACGTACAAAGCATAAAAAATTAAATAAAAAGCATAAAAATAAAGATTATTTTTATTCGGTAGTATTAAATTAATGAATTGAAGTTTTGTATTTACTCTTTACAGCATGGAATATGTTTCTTTCTAATAGTAGTTTATGCAACTGCCTAATAATGAGAGGCACAGACACGAGCATTCTAAAGCCTAATTATTTGCAGTTGCATACACTATTTTATCTACACTCTACAAGAAAAACTATGAAAAATAATTCAAACCTCCGCACTGCACTATGGCGATTGCAAGCCTATCTACTGAACCACCAACTGAACGACTTTTGTACATAAGTAACTTTTTAACTAAACGTTAAAATGGAGGCTCATAAAAACTGAACCACTTTTAAAATTAAATAGCATTTATCGGTGAATTTTAATTCGAAAAATGATTTGAAGCAAAGATTTAATAATAAATAAGTCCTCATAATTTTAAGTGTCGTCCCGCCGCGGGTGACACTTGTTTTTTTTTTCATTCGACTTACTGATGGCCAGTGTCAAATTGGAACAGATTACAATTTGGTACGCGGGTCAATTTGTTTAATTTTTTTTCAAATACTAGAAATCGAGTTACTTTATGTAGCTGCCAGTAGTATGAAAGTTTTTTTTTAAAGGCTGTATATTCGTAATGCAGTTCATTACGTTCGTACTTTCGATTCTGTAAAACGAATATTACGAACTGAGTGTAGATAAACTTCTTTTTAAAACAGTTACATTTATAAAAGTAAAAAGGCTGATCCTACTAATGTCATTTTTATATTTACACCTCAAAGGCTCAAAGGAAGGCAATAATACTTCTAGGTATAACACTACCCGACGAACGTGTACAAAGTTATTGATGAATGTAGATGTAGAGGCGAAAGAATTATCCAAAGAACGTAGCAAGTGGAAAGAAGTATTCTCAGTCTATCCCTCCCTCTGGTAAAGTAGCGTGATTTATGTTTGTACGTAATACGGAACATAGTAAGTAAAAATTAGATAGAAAACTTCCCTGCGTGCATCTCCGACAAGCGTAGTGAACGGTGCCCACGTTGATTGTCTCTTTGGATTTTAAGGCGAGAAATAAACGTAACATCCGTTTGTGCGTTATTTTGCGCAATGCATGCGTTGGGCCAGACGAAGTTCGACCTTATTTTCATACCAATATTGTTTTACATAAACCGTATTTGTATGCAAATAAGGTGAGAAATCATGCTTTTCAAAAGCAACGAATAGCGCTGCGCAAAAATAACGCACCAACGGAGCGCCTTAGGCTTATGCCGGATGCTAGGCGCTTTACACTAATAACGGCTGTTTTGACTTGTCATTGAAATTGACAGATGCATCGGTCGACGGCTCGACGCACCTTTCGGTATTTATATGGGATTAAAGTTGAAATTCACATTATCCTAACGCAGCGCAAAAATAAAGTCGAAACGGACATTATGTGTGTAAAGCGCCTATCCGGATGTCTCTATAATATGTCCCGATATGTACTGATAGTCATTTGATAAATTTAGGAGCATTAAGACCCATTTTCATATTTATACTAATGCAAATATGAATAAGAATATAACATTTTTTATAAAAAGTCAAATAAGTATAAATTTAATGAAAATATAATTTGTTTTGTAGTCATAAATTAACAGTACAATATTCATCACAGAAACTCTCAAGTTCTGATTTTGAAATTAAGATGGGTTCCTCCTTTCAGCCACAGTTGGAAGGTGGAGGGCTCGAGTTCCGCGGGGATGGTGGTGCGAGCGCTTGGAGACAGTTCCATGTGCTGCAGCAGCTGGTACGCCATCACCTTCATCTCATACAGCGCGAAGCGGGACCCTGTAAGAGCACATACGTATACAGGGTGGATCGTAGAGTGACGTCAATAAAAAGAAATTAGATTCCTCACATGTATGTTCCGCGATTATTTTTAGTTTCCGAGTTATACAACATTTAAAGTTGTATAAGTTGTATTGCCGGCCTAGAATAGCATCACCCCAATTCTGCCTGTGGGTGTCGTAAAAAGCGACTAAGGGATAATTATCCAGGGAATGGGCAGCAGCGTTCCCTGTTAATTAAACATCTTGCCCTGCGCTCGCCAATCCGCCTGCCAAGAGTGGTGAGTATGGCAATACTCCCCAATATGGGGGAGGCTCATGTCCAGCAGTGGACTGTAGTGGCTGTTAAGGTAAGGTAAAGTTGTATGGGAAAAACTCGAATGGCAGACATTTTCTCTTTTTTTTTGTACGCAAAAGAAGTACAAATCATACAGATTGTGCTTGAAATAAACCGCGCAAAAAGCCCTTATACGGAAGTAAAAAAAAGTAAAGGATTTTTTTTTTCATACAACTTTAAAAGTTGAATAACTCGGAAACTAAAAATAATCGCGGAATATACATGGGGTATTTTCGAATACCCCAAGATGTGAGGAATCTAATTTCTTTTTATTGACGTCACTCTATGGTCCACCCTGTATAAATACATATATATCACGCCTGAACCTCTTGCAGGGTAGGCAGAGCGTAAACGGCTGTAAAAACGGCCATTTAAACCACAACTGGCAAAAGTTTGACAGTCGTTTAGAAAACTGTATCGCCATATTGAAAGGTTTTCAGTCTATCGCCTAAAAATTCAACATACTCTTAAATTCTTTAGTCGCTTAATAAGACGCCCACGGGAAAGATATGGGGTGATATTTCTAAGGCCGCACCACACCACACGGCTGTGAGAGGATTTTGATGTTAAATGGTGATAAAAAAGGTAAGTTGGTAATTGGGGGCAGAGTGGTAGTCGGAAAAAACACTTTCTCTGAAGTTGAAGCTTGATGATTTCATGTGGTAGATTTAAAGTTCTCTCCTCCCCATATTCAAAGATGCCATCTTATTTTGAAAAACGGATTTAGTGAAGTCCTTAACGGGACGACCTCACAGAAAGAGGGCGAATTCCCACTTCGGCTGAATACCCCAAAGTCAAGATATTGAAGTAAACAACGAATTTAAGGTAAGATAAAATCAAGCAGGATGACCTCTGAATTTGGCCAAAACTTAGCTTTTGTGTTGGTACACATTAACGTAAAGGTCTGGTTTTCAAAAGAAAATTGATGTAAATAAATATAAAACAAATAATTTAAAGACACTCCTGCTTTTATAGAAAAATTGCTTTAAAAAGTACAAAACTAGTTATGGATTTGGTTTGGCAATCGTGTAATAATCGGAGAGTAGGTAACGAAATAAACACTCTACGAGGAATTAAAAAAGATACCCACATGAAAGAAAAATACTAGAAGGATGAAACTTACCCAAGCAAGTCCTGGGTCCTAAACCGAAGGGCGAATAGGAAAAGGGATTGATTTGGTGTTTGTTTGTCTCAGACCACCGTTCAGGGTCGAACTTGTTCGGGTCCGGGAAGTACTGGGGGTCGTAGTGGATTGAAAACGTAGGGATTAGAACACCTTCTCCTTTGCGGACCTACAAATCGGAATGTAGATATCATATGCAGAAAATAGACAATATATAAGGTCCTATTAAATTCACTGCAAATATTTTAAGGGCATGCGTAAATATGTATAAGAAAAACATCTAAGGCATTTTAAAAAAAATCTACAAGCTAGATTTTTCTTTTCATTTTCAAACAAACTTTTTAATTAATTATGTGAACATCCTTTGACTGACCCGACTGATGTCCCGCCACGTTGACTTACACGGCACGCACACTGACTTTTTTAGTTAAATAAATGCAATTTTCTCAAAAACTAGCGTGTAGATTTCTTCTTTCTATATTTTATTTGATCTGCCCCTAAAATATATGCAGTGAATTTAATAGGACCTTATATACTTATAGTGTTTCGTGGTATAGAATAGAAAAACCTAAGTAAGTATGAGAATATCACAAGCTGAGAAAATTAAACTTACGATGAAATCTTCCGTAGCTTGGGGGTTCGGTTTGCCCAAGTTGTAATCTTTGACGCAGCGTCGATCTACGAACTGGACTGCTGGCCATTTTCTCATGGTTTCTGTAATTTCAGAATTTATAACATATATATATAACTGAATTCACAGAGCATGCGAGACAAGTATACGCCCTCAAATAAATAGCAAACGAATTCTAGGTTAACACGCTTTTCATTAAACAATGATAGGAAATAAGAATTGATATGTTATTACAAAAGATTACTGACGTAAATCCAAAATTTTGATTTGAATTGGACAATAGTGTCGAATATTTTCATGACAACGAAGGTCACGAACAGCATTCAAATGATATATTTTATGTATAATTTACCTGACACAACCATATCCAAGTATGTCAATTCTTGGATCGTATTGAAGTCGATCTTCCCTCCATGCTTGGCACTCACTTCCCTGATCTCCTCAGCCAGCCTATCCTGGACCTCAGGGTTTAGAGCCAGCTCGTATAAGAGGAAGGACATAGTTGTAGAGGTTGTTTCGAAGCCAGCTTGGAGAAAGGTGACAGCTTGAGCTACTAGTTCGTCGTCGTTCCATTCTGAAACAAGATAATAGTTGAACACCAAATTACAATTGGGAATGTATATAGGGCGGGGCGGGGAGTGGCGAAGTAAAACTCTTGAAATATTCACAATAGTTAACCCTAGATTGGTCGCGTGGGGTCTTTAAAAGCCCTTCGAATAGACAAATGCGTTTTTTTCTTATAACAGATTATGTGAGTAGCTTGAAACTTTGTGTACCTTCCTGAATAGCATGTAGATTGGTATAAAATTATATTTCATCAATTTCCATTTACGCGTTTACGATATATGGGCGTCGTTTTAGTAAAAAGGCTTTTAAAGACCCCACGCGACTGGAAGTTTTAATAAACTTTACATACATATTTTTACAAATTTTAAGTCTAGCCGTCGGCTTGACCCTTCGGAGATAACGTCTGGTTAACTTTTCGTGTTTACGTGTGTTTCTCATCCCTTTTTCACAGCCCGCGCCCGCCGCGCGCCCGCGGGGGGGCGCGGCGGGGTGCGCGGGACGCTGCGCCCGGCGGTGCGGAGCGATTCTCGTCAGTACGCTGTTTAACTTTTAGTGGTGAACGTGTGTATAATGTTCGTGCACAAACAGTGAAACTGTTCGAACTTCGGATTGCGTACATTTTTATTATAAGGTATTTATTCTTTCCTTTTAATAAATTTTTGCTTAGAAGTTTTACCCTATAAATCAAGTAGATACTCACTCAAATAATTTCGTTAATGATTTTTGTTTTGTAGCAGTGTACTAATGTGTTTTCTTTTAGTTTTGGTTTTCACTCACTTTATGAGCTTTTGCTCTTATTTGCGTTGAGTGTATGTTTACTTACTGTAACCAAAATCTTTTGTTTTAAAATAAAACACCTCGCTAACACCCCCCGGGTAGAGGTTATGTCGTGTCAAACCGCATTCGTTCCCAGAACAATGCTTGCCAAGATGTGATGTCAAAGTTAATTGTACATGTGTCGATCTTATTTCACTCAGTACAACCTCTTGACTTCCAATTCTTTTGAGCTTGACTCGACGTGTCAGACTTCGATACCGACCTACGTGTCGTATCGATCTGTGCCAATGGTCGTATCGATCACTGACTCGCGTCGTTTGGATTAATGATGCACGTCGTGCCATATCCCGACTATCGTCGTTTCAAATTTCGAAAGACGTCGTATCAGATTTCAAAAGATGTCGTATCAAAATTTGGCACATGTCGTATCAAAATTTGCCACATGTCGTGTCAAATTGTTGCACACGTCGTATCAAACTTAATTGTCGTGTCAACCTCAGAACAGTTGCATGTCGTAACCTGCATCTTCTGTTTATGTAACAAGGGTCTCTTATACTCTTAAAACTGGACTTAATGAGACTTTGTTGGTCCTACAGATGGCGCTAAGCAAGAATGTCATCACGCTCGCGGATCTTTCGACCCGCCAGCTGCCGGCGTTAGACGACGAGGAAAGGCCCCTATTAGGAAGAATCGTAGAAGCAGTTTCAATACTATATCCGGATGGATGGGACAATTGGACGGTCTGTGACCTGTCTAGAGAAGACGTATTTGGAAAAAGTTGGACTCTGCGACTATGAGCAAATTGCATTTTGCGATTCCAACTATTACACTGATAAAGGCCTTTGATCCTGAAGCCCAATCTTTATCCGAAAGGATGTACCGAATGATGAAAGAGCAACTTTTGCGTTACGATTTTTGTAGGGCGCTAATTATCAGTCCGAAAAGTCTTGCTATAAAAATACATGGCTCAGCCACACAATTGGAGATTTTTAAGAACGCGATCGAACATCTTAAATCTCAATTTATCTCAAGGACAGCGGCAGCAGAACTACTTTCTGGCTCAATCACACTAAAAAGAAAGGCTACTTCCTGCCCGCCTAAGATTCTAAGCAAGAAACCTAAACTAGAGAAGGAAGTAGCTGCACTCAAGGAGAGGTCGGCCAACATTGAGAATATGCTGCGACAGTTACTTCAATCTCAGTCGTGCACTGGTGAGGAATCAGCTTCAGACCCGGAACCAGAAGCCATCTCTGATGAGGATGAGTTTGTAGCTCCTTCGATTGATGATTCTTTGATTGAAGAAGGATCAACCAAAGAAAACGAAGACGTTGAATTCGATTTTTCACCAATGGTAAAGGAGGCGGATCCGCTTGTTCCATTGGCGGAGCCTAATATTCTTAAACAAGGTTTAGACTGCCAAAGATTCGGTCAAGATGGTTGGGCAAAATTGCGATACAGCGAGGTTCAAAAAAGACTGCATGCGACTCCTGCTTTCAGCGCTTTAGAGGTTAATTCTCAGCTGGCCTCGAAAACACCGAGTTACATCCCATATGAACACTTGGTAAAAATGGACCAGGCGTTAGGAACATTAACTCATGATCTGTTACTGCAACGGAAACTTCTAACAGAGGCTTTGAAAGCCATCGTAAAGGAGACGAATCCCAGCGTAGCTCCGATTCTAAGAAAGCATTTCACCGAGGGATCTCAGTTCAAGACACTCTCAGATGAATTGTTACAATATGTCTGCGGTAGAAGAGCAGAAACGATTGAAGCTAGGCGCAAGGTTTATAGTCCAAAGGGGAAGCATCTATACTCCGCTCTACATAAGATTCCACCTTCCCCGACAGCCTTGTTTGAGAAAGGCTCTGTCCCAGACTCTACAAGACAACGGTGGATTTTCAAAATTTTTCCCATTTCAAAGTTCAGTTGCAAAATCCAAACCAATTCCCAACTTTGATGCAAAAAGTCAGAAATCAAAGTTTCCAAACTCAAAACTCAAGCCGTCAAAGCCTCAACAGTCAAAAAGGATTGAACGTGGTCCTAAAAAGTCCAAGGAGAGACCGTTCTCCTCATCAAAAAAGAGAAGTGGGGAGCGTCGTGATCGCTCATCTTATTGACTCACAAGCCTCTCACCAAATCTTCAAATCGTCAAGTCTCAATTTCAACATGTGGGTCAAGCACAAAAGTCCTCCTTATATTCTAAAGATTTTACAAGGTCTCCGAATTCCTTTCAGCAAAAGACCTCCTCTTTCTCGACTTTCAAAGCTCCTGTACAACCGAATGAAAACGCAGAGTTCTCCAGAAATGAGCCAAGAGATCCTGAAGCTCAAGCAATGCGGGGCTCTGGTAAAAGCTACCCAACCAACGGGCTTTGTCTCCAAGATGTTTTTGGTCCCCAAGGCGGACGGTTCACAGAGACCAGTCATAAATCTGAGACCTTTAAACGGGTTTTTAACCCCAAAGCCATTCCGATTAATCAGTCATCAAAAAATTCCCAAATTTTTACAAAAGAACGATTTTCTGGCCAAGATCGATCTTTCAAACGCTTACCTTCATGTCCCAATAGCTCACAATCACCAGAGGTTTCTAATGGTAGCGTACGACAAAGAATTTCTTCAATTCACAGCTCTTCCGTTCGGTCTTTCGGTAGCTCCGTTAATATTTTCTCGTCTTACCAATTGGGTAGCGAGCGAGCTAAGAAAGAAACAGATACGAATTGTCGTATATTTGGACGACTTCCTAATAGCTCATTCGTCTCGAGAGGTCCTCACTTGTCACATTCATCAAACTCTAAATTTTCTGATGGATCTGGGATGGCAGATAAACTGGAAAAAGTCAGTGCTAACCCCGAGTCGGGTAGTAGAATATCTCGGAATAGTTTGGGATCCTTCTCAAAATGCAAAACTTTTGAATGTAGACAAGAAAGAGCGAATTTCAAGGGAAATACAAGCAATCATTGCGAAAGGCAAGTGGTCTTGGCGAGAAGCAAAATCTCTCTTGGGTCGGCTAGTCTTCGCAGCCTTCGTGGTCCCTCTAGGTCTACTACATTGCAGGACTTTACAGAGAGCTTCAAGTCGGCTTCCAGAGAATCTTCCCAGCTTGTATTGTCCAATCCCGCAACCGGTACTTCGAGATCTAACCTGGTGGTTAAAGAATTTAAACAATCACTCCCCCATTGTAGTCGATGGTCCGAAGAGTTACATCGTATCCGACGCTTCAGGGTCGGGCTGGGGAGTATCAGTGAACGAAAAGAAACTGTCAGGTGTTTGGAATATGCTTCAAGCAGAGTGGCACTCCAATGTGAAGGAAATGTTTGCTGTAGTCCAGGGAGTCAGAGCTTGTCATCATCAACTGCAGAATCATGCGGTATTAGTCCAGTCAGACAATCGCTCCGTAGTGTCATACATAAACCGCGAAGGCGGCACGAAGTCGGTTGTTCTTCACAATCTTACCTCCGAGTTGTTGACTCTTTGCCATCAGTCACGAATCAAACTGATAGCCTATCACCTTCCAGGACGCTACAATGTAGAAATCGATCGCCTATCCCGAGCGAAAAAAGTTCCGGAGTGGAGACTGTCCCCTCAAATTCTTCACAAGATATTCCAAAAGTGGGGAAATCCTTGCATAGATCTCTTTGCGTCGGCGAGGTCAGCAGTCATCCCAAATTATGTTTCTCTGGATGCAACAGACCCCAATGCAGTTTTTGTAAATGCATTCAGCCAGCAATGGTCGTACAGCAAAGCTTATCTATTTCCTCCACCTGCGTTGATCCCACAAGTTCTTCAACACTTGAATTCAGCTCGAGGAACATACATCATGATAGTTCCTCGTTGGAACAAAGTCTTTTGGCGAGCCGATCTGAAGAGCAGAGCTCTGGCACCCCCGTTCACAATCGAGAATCTCAAGCAGAACTTAATAGACTTATCAACGGGCCTCCCTCCTACGGAGATCCAAAGATTACATTTGGAGGCCTGGAAGATACGGGGTGGGCCAGGGAACTAGCTGACTGGGATCATGAGGATATCGAGATTATAGAAAAATCTTGGAGGGATTCGACATTAAGATCATATAGAGCTCCGTGGGCTCGTTGGTGTGCTTGGGCTGTTAATAATAATGTATCGAAGAATAACCCTAGCTCGTCACAGTTAGCTCGTTACTTATGTTTCCTTTACCGTACTCACGGTTTTGCCCCACAGACCATTAAATTACATAAATCTGTCGTGTGTACATTTGCCAATTCTAGCTCGGGTGAAAATCTTAGTAACAGCTCTGTTGTGAAACGAGTCATAAAGTCTATTGAAAAAATTAAACCGTCTTCTATCAAAAAGCCTATTTGGGACGTTTCAGTGGTTTTGAACTGGTTGAAATCCAATTCCCCCCTACAGGATAATCTGTATCAGGTATCGCGACATGTAGCTATGTTACTTCTCTTATCATCCGGAAGACGACTTCACACTTTTACACATCGGACCTGACGATATTGAGATTCTTGACGACCAAATTACGTTGTGGCCTCGTTTTGGTTCTAAAACGGATTCTGCTAAAAACCGACAGTCAGGATGGCATCTGTCTGCTGGTACCGATGAAGACTTAGATCCTGTTCGCTGGATTAAGTGCCTTATTCAGGTTTCTAGCTCTCGTAGAAATAGTAGAGAGAATTTATCATCTTTGTTTATATCCTCTAGGGGTCCCGTCAAGGCCGCCTCGAGGTGTATAATAGCAGGATGGATAGGGTCTATTTTTAAAATATTAGGTATTGAAGCTCCACCTGGTAGTGTGAGATCTGCTGTAGCTTCAAAAAATATCCAAAATCTTCCACTAGATGAAGTTTTGGCGAGAGGTAACTGGAGAAGTGAGAGTACTTTCTTCAAGTATTATTTTAAATTAGTGGAGCGAACGAGTAATACTACCGATATGGTTCGTAACGTCCAGTCTTCCTTTACTCCTATAGATTAAAATTATGAGGGCTAAGAAGTGCCTTAAAGTTTTGTTTCAGTTTTTAGTTTAAGCATTGCCATCTTGGCTGTGATAATAAGATAATTATTTGTTTGATCTCGACATAAGACTGTTATGCTAATCTTAGTAATATGGTTATCAACAGGGTTGAATTTTCTTAATTAATGTTACTCTTGTCATAGGTAACATCTAATGTTGTATTTTCTTACCTAAAATAAAATATTTCGTATCTCTTGATTGGGTATTTTATAATTTCTAAGCTTAAGTCCTATTTTAATTCCTATTTCACAGTACGCTGCTTCTTGCCCGGCAGAAGTCAAACATATCTCCGAAGGGTCAAGCCGACGGCTAGACTTAAATAGAAGCGTTTTCCCCGAAGGGTAGAAAACGCATATTTTGGGTCTAGCCAAGGCTTGACCCGAGCAAGCTCTTGCCGGCAATATTCGGAACAGGTACTGACGAGAATCGCTCCGCGCCGCCGGGCGCAGCGTCCCGCGCACCCCGCCGCGCCCCCCCGCGGGCGCGCGGCGGGCGCGGGCTGTGAAAAAGGGATGAGAAACACACGTAAACACGAAAAGTTAACCAGACGTTATCTCCGAAGGGTCAAGCCTTGGCTAGACCCAAAATATGCGTTTTCTACCCTTCGGGGGGAAAACGCTTCTAATTTTATTTTTTGTTAGATTAATTCGTGAAAAACATAAAACAAAAACAGAAATATTTTTATAGTTAATAAATAAAAATATTCACGGAGTTTTTCAATTTAGGCTTCAAATGACGTTTATTATCTACCATCCGTTAAATTTGATATTCTTCTTGAAAAATATGCTATGTTTTTCTTGCCTATTGTTAGTTTATCTGTTCAAATCATATTTAGTATTAATAAAAAACAAATAATTAATCAAATTTTATCATTCAATGACACCTAAACTTTGGGGTTCACAAAGACCCCACGCGACCGATCGCGTAGTTTTTTTGGCGCAACTAATCTAGGGTTAACTAATAACATAAATCTTTCCTGAGTCTTTTCTGCAACACGCTGACATATTGAATTGATTTCATCCGTCCCTTTCATACGTCTCTATCTTACACTTTCATTCATCATCTACCACGGAGATTCTATTCCAGTATGCCAGTTTCAAATCCTACCTACATGCGGTGAAAATGTTGCAATTTTTTGAAAAGAGAGGTAGTGATTGGCAAGTATTATTTTGGGGAATATCCGCCGTCAAAACCTGCCCTCAGTGTGCCTCAGTGGTGACTTTTGCAAACACACCCAAAAGAAGACTGGCTGTAAACAGTTGTGGTTGTAATGTTTTCGAAGTAGGTAGGTAGGGGAGAGGGGGGCAGCTTTGTACAGAATTTACAAAACATGTTGTAACTTCCAAAATAGTTAACCTTCTTAATATTTTTGTGGATGGTGTATTAGGTAGCTTAACTGGGATGATAAAAACTACATTAATGTTAAAATAGCTTTTCACGAAAATGTGCTACGCCGGTTTTACTACAGGCGCGGAAAGCGTTAAAAGCTGCCCCACCCCGGGGCAGATTTGAACAAGCCCGGGGCACTTTTGAACAAGTAGTTTTTTACTGTTTCTATTTCATATTTATTACAGCGTAATATGCATATTTCTTGCATTTTGATTGTGTTTGAGTTTAGTTTCTGATATAACTAACTTGCGTGAAAAATGCTACAGATTTTTTTCATTATTATTTTTGACCACATAAGACTCAATATTTTTCGATCTAATAAAGATTTTTGAACTAAATCATAAAAAAACAAAACAATGATACGTTTCTACACGATTATAAATATTATCAATCCTTTATTTGAACTAAATTTTTAAAAGATTCTTTTAGGTTCAAATTTGTATGTTCAAATGTGCCCCTTAAAATGTATTGAAAGCTGCCCCAAGCATACCTTATAGCTTTCTTCATTAGAATTTTAAATAAAGTCTTTACTCTAGGATTTAAATAATAAGTGAAATGGACGTATAAATAAACACAAATTAGGATAAATACCTATACGTGTAAATCCGCCAAAACCAAGAATATCCAGAAAAACCCTTACAACTTTTGAAAAAAATGTACATCGAGCACATCCAAAAACAAAAACAGCCAATAACATCCGCGTTTTTTGTAGACTTCGCAAAATTGTCGATGACATGGATGCTGACATTTGTGAACATTAAACTAAAGCCTATTTCATCGTTATTGCATAAAACACGTAGACAGTATTTAGCTTGTTCATAGCTGCCCCTGTGCAAAGCCGCCCCCCTCTCCCCTATATTTTACTGAATTTCATTTGATGTCTTATCTTATTTCAGTACATTTGTCTACTAACCTCGACTATCATTGTTTTTTCCAGACACTGAAAATTCTTTAACATTTGCGAATCCATCGTTGCCATCAGTCGTTTTCTCTTCTCTTTGCAGTTTTCCTGTAAACATACGGTAAAATTGTTTACAAAACGTAATATTCAAGTGTTGCTGGAATGGTTACAATTACAAAAAACTATTTTTGTTTATTTGATTTACCTATAATTCTGAACTATCCCAAAAATATCACAGATCGTTCCCGCAGCTAGAGGTCACTAATTATACAACAAAAAGTCTGGGGATTTACTTTTCGTACGTTAATTTTCTGTATTCTCAATAATCTATTACAGTTTCGAACCTACTTATAGTGAAAGCAGTGAAAGTATAGTTACACACATTTAAGTCTTATAAAGGGCATCTACTTCATCATCATCATAACAGCCACAAAAAAGTCCACTGCTGAACATGGGCCTCCCTCAAGTAGAGGGGTATTTGCCATACTCCCTACGCTTGGCAGGCGGGTTGGTGAGCGCAATGCGATTGCGAAATTCATCCAGGGATTGAACCCCTGGATGAATTTATCCCTTAGTCGCCTCTTACGACACCCACGTGAAAGATGAAGAAGGTGATTGATGACATTCTAAGCCGGCATCACACGGCATTTACTTACTTCGTTGGAAATATTGGAAGTTTCTGTTATTATATTGTTGTAATTAACAAGAAAACCACGCTGCAGAAGTAAGGACTTCTTAGATACTGTAGACGTGGTTAGTGTTTTTTGTTCATCATTCATGACAGTAAGTATGTTTTGATTGATTGATAGTATGTTAATTACCAACAGATTTCTATCACAATACAATAGACAGATTAACACAGGTATTTGTCTTGCTTTTCAAATATAGTACGCAAGATCGCTTAAGTGAGAGTTCCCGCGCGTGTAAAAGTTTGGCCCCGCCTTGGAAACGAATCTTTAGGCTATTCTTTAGCTATTCCGAGCCGGGGCCTTAATTGCTAGCATACTTACAAAAAAAAAATGGCAGCCATTTCAAACTTTTTTTATTGGCCAAAATTTTGTTATTTTGTAATAACTCAAAACTGGTAAGTGCTATAAATGAACATTGTATAGAAGAAATGTTACGCGTAATTTTTTGCACAATCTTGCTCTAATAACTTTTTTGATAATCTAATAGTTTGCGAAAAAAACGCCTTAGATGGCAGTTTTTTCTAAAAACTCACCAAATCTAAAATATGAATTAAGTAGTGAAGTGGGGATTAAGAATTACTTACTGTGTGGGTAGACCTTGCTACGGTATCCTGACTGATACTTAGTAACAAGCTTTCTGCCCAGAGGTTTTACCCGCTAATATATTATCAAGTAAACAAGTTAATTTTATACAAATTTTCGTCCTCTGTTTTACCACTTTAGGTGATGAATTTTTCACGGACTGGGCAGATAGATTGAAATCAGGGTAAGAGTGAAAAGGCGTGCGGATATGGATTTAATAGACGATGCTAATGTTACCTTTCTTTGCTTCCAGAAGAATGTTGATCATGTCAGGGCGGTGGATGTTCAATTTCTCCCGTTCCTCCATGGTTGACAACACTATGCTTCTGTAGAAATTCTCCAAGCTTTCATCGTACAGTTTTAAATTAAACAACTGGAAAGACAACATGATCATAGTTTGTTACGTCATCGTTCTATTCTATCTTCTATAAACATTACGCTACTTGCATACTAGTCAAATGAGCTACTTTTTAAAACAATTCTTGTAAACTACCATAATTTATGACGTCACCATCATTGTAAAGGCACTTCGCAGCGGGTTTGTGCCCTAACATCTAAATTGCAAGAATAGGTGTACTGTTATATTTCAGAGTTATAGAAAAAATATGTATTTTGGTGGTTTTTGTTTAGATCAATTTCTGAATTCGGTATAATAATTTTATTCCAAGAAACCAAAACATTTCAACCAATAGATTTTCATGGCTTTTTTATCGCTGAAATATTTTAAATTTTGAATGTTTTTTTGTAGTATTTGCAATAATTAGTAGTTTCTGCATGCGGTGCATCTGGATTCGGTAAAAATGACACCGATTTTAGAAATTGGTTCACTGAATTCATAATTTGATTTGAATGGGTTACATATTTATTAAAGTTATTATTATTTTGTGAAAGGAATAAAGGCAGGCTAGGAACTTGATGATGATGAAGTTTATATGTGAGGTTTAAAATGCTCTGAGGCGTGGTGTATATGTTTCTCGAATATAAGAAAGTATGTAGGGAGTACTTACACGAACAACCCAGTTTAAATGAGCTGACATCATGAAAATCAGTATCTCCCTGAATTTGAAATCGGAAGCTTTGATGCCTTTGATGAAGAACTCATTATCTCTATCGGTAAGGGAATCCACCTTAAGACCAAAGGCACAGGAAGCTATGACGTCACATGCGTAGCGTGCCATCAGGTCTTTTACATCTACTTCAATTTGGCCCGCTGTTTACACAAAAAAAAAATATTTTCAAAAGGAAATCTTGCGAACAGTTTAAGCACAAATTAGGGAGACTGCCTGCATCTTACGGGAAGTGTTAAAGTTACAGGGGCTATGGTATGGTATAACTGTAACCACTGAAACCCCTATTATATAAGGTCCTATTAAATTCACTGCAAATATTTTAGGGGCAGATCAAATAAGCATGTACTAGGCAAATTTTTAAAGAAATCTACACGCCTGTTTTCGAGAAAATTGCATTTAACTAAAAAAAACAAAATGAAAATGTGCACCCTGTTTGTCCAAGAAACACACACTTCGATGAATTTAAATTACGCGCCAAAAAAAGGTGCTGTGATTGGTTGGTTGTTAGTGTGCGTGCCGTGTAAGTGAATCCTGTCTACGTGGCGGAACGTCAATCGCGTCAGTCAAAAGATGTTCACATAATTAATTAAAAAGTTTGTTTGAAATTGAAAAAAAATATCTAGTGTGTAGTTTTTTTTTAAAATGCCTTAGATGTTTTTCTTATACATATTTACGCATGCCCATAAAATATTTGCAGTGAATTTAATAGGACCTTATATATAAGCCAATTACCTACCACCGCTGAACATGGGCCTCCATTACGAAAGGTGAATTTTGTATTTTTTTCAGATAAGACCGATGTACATTTTATTTTAGTCAACAAGCCATTCAACTTACATTCGGAAGAGTTAATTTTCTTCTTAAGGTTGACCAACATCTGGTCTGCCACTTCTTTCATAAATGGAATCATCATACGAATCTTGGAACCGGTGAACGTTGGACTCATAATTGTCCGCATGTCTTTCCATTGTTGACCTGTGTAGGAAGCATAATTAAAATTGCTTTCGAGTTGTCAGAAATATCACATTTGTAACAAGAACACTATACTACAAATAAAGAGAGTGAACAAAGGTTTAACTTATAATTCAATTGACATTATGACGTGAAGAATCATATGAGTAGTGGTAGAAAACTCTGTACGCTACAATATTATATGTGGATTCTTATTTTTTTGCCATAGTATATTCTATTGAATAGATTAGATTAGATTAGATTAGATATTTTATTTCACATTATCAAATTCATAGTTACAAACAGTACTTAAACTAAATAAAAATGTCAAAGTATAATGTGATCGTCAAAAATAATAAAAATGTCAAAATGTTCTACAATAGTAGTATAAAAAATAAAATAAAAAAGGTATAAAAGGAACAGAAACAATATGTCAATTTACAATATAAATGTCACAAAACAATGTTATATACATAAAAAAGCAATAATCAGAAACAAATTGTGAATATGTCAAATTTTAAAAACAGATAATGTCAAAACATGTCAAAAAGTATAATAGAATAATTTCAATACAAAAAGTATTGGAAAACAATCAAAGTCAAAAAACTTATAAAATTAATATGTGCTATGTCCAAAAATAAATAATAAAAATAATTAATAATATTCTATTTTATAAATTTGAAATATTCACCTACACTATAGTACTCATTTTCCAATAAAAAGTTTTTCAGTCGGCGATAAAATGTTTCGTCATTTTGCTCGTTTTTAATATCTGTGGGTAGTTTCTCGTAATACGTCGGGCCTATAACGCGCGGGTTTTGGTTGCGAGTTCTGTTCTCCGTCTGACTGTGCAGAGTTTCCTACGCTACGGAGATTACGACCACCACCTGTCCGGCGACTGAAGTTTTGCAAATTTTGCCGAATATATTTTATAGTTTCGAATAAATACAGTGAGTGCAACGTCATGATTCCATGTTTTGCGAATAAGGTTCTGCACGATTCTTTCGGATCAATCCCTGCTAGAATTCGCAGAGCACGCTTTTGAAGCACAAAAACCCGTTCACTGTCACTAGATGCACCCCACAACAATACCCCATATGACATCAGCGAGTGGAAGTGAGCGAAATAGACTTGCCGCATAACTGTGCTTGACACCAGTGGGCGCAATTTACGGAGTGCATACGCAGCACCACTCAGTCTAGAGCAAAGTGCTTCAATATGCGACTTCCAGTTGAGGTGTGAGTCCAGATTGAAACCGAGGAACCGACATTCAGCACACAGTGGCACAGGACTGACTATAGACGGTGGAGATCTTGGAGGGCCTGCCGAGAAGAGCATCAGGTTTGATTTTGTGGAGTTCATAATTAACCCGTTTGATGTAAACCACTCCATCAACTGTTTGTGAGTATTATTCACTTTGGTGCTGAGCTGATCATAAGTACGCGCGCTTACTACAACCGTTGTATCATCGGCAAACAATACAGTTAGACCTTCTGTTATTGAATGCGCCAAGTCGTTTATGAAGGCCAGAAACAAAGTATTTCCCAAAGCTGAACCTTGAGGGATCCCTATTGTAAGGTTACCAGCTTGTGACCTGATTTTACGTCCATCAGAGGTAACCTGTACGGTCTGTTTTCTATTCGACAAGAATGATGCTAGCAGTTGGTGAGCGTTATTTCTAATACCGTAAAATTTTAACTTATCTAGTAGTAGATCTCCCTGGATTACATCGAATGCCTTAGTGAGGTCACAGAATATCCCAGCAGTTTTGTATTTATCGTCTATACTCGTTATGATTGAGTCTATAACTTGATGAGCTGCGGTGTTTGTTGACCTGCTTTTCCTATAAGCATACTGTTTATCAGATAACAAGTCATTATGCTCTAAGTGTTGCATTATGCTTTTAGATATTATAGACTCAATCAATTTCGAGATGCTGGGTACGATTGTAATCGGTCTATGGCTTTCAACTGTTGTTTTGTCGCCTTTTCCTTTGAAAACTGGACACACTCTGGTACTTTTAAGCATTTCGGGGTAGATGCCACTTGTAAACATTTCATTTATAAGCTTTACTAATATGTCAACTATGGCTGGCCACACCGACAGCAGTATATTCAATGAGATGTCGTATATGTCTAGAGTGTTTCCAGTATGAAACATTTCCTTTAAAATTTTGGTCAACATGGTGTTTGTAACAATTGGTAGATTAAATTCAGGAGCATTTAGTGAACCCATATATTTACCTAAATAGGCGATTGCTTTTTGCTTATCGGGGCATAATATCAGTACGTACTGCTGCTGCCGCTGACAAGGTAAAACTTTAGCGCCAGAGCATCGCTAACCAGCCACCTAAGGCTCTTGCTATAGCAGCGATAAATAAAAGAGTATGGTTCAGCTACCACTCGTTGACCCGACTCTTAACCAGCAGTGTAACCAAGTAGACGCGAACGCATACAGGGTGTAAGGGACGGTGTAACAAAAACTTTGCAGGCGTGCTCAGATATGATCAGATGTTTAATGGTCTGAGCACGCCTGCCAAGTTTTCGCTACACCGTCCCTTACACCCCGTATACTTAGGTTCCGACGAAGCGCGGTAGTGCGGCACCGCACCGGTGGAGGCAAAACTACCGCTCTGTGCGCCTTTACGTAAACATCCCTTTATGTATGCCTCCCGACTGCACTGCACGACACTACTATATTAAACAAAACGCGCTGGATTACATAGTGAAGATTGGGATGACCATATCATCAAGGTAGGTCTTGATTAGATATCGTTCGTACTATAAAAACTGGACTTCAGTTAGCCTAAAACGAATGTCAGAATGTTATGTATGGTACAGTTACCTCTCATGAAGAAGAGGCCATTGCCGACGAGAGGGTTGACCTCAGCATCAAGATAGAACTGGTGGTCGACGAAGTGCTGAAAGTCCTTGATGGTAATATTCTTGACCAGTTCCATGTCTCGGATTTGCACCTTTGGCGTAGTGAACTCAAAGTAACCTACAAATCTGTGAACCAGTAAAATCAGTTGCTGAAAAGATACTTCTCGTGTTAGGTAAACAATTTTTGGAAAACTTCCAAAATTTCACCGCAGGCAGGATTTGAACCTGCGACCTTCGGCATCAGTACTGCCAACGCCCTAACCAACTGGGCTACCGCGGTTCTAATCGAGCCCGCGAAATTAAGGAAGTGTATCTTGTCCACTATCGCGTGGATGGACTCCATCTACCGGGATAGTTTTGCAACTAATTCCGCGTCGGCCGTACTGATGCCGAAGGTCGCAGGTTCAAATCCTGCCTGCGGTGAAATTTTGGAAGTTTTAAAAAAAATATATATTTCGACACCTGATTCGAAGAACATTGTAATTACAATGTTATATAACTATTGTATATTTGGATTCCACGGTCCAATACGCACCTTTCGATGTATAAAACATGGTCCTAGGTAACCTGTAACTAGGTTTTTCCAATATACACTTTTCCAAATTTTCACAATTTCAGTCTTTAAAAGACTGTAATTAAAGTTACAATACGGCAGCTTTTATGATGTCAACAATTTTTCGTAGCTAAAACATTGTATACAAATGTTACAATGTTTTTGACTCATATATATCAACATCTTAAGGTATATTTTGCAGCGTATATTCTGATACAATGTTATCACTCTAAACTTTTTCCCGATCGACTACAAAAAGAAGCAGTTTTCAGCGCTAGTAAAACAAGTTACAACGTTATTATTACAAAATGAAAGTGAATTATGCGGTAGTATTTCAAATTGTTGACCTTTTGTTGACCATATCTAGATTTTTTCATAAATTTCCACTACAATGAAGCAATCTTTTACAACTTCTACAACGAAAATTCATTTTTTATGTATATGATATGATATGATTATTTTATATGATATCAATATAAATTATTTTTTCGAGTGATTTTTTTTTCACGAATTATTCATAAACCTTCTCATAAAATAAGGTCTCGTGTTTACATTTGAATACCACATAGGTATATGTTATATTTGTGCGTAACAGTTTTCTCAAAACTTACTAAGTCAATATCAAATTATCTGCCACAAAAGCGGTTTTAAAACAATAATAACAAGCCTAACAGTGCCTTATGTATGTACAATACGATTATTTAGTACGTTTTAAAGATATTACGCAAAAGGTGGCTCTTCATTATTAAGTATGAGACACCGAGTAAAATTTAATCCCATCAAAAATATTCTGTAAAAAACTAGCTAAGTCTCGATGGCGCTGCTTGTTTATCTCTAAAAAGTAATGAAATCTAGACAAAGTCGTGCCTAGTCTAAGGTTCCTTACTGCGATTTCTTTATTATTATAGTTAATGTTATACGACTGGCCGATGACTCTCCAAGACTCTCCAAATCCAGTATGTTACTTTTTTACCGTGTAATCCTCTTCATATAGCATACAATATGCTCACTAAATTTATAGAATCTATCAAAATATAAAAACAACTCCAACATTCATTGCACAAATAGAGAAAATGAACTAAACGAAGAAACAGTTCAACAAGGTGGCACGCTCAATTGCACACTTCATCACGTTATTTATTTATAAGACATCTGTAATATTATTTCATTATCTAAATATCGGACCGATGATCTGCCCATTAGCCACTTTCCGTCCCTTAGCTATGACACAGTCACTGCCTTTGTGCATCCCACATCTTCCAGGCACATCACATCAGCCAGTAAATTTTCCTGCCCGCACCCTGTTGAGCTTAGATATCATTTTACGTACATCCTTCAGCTTTGTATGTCATCAGATTTTAGTATTTCAGATACAATCAAGGCATGGCAAGCTCTGTGGGTCTCTGCGCAACTTCAGTTTTATGCACAGTTTCCTTTGTTAGCACCTACGTGAGCGTAGAAAACACACGTTAGTGCAATGCCCTGGTCTTAAGACATGACGATCGTACAATAGGTACTATATATTTCAAGAGGTCCTTTCGATTTCCAATCCAGAGTTGCGCCATATTTATTTTCCGGTTTGTTGACTGGAACGGTTTCTCACAAAAAATGTAGCTTGTTAATTGTTACAGATCTTAGTATATGTGTGAAGCTATTAATGTTATTTCATAGTCTCAATTTATATATGATAGAACACACACATACACGGCTATTTCAGATAAAGTAACTGTTTTTTTATATCAAAATATTTGTATAAAGTTAAATAACTAATATATATTGTAAAGAAAATTATTGAAAAACATATTAAATCACAAAATTACAATCACATTCTAGCTTCGTTAAACCACGTTTTTCTTTTTTACAATATTATAACGCAAATTTTCTTAGACATAATTTTTAAAATCAGTTTGTAACAACCTATTACAATGTTTTGTGTTAAATTTTTTATGAATATGTGCAAAAAATGATGTTCGTAAGTATACGTTACAATGTTTTTCAGTTATAGTCCGAGTTCTTAATTGGCAGTTTGTATGGAGGTATGGTCCCATCTGGCAGAAATCATGAAACTTGGCATGTGTGTAGCTTACATGTGTAAGCTTCAGGAAAAGAAGGGAAGCAAGTTGGACCCCCCCTGCTTCCCCCCTTTACCCGCCTTTTATGTCCCAAATTTCAGTTATCTTTATTTTTCTCGGAAACGATTAAAGATAGGAGAAATTTGTCAAGGTACGAAATATTCCTTATAAAATTGTCTACATAATTGTTCTGGGTAGATGTTGATAGGACTTATACTTTTCGAGTTATGCTTCTGGGAAACCCATCATTTTTTTTAAGGTGTCTTCCAGCTCTGAATTAGCCATAACTACCATATGATAGAATATTTTTTCAAACTTGCTATTGGCTGTTGTTAGTTAGGTAGTCTTCAGAAACCCGCAGAGACAACACTTCAATCACGCCTGTGGGGATGGGGAGGGCAAAGTTTATTTTTCGAACTGAACTTGAGGACTTCTGACTCCTTAAGTAAATGTGACACGAAATTGAGTATCATTTTCGAATATATCTAAGACGGAGTATTTATTTCTGGAACGCTCTTTGGTACATTTCATACAAAAATATAAAAATATTAAGTGAAATAAGAAAAAAATATGTTTTGTTCTCATTCAAACGCTGTTTTCTTCATGACCTTGAGACATATTTACTAGATAATAACATATACTCAAAGACATGCTCACCCGAATTATAAAGCCATATTTTATTTTCGAAAGTATTAGAAAATACCTAGCCTACAGAAGCCTAAATATTTTTACAAAGTTATGTTTGTAGCTGGAAAAATTTCAAATTCATAGATTTTGTATGCAAAAATAAGATTACCAACCGCAAACGTTTATTTCTCAATTGTCGCTAAACCATTCCAGATAGGTAAATGCCATCATAGGAAATGTTGTTTATACTGAAGAGTTGTTTATGCTGATATATAGAAATTGAAGATCTGGAGTACTTGATGTGGAACGTCAACAGCCCAGCTAAACCATTCGAGATACTGTAATGTCTTCTTAAACATCAAGTTGTCCAGATCCTCAATTTCTTTATTCCAACAAAAACTACCCTTCAGTATAAACAACATTTCCTATGAGGGCATTTCCCTATCTGGAATGGTTTAGCGACAATTGAGAAATATATGTTTGCGGTTGGTAATCTTATTTTTGCATACAAAATCTATGAACTTGAAATTTTTCCAGCTACAAACATAACTTTGTAAAAATATTTAGGCTTCCGTAGGCTAGGTATTTTCTAATGTTTTCGAAAATAAAATATGGTTTTATAATAAGGGTGAGTATGTCTTCGAGTATGTGTTATTATCTAATAAATATGTCTCAAGGTCATGAAGAAAACAGCGTTTGAATGAGAACGAAACATATTTTTTTCTTATTTCACTTAATATTTTTGTATTTTTGTATGAAATGTTCCAAAGAGCGTTCCAGAAATGAATACTCCGTCTTTGATATATTCGAAAATGATACTCAATTTCTCACATTTACTTAAGGAGTCAGAAGTCCTCAAGTTCAGCTCGAAAAATAAACTTTGCACCCTCCCCATCCCCAGGCGTGATTGAAGTGTTGTCTCTGCGGGTTTCTTGAAGACTACCTAACTAACAACAGCCAATAGCAAGTTTGAAAAATATTCTATCACATGGTAGTTATGGCTAATTCAGAGCTGGAAGTCACCTTCAAAAAAAATGATGGGTTTCCCAGAAGCATAACTCGAAAAGTATAAGTCCTATCAACATCTACCCAAGAACAATTATGTAGACAATTTTATAAGGAATATTTCGTCCCTTGACAAATTTCTCCTATCTTTAATCGTTTCCGAGAAAAATAAAGATAACTGAAATTTGGGACATAAAAGGGGGGCATACTTCCAGCTAAGGAGCCGTACTATTAGTGATTCGTCATCTTATTTTAAAAGTATAATTTGGTAACGTGTAGTTACAATGTTATAAAGACTGATTATAAAGAATGATTAGTATCACAATATAAGAACATTGTAACTCAACGAAAAAGGGGTTTTTCTAGGGTTTCTGATAATTTATAAAATAAATGGTTTATGCCACTAGAAAGACCATACCTTTTTATGCTAAAATCACACAAAACTTGTGAAATCTGCAGCACTAAAAAGATACAAACATTCAAAAACCGATACCAAAATCTTCAAACGGCTCCCCTGTAAAGTTTGCATTTTTGAGTTACAATGTTCTTCGAATCAGGTGTCGATTTGTAATATTATGTTGGTACTCTTTCAAGTGTGTCGGTCGGTACTCTCAAATAAATCGGTTCTTTCTCTCTGGAGTGTGTTGGCCCTAGTTGGTAGTATTAATAAGGGTACGCTTATTAACCGGGCGTCGCGACAACGACGCCGTCAAAATTTGACGGCGCCAATGTCGCTGCGGTCTTGTACAACTGACAGCGCCATACAAACCCTGAGCTTCTCAGCGCGCTGTCAACGTGAGCGACACGGCGGCGTCGTTGACACTGACGCCCGGTCTTTCTGGTATCCCCATACAAACCCATATAAACCAGTCATTTGACAGCGACAACGACGCCACCGCGACGCCGCGACGCTTGGATTTTAAAGTGCTTTATCATTTAAAGGCTTGGTCTTCATATGAACGGAAGAATATGTTGCTTTGGGTTTGATTTGTATGAAATATGCCAGTATTCTATTAGGTATCTTTTGATTCACTCATGATATACTCATGATTGTCGCTCCATTGAGTTTAATAAAGAGTTGAATCTTAAAAGTTTTTGGGTTTGGAATAAGTAAAAGTAATTGTGTTCATACAAAACATACAGCGCCGACCCCAAGTAATAGGAATAAGGGCAGAAAGATGATGATGAAAAAAATAATAATATAATCCTGCCAGTTGAATGTTGCCCATACGACTCTAAAAGTTGATGAACTCTCAAACTTAAAAAAAATATATACCAAATACGTGGGAGGGGAGTAATTCACATACCCCTCGGTATAGGAATTTAAACTTTGTGTTCGAATGTACCAAATGTCTGGTCCACAAAAAAATTAATGAAATATTTTTACCTTTCTGTAGGAAAAGTGTTGTATAGCTCTCTCTGTGAGTATGCCATGTGTATCCTTTTTGCATACATCTTTCCCGTCTTAACCCCCTTCTTCTCAAACCTGGAGAAGACATTCTTGAAGTAGAAATACAGAGCGACGGCGAGGGTTACTAGACCCAATATCAGTGTCAGGAACATCCTTTAGGAGAAAAAAAGATCAAGAATGGGCAAATGCGAAAAAAAATTGTACAACACTTTTTTTATGAAGACCTAATGGCCTTTAGGTAAGAACAAGGAGTTCGTAACATTCCATCGGTCTGATAAAAATATAAATAAAAAACCGGCCAAGAGCGTGTCAGACACGCCCACAAATAGGGTTTCGTAGTCAACGTTTAAATATCAGGTTTTTCAGCATTACAAACTTAATTTTGTTGCTGGTTTGTTAGCAGCAGTATGATGACCAACGGCAAATAGATAAACTCATTTTTTTCTGAAACCTTTGAGGGTACAATATCCGTTATAGTTTTCATTGTAACTTCAGATTATAAGCTATATTCCATATTTATTTCAAATGTTTAGCGCTTATACTTTAGAAGTTAAAGCTGGAACAAATTATGGGTCAAAAACGCCCAAAGAAACCTCACCTTAGTTTTAAAAGACCTATTCAACGATACCCTACTCAATATTACAGAAGAATTTTTTTTTTGCCCCCCTTTCACTTGTATGGGAGGGGGTCCAAAAAACATTTAAAGTATTTTTTTCTAAACATATCTATATTTGGGTCAAAACGATCTATCTTCTCACCAAATTTCATGGCGATAGCTCTAAAACTGACGAAGATATGAGGGCGCGGCATACAGACAGACAGACAGACAGACAGACATGACGAAACTATAAGGGTTTCTAGTAGACTACGAAACCCTAAAAATACGTCAATTCCTTCGATGCTCTGTTCTTTATGTCGTCATATCAAAGTCAGTATTTACATTCTCTTCTTTATAGTGTGATACTGGCATGCAAATATAAATGTTTTTAAATATCGATATGGCTACTATAAGATGATGTCTGCTGTTACCTTAATACGCAATAGTTTAAGATGAAAGATATCTGAAGTAGTACTTGATTAAATCAATAACCAGATTGATTTTTTTGTTCGATCAATGCGTCCTATCAGTCATGCATGCATGACCTACGGAGCCGAGACGTGGAACTTGACAGTAAAACTGGCCCACCGGCTACATGTCACTCAGAGAGCTATGGAAAGGTCTATTCTTGATATCTCTATAATGGATAAAGTCCGGAATGAGGCCAACCGAATAAAGACCAAAGTGACGGACATAGTCTGGATGGAAGTGTAGCAAGCTGAAGTGGCAGTGGGCTGGCCACATTTGTCGTAGAACCGACGGACGGTGGAGTAAGCGAGTTCTCAAGTGGAAGCCACACCTCGGCAAGCGTAGCGTTGGACGCCCTCCGGCCAGATGGACTTAAAAAAGGCGGCTGGTAGCAACTGGATGGCAAAAACGAGAGATCGTGCTTTATGGCGTTCCCTGGGGAGGCCTACGTCCAGCAGTGGACTGCAATAGGCTAAAATAGAAATCAATAACCGACTTGGCATCACATGGATCTCACAATTTTTTACAGTAGAAGAACTAGGAGCCGAGACTTGGTTCTTTTCACAAGTGAATGTTTTTGTTGGGATTTATTAATACACGTATCAGCCCGTAATGTTCCGTTCCACTGCTGGGCAAAGGCCTCCCGTCCCATTTTCCATCTATCCCTATCTTTGCCTAGCTCCCACCAGTCTTCACAAATGACGGATAAATTCAAATTTAAAAGCCCTTTTATTCACCAATTTCTTGTCATAGTATAAGCAATAGGTACAGCGGCAACATTATCCCGGTTTATGTGATTCATACAGCTTGCTGACTGACGACGGACAGACATACAGTCAGCCAAGTCCCAGTAAAATAGGTTCTCGTTTTGACCCTTTGGTCATGGATCAGGCAGTGCCTTTATTTTTATTTTTTTTATCTTGCCCTAGCCGCGTTTAGAGTAGGAAGTGTAGGAACACAAATTGTTATAAAAAAGAGAAAATTTTGGACTACAAATTTTCCCTTTTTTAAGTTTGAATTAGAATGTGACTTTCTTAAAGTGAATCTTGTAATTCCTACTGAGAAATAAATGCTTTTGATTTTGATTTTGATCACGGACGACGTTCGTTTGTGCGTCATTCTATTAATTCGATTCTCCGACCTACCTTCATGGATTAAGGTTATGTCCTAAGGTTATGTCAAACGGCATCGTACAACGCTACGAATAGTCGTATGAACATACGGTGGAAAAGCGATCAAAGGAGGCACAAAGGGACGAAACAGGTGGTCTGTTTCTCGCCTAAAAATAACATGTAAATACGCACCTAGTGGATAAATACGAAAATCGTTTACAAACACTCGTTAAAACTTAATATTTTACTCGAGATTTATATGATCCTTCTTTTACATTATTTGTACATCACACGATAGGAAAAAATAACTGGTTACTCGTATAACCTTGCAATGTAAACATTCAGAAACAACTGAATAGAACCCACGCTGCCAATGTAATATACCTAACATCTAATCATCATGAGTCATCACAAATATCATGGTAGAAGTAAACAAATATAAAGGGTCCAAATACCAGTAACTGTAATTTATATTTTAAGAACGGCATTATTATTTAAAGAATATACTTACTATATTTGGCATAGTAAATAAGACTGATGTTGTTATCTTAGCACTTAGAACTCAATTGTTTGAATTGAATTCTCAATCAAGAATCGCAAATCATTTATGAATATTAGAAATAAAAATGTTCCTAATTTAGATCCTTGGGGCACACCAATTTTAACCCGAGATCCCTCTGATTTGTTGCCGTTTATTTAAACTTTTTGAGTTCATCCATCTAAATATGAATTTTAAAATTTGCTATTTTGGTGTTATTTGGTGTTATTTGAAAAAGTTTTAAAGGGGTCTTTGTAAAGTTGGTGCCGTTTTTAAGTACCGCGACCACACATAGTTTGATTCTGAAATTATACATATTTTGTACTAAAATGACTTTATTCCAGACTTTATCCCGCATTTTTTTCGGGTATGTCGTCCATTGTTTACATTTTCTGATAATTTTATACATCTTGTATTTCAAAACGCACAATTATTGTTACTAAACATATTTATTTTTAACTGATAAGATAGTCAAAGCACACCTGCATTAGATGTTGTTCCTAATTTATCATTTATTCTTGTCATTATTAGTCATTCAGATTTGGTCAGATATTGCCTCTACGAGCATATTATGAATATACCAGTCAGCGTAGATGCCATTCTTTGTAATAATCTGCATAAATAAATACAATACTTTGTATGTGTGTGAAGGGAAGTAGATATAAATAGAATTTTATTGAAAGTCTACAAAAACTCCTTTACACTGAATATTTTACTCCGTTATGTGATAATGATGGTTAGTTATTTATGTAACGACATACCTATGCAAACATAACAAAACGGCGGAAAGGAACTCAATGAAGAGACGGTGTTCAAAAAAATTTGCAGGCAAGATAAGCTAAACAACACCTTTCTCAGACTATACAGGTCTTTTTATAGTCTACTAGAAACCCTTATCATTTCGTTAAGTCTGTCTGTCTGTCTATATGCCGCGCCCTCATATCTTCGTCAGTTTAAGAGCCATACAAGTGAAAGGAGAGCAAATTTTTTTTCCCTGTATTATAGAGTAGGGTATCGTTGAATAGGTCTTTTAAAACTATAAGGGGAGGTTTGTTTGAAAAAAAGTCTCTTAAATGTTTCTGTCTCGAGATATTTGCTTTTGAAAGGGGCGTTTTTGACCCATACCTGCAAAGTTTTCGGTACGGCGTATCACACCCTGTAAATCAAAAATGTGGCAGCATCCGTCATCATTAATGAAAGGTCCGAATATCAATGTGTTTGATTCCGAAGCTGATCTTAGCGCAGTGGAAGCAAGTTAAAGTTATCTTAAAATCTAAAACTAAATGGTCGATCAGCCTCGGAACAACATTTGACTACGATTCGTAGTGCTCTTTACTATAGCTAAATAAAATAAATTTAATGAGAGAATTTTTGTTCCGGAAAGTTTCCGGCCGAGAAATTCTTGTTTCCAAAGTCTACTTAAACAGGACCTAGCAGCGAATTGCTTACCGTGCGAATTATGACGCCGCCGTTTCCTTGTAAGTCTAGTTTTTGACAGGAAAAAAGGTATCAGGTTTTGAGGAAGACATTTGGATTGGGATTTAGATACTAGACTTACTGCACCCGGACACCAGCTCGTGTGGCACTCCGTCCCTTCAACAATTTTGGTTTCACCTTAGTTTATCACTCTATTATTCACTAGTTCACAGTTCAACATCGAATAATGTTTTAACACACTAATAACAAAGATTTCTCCAGCACACTACTGGTTGCGACAGCAATGAGTTTGCTGTACAAAACGCAAAACTAAAAGATTTCTCCCGCATGAGAATTCCACACAATTAAAATATAGGATTAACTTCCACACTGGACAGGGAACTCTTCCCTGGTTGTCAAAGCACACACAAAATAATAAAACCCAGACTACTTAAAATATGTGTCTAACACCGGACGCGCGAGTGACTAAAAGTGAGGTTATATTTGCCGGCGGCCGCGTGGTATCGAACCGACTGAACGAACAACGGAAAAAAAGATGGCGTCGGCCGACTAGCTGGCGTCAGTCACAGGCCACGGTCTGTCAGACGAAAATGGCGCGAAACAACAAAACGCGCATATGTTACGAAACTAAACATTCACCCGCCCCGGACCGACCCATCGGTCCGCTCAATGCATGGCAGGCGTGATAATGTAGCTACTGCTCGCTTAAGAACTGAATCCCCCACCTGAACTTCTGCAACTCGAGGAGTGCCATCACTACCCGGAAACAGGTTGAGAATGCGCCCCCGGCGCCAACGCAGTGGCGGTAGGTTGGCATCCTTAACCAGAACGAGATCCCCAATGCAGGGGGGTTCAGTCCTGTCCGTCCACTTAAGGCGTTGATGCAGAATGTGCAAGTACTCAAGCGACCAACGCTTCCAAAAGTTTTGAGTCATTTGCTGCAACAACTGATAACGCGACAAACGATTGCTATTCACCTCCGTATAGGGATATTCCGGCAAGGCGTTAAGTGGGCGGCCAATTAAGAAATGCCCTGGCGTCAGGGCCTCTAAATCATTTGGGTCTGAGCTGAGCGGACACAAAGGGCGCGAATTGAGTACAGCCTCAATTTTACAAAACACGGTCGCCAGCTCCTCGAAAGTCAAAATTGTTAACCCTACAACGCGCAACAAATGCGTCTTAGCGGACTTTACAACCGCTTCAAAAATACCACCCCAGTGAGGGCACGCTGGTGGATCGAACACCCAGGTAATGCCCTGACGGGAGAGGCCCGTGCTGATGGCTTCTTCGTTCTCCCTTAAGAACGTTACAATTTCCTTCATACACCGATCAGCACCCTTAAAGTTGGTACCACAATCCGACCTGATCAGCGCTGGTCGCCCTCGTCGCGACGTAAATCTCTCCAGCGCTGCCAAAAGGCCTCCGTAGAAAGGTCGGCCACGAGCTCCAAGTGGACGGCCTTGGTGGCTAGGCACACGAACACGCACAAGTACGCCTTGATAGACTTTGCGTTCCGTAGGCGTGATGCCTTTACCATGAAAGGGCCTGCGAAATCCGTTCCCACACCTGCAAACGTCCAGGCCTCCGTCACCCGGTCCGGTGGAAGATCTCCCATCTGTGGCTGCATTGTGGCTGCCTTCAAGCGGTAACAAGGCAAGCACCTAAACACAACGCTACGTACCGTTCGTCGTCCCGATAAGATCCAAAACTCGCGCTGTAGAATGGCCAATAGCGCATTACAGCCCGCGTGCGAGTTTTTCTCATGACGATCCCTGACTAAGAGCTCAACTAAGGGTCCCTTTTGGAAGTAACAGTGGATGCCGAGCCGAAAAGGGCAGGCTAGCGTTCCGAAGTCTGCCTCCAACCCTGAGCATACCTTGCTCATCCAGGAATGGGTTGAGGCGCACAATTCCTCCCTTCAGCTTTCCACGTCCATCCCTGAGCAGCCTGACCTCCTCTTCGAAATGTTCCGCCTGGACGACTCTAACTAATGAGCATAGAGCCGCATTCCGTTCCGCAGGCGAGAGGACTGGTGCAAAGTTCCGTTCTGCTTGAGGCTTCCTGCAGTTGTTCACGAACCGTTTGATCCAACCTGTCACCCCAAGAAGTTTGTCGAGGGAGCTATACCGTTCCAGCAAGAAAGCTGGGTTAGGCTTCGGTACGAGTTGCCCCACGTTCACTCGCAAACCTCGATCAGGTGGCCCAAGCGGCGCCCTGCACTCGTTGAATGGCCATTCCTGCGGCGACTCAGTCAGCCATTGAGGTCCCCACCACAGTGGGTGACTCACCAAATCAGGTGCCCTGCACCCGCGCGAAGCGCAGTCCGCTGGGTTCCATTCTCCCGGTACGTGCCTCCACACTAACGGAGTTTCCGACCCCGTAATCTGTGACACCCGATTTGCCACGAAAACCTCAAGTGTATGTACCGACGTCTGCAACCAGCACAGAACTATCCGACTGTCAGTCCACGCGTACACCGTTTCATCCAAGTTGATGGTACCACGCAGATTGCAGGTTACATGATTTAGCAAACGCGCTAGAAGAGCTGCCCCTGCCAATTCCAATTTGGGGATGGTCCATCTAGTTCTGACTGGTGCCACCTTACTTTTGGCCATAACCAGACGCACGTGCACAGTTCCCGTTGAACTTGCTGTCCGAAGGTATACAGCTGCCGCGTACCCTCACTCCGAGGCGTCACAAAACCCATGTAGGGTAGCCTTACATCCCACCGATGGGACTAACTTGCGGGGTATCGCGATGTGCACAATCCCTGGTAAGGTGGTCACAAACTTGAGCCAATCCTTCAACAACTCTCCGGAGAGTTGGTCGTCCCATCCTAAGTTGACCCACAACCTTTGTAAAAAGCACTTCGCCATGAACGTAACCGGGGCGATCCATCCGTTAGGATCGAACGTTCTAGCGATGGTCGACAGTACCGACCGCTTAGTCCAAGTTTTCTCCAAAAGGTCGGGCTCGATCTTGTACGTGAATACGTCATGCGTTGGCCTATATTGCACCCCGAGGATGCCCAACGTATTTGGATTGTCCGGGTTCTCAAAGAGGTGCGGGTCCTGATGGAACTCGCCTGGCAAACCAGCCAGGAGCTCTGGGCAACTGGACAACCATTTCCGCAACTCGTAACCTCCTGAACCCATGATCGCGATCAGCTCGTCTCGTAGAATTAGCGCCTGCTCCACGCTATCAGCACCCGTGCAGATATCGTCCACGTAGACGTCGCGATCCAGTACTGCTGCGGCTCGAGGGTATCTTACCCTTTCCTGTGCGGCCAACTCTCGCAGCGTACGTACTGCCAAATACGGACTTGGCTTAAGTCCATACGTCACCGTGTTAAGTTCGTATGTGACCATCGGCTCATCTGGGCTCTCACGCCACAAAACCAGCTGATACCGACGGTCATCCGGATGTATCATGGTTTGGCGAAACATCATTTTGACGTCTGCGACGAACGCTACCTGGTGCAAACGAAAGTCTGTGAGAATGTCCACAATGTCCCGGTTCAATTTAGGACCCGCGTGCAAACATTGGTTCACAGACACACCATTCGAGGTAGGAGCAGAACCGTCAAACACCACCCGTATTTTCGCCTCAGGTGACTTCAAGACAGCCAGGTGTGGAATGTAATAATGCTCGACACACCTCCAAACCAGGCTGGACACCGACATGTGGCCCAATTGAATATATTCCCGCATGAATTTATATACTTCTGCCGAAGTGCTGGGTCTCGCCTCATCTTCCGCTCCATTCCGAGTAGTCTCCGTTCCGCGAGCTGTCGCGAACTACCTAAAGCGGGGCGGTTTGGGAGAAAAGGTAGCCTGGTCACGAATCTGCCTGACGGGCATCTCGCAGTGTTGTATTGATAGAACAACTCGCACTCGTCATCCTCTGGCTTCTGTCTGTCCGCCGTGGGCGGCTCTTCAGACTCCCAAAACCTCTGCAGCACCTCTGACAGCACACTACCATAGAGGACCGTATTCTGGTAGGTCCTGAGGTCTCCAAACTGGGCCGAAAACAACATACCCCCCTGTGGTATCTACGGCCACCAAACCAGCTTCCTGGAGTACCTTCTTCCTACCGCACCATAATCTCCCGAGGACGTCTGACCCGAGAAGTACGTCCACCGTACCAGGAGTATCAAAATCAGGATCAGCTAACTCCAACCCTGTGGTTAACCCTCTTACCGTTGGTGGTAACCTAACCTGAGGAGTTTCCCAACCACTTCATCCAGCACCACGGCAGAGACTTGATAGCTGACCCTGTACATGTGCTACCTAATGCGAACTCAAAGTTCGTCTGACCCCGAATGTCAGGCACATTTAGGCCCCGATGCCTACAGCTTCATCCGCACTTGGCTGTACATTTAGGCCTAGCCTACTCACCAGCTTACTCGATACAATACATCCCTGAGCCCCTGTATCCAGTAGGGCTCTTACTTGAATGGTCCGGCCACCGTATCCCCATACCCAAATCTTAGCCGTTGGCAAAAGTACCGTGATTGGACGGGGAGCCGAAGCTGATGAGTAGGCGGCGATTACCTAGCGGGAATCTAAACGCGGTGAGGCCGCGTCCCGCGGGGGTATCCCCTCGCTACCCAAACCTGTGTATGGGTCCCACTCCTGCTGGTAGGGAGGTCTGCCCATAAAGGCCATGGCTGGAGTTCTATAGTACCCCGACGGCAAACGTCCGTACCGAGGTTGCGCCTGTAGCCGCGGGTACTCAGGCATAGGCGGAGGCATGCGTGGGTCTTGAGACCCAACCAGGTGGCTCAAGCCCGCAGAATACTGCATGTACCCTGGTGGCTGCCTAGTGCTCCCCTGACACCCGCCCGTTTGATCCCGTACCTGGGATGGGTGTCCTTGGCCATGTCCCCGTGTCGTTCTTCCCCAATCCGGCACCTGCTGCCGTGGTGGAGATCGTCCCCACGTCCTTGGGTAAGTGGGCTCCGTCTGTTGACGTCCCCCTGCCTGTCCCTGTGACTGATGCGGAGGTGGGCTCCTCCTTGGAGGGGGGGAGCGTTGCTCCTCCCTTGGTGGGCAGGCTCCTTCGCTGACCCGATCCAGCGCTGCCCCGGCGTCTCCGGAGCGATTCATGCAGAGCAGCGGATGGTGTGCACCCTGGCAGTACCTACAGTTGGTGCTTGAAGGGCACTCGCACCTGATGCGGCCCCAGGCACCGAAAACACCAACGCCTCTGCTGTGCCACACCCCGTCTCCTCTGAACCCGCTGCGCAGCAAACTCCTGACACGCTGTCACCCCGTGGCCCGTCTCCTGCAGTAGGCACACCCTGATTCCAATGCGGTGTTGTACCGCCTGGGTTGCCTACTGTTGCCTCCTCGCGCCGGTGCACCCGGCCGTTCCGGGTGGCGAGGGCAGAGGTCTCCTTGCGTGGGGCTTCACCAGCCTGGACGTCCACTCGCCTGCTTTCGGCCTCGAGGAACGACTTCAGATCCTCGTAGGTCGGGAGGTGGTCCGAGGACTTGCCCCATGGAGCTGCTCGAATCGAGCGACCATTTCACTCGGCAGGCGGCGAAGCACTGTGGACCAAGATATAACCGTAGCCCGCCACTGGCAAACCCTGTCGCTCTAGTGCGCTGACCGCGACACTGACTGGGTGGAAGATTTTCTCGCGGAGGTCCGTACCTCGCGTTATGGTTGGTATTGACAGCCACTGGTCTAACAGCCTGTCTACAATCAGGCGCTTGTTTCGATACCGGTCAGTAAGGATCTTCCACGCCACCTCATAATTGCTATCCGAGACCGCCAAATGCGTCAGCAATTCATGAGGCTCTCCTTGTAGCCTGGACATCAGCTGAGCCATCTTGTACGCTGGCATTATGTCCGTCCGTGTGTGGACCACGCTGCTATACAGGTCCTCAAACGCCGGCCAGTCGGCGTAATCGCCTGCAAAGACTGGAACCGTAACAGGCGGAAGAGGCACCTGTAATCCTTGTCCTACTTTACCACGGAATGGCTTTTCCTTTCCGTCACGTCGCCTAGATATGTCCGCAGCTGCCTGCTCAATGTCCTGTGCCAGCTCCAAGCACTGGCTTACATCGCCCTCGACCAGCTCCTTATCTTCAGGGTTAGGAGCTTCCTCAAGGAGCATGAGGCACTCTGTGAGGTGTTCCGACACAACCCGAACCCGTTCATCTGCCTGTAGTGCACTTTTCAAGAGCGCGTCCTCCCGGTCCTCGCGGCCGATCATTGCCGCTGTGGTAGTAAACCACCTTAATTCTGTCTTTATAGCAGCCTTATACCTGGCGATCGAGGAGCCATGGTACCAACTTTTACACACTCAACTTAATAAAACGAAAACCAATAAACAAAAAAACCGAAACAATATTTTCCAAAATTAACAAAATATGTGGGTAATATAAAAAACACGCTTAATACTAAATTACGGCTAACTATGTTGCAATAAAGCAACCACGCTCTGCTACCAAAAAATGTTTGATTCCGAAGCTGATCTTAGCGCAGTGGAAGCAAGTTAAAGTTATCTTAAAATCTAAAACTAAATGGTCGATCAGCCTCGAACAACATTTGACTACGATTCGTAGTGCTCTTTACTATAGCTAAATAAAATAAATTTAATGAGAGAATTTTTGTTCCGGAAAGTTTCCGGCCGAGAAATTCTTGTTTCCAAAGTCTACTTAAACAGGACCTAGCAGCGAATTGCTTACCGTGCGAATTATGACGCCGCCGTTTCCTTGTAAGTCTAGTTTTTGACAGGAAAAAAGGTATCAGGTTTTGAGGAAGACATTTGGATTGGTATTTAGATACTAGACTTACTGCACCCGGACACCAGCTCGTGTGGCACTCCGTCCCTTCAACAATTTTGGTTTCACCTTAGTTTATCACTCTATTATTCACTAGTTCACAGTTCAACATCGAATAATGTTTTAACACACTAATAACAAAGATTTCTCCAGCACACTACTGGTTGCGACAGCAATGAGTTTGCTGTACAAAACGCAAAACTAAAAGATTTCTCCCGCATGAGAATTCCACACAATTAAAATATAGGATTAACTTCCACACTGGACAGGGAACTCTTCCCTGGTGGTCAAAGCACACACAAAATAATAAAACCCAGACTACTTAAAATATGTGTCTAACACCGGACGCGCGAGTGACTAAAAGTGAGGTTATATTTGCCGGCGGCCGCGTGGTATCGAACCGACTGAACGAACAACGGAAAAAAAGATGGCGTCGGCCGACTAGCTGGCGTCAGTCACAGGCCACGGTCTGTCAGACGAAAATGGCGCGAAACAACAAAACGCGCATATGTTACGAAACTAAACACAATGGTTGTAAGTACTATAATTACTTATTTAATGTGCAGAAATTCCAAATGACGTAAAATTTAAAAATTATATTTTTATCGCGTCTCAATTTAAGCTTCCCTTTTTCCTTCATAGCAGCTTTAGGAACATGTTTCTTTTAAAACTACGCAATTTCACTGCCATCTGTGGCATTACTGTAGAACTAATTGAATCGAATGTTACCGCCATCTGGTGGCATCGTATAAAGCTGTTTTGTGTGATATGAATCCACTGGTCTGGCTGAGTTTGGCTAAAAGGATGACGAATTGTTTGAAAATGCACTAAGATGTAAATAGATGGTGCTATAGAAAAATACTTGTTATGTAGGAACATTTTATTCAATCAGTTTATTTTTGTACTTTAAATACTTAAAATTAGATATTTTTAATAGTTTATAATACAAAAGTTTTTACAGCTGCTGTACTGCTTTAATGTACCGTAAATTAGGCTGTGTAATGTTCGTTACAGTTTAGTGGCGTGATTAAAAAAAACACAAAAAAGGGTGAAACAACTACTACATACGAGATACCGGAAAAATAGTTTGAGTCGTTTTCGAGATCAATAAATGAACAAAATTTGTAACTCAGATAGGTAAGATTTTTACCCGACTGCTGTTGCTGACATGTTTTTCTAGGGTATGTATGTATATGTAGACAAGAAACTGGTTTGGATTGGGGTCGGGTTGCATAAAATTTTAAGTCATATTTTTATTAGGCATACGATCACTAGTCATAATGAATTCAAGTCATAACTTCAATACGCATAACCGTTTTAGCATAAATTACAGAGTCATAATGTCAATAATCATAATGATAAATAGGCATATTATTCATTGCCATAATTTTAAAAACGCATAATCATTATACCGCATAATATTCAAAACCATTCTACGACAAACAGGAATACCCTGCAGCGTGCAGGCTAGCATACATGTCAAGCATACATGTCAACCTAACACAACCTAACCTACCGAAAATGGGCAAAAGTTTTTTTTTACTGTGGGGTGCTGTGCGCTCTCTTCCCCGTTATGCATTCAAGCAAGCGAGCAGCATGCATGCAAGCAATAAAGCAGTAAGCATACAAGCATGCAAGCAACATGCACGAGCAAGCAGGCATGCATAAATGTCAACCTAACCCGCAGGCATGACGGAAGCAAGCCAGCTCGCTACGCTCGCTGTGCTCGCTTCCGTCATAGCCTGCTGAACCTAACCTAACCGATTCGGGGTGCCCCGAACTCTCGTGCTCGCTTCGCTCGCACCCGCCCCTGTTTATGTACGCGTTACACGTCTAATTTACAGCAAGAGTAAATGGACATTATTCATAAAAATGTGTTTGAATCTAATGTCTTCCATAAAAATATTATTCTCATTGATCAATATGACAGATAACAATTATGCGACTCAAAATTAGTCTAAAAGAAAATAGGACAAGCGAATAGTATGACTAATAATGCGTATGACATAAAACAATTATGCCGAACAAATAGTATGACAAAGAAATTTATGCGAACCGTGTTATGCCAAACTATATTAGGAACTTCAACAATATGCAAAACGACGGTATCCCACTGGTTTTCACGGGCTACAGCCCAAACGGATAGGCGGATCTTGACATGTGAGGTATCGTTAGATTCATCTCTGCAGCGCAAGTGATAGTGGCTATATTAAAATTTCACAGCTTCAGGATGGCGGATTTTTATCGCAAATATAATTCTGAAATTACCGCAGCCGGGTTTTTGTTTTTTAATACATCTGCTTGTAGTAAATTAAATATTAATACTGTCAAGTCTCAAGCTCTGATTTTGAAATTGAGATGGGTTCCCCCTTTTAGCCACAGGTTGAAGGTTGAGGGGTCGATAACCGGGGGGATGGTGGTGCGAGGGCTCGGAGACACTTCCATGTGCTGCAGCAGCTGGTACGCCATGATCTTGATCTCGTACAGCGCGAAGCGGAGACCTGGAAATAATATCAAAGTTGTAGCGTGCACTGAGATTACTTGTAGCCTGTAGCCTAAGTTTATTTAACATGTTGCACCTGATAGGGATATTAAAATTGGTACGCTTAATTTTTAAGCTAAAATTATCGATTTCATCCACAAATCAAATAGGAGTTTATATTTTTTGTGTGGAAAAATATTCCGTTTAGTTCTAAAACCTTTCGTGAGTGGTATAATGAAAGGTCTTGTCAGGGAAACTTTTAAAATAAAATATGTTACATTTAACATTATAAAAACTTTTACTTAATATAATTATTGATATAGATTCTAACGAAATATTCTAGGTTTTCAGTACTTGTATACTTGATTAAAATAAAAAAATGATAAAACTAAAAAAATAACTAAATATAAGAAATAACCGGAAGGATGGAACTTACCAATGCAATTTCTGGGTCCAAGACCGAAGGGCCCGTAGGAATTGGGGTTAATATTGTGCTTGTTGGCCTCAGAGAACCGTTCAGGGTCGAACTTCTCTGGGTCCGGGTAGTACTGAGGGTCGTATTGGATGGCCATTGTCGGGATCTGAAGAGCATCTCCTTTGCGGATCTACAAATCAAAAAATATTATACGCGCGAAATAGACTCGATTGTGTTATATTATATAGTAACATAAACAAGTGAAAACAAAATTTAAATTTTGAAAAAGCCTACGACAGTGTACTGCAGTGCCCCCTCTAGAGTTGTTGAATACCTAGCTAAGAACATTCCTAAGTTAAATCTTCATCAATCACTGAAAACTGCATCAAAATCAGACCAGCTGTTTTCGAGAAAATTGGTAACACTGGTTTGCACAAACAAATGTTTACTGCAGCGCCCTCTGGTGAGTTGTTCATGTAATACCTATCTAAGAACATGCACTAAAAATATAAATCTATCACTGAAAACCGAATCCAAATTGGACCAGCGGTTTGGGAGATATTTGGTAACATAGGTTTGCATAAACACACAAACACACATTCTCTCATGCCAAACGCTTAATGCCGTCTTCGTTCCGTCGTGGGTAAAAGTTGAATGAGTGAATTGTTTTGTAACAAAAGGAAGTTAGAGATATTGCTATTGGAGCATTGAAACTTACGATGTAATCTTCCTTAGCCTGGGGGTTCGGTTTGCCCAAGTTGTAATCTTTGACGCAGAGTCGTTCCATGGCCATCACTGCTGGCCATTTTCTCATGGTTTCTGTAAAATTAGAATTTAAAGCTATAGAAAGACATTTATGGAAATCATAGAGCATACAAGACGAGTATGCGCCCTTAAATAGCAAACAAATCCTAGATGAAAACGAATGAAATCTCAATTCACCTGAGACCCGGTACGTGTCTTCAAATAACATTTTGAAAAAAGCTTGTGACATCTTGCAGTTTTTTTTTTGTAGATGTAACTGTCTGGATGAGCCTACTTGATCCCAGTTGTAAACGGATACTTGCATTCTAACGTCCCCATTATATGACATTTGCATAAACATCTATAACCTATCACGTACCTTGCACACACATATCCAAGTATGTCAAGTCCTGGATCACATTGAAGTCAACCTTCCCTCCGTGCTTGGCACTCACTTCCCTGATCTCCTCAACGAGCTTATCCTGGACCTCAGGGTGTAGAGCCAGCTCGTACAGAAGGAAGGACATGGTTGTAGACACTGATTCGAATCCAGCAACGAAGAAGAGGACCGCTTGAGCTACCAGGGCATCGTCACTCCATTCTGAAACATGAAACAGGAGATTAGTTGAAAAAAAAAACTTCACTGAAAATCGCTGTATTGAATCCTGCCTGCCTACCTACTGGTAGTAAGTTATTTGGAATTAGTTTTTGGCTAATATCAGCCAATATCTTTTATGTTTAGTAAGTATGGCAAACACCCCCAAAATTGACTTTTCAGAGGCAACTGTTGCTGTCTTCATTTATTACAGCACTTCACTGACCTCGTGTAACACTTTTCCCAGCACCAGATACTTCTCCAACAGTCCCGTATCCATCACCGGCATCTGGGGTTTTTTCTTCTTTTTGCAGTTTTCCTGTAAAAATACGTTATTGTGATTTATATTTATTAGTTTTAGAATTTTCTGTATTTTAAATAATTTACTAAGGATGGATAATTCAAAGTTTCTTCACCTTAGTCGATAGTAAAACCTTGTTTTTTTTTTAATTTAAGGGTGTTATTATGTAAATAAAGCTAAGGCGCCAACAAGATTTAAAAGATAATGAGTAGGTTAGAAAAGAATCATCATGGAATAATTAGTTTAGCAGGGTTAAGTAAATAACTTGCAAGGATAACGGAACTTTCCTAGAAAAAAGTGAGAGACAGAGGAAGTTACACAGACGGCATCAGCATAAGCGTCTGGTTTCAGTAGAAGATAAAGATAATGCTACCTTTCCTGGCTTCACTCAGAAGATGTATCATGTCAGGGCGGTGGATTTTCAGTCTCTCCCTTTCCTCCATGGTCTTCAACACTATGCTTCTGAAGAAGTTTTCCGATTTCTCTTCGAACATTTTTATGTTGAACAACTGGAAAGACGAGATAAATATTACAGCATCATTCTACCTAAAGCAAATGTTTACTAATTTATATGTGTATTACGGTATTGCTCTCGTGCTCTACGTGCTTCTCGAATACCAAGTAGGCAGACAGTACTTACAGTGACAAGCCAGGGTAAATTAGCTGATAACAAGAACACCAACTGCTGCCTGAATTTGAAACTAGCAGCGTTGACGCCTTGGGTGTAGAATTCATTCTCCCTTTCGCTGTGGGAGTCCACCTTAAGTCCAAAGGCACAGGAAGCAATGACGTCACAGGCGTAGCGTGCCATCAGGTCTTTCACATCTACTTCAGTTTGACCCGCTGTATAAGAAAAAAAAAACGGTTAATATAACGACTGATATTCATATCATTTTTCGGATGAACAGGTGATAGTTTTGTATACTAAACATAATTTCGTAAATATTTTTAGCTCAGAGAGAGGGAGATAGTTCACATGCCGTTGTGCAACTTACATTTAGAAGCATCGATGTTCTTTTTAAGGTTGAGTATCATCTGGTCTCCTACTTCATTCATGAAGGGAATCATCAGACGCATCTTGGAGGCGGTGAACGCTGGGGTCAGGGTAGACCGCATGTCTTTCCATTCTTGGCCTGTGGGAAATAATAGGTAATGAAATCGTTGGACCTGAGAGAGTGTGTAAAAAATTGTAAAAATATTTTTTTTTTAATGTGTGTAGGAAGGTATGGTATTCAATGGACTAGTTGGTTGGATGGTGCACGGGCTGCAATAGACTAGATTGTTGGGTGGTGCACGGGCTGCAATAGACTAGTTTGTTGGGTGGTGCACAGGCTGCAATGGACTAGTTGGTTGGGTGGTGCACGATCTGTAATAGACTACTTGGTTGGGTGGTGCGCGGGCTGCAGTAGACTAGTTTGTTGGGTGGTGCACGGGCTGCAATAGACTAGTTGGTTGGGTGGTGCACGATCTGCAATAGACTAGTTGGTTGGGTGGTGCGCGGGCTGCAGTAGACTAGTTGGTTGGGTGGTGCACGTGCTGCAATAGACTAGTTGGTTGGGTGGTGCGCGGGCTGCAATAGACTAGTTGGTTTGGTAGCTGATTTTATTCCACCTTTATTGTTATTTATTAAACTTATGTAAAAATTGCATCCACGTTACCTATTGTTTAAAAAAATGCCTTTCATCCCATGAAGAAGGCTTCTATGGAGAGTAACTTATCATCAATATTGGTCCTGATTACCTAACATGCTATTTAATATCAGTACACAGAAACTAAAACTGATGTAGGTAAAAATATGCAAGAAAATTATAATGTCGTTTAGTTACCTTTCATGAAGAAGACACCGTTAGCGAAGAGGGGGTTAACCTTAGGATCCAGAAAGGTCTGGTGGTCGATAAAGTACTCATAGTCTTTGACAGTGATCTTCTTGATCAGGTCCATATCTCGGATAAGTAACACTGGCTTGGTGAGCTCGAAGTTACCTATAAATCTGCGAACAAGGGAACCCAGTTGCTTCAAAAGAACAGCATGCATCACTCTTTTTATTAAATAAAAAATGCTCATTATCAATATTCTTTGCATGGTTTAGCCAAAAATTTGGGAAACGGCGCACGGGGCACCTTTACAGATGGCTTACTCAATACTAGAGACGATTTTGAAGCTTACTGATTTTAACTGGAATCTCAGGGGAACTCAAGGTAACTAAGAAGATGACGTTTTTGTATCAGATTTTGCTGTTTTGATATTCTTATACTTTAAGATTTTTGACAGTAGCAACCCTGGCTATGTAACAAGTGACAATCGCAAAAATCCTGAATAGGGTCGAGTGAACCTTTTGTAAACTCTCTATATAATGGTTTAGCGGAGTTACCAGTATCCAAATGTGAGGTTATTAAAATTGTATACTTCGTAGGTAAGCATTTCTTGCTTTAGTGAATGTGTCTTTAATTGAAATAAGTAACGTACAGAACCCATCCTAAGGCCATAATTCTATAATCAGTATTTCCACTAGGGGTCACATCTCGCAAACAACAAAAATTTATTAACTAATCGACTTACCTTTCTTTAGGAAACATGTTGTATATTTCCTTCTGTAATTGTGAAACGTGTTTACCTCCGAAGAAAATATCATACCAGTTGCCGAATGGGAATACTACTGGTGGCGTCTTTACCCCCTTCTTTTCAAACTTAGAGTAGACATTCTTGAAATAGAACACCAGAGCGGCCAGGGCTGCCAGACCCCATATGACTAACAGCAACATCCTATAGGAGAAAAAAAGGCCAACTCATTAAGCAAGTAATTTTTGTTAAAATGTAGCGACCAATAACGCAAAAATTTTGTAATAGGTATACTTTTTGTTTTAATATTCGTATAACATAAAAAAATATAGTAAAGTCAGTCGTTACGTTGTCTACGAAACCCTAATTGTGTGCATGTCTGAAACGCTCTTAGCTAGTTTTTAATTTTTGTCAACCACTCTCTTACTATCACCAAACTATCACAGTTTATGAGATACCTACAGCTTGGTGACAGACGGACAGTCAGACAGACAAAAAAGTATCATTAATAGGTTTCCGTTTGACCCTTTGGGCACGGAAATTTAAAAGTAACATGTAAGTACGCACCTAGCGATTAAGTTCAAAAATCGTTTGCAAATATTCCTTCGCACTGAATATCTTATTGCGCGATGTAATGTTTAATTAACATTATCTGTATGCACACGACAGGTTACAAAAAACTGGTTAAAAACTCATAATAATGACCTTCCTATGTAAACATTCGAAAACAACTGAATAGAACCCACGAGGCTTACTACTTAAATGCTTACCTAATATCTAGCATCATCATCATGATAGAAGAAACAGAGGTAACAGACACAAAGGTTTTAGATAGATAGATAAGATAATCATACATAACATGCCTATAATCCGGCATAAATAAAATGTTTACCAATTCTATAGTAGATAGTCTTTCTATAAGCATTTGAGTAAGTAATAGTTTTGAATTAATGTAAATTTATAGGTCGCCTGATGAGATGATTTTTTATTTTTATATCTTTAATCGCAGGTAGGTAGGTATCTATTTCATCACAGTTGGAATCAGTAGGTAGTACATAACAGTTACTGATCTTATTTACTCAATAAATTTGTAAAATACTCCAACAAGCTATTTTGAAAACAGATAGAGTGTAAAATACCGCGCTGGTTCTGATAATCCAAAGATCACGTACACACACCAAATTGTTAGGTTCAAATGCTCGAGAAAAAAGTATTTGAATGTAAAAACTGATTTTATTCTCTAATTCGTATTTGACAAAAAAATATGACAAACTACTAAATTATAAAAATAAATTGAAAGCCTAATCAAAATACAGAAACAGTAACAGCCTTTCAAAACTTTGTCGAGTTGAGAAACTCGTACAAATCTGCAACGCGATGCCGCGTATCTTAGCTACACGCGATTTTCCCGACAGTTTTAGTTCAAATATTCTGTTCCTGCCTATCCGCAGTACCTGCAGTTACACGGTATAGGTAATGAAAGTAAGTAAAAACCATAAAAAAATAAACGAGACGGATTGAAATACGCGAAATCTATTTTTAAAGTGATTAATGTCATCACACAAATCAGAAGCCTGATAAATTCACACGGCTTCGTCTTGCCATTACCGTGTAACTACCTTATACCTGAATCGTGTAAGTTAAGGCACACACGCGGCGCAAAATCTGATGCTGCAAAAATGGAGTTATAAGATTTTGGCTCAGCTTTATATTGAAATATGTTTCATACAAAACTTTTTTTTTAACATATGCATCTCAAAGATAAGACACTACAAAGATGATATGACGCGTTTACACGAGTTCCGCAACACACGGCAGAGATGCAACTTCTTCCTGTATAATATTATTAATTTGATGTCATATTGCATTGACATCAAAGTAACAAAAAACAAAATTAAAAAACACAAACAAACCTAGTAGTTTTTCGCGGAAATTGTTTACAAACACAATAACTATTTCATTCACTGTTCACTGAATATTATTTCCCGTAATGCAATTTTTCCTTTACATTATTTGTATATCACAGAAAGTAACAAGAACGACTTCTCTATGTAAAAAATCGTAAACAACTGAATTGAATCCACGCGGGTAATCTAATATACTTTACACCTATCTAGCATCATCATCATGATAGTAGTAACAGAAATAAGGGGTCCAAATATGAATGGTTGTTATTGTTATTATTTATTCTTCCTATATTCTAAGAGCTGTATGCTAAATAAGTTTAGCAGTAACAATAATATAAAGATTTTTTAAAAGTTTCTGCACTCTTTTGATAATTAAACTTAACTCTTGACTAGAAAGAGAAATTTCTCAAATTGGTGAAAAAAGAATCACATTTTTTTTAGATTTGCAAGGACGTACATTTATCTTACTCAGTAGTTTGAAGTAAAATTTTCACAAATATATTTTGCTTTTTGCTATGAAATAACAAAAGTTTTGGATTCTCAGAAATTATCTTTATCTTTTTTTCACATTCGTATTTTTCTCTATATTTAAGTTCTACAACACAAATGGCCAATTTATCAATAAAACAATACTTTGGAAAGTAATAATAACACTAAAATAGAGTACCTACTTAGTGACTGGCCAAGGAAGAGATCATCCAGCGCTCCATGAGACATGTTACCCAGTAAAATATTAGCGTTTCGCCTTTTTGCTATTGGCCGAGAAGCTGCCAGCTCTCCGATCGCCGCCGATGGATTCAATTGAGGCGCAAGACTGACACTTTGTGGAGTTTTATTTTCGGTTGGACTCCAGGAACCAGTCGTCTCATTTGTATTGAAAATCTTTATTTCAGACTTCCATAATCGTTCTTTCTTAGGGAATGTCGTCCAGTGATGGGGCCGCAAATAGATCAGCTGATCTTTTACATCCTGTATTTCCAAAACGCACAGTAATTGTAACTAATCAATTATTTATGCTAGAAAAGATGAACAATGCATATCTAATTTCGTTATAAATAGGAAGATAAATAATATGTTAAAAATAATCTTATTGACTTATCATTCAGATCTGTTCGGATAGTGTCAGTCATTAGTAGTAACATTGAGAATAGGATGGTTTGTACATCTGTGAAATAAAATAAGTATGGTCAATTCTTACGTTTAAATAACATTTTTAAAGTACAAATTTTACAGGAAATCCATACTAATATTATAAATGCGAAAGTGTGTTTGTTTGTTTGTTTCCTTCACATCACAACAGAGCAACATCATGCAGTTTTTTTTGGGTTTGCAGATAGGTGAGAGACTGGAGAGTGACATAGGCTACTTTTTTATCCCGAAAAAACATATTTTTCCCAACGGAAAACCGATTTTTGTTTTGTTTAGCATGAGAATACATCCATACTACATACATACATAGATGAATATCATGCGGCTATATCATGTAGTTTTTTTGAGTGTGCATTTAGATGATAGGCTGGAGATGGAAATAGACTGCTTTTTATCCCAGAAAAAAGCTTTTCCCGTCTATGATTATAGTGTCCTCCCAGTTTTTCACCTTACGATGTGTCATTGATAAATCCCTACGTGTACGCGGGCGAAGCCGCGGGTAACAGCTAGTCCGTTATAAATACGCCTTTTTACAGTTACAAATATTCCATGATGTAAAGTGACCTTTAAATCAATTGTATATTTTAGCGTAAAACCACAGGATGAATAACAGACTGTTATTAACAGTACTAGCGTAGTTAAACAAAATTTTGTAGATCTAAAGAGAACAATTATCAAAAAGTTTTTTTCGTAATATATAAACATTAAGGGCCTTCTATATATTATTTTGAAAACGTGTGTAATTTATTTATAAATATTTCGATAAAAAGATGTTCGGTGAAGTGTAAAATATCCTTCAAATATCATCATCTACCTGCCCTTATCCCAAATCAATTGGGATCAGCGCAACATGATTCATTAGAGTACAAAATCATGTAGGTAGCTAAGATTGGCAATGTTTCATGACCGGCCGCCTGCCTGAAGTTAACCCTCTTTGGGAATGCTATTGTCGGTGGCATCACCGCCACCACGCGGTTAACCATAATCGGCTGATATTCAGCCGAGGTCAAAAACTCTACGTCACATTTTACAAAACACCCTGAGTGGACTAGGGGTGGCAGTAGGTATTCTTAGTCGCTACCAAACGGTTAACAGTAACTTCACCCTTAAATATTGGTTTTTGATTAAATGTAATTGGTAATACCACCACACAATAGGGAATAACAAATTGTTTAAGTAGTACTTAAATTGTAACAACTTTTCTATATAAATATTCGAAAAAAACTAAATAAAACGCGAGCAATCTAATAAACCTAATACCAAGCATCATCATCATCACAGGAGCAACAGAAATAGGTAAAGGGTCTAAATACCAATGTTTATTAATATTTTTATTCTTTTCCTTCATCCAAGGGTATTCAAAATAACCTAAGGAGTTAAGTTTGAGACAATGCTTCATCGTTTTATTAAAATTTTATTCGAATTAGTGCACTCACATTGCTATATCATATTATTCTTAAATAAAAAAATATTTATAAGAATATAGCAAACTGACGAATTTTAGTTGTTGAAATTGACCTAAAGTTTTTAGGGCATGCGTGAATAAACCGATGCATTACGCAATTTTACGGCTCTTCGCGACAAGCCTAGACATACATTTCGTTCCAGAAAAATGAGGGATTTAGGGTGTATAAACATTTAGCAAAGTCATCCAAGATGTTTTAAAATAAATATTTTATCTTTTAATAAAACAATTTTTTCCTAGTTGTCATTATACTAGATACGCGACTATATTTTATGTACTTATTTGACATCCTACCTACCTGCCGTAAGAGTAAACGTTGGATAGGCCTCTCATATAAGGTCTATCTATTTTATCTAATATTTTCTTTACTAGATGAGCTAGGACCATGTATATTTTTAATAACATAGCAATACTCTAGTGAACCCATTTATATGCATTTCGTTGCTGACGATTCTGGGTTTTTGTTGTATCAACATTAAGCCAAGTCCTTTTAATTACGAACCTATTTTAAATAATCTTAGTAAAGGTATTTGAAACCAGTACAAATTGATCCTTTAAATAGGTAGGTAGATCTTCTGCTTCTTGTTCATCCTAGTTCTTGAATGCTGGAAAAACTATTAATCTACGAGAGCTGTCCGAGCGATTTTATACTATCTTTTATGTTTAAATGAAATCTCTTCTTCCTATTTGTCATTGAATAGACACGATTATGTTCAATCCGTAAAGAATGAATTAGTCGCTGGGAATTAGTTGCAAAACTATCCCGGTAGATGGAGCCCATCCACGCGATAGTGGACAAGATACCTACACTTCCTTAATTTCGCGGGCTCGATTGGAACCGCGGTAGCCCAGTTGGTTAGGGTCTCGGCAGTACTGATGCCGAAGGTCGCAGGTTCAAATCCTGCCTGCGGTGAAATTTTGGAAGTTTTCCAAAAATTGTTTACCTAACACGAGAAGTGTTTTAAAATTTGGTATTCAATTTATCGCGGGTTTTCATCGCTTTGACTACATTCAATCTGTAAAGAATGAATTAGTCGCTGGGAATTAGTTGCAAAACTATCCCGGTAGATGGAGCCCATCCACGCGATAGTGGACAAGATACACTTCCTTAATTTCGCGGGCTCGATTGGAACCGCGGTAGCCCAGTTGGTTAGGGCGTCGGCAGTACTGATGCCGAAGGTCGCAGGTTCAAATCCTGCCTGCGGTGAAATTTTGGAAGTTTTCCAAAAGTTGTTTACCTAACACGAGAAGTGTTTTTTTGGTATTCAACGATTATATTATATTTACTTATTTGACACCTTAAGGCTGCTCGCCCACGTCAGACTTTTTGTAGGACCGATAATCGCTCAGATTTTTCCTCCGATTCTTATGTCCGATTTTGTGACCGACTCAAAGCACACGTCCGTCTTTTTGACTGTTGTTAGTAGCACGTCTAGGGATTGCAATCCCGCAATGCGGGATCCGCAATCCAGCGGGATCTCGCGCTATTTTTAGCCTTGCGGGACCCACCTTCAAAAGGTGGATCCGCGGATCCGGCACATTGAAAACCCACGCCAAAAATATAATAACTTTTGCTTCTGAATGGCGAAGAAACTCGACGTTCATTTCCTATGAATATGTCCTAACTATGAAAACATTCTAAATTATTTGCATAGAAGCTGAGAGAGCATTTCTTACTTGTGGTTCTTTGAGACGCAGGCTGGGTGATACTCGTAAAACCATTAATATTCTTTGATTAAGAGTATTTTTCTATAACTTATCAGTTATCTAGACGCTAGAGTTACAAAACTCTGACACCAGGGTTCCTCGTGTCGTTGAACGACCCGGTGTCCTACGCGAAAAGAAGTTATCTTACATTTAGTACTTTCTTTTTTATTAAGTTTTTTAGTGTGTGGGACCCAATATTCCTTAAAAAAAACTTAAATATCTAGAAATGGGTACACTTTTGCCCCATGTACATGGGGGTGATTTCGATTGCAAATTACATATACTATCACTCCTTAACGGGATCGGGACCAATTACCAGTAACCTTGTACAACTAAATTAACTATTTCATATTTTTAGAAATAAACTGAACTCAATAAAAATTACTAAAGGAATTTAATTCATGTCTTCATATTGTTCTTCTCCACTTTTATGACAAGAAATTATTTTACTATCCGATCAAATGCTATTTAGCCTTCTGTTCAATAATACTGTTTTAATAATCTTTTTCCTAATTGATTTATATGAAAAAGTACATAATGTATGAGCTAATGTTTTTTTACTGGTAATTAATTAATTAAGCAAAGAAAATAATTAGTAACTCAATTATATTAATCAACACACGAAATAAGAAAAAAAAAATTACCTCCCTTACAAACTGATACATTTTTTAGTCATTTTTGTATTAAAGGGCCAAAAGTTCAGTACCCTGTCTCTAGATTTATCCCTTAGTTGCCTTTTACGATACCCACGGGTACATACAGGGTGATTGGAAATTCGATGCATTCCCTGAAGGTGGTTAGAGGGGGGGCCATTTCCAACATATTCTTCAATGGAACCAGGGGTCGGAAATGATTGGTTACAAAATTATTAGGACTTTTGATTTTTTAAAGAAAATTTCCCGATTTCAACTTTAAAAGTTAGCTAACCGAAAGGTACAATAATCTACAATCAAACATGTTTTCATAAAATAATTAGCATTAATGCAAAAAGCGGCGTGCGAAACAAGGCAATTGACTATGGTCGGTCGACTACGCCAAAGTCAGCAAATGCTGTTTAGACAACTTTTCAAGTATTTTCGTGGTCTAATGGGTGGAGCATTCCCCTCAGGAGTCTGTGGTTCAGGTTCGATTCCGTGAGTTGACCTACAAGGTTGATATTCAACACTTTGTGAATTTTTCCCAGTTTGGTTTAAAAAATCACGTTGAACCACCTGATTGTCCGCAAGAAAATATCGTGCTCCGGAGGGCATATTAAACCATCGGCCTCGATTGATGTCTAATAAACGCAGACGGTGGTCGTAACACTACCATAGCAGAGGTCTAATACTTGTAGTAGGTGGTTTAAAAACTCCGACAAAGATTTATCATTTCAGTTCTTTAGGCTGTTTAAAGCTCAGGAGCTCCATTTCTGAATTGTCGTAATCCTAATCGTGCGAAAATCTGCTACTAATTGTGCTCGTATCACATGTTCTACTAAACTTATTAATTTATGCACACCTAATAAATTCACACAACCCCTTAACATTTAAAGTGTCGAGTAGTAGAACGTGTAATACGAATGGTTAGACCACTCGTTTTAGATTTCCGTGCACGGATTTGGATTACGACAATTCAGAAATGGAGCTCCTGAGCTTTAAACAGCCTAAAAACTGAAATGATAAATCTTTGTCGGAGTTTTTAAACCACCTTCTACAAGTATTAGACCTCTGCTATGGTAGTGTTACAACCACCGTCTGCGTTTATTAGACATCAATCGAGGCCGATGGTTTAATATGCCCTCCGGAGCACGATATTTTCTTACGGACAATCAGGTGGTTCAACGTGATTTTTTAAACCAAACTGGGAAAAATTCACAAAGTGTTGAATATCAACCTTGTAGGTCAACTCACGGGAATCGAACCTGGAACCACAGACTCTTGAGGGGAATGCTCCATCCATTAGACCACGAAAATACTTGAAAAAGTTGTCTAAACAGCATTTGCTGACTTTGGCGTAGTCGACCGACCATAGTCAATTGCCTTGTTTCGCACGCCGCTTTTGCATTAATGCTAATTATTTTTATGAAAACATGTTTGATTGTAGATTATTGTACCTTTTTGGTTAGCTAATGCAACAGAGAACTCTGTTATGAAGTTTTTACGGATTATTCCATAGTGATTTTTTACAGTAGATTACTATGAATGTTGAAAAATCCTTTCCACCAAAATATTTTCTTGTTTTGGCGCTGTATTTTAAAAAAGAAGAGTATTTCTAACTAAACTTGTAACTAAAATGATTGTCCTATTCATTCACTATGAGATCATGTCAAAAAACTATGCATAAAACGGTTTGGCTAGCTTTCGCATGACTTTTAAAGTTGAAATCGGGAAATTTTCTTTAAAAAATCAAAAGTCCTAATAATTTTGTAACCAATCATTTCCGACCCCTGGTTCCATGGAAGAATATGTTGGAAATGGCCCCCCCTCTAACCACCTTCAGGGAATGCATCGAATTTCCAATCATCCTGTATACATGGAGTGATACTATTGTAACCCAGGACTACATGCCAAAAATTGCTGATAGGTATTGTTATGATTATTTATTTAAAAAATTTAACATATTTTTTCAATTCTTGGTGCCATTGAACCTTAGAAAGGTTTGTATTGGCACGTAAAAATATTTAAAAAGTCACATAATAAAAATAACAACAATGGGGTATTTGATTATGGTGTTAATGGTGTACATGGCAACACCCAAATAAATTTTTGTTTTCTAATATTTTCCGATGATTTTACAAAATTACACAATGATATGTGAGTTCATCGCACTTCCAATTATTTGTGCTATTATTTTTACACAATATCACCGCATTTTATGGGGGATTTTGTCTACTTTTTATGAAAATGTTCGGCTCCTATGACTCGTAAAGAGCCGTCACTATGACTGACTTAGGAGAAACTCTGATGAGTCAATCCAAACACATATTATTTTATTGCTTCATTGAAATGTGTGCCGACGGTATCTAGTGGAGCGGCAGCGACACCTATAAATAATCTAAGGATTCCCATTTATCTTCACTGTGAAATAGGTAAATAACGCGCATAATGTACCGACAAAATATTTCTAGCGCAAAATTGAAAAATATGAGATGCACTCACCAGGTCCGCTGCACGATGACTGCCTCAAAACCATTTTTCCCCAATCATCCTCTTTTTTGTTTTCAAACAAAAATTCACATAATTTTTTTTTGACATTGTTCAAATCGCCCACACTACATCTCGCTTCCTTTTACCCGACTTCCCCAAGAAGATCCCGTCGCTCGCAAGTATGCATGTATGTGTCACCGTGAAATTACAAACACCGCTAGATTATCATATTTCCCGCTAAATTACAATCTGTCGAAATATTGTAAGACATACACACGGATCACCATTTAACGTATCAATTTTCGAAAGATTATAATATTATGAAGTAAAACGGTAAAATTGTCAACTCGCGTTCTAATTGGTCGAATGTCATGTACATCGCGCCGCCATGTTTATTTGACAGCTGATCGCCATATCGATGGGAATCTAACAAGTATCGAACCTAAGCAACTAGTTATTATTTTCTTTACAGAGATTATTTTCTTATTTCATAAGTTCATATGAGCAATTTTCAACACGGAGTTATAAAAACAGAAGAAAAAACTGTTAGTTTACGTTCGAGAACCAACGAGATGGCAATTAGCTGTTAAACAAACATGGCGTCGCTGGCAACATGAGACTGAGACTTGACTTCAAATTTGACCAATCAGAACGCGAGCTGCGTATCGTATCACAGTTTTACGGTTTTGGTTCGTTATATTGTAATCTACTGAAAAATTATACGTGTGAATGGGTTACAATATTCCGACATATTATAATTTAGCGAGATAGATTATAATCCAGCGTTGTTTGTAATTTTACGGTGACATATGTATTTTGGTATGTAATTCAACTTGTGGATTTCCATTGCAAAATACAATTTTGAAACTACCGAAGTCGGGTAACTGTTTTAACCACTTCAAGTTACCTATCCTTTCTTCTTTTTAATTCATGTCTTCTTGTCAAGTTTACATAATCTGAATTTGCAAAAGTGTCTTTACTAGAAAATAATAATTTGCAATATGTTGATGTTGCATTGCATATTGATGTGTACGAGAAATGCGACTCTCGAGATATGCCCTTCCCTAGCAAGTGCATGCGGCCGACTGTCGGTGAGTAGTGTGCGTTTACGCATACATTACAGAGTGTTCCATTTTTCGCCGACAATCGGATCGGTCGAGATTCACCGATTTTATTTCTGACCTACTATTTGTAGGATGTGGGCGTTACACCATTGCAATCAATACGTTCCATTTTTCTCCTACAAAAAAACGGACACCGATTATCGGACGTGGGCGAGTAGCCTACGACTTTGAACAAGATATACTCGTACTCAACTCGTACTTGAAATTGAAAGTAATTTTGAAATTAGAATTTTAGCGATGTGACATAGCGATTTCAAAATTTTGACATTTTTCTAAATTGAAGTAGGTTTTTCGTTGACATATTTCGCGTTTGGCTGCCGAAAAAGTTTCAAATGTATGGAGGCTCTGAGTCAGCTTTTCCATATGCCGGCGCCTGACCGACTTCAATGTAAATTTCAATCTCTCTATGCCCGTCTCAGTGCGACGATTTAGCGAAATCTAGTTGTTTGCAACATATAAGTTATTTACAACTTAATAAACCGACGGTAACATTCATTCAATTTCTTAATTTATTATTAGTTCTTTTGTTGGGAATTTCTACTGCTATGGGCTGATTTGGCCTTTTAAATATTTTCAGAAGGTCTATAACATTCTGTATTTAAAAATCACGACATACTTGGTATTATTGTTTAGTAAGGATTACTAAACATTTATTTATAACTGATAAGATAATCAAAAAATATTATCTAAAATGCGGTATAAACTAGGACTTATAACTTATCAAGTGGGTACCAGAAGATCCCAAGCTGGGACATCAGTCAACCCGCGACCACAACACAAGAAACTGTGTTGAAACGTCGGGGCACAGGTAAATTATTTATATTAACCTAAAATTTTATCGCGATAGACCCGGCTAAATACTTAAAATATATGAAAACCGGGTTTTCTTCTTCTTTTAAATCGGTGGTGAGTGGAGAGTCATAGTGGTAAATAAATAAATAAACATATTTTATCTACACTCATGAACATTATGAACTGCTTTATGAATATGCAACCTTTTAATTAAACTTTCCTATCACTGGCAGCTACACTTGGAGGAAAGCTGGGGTAGGGAGACGCTATACGAAGCACTTCCCCTCTGTCACGGCCTTTGCCCACGGGGGCTTACCTTATTACAAAAACCAGTTGCTGTCAGATTATTTCCTAGAACGATTCCAGTCGCGCATGTCAAATGAGCTCCGATAAAAAGCGGAATTGTAGAGCTAATAATGCCTAAAAAATATGTAAAAATACCAATTTACAACAGAACAATATCACTTTTCATCTGAAAGCATTCCTCCAGTACAATATCACTAAATAATATAAAATAAGCGATTGAAAATTGTACATAAGTGTTGCCAGTAAGTCGTACAAAATGACTGATTTGGAGTTTTTTTTAGGTGGATCTGTATTAAAATAATTGTATTTTGTTCCTTTTGTTATTATTTTGTGTCGAACAATAGTGTTCATCATAGTATCGTTTATTTTTCAAATGAAGATTATAATATTCCACCATAATATGGGTAGCAATTAACGATCTTAGTTTACCGATGCCATTATTAACAGTAAATAGCTTGCTAAGTAAGATTAGAATGTTAGTTTGGGATTGTTCTACTTATTCAATGATGTTCATTTCCAGTCGATATTTAATGAAAAAACGATAATTTTAACTTGAAGTATCGAGCCACACTGAACCCAAGCTAGTGCAGTGAGTCAACTAATACAAAACGTCGATACTTTTTCTATCGCCATAGTTTCAAACCTATATAATGTAAAGACGGTCTGTACCGAAAACTTTGCAGGCATGATCAGATTATGAAATTGAACAACTTTTACAATGAATTTTGGGAAAACCTGATTTTGTTCGAGTTTCATTGAAAATTAATATCAGTCTCAGCTGATCGGGTGACATCGGCTGTCAGCCGATGTGTCGCAGTGGCTAGTCCGACTGCCTGCGACGCAGAAAGTTCCGGGTTCAATTCTTTTCGCTCACAAAGTTGATACTTATCACTTTGTGAATATGTTCCTAGACTGGTCAAAACACCACACAGGCTAAACCACCTGATTGTCCGAGAAGCAAGATGGTTCCGTGCTTTGGAGCCATGTTCAGCCGTCGCTCCCGGTTGCTGTCTATGGTCACTTAGACGGCTGTCGTTACACAACCATGTCAGAGGCCTGCAGTAGGTGGTTGACAAACTCTGGCACCAGGGTTCGTCAGGTCGTTGGACGACTTGGTGTGCTATAAATTGTTTAAACTTAAGTGCGACATTTTAACTTTAATTATTATGTATGTCGGAGAGCGATCAAATCCACAGAGTTGTAGTTGTTTGGTATTCGGTGATATTGTTTGACTGTTAATATTTCCTTACGTTTGATTGCTAGTGGATTCTTGCAGAAACAAAACGTATAGCGCTGGCAACATTCGACATGGCGTTGCGCTTTATTTGCGGGCAGAAGGCTATAGACGGTAATATTGACCGAAGTGACAGTGAACATGTTCTATGGAGGTGTTGTAGTACGTTCTCACTCACAGTTCATTGTTGGCTACGTTTGTAATAGAGAAACGGAACTCGGGCGGCGAACTAAGTAAACAACTTTGACAGTTCCAGCTTGGGTGTGGTTTGGATCGTATCGTTCTGAGGTTAGATTCTGAATCCGGTGAAATCTCGGTAATCTTGGGGTATTTCAAGAAACTGTGGTCTTCGGGCTATGGCGGAGCCCTAGATTCGAAAGGCTAGTGGAATATTTGTGAAGATAATGACAGTTTCAGTTAAAGTGTGGTTTAGTCTGTGTCTTTTTGAGATAACGTTCGTAATCCGATGAAATCACAGGAATCCTGGAGTATTTGGAGGAACTGGAGTCATCGGGTAATGGCGGAGCCCTATATTTGTGTGGCCTTTGGAATATTTGTGGAGATCATGAAGTGTGTGTTAATTATTATCGTTTTACCCTCAACAGGTTTGTGAAATGCAGAGATCGTCTGATAATGGTGACTACTGCTGGTGGTGTCCCTCTGCAAGCGTACAGGGCTGCGGGCAGAGGACTTCTATGGTGTTCAGTGTTGATCACCGTCATGATTGGAATCCGATGTGTGGTAAAGACCCGTTAACGTAAGTTGAAGGTTCCGATGTTGGTTTGCTTGAGGCATGGTATGACTGTGGACGGACGGCTTGTCGTACGGTGATACCGTGCCTGACGAGGAATCATATTCCGAAACAAGCACATCGGAGGAGCAGACTACGTGATAGTGAGTATACTGTGGTTTATCTTTATAGTGGCAGTGGTTCGAGATAGCATGTGACAATGTAGTATCCTGACAAGAGTTACCAGTTTGAATATTAAGTATGTCCATCCTAGCTATTTGCTGTTTTGCTATTATACGCCCACATTGTTGCTGTTCGGTTGATGTTTTTATATCCCCTCCTGATTCGTTATCAGAAGTTGGGATGACCATTGCTTTAGTGGTTTGCGTTATGAGGAATATGGTACTAGGATGAAGTATCAATGGTGATAGTTGTGTAATGATGATTATTTGAGAGAGTTGTCAAGTAAGTGCATTCTATCGGAATGGATTATTACCATCGTCGTTGTGGTTTAGGTTGGTGGGACTTGACAGTTCCAATGCTGATTGTTGTTGATGGTATACTCGTAGTTGGTCATAATTGTTATGGTTAAAGTACACTATCCTACCATTATTTAGATAGGTTTGACAAGTACTTGTTTGGCATTGTATCACTGTTTATTTGGTTACGATACAAGGAATGCTCGTATAAGCTAGTGCAGCGGTGCGAACGAGATGGCGAACCCCAGATTTTGACATTATGATGGTGAACCTTTATTGGTGGCGGTGTGGAGTATTCTGGCGTAATGTGTACCTAGTGTACAGTTGTTTTGGTTGCTTGTGTTGTAGCATACTTCTTTGCTATTTGGTATAGTATACTATCATTTGGACGTGTGTAACATCTTCAGGCACGAGGTGTTTTAATATGATAGTGAGCTATTGTTTTGTTCGTTGTAACAAAAAAGAGTTTTCTTGTGGGCTAATGGAGCACGCTTTTGGACGCTTGTGTCAAGTTTTCCAGTGAGATGATTAACCACTTATTTAACCATTATTATGAGATTATGTTTTGAGACGGATCATCGTTGTCTAGTTGGATGTGACTACTTATCAAATGTGAAGTTTTCTTATGAGATAGTGGAACAGTAGTTTGTCCGGTGTTGACAAGTGTTCTAGCGAGACGAAGTACATTTCACATTGGACGTTTGTTTAGTTATAATACAGAGTACCATTGTTGATGGTTGAGTGTGATTAGCATAGTGTACACTCGTTAGAGAAGTATTATGTTGGGTGTTGTGGTGTGCCACTGATTATTTGGTTGTGACATGAGGTGTTGGCTTATTTTATTTTGGATGGATTGAACAACAAACATGACATGACAGATGTAAGTTATTGCTGTTATGGTAAAATAAGGTAGTGTAACCTTTGAGACCATAGATGCAGTAATATAGGGTGATGATGTGTGGAACTTACAAACATTGACTTGACTATGTGACAAAGTAACCAACTGATGGTCGTGTGCACTTGGTAGACCTGTGTACCTGTGTTATCTTGGGTACCGTGTGTGTCTGTTTTTTGAGTTGAAAGTACTTTTTGTGTTTCATGAAGTGAAACGTTTTCGATGACATTCAAATGAATTTGGTGAATTTGGTTTCAGACTGAAACAAAATGAGGGTTGTGTACCCACTACATGTTGGATGGTTTGTTATGTCAGTGACTTTCTTGAACAGAGGAACATAATTGGCAATCATCATATTGCTGTTATGTGCCTTGATATGATAGAAAGCTCTGATATGACATCATAATTGTTGTTTTTGAATCTATTGGATGCCCGTTAACGTTGTCTGGGATCAAATAGATGTCAATTTGAGTTTGTCTTCAGACGCCAGGTTATGGTTGTCTCGAGTTGTGTTGGAAGTTGATATCGTTGTTGTTGTTGTTGGCTTTCTGGTGGTGAAACAGAAGCCACGAGTGATGTAATATGTTGGTGAGGTCTTTGTGTGTCCGCGTAATTTTGTGACTTATTGCTATGGACAGGATGGACGAGCGGAATGGCAAAGCATCATTAGTTTCCTTCCATACACATCAGCCGAGGACGGCTGACTTGTCAGAATGGCCGTGTCGGAGAGCGATCAAATCCACAGAGTTGTAGTTGTTTGGTATTCGGTGATATTGTTTGACTGTTAATATTTCCTTACGTTTGATTGCTAGTGGATTCTTGCAGAAACAAAACGTATAGCGCTGGCAACATTCGACATGGCGTTGCGCTTTATTTGCGGGCAGAAGGCTATAGACGGTAATATTGACCGAAGTGACAGTGAACATGTTCTATGGAGGTGTTGTAGTACGTTCTCACTCACAGTTCATTGTTGGCTACGTTTGTAATAGAGAAACGGAACTCGGGCGGCGAACTAAGTAAACAACTTTGACAGTTCCAGCTTGGGTGTGGTTTGGATCGTATCGTTCTGAGGTTAGATTCTGAATCCGGTGAAATCTCGGTAATCTTGGGGTATTTCAAGAAACTGTGGTCTTCGGGCTATGGCGGAGCCCTAGATTCGAAAGGCTAGTGGAATATTTGTGAAGATAATGACAGTTTCAGTTAAAGTGTGGTTTAGTCTGTGTCTTTTTGAGATAACGTTCGTAATCCGATGAAATCACAGGAATCCTGGAGTATTTGGAGGAACTGGAGTCATCGGGTAATGGCGGAGCCCTATATTTGTGTGGCCTTTGGAATATTTGTGGAGATCATGAAGTGTGTGTTAATTATTATCGTTTTACCCTCAACAGGTTTGTGAAATGCAGAGATCGTCTGATAATGGTGACTACTGCTGGTGGTGTCCCTCTGCAAGCGTACAGGGCTGCGGGCAGAGGACTTCTATGGTGTTCAGTGTTGATCACCGTCATGATTGGAATCCGATGTGTGGTAAAGACCCGTTAACGTAAGTTGAAGGTTCCGATGTTGGTTTGCTTGAGGCATGGTATGACTGTGGACGGACGGCTTGTCGTACGGTGATACCGTGCCTGACGAGGAATCATATTCCGAAACAAGCACATCGGAGGAGCAGACTACGTGATAGTGAGTATACTGTGGTTTATCTTTATAGTGGCAGTGGTTCGAGATAGCATGTGACAATGTAGTATCCTGACAAGAGTTACCAGTTTGAATATTAAGTATGTCCATCCTAGCTATTTGCTGTTTTGCTATTATACGCCCACATTGTTGCTGTTCGGTTGATGTTTTTATATCCCCTCCTGATTCGTTATGTATATAAAAAGTATTTAGCACTTACCTACTTCTTATTACATCGCGATTCCACGACCGTTTCGGTCCAGTCGGTGGTCCTTTATCAGGCAGAGTGCTTAGACAAAACACGAATATTTGAAAATTTACTTTACAAATATTTGTGTCCGGTGGAAATCGAACCCACGAGCCTCAGCGTAAAAGACAGGGGTACTTACTAACCACTACGTCATCGGGATATGATTTGTTGTATAGGTGATTTTTTTAGTAAATTCCCTTACATAATATCCTATGATACTTAATTATCAGTAAATAGTACCTAAGTATTGCATTGATTGTTTGTACCTACATAATTGTATTATCTGGTCTTTGGAGAAAGAAATTAATATTTTGGTCTCTCTCTCTCTTCGTGTGGGACACCGAGTCGTTCAACGACCCGATGAACCCTGGTGTCAGAGTTTTTCAAACGCCTACTGCAAGTAGCAGGCCTCTGACATGGTTGTGTAACGACCGCCATCATAGACAGCAACCGGGACCGACGGCTTAACGTGCCCATCCGAAGCACGGAACCATCTTACTTGCGGACAATCAGGTGGTTTAGCCTGCAATGTCCTAACCAGACTGGGAACAAATTCACAAAGTGGTAAAAATCAACTTTGTGAGTGACCCCACCGGGAATTGAACCCGGAACCTTTGCGTGGCAGGCAGTCATACTAACCACTGCGCCACATCGGCTGGCATGTAATATTTTGGTTAATTTAGGGTACCTTATGCAATATTTAAAATGATGTTATTGCGCCAATATTTCTATTTACTAAAAATCCTATTCTTGTGAACTTTTGAAAATGCAATAATATGACACAATTTCGAGTAGACTGTTGTAATTAATCGAAAGGTCAAATATCGATATTGTCGATTCCAACACTAGCTTGATTTGACAGCTTTACCTCTCCCCCCGCAAAAAACGACAGAAATATTTGTATAGAGTAAAGTAACTATACGAACTCCCCCGGGGCCGGAACGGGACGGAAGATGCTCGAAGCAGCTACACAAAGTAACTCGATTTCTAGTCATCATCTCCCTGCCCTTATCCCAATTACTTGGGGTCGGCGTAACATGTTTTGTAAAACACAAAATCGTGTTGCAAAGGATTTGGCTTAAATTTTACGACCGGCCGCCTACCAGACGTCAACCCTCCTTGGGAATGCTTTTGTGGTGGATTAACCGCCACCATACGGTTGGCCCTGGCTGTTTGGGTCGGGTTCATCCCTCGGTCGCCTCTAACGACCCCCACGGGAAGAGAGGGGATGGTGCTATTCTACTCCGCCGGCACGACCAATTGACCCGCGTACCAATTTTAATCTGTTCAAATCATGGTATATTAAGATACTCCGCCTGGTATTTCTTTCCGAGACTCGTGAACCACGTGACCAACACAAGACTACGTCATCATGCTTGTGGGTTACCAGAATTACCCACTTTTATGATGTTTTTTGTAAATCATATAAGATACTGTTAACTAATAAATAAAATTTAAGTGTTGCTGTAAAGTTAAAGTTAATACAGACGTAAATCTAAATTATAAAATTATTAAGAAATATTTTAACCCATTGTTCTGAGATTGAATTTACCCCATAACGTATTTTATTGAAAAAAAGTGGCAATACTAAGTGACGTTGACTTGTGTTTCTCTGGGAAGGAAAGACCATGTTTTATTAGACTATGGTTCAAATTTCGAATTTGCCGCCATTTTGGACTACATCTGTCACCCGTGTCGTGCGTTCGTGCCGTCACTTTAAAAAATAATAGAACATAGCGTCGGTGTTTTGTAGAAAGGGCGAATGCGCCATACAAAAGTGCGGCTAAAACACCGAAGAATTAGGTATTTATTAGTAATTCTGTGCTTATAATCATTTACAGAAATTATTTACCTAAAAAAATCGCTCGTTCCGCACGCACTCCGATGACGTTCGCATTACTTCACGAGATTTGTTTTATTTTATCAATTATGTATTAAATAAATCACCTGCCTGCCTCATTCGTAAATTTTGTATAGAGTCTGGCTAGCGAGTCTTTGGACGTCAAATAATTCAAATATTTCAAATGGCAACATGTTAACACTGAAAAACTACAATAAAACAATTTTGATACTTACTATTTTTTTGTTTTCTGCTCTTTAGTTTGTGTTTACCTTGCCTACCGGTATGTATGTATGATGTATCTACCGGGAGTAACAGAAAGGGTATAACAAGCCGAAAGGAGGTCAAGGTACTCATAAAACTGAACAACTTCCCCATGGAACATGGGACGAAATATGAAAAAAAATTTGGACCTCTCAGAGTAAATAAATCAGCTGATCTGCGATTTTGTATGGGAGGTCCAAATAATTTTTTCATATATCGACCCATGTTTCATAGGGAAAGTTGTTCAGTTTCATGAGTACCTTGACCTCCTTTCGGCTTGTTTATACCCTTTCTGTTACTCCCGGTAGATACATCATACATATACAAGGTGTTCCAATCTAAATACATTAAATTGGAGACGTTGTGTAGGCCATTGTATCGAATAATTTTCATTATGGGGCCAAGTTATAAAAACCCCTCGTTTAGAAGTAATTAGCAACTGAAATTTCTTAAATTTAATTGAGGCCCACAATATGAAAGGAGCTTTATTGATTATGACCTTTATTTATGTCATGTTGCCGTCTTGGAAAAACTTTTGAAATTACCGCCACAACTGTTGCCTAGGCAACGGTTTTGGCGGTAGTTTAGTTGCCAAGGCAACAGTCGTGGCGTAGACCAAGGTCAAATGTCATCTTTCGTCAAAAACTGACACAATTGACACTACAGACTCTACTGGGTTCTCTGATTGGCTCTTTGTCTTTGCGTCTCCATGGGTGCTCTAAGTCAAAAGAAGTTTTTAGTTTGAGGCGGCAATAAAATAAAGTTGACACCAAGAAAGAGATCTTTTATCTTAAGTTTTCGTTTAAATTGAAAACATAGACAACTATGTTCCAAACTTTTTCGAAAATTCAAATCCAACAAGTTAAAAATGCAAGGTTGCAATCTTGGATAAGGGGTAGTACATAATGGTTGTAGTAAATGTAGGCATTTAGTTTGTATGAAAATTTTAACTTCTTAATTGTTAAGAATTCAAACTTGGTGCCATAATGGAAATTGTTTAGTACAATGGTCTACACAACGTCTCCAATTTAATGTATTTCCTTTGGAACACCTTGTACATACCGGTAGGCAAGGTAAACACAAACTAAAGAGCAGAAAACAAAAAAATAGTAAGTATCAAAATTGTTTTATTATAGTTTTTCAGTGTTAACATGTGAAAGATTTTTAAAATTGGCGCCATTTCCGTGTCCAAAGACTCGCTGGCCAGACTCTAATAATGCAATTTTAATATTTTTTTAATATTTGTGCTTTTCTTTCAATATCGTAGGTACGAAAGAAAATCTGAAATCTTCCGGTACCTCAGTTCGCTCGTACAAGGTGATGGTGAAATAGACCGAGTAATCAAGCACAGGATAAATGCGGGATGGATGAAATGGCGACAGGTTACAGGCACAGTGTGTGATCGCCGAATGCCTCTCAAATTGAAAGGCAAGATATATAAGTCGGTGGTGAGACCTGTAATTGTCATGTATGTGAGAAAAAATAAAAATGAACGGAACGTAAGAATGCTGAGTGAAAGGCAACGGATGTGTGTGCGAGAGAGAAAGGGGATACGAAAAAAAGATGGACGAATGTGTCGTGGTGAAGATTTTGTAAAATTCTAATAAGACAAATAAAAGCAGTATTTTCGTAGTGAAAATTGGATTTTATTCATATATACGAGCCCACAAGTGGAGGCTTGTCTGGGATATTGAGAATCCTGCAGAAACACGACGACGTCAGATCACCACGTGCATTTGGAGGTTATACGACGGACGACGCTCACGACGTTTTGCAATCTGTTTTGCAAATATTACGACGAAATAACGACGACAGTGCTGAAAAACAATGCCTAGACGACAAGGCGATCCTGAAAATGACGGAGATAGTGCTGGTGGCAAGGCGGAAGTTCTGCGAATGAGTGCCGATTTGTTGCCAAAGTTCAGCGGCCAGGACAAAACACAGTCGGTAGACCAGTGGATACAAAATGTGGAAGACCATGCGGAAATATACTCCTGGTCACCACTTCAACAGTTGCTTGTGGCACGGCGCGCGCTTACTGGAACGGCAGCTTTGTGGTTACGGGCTGAAAGGCCACATAAAACATGGTTGGAGCTGAAGAAGGCTCTTGGCAAAGAGTTCGCAGACTCGGTCGATGCAAAGGCTATTCACGAGATAATGAGCGCTAGGAAGAAAAGCAAAGACGAAAGTTGTTTAGATTACATGCTGGTAATGAAAGAGCTCGGCAAGCGTGGCAATATGGCGGACTATATCGCAATTCAATATATTGTTGATGGCATTGTGGATAACGAGATGAACAAGATGATGCTATACGGTGTAACGACATATAATGAACTTAAAATGAAGCTGAAAATCTATGAAACATTGAAGGAAAAAATGAAGGTTGCTGTAAAAAGTGTTGATAAGCGTCCCAGTGCGGCGAGTGCGCCGGTTCGAGACGAGAGAAAGTGCTTCAATTGCGGCGGGAATTCGCATATTTCAGCAGTTTGCCCTCATAAACACAAGGGACTGAAGTGTTTCCGCTGTAATATGTTTGGACATGTGTCATCCTAATGTGGCGGCGGCGAGGGTAGCAGCGGCCAAGGTAGCGGTCATCATCGTGAAAACGGCGGCGGCGCGATCGGCGCGGATGTAAGTCAACGTCGTCAGGTTGGCAGCGCTGCGTTTGGCGCTGCGAATCGGGCGCGCTCCAACTCTGCTTCGGCGGCAGGCATCGGACGGCGACCAAACGCATTTTACTGCGATTGTATCGATTGCGTTCAAACATATGGCAACACCGAGGCGCAGTGCCACCAACATGACGAACATGACAGCGAAGATCAAGATGGCGATCAATTATCTGTGCCAATAACAACAAATGTTATGAATGTAAACATGGCACGTTTTCAAGAAGAAGAAATCTTAAAGAAACCCATGAAAACGGTTGAAATATACGGTAAGAACGTTCGTGCACTAATTGACTCTGGAAGTGACGTAAATTTGATCGCGGTGCAATGTTTACATGACGTAGTTTTGCCTGTTTGTGAACCTTCAAACGTCGTGTTGTCTGGACTTGGTTCAGGAAAAGTTTGTGCGCTTGGACTGATTTCAACTACAGCACAAAATAGAGAATTTACAGAAGGCCAGCTCGCCCCTTTTTTCGATCACTTATGCCTACTCTTTAGGGTTGCTACTTTTACTTTCTGTTTTTTATGAAGTTACCTATCGTTTGTAGTTATGAATTAGGTATATGCAATTGATAAACTCCGAAATTACCTGGCCGATATGATTTTTTTTTACCTTATGGAAGTAGGTACTTACTTACCTGAGTAGAAAGTCATATTTCTAATAGGAAATAAGTAGGTCCCAACCTACATCGGTAGATAGGCAATGGGTTTGGGTCACGAGACTAGGTGGTGAGCATAGCGAGGTAGGCAGGTAGGTAAGTAGGTAGTAGGTAGGTAGAGGATCAGCCGGCGGCAATGACCGACACGAAAAAGGGTTCCTCACGTCGTTCGTCGGTGTTTTCCACGGAAAACAAGTGTATCTATCTAAAGAAAAGCCCAAAAAATACCTATCTTGCCATCACTTGAAAGGTAGGTATTTTTGAACAGGGAGTCAAGCCATCATGAAAGTCAAACGTACCGTCAGTAGTCAGTCGCACACAGATTACCTACCTACCAATGTATTGGCGCGCGATACGCGCTGAGAACGGTAGGTAGGTAGGTTGGTAGGTACCTATCATGACATGAACATGACGACATGAAAAACGCGGGGACGCGCCCGAAAAAAAATCTGAAGCTGTATCTGAAGGTGTAAGTTGGTAGGTACTAGGTACCTACCTGATGATCGGAAATGAAAATGACATAACCTGGACCTTTTGCTATCGGTATTTTGGTACTCATCGCTACACCTCAAATGCTGACTAGGTAGGTATCTATCTACTGTGGATAGGTACCTACCTAAACCCATTTAACCTACCAAATCAAACTAAAACGCAACCTACCTACTTCTACGTAGGTACGTACCTAAAACGCTAAAGCACATATTACGAACGAAAAATAAGATTTTTAAAAGAAATCCCTCCATTTCTAGTGTTTTGAAGTAAATATGTATTTATTTATCAAATAAAAGAGTTCTACCTACTTACTTTTCATTATTGCGTGGGAAACTGAAAAATGACAATGCACAATTTTCTGTGGTGTTATTACACCCAAACACATCACAAAAATATTTTTATTTACTCGCCATTCCGTCCGCCCGCACCGAACGCGCCGTTCACACTCAACCAAAGCCGGTTCGACACGGTTCCACAGAGCGCGTAAACGACGCGTGTGGATGTCTGAGTGAGTTTAGCCGCGTTTGCTCGAAGCCGACTCTCTGGATTGCGCTAGCCAATACTTACTTTGTGACTACACTGCCGTGTCAAAACATTAGACTGTAACTTCAAATTTCAAGTTTTGAGAACAGACACAAAAACATTTTTTTTTGTTTTTGTATGGTTTCTATATGATTTTCGAAGATATTGGAAATGAAATTAAATTATATAGATTTTACGTGTCAAGATCTTTATAGCCATTAAAAAAATTATACTAAAATCATAAGACATACAGAGATACTTAAATAAAACTGTTTTGTCTTAACAACAGCTAGAAAAATCTTTGCGATTTGTCACGACAAAACACTGTACTGTACATTGCAGTGTATTAATTGACTTGACTTGACCCAACTGCGGTTGTATTTGTGGTAATGAAACACTGGTTCAAACTGTGGTCTGACCTGTACACAAGTTGTACATTATAAGATCTTTTTCTGATTGTTCACATAAAATAAAGGTCTCATCAAAACCTACAACTTTCCCAAACAAAATGATTCTAGCATATATAATTACCGAGATAAACGAGTTTTTAGTTTGACAGCTGTCACATAAAATTAAGATCTCAACAAGGCCTACAACTTTCCCACACAATCTGATAGTCTAGCTTGAATGATTACCGAGACATACGAATTTTCGTTTGACAGCTGTCACATAAAATAAAGGTCTTATCAAGGTCTACAACTTTCCCGAACAAACTGATAGTCTAGCTTGAATGATTGCCGAGATAAACGAGTTTGACAGGTGTCACATAAAGTAAAGGTCTCATCAAAGCAACTTTCCCGAACAAACTGATAGTCTAGCATGAATGATTGCCGAGATAAACGAGTTTGACAGCTGTCACATAAAGTAAAGGTCTCATCAAGACCTACAACTTTCTAGAACAAACTGATAGTCTAACATGAATGATTGCCAAGATAAACGAGTTTGACAGCTGTCACATGAAGTAAATGTCTCATCAAGGCCTACAACTTTCCCAAAGAAACTGATTGTCTAGCATGAACAATTGCCGAGATAAACGAGTATTTAGTTTAACAGCTATCACATAAAATAAAGGTCTCAACAAGGCCTACAACTTTCCCAAATAATCTGATAGTCTAGCTTGAATGATTGCCGAGATAAACGAGTTTTAGTTTGACACCTGTCACATAAAATAAATGTCTTATCAAGGTCTACAACTTTCCCGAACAAATTGATAGTCTAGCTTGAATGATTGCCGAGATAAACGAGTTTGACAACTGTCACATAAAATAAAGGTCTCATCAAGGTCTACAACTTTCCCAAACAAACTGATTGTCTAGCTCAACGATCTAGCTATACAGGATGCAAAAAATCAACTGCAAATATTTTAAGAGGTGAATCAGCCCATGAAACTGAACAACTTTCCCCAAGGAACATAGGTCGAAATATGAAAAAAAATTGGGCCTCCCATACAAATAAAATTGGCCGGCTGGTACATTTTGTATAGGAGACCCATTTTTTTTCATATTTCGGCCTATGTTCCTTGGGGAAATTTGTTCAGTTTCATGGGCTGATTCATCCCTTAAAATATTTGCAGCTGATTTTTTTACACTTGATATAACTAAACACTTAGGAGAGAGCCTGATATCCTCCGCAGCGCGTGCGCGAGTTAGTCAAATCAAAACACTGTAACGGCGAGTATAGTCGCAATTATAGACCTTGACTTTATAGACATAGAGTGTGAAATTAGTTTTGCGGGTAGCGCGTGGCTTTGTCAAATCAAAACACTGCAACGGCGAGTACAGTGTTACGCAATTATAAACTTTAAGTTTTTAGACATACAGTGTTTTTTCCATACTAATATCTTGATAACTATAGTATTTAACATAAAACAATGTTCTAGGGGAACATGTAGGAGGGGAAGAGATAGCGAATTGGCTTTATAGAAACAAAACACTGCATTGGACTTTACAGTGTGTTGTTTTGACACGGCAGTACAGTGTCAATCGATAGCGAGATCTATAAAGACGTTAAAATTCATGTTGTACCCAATAATGTAATGCCTTTTCAAATGATAGTCGGCAACCAATTACTATTCCAAACACTTATGGTTATGGATCATGGAAATGTAGTATTAATGCGTTCGAGTGACGAATGGTTGAGAAATCTTACATGTTTTGTGTGTAATTTTGATATTATAGGTTGCGAAGTAGACAAACAAATTCAACAGCGAGTAAAGGAGATGATCATGTCATACAAACCAGAGAAGTCTAAGGAGGCGCCGATTGAGCTTCAAATTCATCTCAAAGATGACGTGCCGGTTTCCCAGCGTCCACGACGCCTTGCTTTGAAGGAGCAGGAGGAGGTAGAAGCTCAAATTAAGCAGTGGTTGGATGATGGAATCATACGTGTAAGTACCTCTGAATATTCCAGTCCATTGGTGTTAGTTAGAAAGAAGGATGGTAGTCTAAGAATTTGTGTGGACTACCGAAAGCTGAACGAGAAAATGATCAAAGACCAGTACCCACTTCCTCTTATAGAAGACCATATTGACAAATGTCAGAAGGCTAGAATTTTTAGCGCACTTGATTTAAAATAAATTTAAAGTAAAAAAATCTTTTTAATCAAGCTTTTATTTAAATGCGCTAAAAAGTATAAAATAATTCCTATTCTCCTCTAAACTTTTACCATCAACTTATAACGTCATTTCATTACAAATTTTATATGATATAAAAGCTTGTCGCGAGATTTTAACTGTTTAGATCAGTCACGTACTCTATCTGAGGTAAATCAAGTCACTTAATGTCATTGATTATAATCTTAGTTTTGATGCTCAGATAAATTTACGAGCGTTTAAACCTCGCGACAAGCTTTTATATCATATAAAATTTGATTTTAGCGCATTTAAATAAAAGCTTGATTAAAAAGATTTTTTTACTTTAAATTTATTTTATACTTTTTAGCTATCGCTGGACAGGTTTCTTAGTCGGATCATCTCATTTAATGCATCATTATTACAAGGTCGTTTGCCGGTTAATTTTGTACAGTCCAGCTCTTCAATAAGGAGACCTTCTAAAGATTTTACTCTACTTAAGGCCACATAAGCTTGACCAGCAGCGAAGAGCTTCGAACCTAAGTATACGACGGCATGGTCGACGGTACTACCCTGCATTTTATGTACTGTACAAGCCCAACATAATATGAGTGGCAGCATCCTTCTTTCTGCAGTACCATGACTATATTTTGCTGGAAATTGCACGGTCTTTGGTTGAATGAGATGAACACCGTCTTTACCGAAGTCTATACGAACAGATGGTATGTCAGTATCATACATTTGTGCTCGGCGAAAGCACGGCCATATAATTTCTGTAATATGTCCAATTGCACCATTTACTAGACCTTTGGATACATCTACATTATAACGTAACATTACCTTGGCCCCAACGAATATTTCTAACTCCTTAGGTAGCCCTCCTGTCTTGTTTATATCTGATGGTATTATATTGTTTAAATCCATGTTATCGTTCCTACGAGTGCAATCTACAAGGCTATCCTGTGCTATTATTTTGTTAATAGCTACGCCACGAGCTCGAAAGTGTTCGAGAACAGTTTTGTTGTGATTGCATACTTGTTGTTTAGTAGGATAAATTCGCAGGGCTTTTTCAATCGTGAATTCGCCAGTTCGTTCTTTATTTAACCGATTCACTAAAATCGCAAAATGTTCTGATTGAAGTTCACCAATTCGTAATGCATTCAGGAGGTCTTTAAAAATTGTGCTACCTTGTTGTCTCATATTTTCAGTCAATTCAATTAACGAGAAAGAACGCCATAGGTGTGTTGCTGGGACAAATCTTAAGGGTTGGTCAAATACTTGATTTCCTCGCACTGGAGGTAACTGCATTAAATCGCCAAACACACAAATATTTATACCACCAAAAAGTGATTCGTTATTTTTAAGTTGTTTAAGCCGGGAATCCACCATACAAAGCATTTCGTACGGAACCATTGATATTTCATCAATAAATAAAAATTCAACATGCTGCCACTGTTGCCGCATTAAACGCAAGTAATTACCTGTTAATAAAGGCATTTGCACTATTCTACCATCTTTTTGTACAGGCAATTTTAATGTGGAATGTAATGTACATCCTCCTACTAATCGTGCTGCCACCCCAGTAAGTGCACACACTTTTACTACTTGTTTACCGTAACATCGATTTACTTGATTTTTTAATAAGTTGAAGAGGAAGGTCTTGCCAGTTCCAGCGTTACCCGTTATAAACAACCTTAACCGCTGTTCATTTTGGTTGTTTAACTGATCTGAAATACTTCTTGTTATGAATAAAAATGCATCTTTTTGTCCAACATTCATTGCTCTTCTTGCATTCAAAAATTCTTCGTCGGTCATGTGTTGCTCCGGTACGTCCAAATCTTCTTCAATGTTATCCTGTTCGGTTTCTTGATTCAGAACTTCAAACGCATGAATTTGGTTAAAAGCATTTTCAAGCTGTCTGTCCCGCTCTCTAAATATATCTAAACGGGAGTTTGTCGTGCGGAGATCAGACTCTCTTGCCAGAAAAGCTTGCATCGCTGTGTCATGATCAACGATTAATTCACTTTCATTTCTGTAAGGAACATACTGTAGAAGTAAACTATAATAAAAAATTTTCAGCGTCACTGGCAGCTATAAAATATGGTACCCGTACGACGGCAGGAACATTCCTGATTACCATTTTAGTATTATCTGTAAGTGTAAGTAGTCGTTTTCTGGTTTGCCTTTCTGGTTCATAAATATCAACACATTCTTCAAGTTCTTGGTTTGACTTTTCATAATGTGGTTCAAAGAGCATTGCAAATTCCAGAAGGCACATATTATCGAAATCGTAGTCAGGATGTTGTGTAGGCCGTTTTTCATAACGTTCGAATATGTTACTACAGTATCCGGTAGCTATCCCATTTGAATCAAATTTAAGTACCCTATATCGCTGTTCTGGTTTTCTTGTATTTAGAAAGGTACACTTTCTCGAACTATCCCTGAAATTTAAATGACAGAGCCTATAAACACACTCGCAAGCAGAGACTTGTCGTTCTTTTAAAATCCGCATGCAAACTTTGAATAATTTACGCGATATATCTGTTTGTTCACGTTGTATTTCCCGAATCGCTTGTGCTACACTGCTATCCAGCTGAGTAGGTTCAGATTTAGAAACATATTTCGCTATATAAAATGCAATGGCCTCATTGGTTCCGCATGGCTGGATGTCCATATTCGCATTCCAAATTTTCAAAAGAGTTTCGTTATAATTGTTCACCCATGCACTCTCTAGCCTTCGCTTTAAAATGCAGATCCTGCCACCATTACGAATAAATTCATCTGATGAATGAGAAACGAGACGAGTTGCAGTGCATTCTTTTCTCGGAAAACCAAACCTACATGTTGGTGGTTCAACATTGTTTTTAAAACAGGTATGTGTATGTTTATGTAACTGATTTTGCATTACCAGATCGTGCAATTCAGATGTCTCAGGCGGCAGGTCACATTTACATACTTGATCAAGCTGATGCAACCCCTCATCCGTATCAAAGGATGCGTGATCTTCTACCCAAATTATCATGTGTACATGAGGGCTTCCGCGATTCTGGAATTCGATCCTCCACCAGTAATCCTTTATACGGCCATTTAAAACTTGATTGTTGTTTAACATAAATTTCATAAGTGCATTGAAACGATACATGAAATGCCTACTTACTATAACAGGATATTTCTCAATTAACTGTTGTGTAGCTATCCTATCCAAATTTTGCGGATTTTCCAATGCTCGACCATCAGCAATAAGGAGAGCTTTACGCATATCTAACCAGTTAATGTCATTGCAGCTAAAGGTTAAAAAGTAAGTTGGTGGCCCTAGACATCGTATTTGTGCCAACAGTTCATTTAATGCAGTTCGCCAATATGCCGCTGAGCCTCTAAGGTTTTTAAGGTAAAGATGAACATCTTCGACTTTGCCATCTTGACCTTCGACTTTTTTACAGCAAGCGGAAATTGTTGATTTTACCCTATAGTACTCAAACATTGATAATGCGTAAAACAAATAATCATTTCGTTGAAACCTAGTATCGTTTCCTAAAATTCTGTATTGGAAATAATCAAGTGGTGAAATTTTGATATTTCTTGGTTCGTTAAGCCCATTTACCCCATAAGGGAGCAGAAAGAACCACGCAAATTCCTCCGCTTTTTTTTTCATAAGCCACATTAACAATGTTATCTGTTGTTTTTCTCGTAATTTTGTTGATATTATTTGACACATCTAATATTTGTTCTTCTGTAGGTTGTGTGCTATCGATAGGAGCCATTACTGAATTCTGTACAGGAATCGTTTCTACTTGGCTGATTGCATTATTTTCATTTCCAGATTGAGTTATTGTTGGTGTGTAAGTTGGTGATATAAGTATCCTTCGATGTTCCTGTGAACTAAATATTTGTGCTTCTGTAGGTCGTGTGCTGTGGACGGAAGCCATTGCTGAAATCTGTGCGGGAATGGTTTCAGTGTCACAAATCATGTTTATTTCATTTTCAGATTGAGATATTGTGGGTGTGTATGTTGGTGATATAAATATTCTTCGATGTTGCTGTGAAGTTTGATTAGTGTTGATTGGCGATGTATTGTGTTCTGTCATAATATTTGCATCGCCTGCTAAATCTGTCGTATAAATGTCTACGTGGTTGAGGGTATATTGTTCGTAACCTGATCCAGTAGCGCGTTTGCAAACTCTGACAAGATCATCAAGAGAACCACATTCAATAACACAAGCTTTGCCATTTGCATCAAAGGCGCTTGCACCTTTAGGGCCACATGCGTGGGAGTCAGTAAAGTAGTACTTATTGTTATACTTCATGACTCCTAGCGATTTTGATGTGGCAATCAGAACACCGGCTTTGTGGTTTGTGAACATTGTCGCCAGAGCGTTTTTTAATGTCATCCCGAAATCTTCATCATTCACTGAATCTCGCAAACATCCAACTAGATCCGTTTCCTCGTCGTATTCCATCCTAAAAGAGCAATCATACATCCTATAACTGTCCCTTATGGCACCGAAGTGGCGAACTTCTAAATAGCCTGTTTCATCAATAGGAGGTACGAGTGAATTATCTGTTGATTTTTGCCTTATTAGTGCATATATTGCGTCCCCCTCGAGCATATTCATGTTAAGTGTGTTGTTAGTCCATAAATGTGGTGATAATATTGCAGCTCTTGTAATGTTTGCCAACACCATAGCACAGCATTGACTGCCTGCATGGTTTGCATTAAAAACTTGATAATTCCCTTGATGCCAAGAAGCTCGTAGAATGCGCATGGAGTTATTGATGAGTGTATAAGCATCATTAGGGTTGTTTGCTTCTCTGACAGTAGCTGATGCTGTAGCAGGCTCTACTAATGTTTGATTCCTATCTTGAGGGGGAAGCCCAGGTGTGGACTGTTGTGGCTGATGTTCTTGTTGTTGGTTATTTTGAGCATATTCATCATTGATAGCTCTAGTTACTCGAATAAGGTCGTCTTGTGATATTTGTGCATTGTTATTTATTATTACGTCATGATAGAGGGGATTGTTATTTATGAGCCATTTCAATGCTTCATATACACGTGGACGTGATATGTTATGCTCTCGCGATATATTTAAATTTTCTAGATGTTCTGTAATGACTACCATACCTATACTGTCAGTAGATCTAGGTAAAATATTAGGCAGTTTTTCAGTGAATTCAAATATATCTTGGGCGAATAGTACCGCTTGCCCTTTAAACCCGTATTGCCCAAATAGCCCGTCATATTTAACAATTTTTACAAATGGTATAATCCTTGATAATAAACGTTGCTCAGGTTGTGTCAATTGTTTTATTACATCAGGAATTTCACCAGCATCTAAATTATTCCAGTAAGCTTTAGCTGGGGCTGTCATTTTTTTGCTTGTAAGGTGTTTCTTGCAACGATGGCATAATAATATGGATTCTTTCCTTGTTAATTCTGCAGGTAGGTACGAAGCAGGACTTGAATTTAATTTATGATTTGTGACTTGATTCGGATAGCACATTTTAGTGCAAATCTCGCATATTTTGTCACAAAAGATATTTATGGTTTTGTCAAAAGTTTCTATTTGCGACCTTTCTGCTGTTCGCACTTGAAAATTATGCTCTCGTAAAGAGCTTAAGCGAATTTCTCGTTGTTCAGAGGTTTCGCGTGCTCTCATTTGAGAATTACACTCCCGTATCACGCTTAAACGAACCTCTCGTTGTTCAGGGGTTTCGTGTGCCCTCGCTTGAGAATTACACTCCCGTATAACGCTTAAACGTTCCTCTCGCTGTTCAGGGGTTTCGTCTGCTCTCGCTTGAGAATGACACTCCCGTATAGCGCTTAAACGAACCTCTCTTTGTTCAGGGGTTTCGTCTGCTCTCGCTTGAGAATTACACTCCCGTATAACGCTTAAACGTTCCTCTCGCTGTTCAGGGGTTTCGTCTGCTCTCGCTTGAGAATTACACTCCCGTATAGCGCTTAAACGAACCTCTCTTTGTTCAGGGGTTTCGCGTGCTCTCATTTGAGAATTACACTCCCGTATAGCGCTTAAACGAACCTCTCGTTGTTCAGGGGTTTCACCTGCTCTCGCTTGAGAACCGTAGTCTCGTGAAGCGCTTAATCTAACCTCGCGTTGTTCATCTGATTCGGTTTCTCGTAATTCAGACACGTGCTGGCGAATTTTGGCAACTCTTGCATTGTGTTGTTCTGGTGATTCCGTTGCTCTTAACTGTTGCATGCGTTCCTTAGCTTTATTAAGTTGCAACTGTTGTTGAGCGCCTGTTTTGTTATTATACTGATCACGCCTTTGGCTAAGTCGTTGGCGTTTCGCGTCATCGTTTTCGGCGGACAGTTTTTCTTGCCGTTTTAATTTCTCTTTCTCAAGTCGTCTCTTCTTTTGTGTCGATGTTTCTTTTTTACCCATATTGGTTTAAGTACGACGGTACTAAGCAGTAAAGCTTATTAAGTAACTACCTTTACTAAAGTTTTGCTAAAGAAGCACAACTTCCAGTTAAACTCGTAAGTAAATACCTATAATTTTATTACCATACCATAGCATTCGAAATATTCAAGAAAATTTGCAAATTCTTAGGTAAAATTCAGCGATTTTGTACGGCTTACTACTAAATTAGATATTTTAAATAAAGAACGCATTTATAAAATTCGAGACAATTTGAAGTTGGTTGGAGTTTGAAATGAATTCGAAACATTATGAAGTTCGGATTTTAAAATGTTTGTGTAAATGTCATAGTACGGTAAAGCTCAGCTATAGTTACACACTACTTGGACTTAGTCGTTCTTATGTTGTACTGCCCGTACCGTATAAAGTGTCTAATTGTAGCTGAGCTTGACCGTAATCTGACTCAATCAATCACTACAAATGAAAAGGGTGTCACATACGGTAAAGATACTATAATATTTTATCTTTACCAATATAAAGTATCTCTATCATCATATAAAATATCGATTTCTATACTATTTATACGAACCATCATTACCAGTGACGACAAGAGGCGCCACACACCGGGCCCGTATGCGAAACGTGCACATTATTTGCATCTTATAGTATCTTGAACTATCAAGCGACAATGAATGTAATTTAATTTTCCGAGCGATGTATCTTTAGATGCAAAGTTTATTGCAACAATCACTTAGAGATAGGGAAATAGGCGTGATATAGGTGTGTTTCTCTTAAGCAGTCCTTAGAGGATAACCATCAGAAACGGTGTTTTTTTTTTCGTTGCCCATACATATTTTCTTACACAACAACAAATTTATGATTACACAAAATGATTCATACTTGCTGTTGGTTTAAACCAGATCAAAATCATTATCTTTAAATCTGACTGAACCGCTTCCAAAAAAGGACGATAGCTTTATGATCGACTTAGCGGGGGCAATGTCGTGCCCTCCCAATTTTTTTACATGTTGGAGCTACGGCGTTTGATTCGCATTCGTTTTCTCAGTGAACCCTTTCATTTGATACCCATATTGTAAAAAGCATTAAAATCTTAGTCCAGCATATTTAGAAGTCCGCCACATCGAATTGAGAGTGACATCACTTAGTTTTTCGGATTACTTTCAACGAGCTCTTTCATTTGATACCCATATTATAAGAGTGCATCAAAATTAACTTGCCGGCCATCTTGGGTATTCCGCCATATTGGATTTAGAATAACCACTTACAATCTAACATGCATTGTCATCTGAGTTAAACGTGTTTACAAAATTTCAGCTCAATCGGTTGAGGACATCTGCTTCAAAGTTGAGTTGCAAGATTTGACCCGAACAAACATTTTTACTTCCTTACTTCCTTACTTACATACACTGCAAGTTAAATAAAAGCTTTTAAAATGGCTATTTTCATCTAAAAGTTCATGAAGACTCAATCCCATATACTTCTTTTGTGACTCCAACAGGGCAGTATGAATTTTTAAGAGCCCCATTCGGGATTGCAATCTGCCCAAAAGTTTTCACTCGGTTTATTAACATAATCTTTCGAGACCTTATCATGAAGGGTAGTGTGATTATATTTATCGATGATTTGTTAATTCCAGCTGAAACTGAGAGAGAAGCCGTCGAAAGATTAGAGGAAGTGCTGAAGAGAGCAGCGGAATATGGCCTGGAGATTAATTGGAAAAAAAGTCAACTGATGGTGCGGAGAGTTGAATACTTAGGACATGTAATTGAAAATGGGGAAATCAAACCAGCTCCAGGGAAAACTGATGCAGTCTTACGATACCCAGAGCCCAAAGACCTTAAGCAGCTGCATAGTTTTATTGGGCTGTGCTCTTATTTCAGAAAGTTCATTGAGAATTTTGCCTCAATAGCAAAGCCATTGACAGATTTATTGAAGAAAGACGAGAAGTTTTGCTTTGAAAACATACATAAAGACAGTTTCAACACTCTCAAAAGAAAACTGGCATCAGCTCCAGTACTGAAGATTTTTGATTCACGGTTGCCAACAGAACTTCACACAGATGCCTCCAGTACAGCCTACTCTGCCATACTGATGCAACGCAGTGCTGAGGATGGTGAACTTCACCCAGTCCATTATCTAAGCCGAAAGACCACTGATGCAGAAAGCAGATATAGCAGCTATGAATTGGAAGCATTGGCAATTGTTGAGGGAATTAAGAAGTTTAGGCACTATCTGTTTGGAATTCATTTCAAATTAGTTACAGACTGTAAAGCTTTCGAAATGACGCTGAAGAAAAAAGATCTGGCAATGTCAACAAGAGTTGCGAGGTGGGTCATCCTACTGCAAGACTATGATTTCGAAGTCGAACACCGAGAAGGAAGCAAAATGCGTCATGTTGACGCCTTGAGCAGGCACCCCTATGTTGCTGTCATTTTCTCTGATCTTCGTGACGGAATAAAGTATGCCCAGGAACATGATAACAGTTTGAAGGCTATAATAGAAATCTTGCAGCATAATGCCTTTGAAGACTACTCTTTGGATAATGGGATGCTTTATAAAGGGCTAGAAAAAAAGCTGGTCATACCTAAGGCGCTGGAAAGCGAGATTCTTAAAAGAGCACATGATAATGGGCATTTTGCCAAAAATAAAATGATGCACATCATTGACAAAGATTATTACATACCTCATTTAGAGAAGAAGATTGAAGAGTATCTGTTGACATGTGTACCATGCTTATTGGCCAATAGGAAAGCAGGTAAACAGGAAGGGTTTTTAAATCCAATCAATAAGGAAGATGCTCCTCTGCATACCCTACATCTTGATCACCTTGGGCCAATGACTGAAACTAAAAAGCTATACAATTACATCTTGACTGTGGTAGATGGGTTTACAAAATTCACTTGGATATTTCCCACTAAGAGCACAACCAGTAAGGAAACTATAGACAAGATAAGAATCCTCCAGCAACAGTTTGGAAACCCAGCTAGATTTGTAACAGACAGAGGCTCAGCTTTTACTAGCACCGAATTTGAGGAATACTGCAAAGATGAAGGGATCCAGCATGTTAAAATTACCACTGGCATACCACGAGGGAATGGGCAAGTAGAGAGGATGCACCGAACCATCATTTCAATCCTAACAAAATTGTGTATTGAAAATCCTACCCATTGGTACAAGTATGTGAGTAGAGTGCAAAGATCTCTGAATAGTACTCATCAGAGAAGTATAAACACCTCCCCATATGAACTGCTTACTGGGACAAAAATGAGAAACAAAGAAGATATAGAGCTCTACAATCTGATACAGCAAGAAACTATTGAGAATTACATTGAAGATAGAGAGAAATCTAGAGTTCAAGCAAAACAACAGATATTGAAAGTTCAAGAGGAAAATTCTAAACAATTCAACAAAGGCAGAAAGTGCAGTCATGAATATGCTGTGGGAGATGTCGTGGCAATAAGAAGAACACAGTTTGGTGTAGGCATGAAGCTCAAACCTAAATATTTAGGTCCCTACAAAGTCACTTGTGTCAAGGGAATGACCGATACGAGGTAGAGAAACTGGATAGTATGAAGGAAGGCCCTATCAAGACTAGCTCTGCTGCAGACTCCATGAAACCTTGGCCAGCACCTGATGACTATAATAGTGAGTAGCCACCTGCTCATTCCCATGTTTGATTTCATACCATTTTATTGAGATATACTTACTGTTGCTTTCCAATTATGATCCATGGCCATAATGTTGGTGTGCACTTTACTAACTATTGAATTTACCTAAACATGCATTTCCTAGGTTTTAAGTTTTAATTTGTATTTAACCCACTAAGGAGCTTTTTCACTATGCTTTATAATTGGTGTTTGCCAATATTATTAAATATAGTTATGTTGTTTAGATCTAGGTTAAAGATCTCATTACTGTTTAGTTTAGCCACATACTGGTTTTGCTCGTAGGACATCCCAAGTGATGTGTTCGATTGTGAATGATGCCAAGAGTATACCTACTTTATATGTGTAATTGCCCGGTTCTGTCTAGAATATAGTGATGTAATAGTCTGCACATACTATATGACCACCTTGTTTATACTACTCGTAGGACATCTTAAAGATGTGTTCCATAGTGAATGATGCCAAGAGTGTATAACTAACCCTTTATGTAAAATTGCTTGCTGACTTCTTTAAATAATTGATAAGTTTAGTTACTATAGGTATTGTGTTCCTGTGGGAACTTAGGGCGTTAATGTGCAATCTGTAATTTGCAATATTGCTTGTTGATTTGTACCTACTTACAATTATTGTAATATGTTCCTGTTACTATATTCTTGAAAAACATGCTAATGTGTCTAGCTATAGTTACTATAGTCCGACAAGTTCGTGCGCGACCTTCCCTAGGATGACAGGCTTGGGGGGGGTGATGTCAGCGGGTAGCGGGAGGTGTAGCGGGGAAGGGAGACGTGCGCATCCGCGCCGCACGTCATATTAAAATGACGTGCTTCCTCGCCCCCCCACCGTCTGTACCCAGCAGGAAGGTCGTGCACGAAGTTGTCGAGCTATAACTAGTAGTGTTACTTACTCCATTAGTTTGTCTGAGGTCAGACTCACTGCAGGATGGCCGAATGTGAGAAAAAATAAAAATGAACGGAACGTAAGAATGCTGAGTGAAAGGGAACGGATGTGTGTGCGAGAGAGAAAGGGGATACGAAAAAAAGATGGACGAATGTGTCGTGGTGAAGATTTTGTAAAATTCTAATAAGACAAATAAAAGCAGTATTTTCGTAGTGAAAATTGGATTTTATTCAAATATACGAGCCCACATGTATGGATCAGAGTGTTGGCCAGCTAAGGTGACGGATGAAAAACGACTGCATGTAGCTAAGATGAGAATGTTGCGATTGATGTGTGGTGTGACAAGGATGGATAAAATAAGGAATGAGTATTTTAGAGGGAGTTCGAAAGTAGCGCCAGTGACAGAGAAAATGAGAGGGAATCGTTTATCTTGGTATGGGCATGTAATGAGGAGAGATGAAGAGCATGTAACAAAGAAAGTAATGAACATGAATGTGGATGGACGCAGAAGAAGAGGAAGGCCTAAAAAAGTTTGGATGGATTGTATAAAAGACGATATGAAAAATAAAGGCGTAGGTAAGTGAGGATTTGACTGGTGATAGAGATTTACGGAAGAAAAAGACATGTTGCGCCGACCCCAAATAAATTGGGATAAGGGCAGGCAGATGATGATGATGATGATCATTTTTTGTGGTTCTGTGCACTCCTCCCTGGCTGGATCACTTGAATTATCTATTAATATTAATATTTAAATAAATTGGAAATGAGTACTAAATGGCGGTTCGGCAGCACACAGTCTGGCTATAACTTGACAGTCATGATAGGTAGCTAAATTGAAATTATCAGTACTATATAAGTAAGTACTTAAAATTCTTTTAATCTAATGACGTAGGTAGGTCAGATTTAGTTATCAATATGCTTATATAATCGTAATATGCTTACGTTTTTCCAAATATTTCACAAATTTGAAATTCTGTGATTAAACTTATGAAGAAATCCATTACATTTTGTAAACATATTATACTTTAAAAAAAAAGTTGTTCAGATCTGATCTTTACTTTGTTTACTGCCTGTCTTACCTACAAACGAAAACTGAATTTAAACAAGTAATAAAATAAGAAAGAAGTGAAACGATGAACGCACACGTTTTGTTGCAAAACTACTAGGTAATGATTGAAGATAATCAGTATTCCACAATAAATAAAACGTATTTATTGTCGCAGTAGCTCCATTTATTTTCATAAAATGGAAAATCATTTTTTACAAGGAAATCAGATGCTTTTTTTTTTGTTACGAAAATGTTATACAGTGTGTCGGGCGGATCGATGTAGGCATTTTAAGGGACCAGGGTGATTCTAAGCCATTTGAATTAAATACCAAATTTTAAAACACTTCTCGTGTTAGGTATACAATTTTTGGAAAACTTGCAAAATTTTCCACCGGTAGCCTAGTTGGTTAGGGCGTTAGCAGTACTGATGCCGAAGGTCGCAGGTTCAAATCCTGCCTGCGGTGGAAAATTATGCATTTGAATTAAATTTAGTATAGTACTAAGTCGCTTAGTTTCTTAGATATGGCCAATTTAAGATAAACTGTTTTCAACTAAAAAGTAATTATATTCAAAATGAGAAGAACAACAACAATATTATCATGTTTAGCTTCAGCTCTCCCATCGAGTTTTTAAATCAGACTTTTGACTCCTTTACAGACATATAAGTTCATTTAGCTTTTGTATCTATTTATCTGTCTACAAAATTATTTCTCATCTTTTGATACTAGATTCAACTTCAACTTAGCCAGTATAAGCTGTTTTAGATCCTGTCAAACAGTTTGGGTTTAGCTGAGTTCTGCACCAAGGACGATGAATTTGTTGAAATTTCACTAAAATGTCCTTAAATGGAGTTACTAGAAAAATGCTTGTTCTGTCGTAATTATTGCATTTTTAAAACTTACATTTAATAAGATATTTACAGTTGCTAAATGTAGGTACCGTATAAAACACTGTGGGTAATGACTGTGGTATAAACACAAAAAAATCATATCATAATGAGTAAATTCTTTGAAAAAAATTACCTACCACCATAAATTTTTGGTATTGTGTAGGTAATTAATTAATAAAAGAAGGTTCTGTTTTGATCAGAAGAACAATAACGACACAGTTATTGAAAGTGCAGTGAAGGTATCTAATTGTCACAGATACATAAACTAAACGGTTGTTCCCACTAATATGACATTTTAGATTACACGTCAAATATACGCAAAAATATTTACAAATAGGAACACAGGTTCTGCCTTTTAGTTTAGTTTATTAACAATATTAATCTTATTTCGATAAATTTATAAAAGCGTAGAGCAGCTAAACGTATGGTTTAGGAAATATACCTAATTTGACCCGATGTGACTTAGCGAGTCTAACAAGAATCGGATCTGAACGCTAGAATTGTATCCTATGTTCAATAATTAACTTTGAGTTCGAGTTTCATTATCTTTGGATTGTGATCCTGGTGGTCCTCGATAAATTTTGAGACTTCAAGACCGATTTTCAAGTTTTTATCAATCATTATCATCATGAATACTGTAATTAAAGTGAAATAATAATAGTTTCAACTTTCAGGCTCTGATTTTGAAATTGAGATGGACTCCTCCTTTCATATACATAAAGAAGGTGCCGGCTTCGAGCTCCGGGGGGATGGTGGTACGGGCACTTGGAGAGACTTCCATTTTCTGCAGTAGCTGGAATATCATGATCTTGATCTCATACAGGGCAAAACGGGATCCTGAAAAGGGATTTTTGATGTAAAATTTTGATTAACAGTAAGTGCTGTAATTGAAGGAATATACAAAAATAACATACTTCAATGCATTCGTCAGGCACAAGGAAATATTGAATTCCGAAGTTATAAAAACCAACGTTGGAGTAACGCAAAAACTTCTTTGCAACATCGCGCGTCAGGTATGAGATTCGTTTAACCAGCTCTCCAATACTAAACCAATTTCTCCAAGAAAAATTGGTCAAAGTGGAAATATCGGGCATGATATCGGGTAAAAAAGTGTCGAGAGCCAAAATTCTTTTGTATGCAAGATACAATGTTTTTATTTCTTTTTCATGTGTTACAAGCAGGCGCTATCGCCATCTCGGGTAGATATCAAAAAATCGTTCTAAAAATAATGTTGTTACATGGTTTTTAGTACATGTAAAATGGCTGGTTGATCCTTTCAAATATTTTCATTCTGTTTATACTTGCTACTATTCGGAAATCCTTAACTGAAAGATGACTTGAAGGAGAAAGATATTCTCGAACAGAAATACCATAAAGAATGGAACTTACCGATGCAATTCCTGGGTCCCATACCGAAGGCCGTGTAGGTGGCGGGATTAATCTTGTGTTTGTTCTCCTCAGAAAAACGCTCAGGGTCGAACTTTTCAGGGTTTGGGTAGTACTGAGGGTCGCGGTGCATGGGCCACGTTGGGATCTGTAGACCCTCGCCTTTGCGAATCTAGGAATCATAAATTATAATGCGGGATCATAAAATAATAGATTCGTTTGCGGTATAAAGTTGCAATAAGGGTTTGCATTATCCGTTAATTTTTACTATCCGGATAATTCGGATAATTTATTTTCAAATATCCGGATATCCGAATATCCGGATAAAAAAATATTTTAGAAAAAAAATTAAAGTCGATGAATTTCTAATTAATATGATATTCTAATAATTATAAACGCTAATATAAAACCGTATTAAAATAGTATAACCAAACAAGTTACTCTTTTACGGCTAACCCGCAAAAATGATCTTCATTCAGTTTCGCACAGAGATCGCTACCATATAGGAGACGGACAATTTCTTTATTTTTCAGAACTTGAGGGTTTTAAGTTCTTGTTACAGACCTCCAGGAGCTTGTCTAGGTCTTTAAAAGATGCAGAAATAGCTTCATTCGTAACAAAAGTTGTTCTGCATTATGATCCTCTTTTGCTTGCTTATAGAAAAGGCAACGAGAGCCTAAAATACTCGACGTGGTACAAAAGCTCAACTATTACAGCTAAAGAAACAGATCTATTGCAGTTATTTTTTATCATGAGGGGCTGCTTTCTGGTACATAAATGTAAAGGTCTCAAGTACCTGATTAGGAACACCAGGCGCCCAACTAAACTTATGAGAAACGGAAATAGATAAACTCTATCTCTATAAAAAAAACTGTTTAGTACGATAAACTGATTTGCTATCATGACATCGAGGTTCAGAGTAGCTTGATGACACATCTTCTAAACTATAAGGCTTAAAAAACATTAATAGTAATAGTTGTTCCATATGATGGATTGCGTCTGCTGCGCTGGCATAAAGTCGTCAAGTGTCTATATACCTGGGACGCTAAGCCCATAAAATATCAATCTGTCATATTTCTTTCCTAGAATTATGAAACTTGGTACAGTTGTTCTTTAGGTGCTAGTGAGTAGATTAAGCCCGGTTGACAAGGGGTTCCGCGCCTAAGGGGGGAGGGGGAGGGGGGGGAAGTTTTTTGTCCCGAGTTTCGCTCTAAGCCATATAACTCATAAATTAATGCTATTTATGGCAAGTGCAGTATCAATTTTGGATAAATCATAGACTGGGTATTCATTAATGGAACAAAAAACTCACGTTTTCTAAAGAAAAAATGACAAAAGATATATAACAATAGATAAGATTAATTATACTCTATAATAATATAAAATTTAAATAATAAAAAATCTGGCTATAATGCTACATTGCTATAGATTATAAATATATACAATACATTAACATTTTGTCAATAAAAAGGTGAAAAAAAATCGATTCGTTGGAAGGTGTGTCTTGCTCTATGTCATCGTTTTCATTTAAGATTTTCATGACTATTCTAACACTATTTCCTGTTTATACGGGGTGTAAGGGATGGTGTAACGAAAACTTTGCAGGCGTGCTCAGAACATGAAACTGAACAACTTTCCCCATGGATCATATTATGGTGGTACACGAGTTTTTTTTTTACTCCCCATACAAAACACATTTTTGAAGGTCGGAATCATTGTTTTGGTTTACCACCAATTACACCCTGTATATTGCTGTATTCTGATTACTGACATCTTTATCGCTACAAATATTTTAAAATATCTCAACCCGGTACGAATTCACCGCCCCTGCTGCGACCCTCCATCACCTACGCTTTTGGAGGCTCTATGGTGGTGTTTTTGTGGTGTGTAGCTACTAGCCCTGGTCAACACCTAGGATACTTTTTACTGCGGGAAAAACGCTTATTCCTACGTGAAATACGATTAAAATATACTGTGAACATCATCTACCCCAGTCCATTGGCTGTCAAAAAGTAGAAACCTCTTCTTGAAACCTCCATTTTTTATTGTCTTTGTTTGATTTTGACAAACCGTAAAGACATCAGTTTTGACATTCATTGCCAGAATTACCCTAGATGGGTAGAAGTCCTTATAATAATAAATAAATAATTTAATTTATTTATTTCATAAACTTAACAGCACATACTTGGCACATATTACAAATACACCTTTAAAACTTCAATAGCCAATAACAGAGTTTAACATATTAAATGAACATAATATCATGGGTAAGCTAATGTAAAGAAACTTATTTTGTTGCCTAAGTATTGTGTATGTTTTTAGCCGAGTGGTGCCGGCAGAGTAGAATAGCACCACCCCCTCTCTTCCTATGGGGGTCGTAAGAGGCGACCGAAGGATAAATCCGACCCAAGCTGATCAGGGTCCTGGAGATGGAAAACTCCATACAAAAACGACTCCACGAGTGACTGGTAATAAATCGCGCGGCAGACTTCTGCAGCTGATCTGGCTCCGCACGTATCGACCCGTCGTTCCTGTGGTGTCAGCCAGGAAGGCCGAGAGGGTAGCGCAGGTCCTGGGCAGCCCTGCGTTTTCCATAATTGCGTCCCAGGCAACGCAGTGTCTGTAAAGAGCGTGCAAAAAGCCATGCCGCTCCCATCGGCTTATACAGCCATGAAAAATCTTGCCTCAGACACGGAATAAATTGTCTAACACAGACGTATGAGGCCAATGTTATGATGATGTGTATGTTGTGTGAGTCTGTATGAGTGTATGACCATGGTGCAAAAAAATTTGGAGAGCAGTCCACCCACACCACACCTTATGTGAGGCGGTGCAAAGATGTCATTCTACCTGTAGTGTGAACCGATGGTAGGCTCAAACGTAACGTAACATCCGTTTCATCTGCCGTAGATCGTGCATGTATCTATCACTACAAAACTAAGCGATGTATTTTGATGTTTAGAATGGTTGCGCACAAATATCTTGATCAACATCGGTGATAGATAAGTGATGATAACTTTTATCAGCTTTGGAGGGCCTGTTGGCACACAAGCATCCTTTGGCGAGACGAAGTTCGCGGGCACCAGCTAGTTAAGATATAAGAAAATTGATTTTTAATTCCATAGTTTTATACACAGCTCATAACTGAAAGTTACAGTTATAATAACCTGAAAAGAAATCCATATCGTCATACAAATCTTATGTCAATACAATGACTTGTGATGCAACATAAAGCAAGACACACCTTCCAGCGAAAAGTTTTTTTTTTACCTACTTTCCATTGACAAAGTGTTAATGTATCATATAATTATTTATAATCTATATAAATGTAGCATTATAGCCAGATTTTTTATTGTTTCAATTTTATATTATTATAGAGTATAATTAACGCAAAAAATTTTTTTAGTATTTTTTATTTTTTCTATTTTTTCTTTAGAAAACGTGAGTTTTTTGTTCCAAAAATGAATACCCCGTCTATGATTCACCCGAAAATGATACCACACTTGCCACAATAGCATTAATTTATAAGTTGTATGGCTTAGAGCGAAACTCGGAACAAGAAATCTTCCCCCCCCTCCCCCTCCCCCCTTAGGTGCGGAACCCTTTGTCAACCGGGCTTAATCTACTCACTAGCACCTAAAGAACAACTGTACCAAGTTTCATAATTCTAGGAAAGAAATATCACAAAATGTGCTTAGCGTCTCAGGTAATAGTAGGTAGGTACACGATGTGGAAAACCAGTAACTCAGCTAAACTACACGTGATCACTGATCACAAGATTCGGAAATAAGACCATAGTAAAAGTTGTTCAGTATGATGATGAAAGACTTTAGGAATCTGGATTGTGAACCGTGATTCCCAGATATCATAATTATTTACATCTCTTATGAGAGCATCTGCATTACAGAAATGCAGAAATGCTTAAGTATCTCTCTATGGAAGATTTCGGCAAACAACCCATTGAACTTGTCTTCAATAAATGCTGTTTTAATGTGAAAAAGAATATGCCGGAAAAGCCGAACATTGGTTAATGCCAACGTTTGCTTAATTTGTATGGTCTTTTACAATATTTTTAATGAAATTAAATTTGGTATTAATAATTTAAAAAAGTAGTATTAACTTTCTGGCATCATTTGGTTAAAATAACTCCTCCATAGTAATAACTGAATTATCCGGATATCCGAATAATTAAGTGCCAACTATCCGGATTTAAAATGTGGCGGATATCCGGATAAAACGGATATCCGAATATCCGGATTGCAAACCCTAGTTGCAATAAGCTAAGAACATTTGAAATAAGCATGTTGAGACAATCAAACTTACGATATAATCTTGCGTAGCGTTCGGGTTCGGTTTACCCATGTTGTAATCTTTGACACACTTTCGTTCTATGAAGATCGTTGAGGGCCACTTTCGCAGGGCTTCTGTAAATTCAGAGTTTTAGACTATAGTTATAAATATTTAAATTACAGAGCGCGAAGTATGCGCCCGAATCAACAAATAATTCCCAGGTGAATAAGCATTACTATATCGTCGGCGAAGCAAAGGATGAACACTTTTGTGTTACCAATAGGTAAGCTGCTTCTTTTCCATGCATTCGCAAGCTTCCCAAAAATGTCTTCGAAGGCACTGTTAAATGGTTTCGGAAAACACAGTGATAATAGAGAAAATTTATCAATCACATACCTGACACACACATATCCAAGTATGTCATGTCCTGGATCGTATTGAAGTCGACCTTCCCTCCGTGCTTGGCACTCACTTCCTTGATCTCCTCAACCAGCCTATCCTGGATATCAGGGTTTAGAGCCAGCTCGTAAAGAAGGAAGGACATGACTGAAGAGATTGTGTCGAAGCCAGCGACGAAGAAGAGGACTGCTTGAGCTACCAAGGCGTCGTCATCCCATTCTGAAAAAAGAGAATAGATGAATAGGTACTTTACTAGACACACGGCAGTGTGTCCGCCAAGTTCGAGCAAAAAAAGCGACACACCGGCCGTGGGTTATATTACAGGAACCATTTCGGGCCAAGTTCGACCCACCTATAACTCAAAATCTATTTTATCTACGCATATGAAATTTCTAGTATCTGTCGAGATCTACTTACTTATCTAAAATACAAAATTTCATTAATGTACCTATTGTAGGTCTTGAGATATTGACGTCAGAAAATCGCTATTTTTACTATACACTCACTGACTGACTCACTCATCAAAAACCTAGACCACTTCCAATGGTCGTATTGACTTGAAATTTGGCATGGAGGTAGGTCTTTAGGTCAAGGTAAAGGAAAAAATCTGAAAATGGCCAAGTGTGAGTCGGTTTTAAAAATAATGAAAGTGTAAATTTATACCCCTAAGTAACTAAAACAATTTTTTTTTCTATATCTTCCAATCGTCGTACCGACCTAAAATTCGTTACGAAGGTTTGTATTTAGTCAAAGTAAAGTATAAATGAGATATTTCCTTACCTAACTTAATCATAAGAAAAAAAAAACCTTACAAAAATAAATGAAATCCCACCCAAAACATAAATGTGAAAGGCTGCCAAGTTCGATAATATTGGAATGCTTCGCCTATAAAAGAAGTGAGATCTAAATAAGTACCAAGTTCCATACACAGACCTCAGTTAAAAATAGTTACAGGAATGCACACTTGATTTTCCGCAGTTTGGAAAGTAGATTCTTATTTCCAAACTGCGAAAAATCAAGTGTGCATTCCTGTAACTATTTTTAACTGAGGTCTGTGTATGGAACTTGGTACTTATTTAGATCTCACTTCTTTTATAGGCGAAGCATTCCAATATTATCGAACTTGGCAGCCTTTCACATTTATGTTTTGGGTGGGATTTAAAAACACTTGACGTGTTAGGTATTTAATTTCAAAAAGCGAATGGCGCTGTTTCAAATGCTGTTTGTGGAAGTAAGCTTTGCGAGTTTTCTTTAGAAGAATAAATTATTGGTATTATTCTGACAGCGTTTTTATTTCCTCAGAATTTCCCCGATATCTGCCATGTGTGGTGACTTTGGCAAACACTCTCCGGGTATTTTCAGCAGTGCATTGTAGTGATTGTAATTTCAAATATGTTTTACTGTTTTACTACATTCTGTTTGCAATTTCATCACATTTGTATACTTACTTCGTGTAACACTGTTCTTGTCTGCAACAGAATATTGTTCAACAGTCGCGAAACCAGCGTCGGTATCATTCGTTTTCTCTTCTTGTTGCAGTTTTCCTGTAAAAATACGGTCATATTGTATAAAACTGGAATTTTCATTGTTGCGCGGGAATAAAATTCATAAAATCCTGGGGAATGTCAAAATTATAAGAAAAATTGTTCCCAATTCCATGTATGCCCATTTCACGGATATAATAAAAAACAATACTGCAAGCAGCATATAAATATTTGAGTATTACAATAATAATACGTGAATTCATTGTAGACATCCTCAAAAAATCGATCTAATCCAATCCTACTCTGATAGTTAATAGTATTAGTTCACCATAAGACTTATTGATGGTGAATGCTTATCAAGAGCATGTACCATATTAGATAAAAATCTGTATTTGCAAGGTCGGAAAACTTATAAATACTTGATATTATTGTAGATAACAAATCAAGTAACACCTCCAACAGGATTTTCCTTTTGTAGATTAGATGTGGTCAGTTTTGTTTATTTATCATGATATGATAGCACGTTACATTACAGACAATTTTTTTCGACTAGATGAGTTATCAGAAGTAAACATTGATTAAGAAACAGTTAGGTATCGAGCTGCTAGGTTAGTTTCTTCCTAGCGGAAAAGAGAAGTAATGTTAGATAGGCATCAATATTAGGTAGATAAAAGAAAAAAGCATCTGTGTTCAGAAGAAAGTGTTGTTAATGTTACCTTTCCTAGCTTCCATAAGAATATTGATCATGTCAGGGCGGCGGATGTTAAGTCTCTCCCGTTCCTCCATTGACGACAACACGATGCTTCTGTAGAAATGCTCCGAGGGGGCGTCGAATAATTTTAAATTTAACCTCTGAAAATACAGCTTGATTACAACGTCATTCTTATACCTAATTGTGAGGTAAAAATTGGGTCATAGTGATTACAAGATAAAATAAAATAATTTCGATTTGAACAGGACTGATATTAGCTGATATCAATTGTTTTGTCAAATTGACTGGTTAATATGTTTAAAAGAAAATAATTTTAATCGTTTTGTTGGCGAAGACATAATAGACAAATTATAGAAAAGAAAGCATGGAATACTTACACGGACAAGCCAGGGCCAAGTAGCTGATATCAAGAACACCATTTGCTGCTTGAACTTGAAAGTGGCAGCGCGGGTGCCTTTGATGAAGAATTCATTCTCCCTTTCGCTGTGGGAGTCCACCTTAAGGCCGAATGCACAAGAGGCGATGACGTCACAGGCATAGCGGGCCATCAGGTCTTTCACGTCTACTTCAAGTTGTCCCGCTGTATCACAGAAAAAATACAATTTTAAAAGGGAATCTTGAATTCAAGTTAAATTACAAGAGTTTGAACCCCTGTGGTCTAATATGATTGTACTCATATCATAAATTAATCATTTTATTACTTTTCGGACAAACATTTGATTTATTTCAGATGGCAGGACAACTTACATTTAGAATTATTGATGTTCTTCTTAAGGTTGAGTATCATTTGGTCTCCCACTTCATTCATGAAGGGAATCATCTGACGCATCTTGGAGCCGGTGAATGCTGGGGTCAGAGTGGACCTCATATCTTTCCATGTTTGACCTGTGGGAAACATTATTTAAATCTTTGGTCCTTACAGTGATCTGTCCTTTCTCCGTCGGAAATATTTTAACTAAACATGGGTAAATGAAAGAACCAATTCCCAATTCCCATTTCCCAATTTCCCAATGAACATAGTTCGGAACGAAAAATTGGACATTCCATACAAAATCTGCCGACCAACAAAGTCAGTGTGGGAGTTTTAATAGTACATTGTTGTCGAGGCCGGGAAAACAAGGCTTTGCTGGACGAGTAGAGTTTGAAATCCGAGCCGTAGGCGAGGACTTCAATTATACGAGTCAAGAAAAGTCATTTCCCCGAGGCTTACATAGAGCTTTTCTCAAAAAATGCTAGGAAATAACAAACTAAGTACGTACTTTATAAAAAATGTTTTCCACGGTCAGTTTGCCTTCAGCCCTTATGCACACCTTATGTTTGGCGGCGTGCAATCCATTTCGATACTACTCTCATCTTTATTCCGTTTTAAACAAAAGAGACTATACAACAGCCCCAATCATGAAAAATTTCACGTTTTCCTACCCATTTTGTTTGTTTTTCCACCAATTGTGTATTTTTAATAAATAGGCCTTTAGCAAGGCACAGTATTCATTGCTATTCAGCCATTCTATTTATGTATGTTTACTTCATTCCTTTTTTTAATCTATTAGTCCATTTAGGATAGGCAAGGGTTAAAAAATTATACAGCCTTGTCTTTAGTTAGTTCATATCAACTTTTCATACAAAATTACGTTCGGTTCTTATGAGATTCATAGAGATATTTTTGAAATTAATTACCTGTGTGGCTTAGCGTATAACGAATTAACTTTGCCGGACACCAGCAAAGGAATTCCATACAACTTTGCTGGCGCGGTCGGAGACATGACACACAATGGGAAACTTTGCGTATTCTTTTTTTGAAAGAAATGAAAATATTTCCTAGCATGTTTGAGGAAAAAATATTTTTGGCGTATGTTCTATGGTGCAAGTTGTTAAGTCTCATGAGTTATCTGATCCTGTATAATAAAAGCTCCCGTTTTGGGCCACACAATGTATGTGGTTTAGTTACCATTCAAGAAAAAGAGGCCCTTAGCGAAGAGAGGGTTGACCTCAGGATCGAGAAAGGTCTGGTGGTCGATGAAGTACTCGTAGTCTTTGATAGTGATCTTCTTGATCAGCTCCAGGTCTCGGACGATTAACAATGGCTTGAGGTACTCGAAGCTGCCTATGAACCTGTGAAACAGTGAAACCAGTTGTATGAAAATTGGGGCATAACAAAACGGAAAACCCGCGTTGCTCAAAGCTATAAATTTCTAAAAAATTACGTGAGAGTATGGATTTATAGATTTTAAAAGGGAAGCTGATTGGAATCGCGGAACATACATGGCTGTGGTTGGGATACCCCTCAGTATTAGACCACCTTGTATGCACAAATAAGGGAACGGCGCGCGGGGCGCATTTACCAATGGTTCTCTCAGTACTTGCGACGATTTTGACGCTTAATGCCTTTAGATGGAAATAACTGGAATCTCAGGGTCAGTCAAGGTAACTTAGAAGATGGTTGCCACGAACGTCATATTTCTTGGATTAAAATTAGCTCAGAATCATTATGAAGTTCTTGTATCAGATTTTGCTGTTTTGATATTCTTCTACTATGCTTCTACTTTGGGAATTCTGACATTAACAAACCTGGCTATGTAACAATTCACATTCGCGAAAATCCTAAATCTTGTCGCGTGAACCTTCTGTAAATATACGGTTATATTTAATTAAGTACAAATCTCTTGAGGGTGTAATCTATTCACAAAACTGAACAACTTTTGTTAGAAACTTTTCTTCGAAATATGGAAAAAAAATTGGACCTCCCATACTAAGTGACACACTTTTTCAACATTTTTGTATGGGAGGTCCACATTTTTTTTTTAAATGTTACCCTATATAGACACTCTTTATTTTATGCTGTATGTAAGTACACAATCAACCATTGATTTTACTTAGGTACCTACCTTTCCTCAGGAAAACTTTTGTATATTTCGGTCATTACTACCGACGCATGTTTCTCGCCCTTGAACATATCGCGCCAGTTGCCGTAAGGGATGATCACCTTCGGCGTCTTCACCCCCCTCCTCTCAAACATGGAGTATCTGTTCTTGATGAAGAGCACCGCGGCGATCACGGCTCCCAGGCCCCATACTAGTAACATCCACATCCTTTAAGAGAAAAGAAAATGGTCAATGGCTGACTAAAGTGAATAATGTTGACTAAATCATTTCAAATTTGCTGTTCACTGTGAAGCAAGCAAGGGATACTCATCCAGGGAATGGACAGCAGCGTTCCTTGTCAATGCACCATCATGCACTGCGCTCACCAATCCGCCTGTGCAGCGTGGTGAGTATGGCAATACCCCCCGATAGGGGGAGGCCCATGTCCGGCAGTTGACTGTTGCGTCTGTTATGGTATGGTATGGTGAAGCAAGCAAGCAGACTGTCTTTTTAAAATTGATCACACAGGTCGATCAGGTCTAGTTTTTAAGAGTACAAGGACATAATTGGCACATAATGGAAAAACAGAATTTAATTCGTCGCGACTCGCAAAGAAGAAGAAGAAGGACGTAATGGATCATATCCACAAATCCAATTGTGTGCACCAGATCTTAGAGAAAATGATGGTGGTAAAAATATGAAGATCGGAGCAGACATTATTTTGATGTGCTGCACGTCTTTTACGATATCTTATAAGCAAACCTACTTTAAAAATAACATGTAAGAATCGTACTCACCTTGTGATTATTTGCAGTAATCCTTTACAGGTACTTCTTTACACTATATATTTTTTCTTGATGTAACGTTTCCCTCGCATAGGCACCTAAAAACTAATATGATAACTCTTATATAAATACTTTACTATGTTAACACTTAAAAACGACTGAATGGAACCCACGCGGCCAATCTAATATACCTAATATCTAGCATCATCATCGTGATAGAAGTATCAAAGATAAAGGGTCCAAATATCAATGTTATTGTTTTGTCTTCCTGTATTGCAAGAGATTTTTGATTTAATTTAATATAGAGTTAAATTTAATAAAATATTTCTACGTATGAAATATTTTGATGGGTACCTTCGCGAAAAAAACAAATAAAAAAAATATCTTTTATAAAAGCCCACAAACGTAGCTATAAATCCACTCGTGTTACTTCTACATAGTCGCAAAACTTTTGTAAAATAAATCACAATAAAACATCTACAGGTACAAAGGAATATATAGACGTATAGTTTTAAATGACCCGATGATGAAGGTAATAAAAAAAGGAAACAGACAAAAATAATGCGTTTTTAATATACCTGACATGGCAGTTTTCTTGAATTGTTCGACAGTTCAAAATTAAATTGGTCCAGTGTCCAACGTTTTTCAAATACTGATAGTGATTGATAATAGTTATCTCAGGAACTTGTAAGTATGAAGTATGATTTTTTTAATTCAAAATATGCAATTTCTCTGGAATTAGGCGAAAAACACACGCAACGTGGTTAGAAAATTCCTTAACATTAAGTCAAATATATATTTACCTAAACAGTGTTTTGGAAATATTTTCATTAAAGTTTTGAAAAAGCGAAACACAAAGCGATAAACTCAAAATTCAGGAATTGGCGTCAAATCAAACATGTGCTTTTGAGTTTTGGTGTTCTATAAAAATCTATCAATATTGCAAATAAATAGAACATATTATTTCAAACAAAGTAAATGTGGAATATTTTACAATTTCGTTCAAAAGTATAGTATAAAATCACGTTTTCATATTCAAATGCTTGCAAAATAACGCTTTATTTTAGTGTTATCTGTATAAAAGAATAACCATAAAATAGAATGTCTAAAAAAATATAAAGAATAATCTTAATTTTTTTACAAAATAATATTTTGCTTTATTCATAATATTTTAATGTTAATATTATAATGTTAGTATATTTTGGGCCGTATTTATGTAATTAGATTTTTATATTTACAACATTATTAATATGTATTTTTTTTATATTAAAAAATATGTACACATTTTGATAGTTTTTCGTTTACCTCTTTTCTAGTTTACCTGCTCACTACATATCTTCAGAGTTTCAGGGTTGACTGGAAGAGATCCCTTAATGGGATAAGTCCGCCTTTGTGCCATATCTTGTTTTTGTTTGACTGTGTTTTCTGTACTAGTTTAAAGAAGCTACAATAAAGAGATTATACATTCATACATACACTCATACATACATATCAATAGTTAAACATATACACATGTAACACCTTTCTTGTTTTAAATATTGACTTAGTGATTATTTCCATTTACTTGTCATTCATTGAGGCATAAAGATACATGCTGTGTGGTTAGCCTGGCCAGCCCCGAGGCAGTGCCTTTATTTTAAATTTTTTTATCCCGCCCGAGCCGCGTTTAGTGTAGGAACACAAATTGTTAGAAAAAAGAGAAAATTTCGGACTACAAATTTTCCCTTTTTTAAGTTTGAATTAAAATGTGACTTTCTTAAAGTGAATCTTGTAATTCCTACTGAGAAATAAATGCTTTTGATTTGATTTGATTTAAAAATATTCAAAAATCCCCATGTTTTTATCCAAACGATGTTCCGAGCCGTCTAGCCTGGAAAATTGTATCTATGGGTTTTTTAATACAGCTAATTCATCATTTTCTAAACACCTGCGGCAAGTCATTTAATGTATGAGCTGTTTTACTCTGTCAAATAATTACAGCAGATTTTTGACATCCTGTATTTGACATAATAATTATAACAAATAAATCGCAGATTTTTAGATGCATAACGTATTGTTTAATAATCATTATACGATATCAAAAGTCTAGTTAAAATATGAAACTAGTTCCCAATCTATCAAAATATAATCTATTGACGAGATATACAGATTAGGTTGGCATTTACGAGCATATAAATACGCAATTCATAGATAGTAGTATTATAAATAAGAATGTCTGTACGTTTGTTCAAATAATAGTTCTTAAATATGAATGGGATTGGTAAATATTATGAGATTTCGGCAAGCTTTGAAAGATTTATTTCACGCAATCATTAGACGACCAATAAATTTGATGTAAATAATGGTTATCTTATTTTAATCACAACAAAATCGATGCCAACTCGGTGTCCCACACGAAAAAATAGACGGCAACAAAATAAATGTAAAATTTCAAAAACAAATCGAAAGTATGATGACCCAAACATTTTTGTCGCTAGTTCTTCGGCCTGAATTTGACTGCTATCTCACCTGTTGGTGGGTGATGATGAAGACAATGATAGAGCATGCTTGCCTAGGTAGTGCCTATTCACTCTTCAGTTCAGTTCCTAGAATGAATATAATAGTATGAGCTACTTATACACACATTAGTAACTAATATAATATTTGAATGTTTGGTGATGATGATGAAAAAATAAATAAATGATGTGGCTATAATTAATTGTAGGTGCTCCGGGCCGTTGCCTGACATAAAGATATATTTTATTTTAACTGTCGTTCAAGCCGTGTGATATCGGCTTAGAATAGCTCACCCCATTTCTACCCGTGGGTGTCGTAAAAAGCCACTAAGGGATAATTATTATCTAGGGAATGGGCAGCAGCGTTCCCTGTGAATTTAAACATCTTGCACTGCGCTCGCCAATCCGCCTATCAAGCGTGGTGAGTATGGCAATACCCCCCCATACGGGGGAGGCCTATGTCCAGCAGCGGACTATTGTGGCTGTAAAGGTTAAGGTTAAAGATCGTTCAACCTTTCACAGCTGCAAAAAAAGATCATTTTTTCTGCAGGAGACAACGCAAGACGGAGTCTAGTACTTCAATTCGTAAAGTCATTTACATATTTCAAAATAAGTACATCAGCACTTCTTAGGTGCTCCCTCAGAGTGACTGAACTAGATAACAAAAGGACTTTCTGTGTGCGCATTTTTGATAATAATCTAAAATTAAGTATTTTTTGGAAAATTGTGATAGCGACATCACGGATATAGGTTTGTACTTATTTGATACTTTTAAAGTCGGTTGATCGGTCCTTAATACAGTTAGAGAGTTACTTGTAGACTCGGTGTTATTGCATTTTATTAATACTAACCTCTAGCCAAGTACCTACGTGAAACAAGTACATGTGTTTGATTAAAAAATCATAAAGAAAAAGAAAAGTCACTCATGCCGTTCATGATGATTTCACTGGTCTGTATGTTTTACCAAGAGCGGACAATAGCAAGTATAAACTATTTGTTAATATCTTCAAATTCTAAACATTCAAAAACAGAGGATGTCGAAGGATTGGGCTTATATGCTCCAAGCAAAATAGCAGAGAATATTTTTTTTTGTATGATATTCCATAATTGTAAAATAAAAGTAATTAAATTGCATAAAGTCTGAAGCCCGTGCACTACCCAACCAACTAGTCTACTGCAGCCCGTGCCCCACCCAACCAACTTGTCTACTGCAGCCCGTGCACCACCCAACCAACTAGTCTACTGCAGCCCGCGCACCACCCAACCAACTAGTCTACTGCAGCCCGTGCACCACCCAACCAACTAGTCTACTGCAGCCCGCGCACCACCCAACCAACTAGTCTACTGCAGCCCGTGCACCACCCAACCAACTAGTCTACTGCAGCCCGTGCACCACCAAACCAACTAGTCTACTGCAGCCCGTGCACCGCCCAACCAACTAGTCTTTTGCACCACCCAACCAACTAGTCTACTGCAGCCCGTGCACCACCCAACCAACTAGTCTACTGCAGCCCGTGCACCACCCAACCAACTAGTCTACTGCAGCCCGTGCACCACCCAACCAACTTGTCTACTGCAGCCCGTGCACCACCCAACCAACTAGTCTACTGCAGCCCGGGCACCACCCAACCAACTAGTTTACTGCAGCCCGTGCACCACCCAACCAACTAGTCTACTGCAGCCCGCGCACCACCCAACCAACTAGTCTACTGCAGCCCGTGCACCACCCAACCAACTAGTCTACTGCAGCCCGGGCACCACCCAACCAACTAGTTTACTGCAGCCCGTGCACCACCCAACCAACTAGTCTACTGCAGCCCGTGCTCCACCCAACCAACTAGTCTACTGCAGCCCGTGCACCACCCAACCAACTAGTCTACTGCAGCCCGTGCTCCACCCAACCAACTAGTCTACTGCAGCCCGTGCACCACCCAACCAACTAGTCTACTGCAGCCCGTGCACCACCCAACCAACTAGTCTACTGCAGTCCGTGCACCACCCAACCAACTAGTCTACTGCAGCCCTTGCACCACTCAACCAACTAGTCTACTGCAGCCCGTGCACCACTCAACCAACTAGTCTACTGCAGCCCGTGCACCACCCAACCAACTAGTCTATTGCAGCCCGTGCACCACTCAGAGTCTGTATTTCATAATTAGTTTTTTCTTTAGTTTTCTAAGTAATATGCCGTGTAATGGAATGAAATTAGAATAGTAACACCCCAATTCTACCGATAAGAGTCGTAAAAGCGAAAAGGGATAAATGCAGGAAATGGGCAGGAGCAGGAGCGTTTCCTGTGAATGTTACATCTTGCATTGCGCTCACCGATTCGCCTGCAATTGGGGAAATTTCATGTCCAGCACTGGACTGTTACGGCTGTTGAAGTTGAAGTTACAAAATACTTGCTTTCTGGGATATCAGGTACGTAAATGTTTCTCCACCGGTCAGATTAATTTATTGCTGTTACCCTATTACCTAGGTAGGTATGAGGTTAAAAATAAAACAAAAGAAATCGTAGTCACGAAAATCATGCGTGATACAAGTTATATTCTGACAATATAGGTAATATACGAGATAACTTCTTACACTTCTGATACTTAATACAAATACAAAATAATTAGTACTAAGAAAACATTACCACAGCTTCAGAATGTTTTATATAAGTATTACACTATTTTGGATCTCACAGGGTGTAAGCACAAATTAGGGAAACGGTGCGCGGGGTGTAACTAACGGACAGCCATGCAAGCCATGAAAGTGAACTAAACATTTTTTTTACATCGCCTATAATCACTCTCTCCGTGTGGAACATCTAGTCGTTGAACGACACGATGAACGTAAATATAATTAAACTGAACGTAATTTTATGAGAGGCTGACATTTTGTTAGTTTTTTCCTATGTTTCTAGGGTAAAATTGTTAAGTTACATGGTTTGCATGTTGAAGGACTTTCGCTTAGATGGGAATCACACGTAGCGTCCGTTGCTGCGCTATTTTGACGCATGCGTTAGAACACTATGAATTTCCACCTTATTCCCCTACAAAAACAGTTTACCTATGTCTTACAGTTTGACAGATGCACCCGTTGACACAGCGTTCTGCGAATTGCAGCTCTAGCGGATTCGTTTTTCGAACCCTTTGACATAAACGGTATTTATGAAAAAAGTGAAAAATTCGTATTTTCTTAGCTCATGCGTTACGCAGTGCTAATATAGTGCAGCAACTGATTTAACGGGTAATTTCCGCCTTGCACCTTGTATTTATCGACTCTCGGAAGACTTTAAAATACTGTGCTATCAACAGAACCACAAAATAAAATAAACGGCGCGCGGGGCGCCTAAAGCACTGTTCATTTTAAGGGTCCCACTTATACTAGTTATTCATAAATATCAATAAACAAATAAAATAAATATATGGAATACTAATATAAGTTGAATCCTTGATTGAGTAAATTGAAGGTGCTGATTACATTCATGACTTTTTTATATATTTACGTCTAGGTACATATTTCCAATACAAAATGTTTCCTAAATAAGTTTACAAAAGATTATTTCTTTTTCAAGGAAATCGTAGTCGTTAATCAACTCAGTACAATGTTAATAATAATTACACATCTTTAAATCGTTAATCAACTTAGTACAATGCTATTGAAAATTTAAATATAGGTATATATTTTTAAATTTTATTTTGATTCATACTTCCTAACCGAAAACTAGGCATCACAAGGTTTTTACAAATATAAAAAACACTTTTTTGCCAACGTTCTTAATATTTTTGTTTACAAAAGAGATACCTAGGTAGGAATATTGCATCTACCACAATGAGTGTAACAAAGACAGAGGGACTGCCAAAAGGGCAAGTTTTTGAGTTTCTCATGCGTCAACTTTGGTTTTTAGTAAAGGAAATTCAAAAAAACATTGCATTTGGCCTCTTTTTCATTGCGTTGGCTTTTGTAAAGCGCTAAGAATGCACTGTAATTGACGTCAAGTCTGGACACCGCCTTAAGCTACAAGTATTGTCGGTTTCCTGTCGGTGAAATTATCACCTTCTTTGCACTAAAGTACGGCCGTTCGAATTGGTCATACTTGACAGCTATCAAATCCATACTAGAAGACTTGTCAACAAAAAATAGACCTTATGTCATTTGACAGCTGTCAAATATGGGATATTGAAATGTCCACACTGTAATTGTGAGAAATCCTCATTTTTTCAGTGATTATGTCTAATCCGGATTTAATTTTATTTAAGCTCTCTTCTTTATACATTATCCTAAGTATTATAACTGAGATCATTCAACGAATCTTAAGCTCTAGGTCTCATATTGAGCCAGTGACCGCCCTGCACCTTGATGTTGAAGGTGTCTCTATCCAGTTGTATGGGCAGCGGAGTACGAGGACCTGGAGTCATCTCCATGTGCCGGAGGAGCTGGTAAGCCAAGATCTTCACCTCGCTCAGGGCGAAGCGGGAGCCTAGAAGAAAGTTATTAGGTAGGTAAATACGTTCTTCTTCTTCTCGTGTAGGACACCGAGTCGACGAATGATCCGACAGTGTAAGAGTTTTATACCGCCTACTGCTACGAGTAGGCTTCTAGGTAACGACGCCTTCTAAGTAATTTTAGACAACAGTAGCGACTGACGGCTCAGCGTTCCTTTCGAAGTACGGCATCATATTTCTTGCAAACAATCTTGTTTTTTAGCCTACAATGTCCTAACCATACTTGAAAAAAATTCACAAAGTTATAAATATCAACTTCAAGAGTGATTTACCGAGAATCGAACCCGGAACCTTACGTCGCAGTTACACTACCGCCAGCGACACATCTGCCTTCAATATTTAATAGTTGAATAAATACCTATGCAGTTCCTCGGGCCCAAGCCGAAGGGCGAGTAGGAGAAGGGCTTGATGTTGTGTTTGTTTTCCTCTGAGAACCTCTCAGGGTCAAACTTGTCGGGGTCGGGGAAGAACTGAGGGTCGTGATGGATGGACCACGTCGGGATCTGGATGCCCTCGCCTTTTTTAATCTGGAGGAAAAAAAGACGGTTTACAATAAGGTTTTAAAATAAATATATTATTTTTCGTTGTTAATATCCGTCAATTCAAGAAAATCATGTATCGCGGTAAACTCTACATTGTTTGTGGGCTTTAGGCGATTGTTCTGTTAGTGTAAAAGCTCCTTAATAAACTTAAATGAGTTGTCTTCAAGACACTAGACCGGTGTGCCTAGCAGATTTGTGTCAGTTGTCCATCTGAACACTATCATTATAAAAATAAATTTTAGCATTTTGATTTTGTAATGCTTTTGTTTATAGAATGACAACTTACAATATAATCTTCAGTGGCCTTGTCGTTGGGTTTTCCTAGGTTGTAGTCCTTGACGCACACTCGGTCCAGAGCTATGGCTGGTGGCCATTTTCGCAGAACTTCTGCAAATTGGACAATTTCATAATATTAAAATGATTTACCTATACATGCTGTAAAACTTTAATGATCTGAAAATAAAACGGCTCATGTTAATGTAGTATCTGCGTCACATAATAGGGCCTACAGACGCAGCACTGTCATCGAATTAATTACTATTTCTTTTATTTAGTTCTTAGATACGTTTATCTGTCGAGGACTGAATGGCACAGTAATACTATAGACAAATTAATTGTATTTACTAAAATGACAGATGCCAACAAAATAATGATACCAACGCATACCATTTCCATATTACTAGTGACGTACTTCAGTTCGAATTTTAAGTTCAGTTGAGCTGATTCAGTCAAATCTCATACTCAGATCACTCGAATTTATTTATTAATTCCCTACAAAATTTTTTGACTCCCAATACAAAAACGTTGAAAAAGTGTATCACTTAGAATGAGAGACCCGATTCTTTTATTTTCATGTTTTGAAGAAAAGTTTCTAATAAATGTTATACAGATTTGTGAGTAGAACACGCCCTTAAAATTATGGTTCTTATATTGTAGCCGAATATACAAAGTGATTAAATTACTTTGAATATATCACTAGATGAGCGACTGAATTTAGTCTTTTTAGCACATCACTATTTATTTATCCCAAAAAAGCGGCCACCCACCAAACGTCAATTTAGAGAATACAATTAGAAATTCGACTATATGATCAATACGTACCTGATATAACCATATCCAAGTACGTCATCTGCTGAATGTCGTTGTAGTCCAATTTCCCCTGGGTCTTGGCTTCCATCTCCTTGATCTCCGCAGCCAGCTTGTCTTGCACGTCAGGGTTGAGGGCTAGCTCGAAAAGCAGGAAGGTCATGGCTGATGATACTGTCTCGAAGCCAGCGATGAAGAAGAGGACAGCTTGAGCAATCAAGTCGTCTTCAGTCCACGCTAAAAGTATTTTTTGGTTAATAGGTTTTATAGGAAGTCGTATTAGGCATTCAAAGCGGCTGTGCATCCATAAAATCACTAATAAGAACTAATTGAACTTTGTCATTGACATATTTTTGAGTAATTACATAGATCAAAGGCGCACTCGAGAGTGGCCCTGGGGCATCATAAGTTTGCTTCAATGACGAATAATATTTTTCGTCCAGTTTTTGAGAGGATTTATTATTTTTGGAAAACTTCCAAAATTTTCACCACAGGCAGGATTTGGCATCAGTACTGCCGACGCCCTAACCAACTAGGCTACCGCGGTTCTAATCGTGCCCTTGGTATTCAGGATTTATTATCTGCTTTTCTGATGTGCAGTTCAGATTAGCTCAATTATAATCATTCATCATCCATCACCATCATCTCTCTAATTTATTGTTAAGTCTAAGTTTGATTGAGAACCTTATGTAATTTATCATCATCTTCCTGCCCTTATCCTAATTACTTGGGGTTGGCGCAACCTTAGGTAATTTACTTATATGGATGATTTATTAACACCATCACTATCTATTGATGCAATATGAAAAAGCTTGACTTTGTTTTCTTACTTCTATCAGACACATCTTTCTTCCCGAAGTTTGATTCCTCGACAGTCGCGAAACCAACATCGGTGTCTTGCACTTTCTCATCATGCGTTAGTTTTCCTGTAATGGTAAAAATAAAATAATTTATTCTTGCAACGATTTTAAGGAGGACGAAATATTGTCGCAACCTTTGTGTATTTATATTATGATCAATAAATGTTACTTAATATACTTAAACACAAACTTTAAAATAGACCGTGATAAGGACTTGAATCTTTTAGTAACCTGAATCCTAATTCAAAACAAACTTGTAGTAGTTTCGTCCATTATTTTGGCCATGACCGTGATCAAATTCTAATATCCTTTTGAGGTCAATGTGTTAGTCACCCACAATTTACGATCAGGTTGATTATGATTATTACTGTAGGCACTTGTAACTATGTATAATTATGCCAAGAATAATATATAATATTTGAGTTGCTTGTGATACATAGTATAACACTGGTTCAAACAGTTTTACAAACGCTATTGTAAGGGAAAACACGTATTATTTACTCAAACCAAAGGTAATGGGTAAGTAAACAGGAAATGCTTGCATTAAATAATTATCCACAGCATAAATATTCTAAACTGGTAGACTACAAAAACATTCCAGATATAATATATCCCCTAATGATATCACTTAGGCATTTATCAGACTAATCTAAAGGAACGTTGTCCATTCTTATCACATCTAGAACACAAGATACAAAATGATAAATTGGGTCACTCTCTGTAATGTAATTTCATTCATTTTATGAGGACAAAAATGAAGCATCACCGGTGTAGTAGCGCTTAGCCTTTTTAGTGTGGGACAAAAAAATAAGTGCATACAAGACATGTTATAATTGTTGGCCGTGCCCTTGGTATTGAATCATGCTCACCTTTTTTAGCCTCCATCAGCAGATGTATCATATCGGGCCGGTGGATGTTTAGTTTCTCTCTCTCACTCATCGTGGAGCTCACTATGTCTCTGAAGAAGTTCTGCGAGTCCTCGCTGAACAGCTTGATATTTAGCCTCTGTAATGAAAATATTTGCAAGGGATAAAAACTATGCAAATGTGTACCTACATCTACATTATTTAACATCGTTTTCCCAATCTTTAGCGTGATTCGTTGGTGTCATAAACAGCGACTATGGAATTTTTTCCTGGGTATGGGCTGCAATACATTTCTAATAGAGGGAGACCATTGTACAACAGTGGTCTTTTGAGGCTGTTGAGATTGAAGTTTTCCTATCTCCACTAGTAATAGGGGTTGAAACCACTACACGAGACAATAGTTTACTACTTTACGTCACAATAAAGGAAAACAAAGTTGATTGATGTTATCTACAAAGCATCATACACTTTACTTAATTATTCTATCAGAAGTGCTATTGTGAATAAAGTCACCATGTTCAAGGATACTTTATTTAATATGACACGTGTACTATTAAGGCTACTGTTTTCTTGTAGACAGGATTTGATTTTTGGTTCCACCTCATTCTAGTGACAAATAAAAAAGTGTAATAAACAATATACTCACTGCAACTATCCAAGGGAAGGCTGAAGCCAGAAAGAACAAGAGAAGCTGCTTGAACTTGAAAGTGGACGCGATGAGGCCCTGGGTGTAAAACTGGTTGGTCCTGTCACTGTGAGAGTCCACTTTAAGACCAAAGGCGCAAGTAGCAATGACGTCACAGGCGAAACGTGTCGTCAAGTCCTTTACGTCCACTTCTAGATATTCAGCTGAAAAATAACAAGATTCAGACAATGAACTCGCGTTTTTATTTCTATCAATCATGTTTGTATAGTCAATCCTGAAATGTAGGGTGAAATACTAGTGACAGATAGCGTAAACTCAGAACCGGTTGGGGTTAATAATAAGGAACAACATTCCCTAAGGAACATAGGTCGAAATAGGAAAAATCAACTTTCGGACCGGAAAAATCAACTATTACACCTCCTTGGATCGACTCCCATAGTTACTACTCACTCAACTCAAGTTAACTTTTAGGGAATTTCGTATGGGAGTTTAATTTTTTTTTTCATTTTGCGACCTATATTCCTTGTAGTCGATATACCAGACGGTTTTGAGATATGGCTATCGGTCACTACACGAGTAAAATTTCACCCACTAGTTATCTTTCAAACTACAATTTACAGCAATATTGTCTTAAACTCTGCTATATTTCAAGTTTAGTGTTATAAAGATTCTTACAGCCACTTTCTTTGATGGTCTTCTTGAGGTTCATCATCATCTGGTCCCCGACGTCAATCATGAAGGGCACCATCAGCTTCATCTTCGAGCTGGTGAACGCAGGGCTCAAGGTTGACCGCATGTCCTTCCATTCTTGGCCTGGAACAGAAATTCTAAAATTTAATTTTCTTAAAATTTAATTTCAAGATATAAATGAACATACATACTTATAACTGCCCTATATCCTTGTGGGGTTGGCAGAGCGTAAACGGCAGTAAAAACGGCCATTTACACCATGTTGTAAAAAATTGAGAGTCATTCAAAAAACCCACCCAGTTGGGATGCCACCTGCGTTGACACGTTAGCTCCGACTCATTTACCCTCTACGTGTCGGAGTGCTGGGGCGGCGGCGACAACGGCAGAGGGACTCAAGCGCCGTAAATATCAAGACCTGATGCACAATTATGTTTTCGTGCCCTTTGCAGTTGAGACCCTGGGCCCGTGGGGAACAGAGGCCAGGTGTTTCATAACCGATCTTGCAGCGCGTCTCCGCGAAGCATCGGGTGATTCCAGATCTGGCAGCTACCTGGCTCAGAAAATCAGTTTAGCGATACAAAGGGGTAATGCTGCCAGTATTTTGGGTACTCTGCCTCGCGGCGACTCGTTGAAAGGTATTTATTACTTGTAGTTTTAGTTTGTTTAGTTTTAAGTTGATATGTTTTTTATAATGTATTATTTAATTATTTTATGTTTTAAATAAATTGATTTTAAAATTCTAAAAACGACACACAACACTTTTTAGAAATATCTTTGTATTTAATCGTTACTGGCAGAAGAAAATCACACAATCATGTTCATTTTGCGCGTTTGCCAAAAACCTATGTTTTGAGTTCTCAAAACATCAGGATTCATAGTTCGTTCGACTCGGTGTCCTACACGATAGAAGAAAAGTTGAAAATATTACACCATGATCTAAAAGGAGTATCTACGTTACTAAGAGTAAGAAATACACAGAAACATTTAATACAAAATCACTACATCCACAACAATATTACCTGATTATGCATAGGCGCTATGTAACGACGACCCACGTTGTAAACACGTGGTGTAGTATTCATCCGGTTTTTCTGGTTTGACTACTTATTGTCCTTGAACAGTAGTAGTGTGTAGTGACAAGGCTTTGACAGCCGATGTGGCGCAGTGGTTAGTATGCCTGCCTGCCACGCAAAGGTTCCGGGTTCAATTCCCGGTGGGGTCACTCACAAAGTTGATATTTATCACAAAGTTGATATTTATCACTTTGTGAATTTGTTCCCAGTCTGATTAGGACATTGCAGGCTGAACCACCTGATTGTCCGCAAGTAAGATGGTTCCGTGCTTCGGATGGGCACGTTAAGCCGTCGGTCCCGGTTGCTGTCTATGACGGCGGTCGTTACACAACCATGTCAGAGGCCTGCAGCTGCTTGCAGTAGGCGGTTGAAAAACTCTGACACCAGGGTTCATCGGGTCGTTGAACGACTCGGTGTCCCACACGAAAAGAGAGAGTGACAAGGCTGATTCCAGAGTCAACATTATCATAACAAATGTGATAATTATACTGCTGGACATAGGCGTCCGCCAGGAGCATTGTGAATTCGGAATAACGATAATCTATAGATGAAAATAACCCTTAGAAGTTTTTTCGGTATTCCTGCTAGGTATATCAATCATGACGGTTTTTTTTGATAAACCACGAGTTATTGACACAAAGATCATTTTTGATCATTGCAGGCAATGATTGAACCGCGGTAGATCAGATGGTAGAAAAGAAACTAGCACTCTTAGCGAAAGTTGCAGGTTCAAATTATGTTTGCGGTAGGATTAGTTTAAAAAAAAATCAACGTAATTGAATTTTGCTTCTGCTAGATTTGTGTCTCGCCTACCGTAATTGGCTGAACTTGTTTTTTATGTCGACCTATATATAGGTATTTAAAATTCTTACCTTTTAAAAAGAATAAGTTTCTGGCAAACAAGGGATTGGTTTCCTCGTTAAGGAAGACTCGGTGGTCCTCGAAATGCTCGAAGTCTTTGATGGTGATCTTCTTAATCAGCTCCAGGTCTTTCACCAACATCAGGGGCTTGACGAACTCAAACCTGCCCACGAACCTAAACAAAACAATACATATAGGGTGTATTTTTATTAGTGGCGGATCCGTTAAGGGTGTGTTCTGTCAATGAAACTGAACAACTTTCCCCAAGGAACATAGGTCGAAATACGAAAAATATAATAGCATATCTTATGCTTTTCAAATAAATAACCTACACAAGAAAAAAAATGCGCCACTTAGTCATTTACCAACAAGATGATTTCCCAAACAAACGATGATGAGCAATCCAGCCTAGTGCGTGCTGACTGTGGAAGGCCTGGAAGGTCAATTAATCTAATGTCTGTCTCGGGAAATTGATTAAACATAGAACAGGGGCGGGAGCATCACTGATGTGTTACCCTTTTTTAAAACAAGTGACTAGCAAAAAGGCTAGTGGCGCGGACTCATGTCAGAAATACAAATAAAGATCATGATCAATGATCATATCATATGACATAACTGCCTTTCGTGTGTGAGATGTCTGATTTGCAATTAACACTGATTTAACAACTGTCATTCACGCATGAGGAGTTGCAGGTATGATATTTGATTACCTAAATATTTGGCAAAGTGTTCAAATTACTTGTCTAATAATAAAGCAAAAAGTGGCACTGACATGAAATCTAGAGCAAAAATAAGGAAGTAATTACATCTACAGTAAGTATGGGTTTTTTTTAATTCACAACCAAACGAATACATCCATTTTAAAATATTTTTCAACTTAGGAATTTAAAATCCATAAACTATCTTGGTATTGATATGAAAAAAAACATAAATGAATGTAGAGAAAGTGGAAAAAGAGTGGAAGGATCGTACTAAATAGAAGCTTGTAGTCTCTACATACACGAATTAAAAAAAAAAAGATTTTTTGTGTGCAAACGGTTAGCAGTGGGTGAATGATACCAATCGTTGGACTAAGTACTTGTTTGTTATTTTATACTTGACTGAGATTACTGCGGTCAGTAAATAAAATACGTTGTTATTACGACGTTAAAACAAGGAACACACACACGTTTGGTGTACACACACACACACGTTTTTAAAGTTCAGCTGATTTAGTGTAAAATTTTATTAATTCAGTAAACTTAAACAGGTATCAAAACATTGCTAGACTAGACTTTATAAGTAAAATAAATGAATACTAAATAGATAGAGAAGAGGTCGTCCAGGGCGCCCCCATGAGGCATGGTCCCCAATACGCTGGCAATTCCTCTTTGAATGGACAAACTCATGCGTTGGCCGAGGAAGCTGCCAGCTGATTTAATCACTGGCCGTTGAATATTCTTTATACATTAGTGTGTACAAGTCATCGGCCAGTCGTTTAACATTAGCTATAATAATAATTATAATAAAGAAATCGCAGTAAGGAACCTTAGACTTGGCACAACTTTGTCTAGATTTCATTACTTTTTAGAGATAAACCAAGCAGTTCCATCGAGACTTGGCTAGTTTTTTACAGAATGTTTTTGATGGGTTGTTATTTTACCTTTCCTCAGGGTTGCTGAAGTAGGACCGGCTGACGGCGTCAACGAAGTGCTCTCGTCGTAGAAGGATGCCAAACATGGAGCCGAACGGAGGCACCACCTTGTCCGTCTTCACTCCTTTCTTCGAGAACTTGGAGTAGGCGTTCCGCAGATGCAACGCCAGGGCTGCTGCTGCTGCCACTCCCCATATCACCCACAGCCACATAGCCTAGGTACAGGGCGAAATTCTCCAATGAAATATACTTACTAGGCCACCCAAAAAAAAACTTCAAATGTAAATAAAATTAGGATAGTATGTAACTGCAGTCTGTAAACTCTTTCTTGAATTTAGAATGTACAATATATATGAAAAACTATATTCATATGTAAGATATTAAGTACCTAAATTGTAAACATAAACGTAATTACTAGAAAAGAAAAATATTTCTTTTTGTATTTGTATAAACAAGGTAAGTAATCTTTGATTACAGTCTATTATAGATGGATCATTATCAACAACAACAATTTGATATTTCATATGGTAATTTTTATCTATTAGATTAGATCTCCTGTAATTATTGAACGGGTGGAATAAAAAATATTTTCATGCTAATGTCAAATAAATTGTACTCGAAGACTAAGTATAAATAAAACTGTTGACTATGAGATAACCATTGTTTACATATCAACTTTTTTTAGGCACCTATATTACCTACGTCCATGTTTATCCACGTAAACAAGCAAAAAATCTCACCAAATTTTTTATCGCGGGATTCGGCGCCAAAACAAACTTATGTTTATTATGTTACGTATGCAAAAAACTTGTCACAACACAACACGCTGTTGCGTATAAAACTGGTTTCAGATTTCGTACGACCGTCCTTCGGAAACTCGCGTATACAACTGAATGAATCAGTCAACTCTGAACATAATAAATACTAAGATGTAAAAGGATATAATGGGTCCGAGTATGATATGAACTTGCATCACATTAAAATCAGCATTGGCAAGTTCTTTACGTTGCTTTCAAAAGTTGGTGAAATTTTCATTTCCGTATTACCACTTCTTTTTTCTTGTCGTGAGGTTACGCGTTAGATAGATGGAGCTTTGTTGAGATAAACATTGTGAAATAAAGGATGTTGTTGTTATCGTACTTTCCTGTCACTTACAGGATTTTGATCTACACAGATTGCTACTATTGCAATACATCTTTTTGTGAACTTAAGCTTTTGTATTTTATGATTATGCTACATTAACTCAATAGTTTCATTCGTTACTAAACTACATAAATAATAAAGTAAGCGACCCTCTATTAGGATTTTAACGAAACTTTTGCGATATGTTAAGAAACGTTTGTTTTTCGAGTTTCCATACAAAGTCTGTCAGACGACTCAAGAATGTTGAGTAGGAAGTCGTTCTTTTTCTCGTTAGCATAGCTTCTATAGAAAAGTTGTTCAGTTTCATAGTCTAATCATGCCTGCAAAGTTTTTGATATACCGTCCTTTACATCCCGTATAGTAACATTAGTATAACATGTTTATGTAAACTATAAATAGGTAAATAATAGTGTGTGGAGCTTAGTTACTACCTAGATATACCTGATATCTTATACGGGGAAACCCCGGCCAAGACGAACGATAAAGGTTTATCTAATGACAAAATAATCATATTAAATGATAAGTAGATAATGAGCAAAATATTAGACTTATTTTGGTTTTAGTTTATTAAGAAGATAACAAGCAAAATAATTAAAAATAACAAAAACTCGACTGCGGTAATTTTTAAGTTTTAAGTTTTGCATTTAATATCTGCCATTTTTAATGTATGAATGAAATTTTAATATAGCCAGTGAAATTTTAATCTAAATACACATACTTACAATGATTTATTATTCTAACGACACCTCATAATATAATTCAACATCCGTCAAGCCGTTTAGGCTGACCCCGAAAAAAATAATTTACTTATTCACATACATAACTCCGTAAATACTCTCTAAAACATAAATCTGATGCAGTCGGGTAAAAATTACGTTAGTTTCATAATGATTCGTAAAGCAAGCAAGAGGAAAATATTGTGCAAAATTGCAAATGCCGATTATCTACCTCTTGAAATCGTTGCGAAACTTTAAAAAAGATATTTTACTTGTTATTGAGATATAATTTAACTTATATTTGATTGTGAGGATGTCAGAAGGTTATAGAGAGATAAAAGACCTATTTGAAAATAAACAGTTAATTGGTACATTCATATTGTGGTAGGTAGTAGATTATATTCGTACCACCTTAAACAAATGACTGAACTCCCATTTTGATATGATTATACGCGCCTAGTGCCAATTCCATTAAAACGTAAAACTATGGTACGCGCGCGATATGACTGCATCTGCTGTCCGCGATATGAATGCAATCAGATTGCGCGCAGACTGTTAGGTAGGCAGATCAAAAATACACTTTCATCTTTGTTTTAAATGGGTTTTTAAGGAGTGAATTTGAGCTGCAACCTGCGTATTGTTCTACTAGGATGTGACAACTTGTAGAATATTTGATTGTCGTAGTTCAAAAATCTTTGTAATTGGATTAAACCATAACGTGAGATAGGTAAATTACTTTATAGCAATAAAACAATTTACTGCTTTACAAATTTTAATTAAAACATGCTCTATCTTTGTTTAATAGGCCACACACGTCTTCCTATTTACATCTCCCATATCCCGTCAAAGGAATACACAGGAAGGAAGTTATTTGATAAGATATTATTATTTATTCACATACACATTAAACATTTGATAATAATGAACCTAGTTTATTTGATTGTGAAGAAATGTGCCACATAACAACAATTAAAGAAAACAAAATAAATTTTACCTGTAACCATTCCATGGAATGATATTATTTTAATACTACTACTATAACAAGAAACTTTTAAGGTAGTTCTTTTTCATAATTTTAAAATACAAGATTTGAGCTTAGGTACGTAAGACGTGAATTTTAAAGATAAACTTTCGAAAAGACTCTATCATAACAATTTAAACAAATTACTTCTTCTTAATAATAATAATATTTGGGCACGTTCGGACAGAGCACATTACGCTTATCGATTTAATAGAGGTAGTAGTAAGCTCTCGCTTCATCCTCATATTGAAAGGTGGAGGTGTCCAACTGAGCTGGGATGCAGGTCCGAGGGCCTGGAGACACCTTCATGTGACGCAGTAGCTTATAGATCTAGCCTCTAAGCCTCAGTCGGAGCCAGTGCCTTCCCTTCATCCTTATTTTGAAAGTTAGTGGTGTCCAGCTAAGCTGGGATGCAGGTGCGAGGACCTAGAGACACCTCCATGTAACGCAGTAGCTTGTAGTTGTAAATCTATTCTCTGAGCCTCAGTCTGAGCCAGTGCCCTCCCTTCATTCTCATGTTGAAGGTAGAGGTGACCAGCTGCGCCGCGATGAAGGTGTGAGGGCCTGGAGATACCTCCATGTGACGCAGTAGCTTGTAGTTGTAAATCTACTCTCTGAGCCTCAATCGGAGCCAGTGTCCTCCTTTCATTCGGACGTTGAAGGTGGACGTGTCCAGCTGAGCTGGGATGCAGGTCCGAGAGCCTGGAGACACTTCCATGGAACGCAGTAGCTTGTAGTTGTAGATCTAGTCACCGAGCGTCAGTCATAGCCAGTGCCCTCCCTTTATCCTTACGTTGAAGGTGAGAGTATACATCTGCGCTGGGATGCAGATGTGAGGACCTGGAGACACCTCTACTTGACGCAGCAGCTGGTAGATCTAGTCTCTGAGCCTCAGTCGGAGCCAGTGCCCTCCCTTCATCCTCACGTTGAAGGTGGAGGTGTCAAGCTGCGCTGGGATGCAGGTCCGAGGGCCTGGAGACACCTCCATGTGACGCAGCAGCTGGTACGCCATTATCTTCACCTCGCAGAGGGCGAACCGCGAACCTGTGCAATAGAAAATTTATGATGTAGATCAAATTTTACTTCTTTTAGCAGAGTTATTGATAGTTTATCTATGAAATACGTGTATTTAATAAATTTTCCATTATGGATTCTGAATCTATCTAAAAAGTTAGTATTCGGGCAGCATGATGTACAAATACCCTCAATTATAGACATATGGTACAAAATGTATAGCTATTAGAGAGTGAAGAAGAAGAAGAGTGTAGACTGATTATGTTGACGATAATAATAATATAATAGCTTTACCAATGCAGTTCCTGGGTCCAAGTCCAAAGGGATTGTACGTGAAAGGCTTTATGTTATGTTTGTTTTCCTCTGAAAACCGCTCAGGGTCGAACTTGTCGGGATCAGGGAAGTACTGAGGGTCGCGTTGGATTGCCCACACTGGGACCTGTATACCCTCGCCTTTTTTCATCTGCATAAAGAAAAAAATATAATCTTCTATCATAGTTTCAATAAAGCAATTGCAACTGTAACTGCAAAGCATTCTGACATACTGCAGCATGATTTTGACAAAACATTTCAAAAAAATGTTGTTCTAAACAAAGTATTACAAAAGTAGTTATAGAAGAATAGATGACTCAGAAAAGATCGCAAATTGGTCCAACTGGTTGATCAAATGGATTCATTATTTTTGACATATGGGATGGGATACTGAATTGACTACCCAATAAACCCTGAATTAATAACAAAAATAAAAATGAACTTACGATATAATCTTCAGTCGCAGTATCATTTGGTTTCCCCATGTTGTAGTCCTTGATGCATAGACGATCTATTGCACTTGCAGGTGGCCACATTCTGAGTAATTCTGAAATCAATGTTTTCTCTTATTTTATTCTTGCTCTTTTGCGTGAAGTTATTCTCTGAAGAATACTTTCAATTTCTGTATGTCTTACTGCCAAGTTTAGAATTTTAAATTATGTCGCATCAACCTAAGCTTCGTTACTTATTCATTTTATAGGTGTAGATATTTTACTAGTACCATACCTGATACTACCATGTCCATATACGTCATCTGTTGAATGGTATTGAAATCGAACTTCCCTTGATTCTTTGCGTCAGTTTGTCTGATTTCCTCCACCAGCCTGTCCTGCACGTCAGGATTCACAGCCAGCTCGTGAAGGAGGAACGACATTGCTGTTGAAACTGTCTCGAAACCAGCGATGAAGAAGATTACAGCTTGGGCTATCAAATCGTCGTCTGTCCATTCTGAAATTTACAGATTAAGGATAACATGATTGAATTATGAATAATAACGGGATTTTTCAGCATCACAATTCACAGGAAATGTGATGTGAACGCCAGGCCTAAGTTACGATACGAAGATATAAACGAACTATGTACTTGCCTCTATTTATTTGTTTTCTGCCAATTTCAGATTCCTGAACTGTTGCAAAGCCGGCATCATCAACGTCTTGTAGTTTCTCCTCACTGGACAGTTTTCCTGCAAAAATTTTGCATTATTTTAAAAGTGACTTAATAATTATTTTCTCCACATATATTTTCTTTTGTTTGCTTTGCACACATTGCTGCCAACAAACACTGGAAGGTTTAGAATTTCTCCTGCCTTTGTAAGTACTAACTTACCTTTTTTAGCTTCCATGAGAAGATGTATCATATCAGGTCGGAAGATATTCCGCTTCTCCCGCTCTTGCATGGTCGAGAGAACCAGATTTCTAAAGAAGTTTTGAGAGTCCTCTTCTAGCATGCTAAGCTTCATACGCTAACAAATAGAAAAATCTAGTTAAAATTAAATTTCTTTGAGCTTTAACAAACTCTATTAGAGTAGAAGATTAAGTTTAAAACATCGAAACAATTTTCTTTAAGTAATGTTTCAATGAATTTTCCAATATTTTTTTTACGACAAATACTTACTTTGGCTAGCCATGGCATCATCAAACTGACGAAAAACAACATGATTTGCTTGAACTTGACCGTAGAAGCTTTAAGGCCTTGGGTGTAGAACTCGTTGTTTTTGTCACTGTGAGAGTCCACTTTCAACCCGAAAGCGCAAGATGCGATGACGTCATTTGCGTAACGCGTAGTAAGGTCTTTGATGTCTACGTCAATGTACTCTGCTGGAATGGGAATTGGCGAAATTATGATAAAGAATGTTAGTTTTCTAAAGATATCGTTCGTGGACACAATTTTCTACAAAAAAAAATCAATGAAAATCTTAATCAAGGAAAAAATATGGTGTACATGGAACAAATTGTATTAACAAGTGAAAAAATTAACTCGCAGTTATGCAGAAGCTTTTTTCATACAATATGAAATAGTAGACAAAACTCACATCCACTCTCTTTAATAGTTTTCTTCAGATTCAACACCATCTGATCTCCCACTTCGACCATGAAGGGCACCATCAGCCGAATCTTGGAGCTGGTGAATGCAGGGCTCAAGGTCGAACGCATGTCCTTCCATTCCTGACCTGAAAACATGTTTAGGTACTTAATTTCTTTTTTGCATCCCAAAATCTCAAGGCATTTCGAAAATGATAAACACACTTTTTTGCGGTTGAGGAAATTAGCTCGCAAATTAAACCAAAGTTAACTGCAAAATATTTGCTTACAATTTAAAACAATGAAATACTCTTCGACAGGTACTAAACAATTTAAAAGTTCAGCAATGAAATTGGTATTCCAAATTACGCGCGGTATCTAATATCACAAGAATTTTTACGCATGGGTTTACTGTACTTAGTAGAGTAGAATATTGTACCTTTCAGGAAGATGAGGTTTCTGAAGAAGAGAGGGTCAGCAGTGCTATTGTTGCCGAGGTCCCGATGATCCAGGAAGTGCTCGAAGTCCTTCACGGTGACCTTCTTCACCAGTTCCAGATCTCGTATCAGAACCAACGGCTTCATGAACTCAAACCATCCTACAAATCTTTAAAACAAATACGTTTTATCAACAGCTTTACACAAATATCTTGGAAAAAATGAAAAAAGAACGAGATAAGAAAAGAGCCCTTCGGGTAGCGGAGTAAACAATGTGACATATGACCATAACAGTGAATCAGGATTATGAAATTCTAAAAAGATTTCCTGCGTCTAACTAAATTGTTCCAGGTTTAAGCCCCAGCGAATATTTTCTATTATTTTCATTTATTTATTTAGTTTTTTTGAAACTAGTTCCAGGCCTCCAGCTCCTCACCTCTGATCAGGAAAGCTCCTGTACGTCCTGTTGAAGTTATCCACGAGGTGCTCCATCCGCAGCGCGGCTTTCATCATGGAGCCGAAGAGGGGCACCGCCTTCTCCGACTTGACCCCTTGTTTCTTGAAGTGGGAGAATACTGCGCGGTAGTAGAGGTACACGGCCGACAGCAGCGCTACCACCCATATTAGTACCAGCATCATCTGTGATGTGTGGGAAACATAAAGAAATCTGTTACCACCGAAATAGTTTTACAAATCACGGAGTTTCAAACTTTGATTTTGTTTGATTTTCAATTACAAATATGTAATTTAAAATATTGATGTTTATTAAATATACTTGACAAAAGAAATGTTTAAATTAATGTAAATAAGGGACGGTAATGATAGCAATCAAAATCAAATGCGGCAATCAAAAAGATAGATACTGTTTGTTTGTGATTACGGATTAGTTTGTTTTGTATACGAATTTACTTGATTATCAAGACAAAGAAAATTAATAAGGAACCAAGGAACAAACGTAATTAAAATAATAATGTTATAACTTAAATTTTATAAACAATTAAAGAAGTGTTTTAAATTTCTGTGGTCACATATAGAGTTCTGACTTCATTGTTCAAACAATTCCGTTGAATCCCGTTTCAATCAAAAATATATCTGTAGATATCAATTTAATGAGTTTAAATAGATATACAAACTTACCGCGTACAATTTGCTGAATAAACTATATCTTTTATTTACTAAACGTCGTACAATAAACAAAATGGTTGTGCTCAAGATAAGTGCCGGTGCGAGGCGCCAGCGATACCTAAACAGATAAGACCTTGACTCAATCAGTGTTGTCATGGTATCTTTGTAAATTTCTATAATTCTTCGTAATTCGATAAAAAAAAGATTAAATATGAATACGGATACAACACACAGTACAAATTGATCCTATAAAATAGATAATAACGATTTTTTTTTAAGTACGTTATGTAATTATGACTGTCATGCGTGAAATTTCATTATTCTACTCTGAAGTTTGGTTTCTAAACAACAAACCAAAGAAATGACTGATTACTAATAATTCATTTCATACTGCTTAAAGTATTAAGAAACTTGAAACTTACCTATATTAGTAAACTTCCAATAGAAGTTCAAAAAGTTAAATTACATTAATACCTGGCAATACTTATGAGCCCACGCATAACACAGAGCATGGCATAGTAGTTGATTAATGCTAACAACATTTTGGTATTCATCTTGTCGTGTCGTTCCAGTTTGGGATGAGTTAATAACGCCTGAACTAAATCATAAAGCAAAGCATCTGTGTAGGTATTTGCAGTTGCAGTATTTTCTAAACAATTTCTATCGATTGTGTGACTAAGGATATTCTGAGTATTTCTGAGAGTTGAGTTGTATTTAAAAAATTGGTAGGATGAAAATTTTATTAAAAATCTTACATACGAGTATATCTTACACAATATATAATTCTTATCATGTTGTTTAACATTTGGTTCTTCATACATAATGCGTGAATATGTTATCGAAGTACTAGGCGACTAGCAAGTTGTCATATGTATTTGTGACAAATTAACAAAGATTTGGTTTATTTTATTAATTGAATGACTAGAGATACTAATTACACTTTTGGCAGGTTTTGACAGTCCTATATAAAATGTTTATCTGATCATTGTGATAGTTTGAATCAAACATCGCATAGCTTCAAGCTCTGACTTTGAATCGGAGCCAGTGACCACCCCTCATCAGGATATTGAAGGTGCCGGTGGCGAGCTGGATGGGAATGGTGGTGCGAGGACACGGAGACACTTCCATGTGGCGCAAGAGTTGGTACGCCAATACCTTCACCTCACACAGGGCAAATCGGGAGCCTGTAAAGCATTTTAAAAAGTAGATGAAATGGAGCTTTAAAACAGAAAATAAAATTTATATTAATTCTGAAAAAAGTATTCATAAAACTTCATTAGAGTTCGCTGGTGGGTGATACACCGTTCATTTTCAATCGAATTATTTCTAGAATGTGCTCTCTCATAACGCAGGTGCTTTTTTTTAAACATATTTGCCAACGCGTACCTATGCAATTCCTAGGTCCTAATCCAAACGGAGCGTAGGTGAAGGGCTTGATATTGTGCTTGTTCTCCTCTGAAAATCGCTCAGGATCGAATTTTTCGGGGTTCGGGAAGTATTGGGGGTCCCAGTGGATGGACCAGTACGGAATCTGAAGACCATCGCCTTTTCGGAGCTGAAATGAGATACAAAATAAGGATGATTGTAGTCTCTTTGTTTTTTCACCTCATCTTTTTTATGTTTACTCACAATGAAATCGGATGTTGCCTCATCATTAGGTTTGCCAAGATTGTAGTCCTTGGTGCACATTCGGTCGAGTACAACAGCTGGTGGGTATTTTCTTAAAAGTTCTGAAACGATATTTAAAAATAATATAACATTATTAAGTTTTTCACACAACTAACAATATATTAACTATGCTTACCACACATAACCATATCCATATACTTCATCTCTTGTATAGTATTAAAGTCAAACTTCCCTCCGTTTTGGGCATCTGTCTCTTTGATTTCTTTTGCCAATTTGTCCTGCACTTCAGGATTAAGTGCCAGCTCAAATAGTAGAAAAGCCACTGCGCCAGCTACAGATTCGAAGCCAGCAACGAAGAAAATAACGGCTTGAGCTATTAAATCGTCTTCGCTCCAAGCTAAAACAAAAACATTTTGAAAATCAAAGCACACGTAGAATGGTCACTTGTAATTTATTATCTAATGCACATTATAATGTTCCGTACCTTTGATTACTTTTTTCTTTCCCAGAGCAGATTCTTCTGCTGTTGCAAAGCCAGTATCACCGTCTTCTATTGATTCATCATACACGAGTTTTCCTGGAGGATTACAATGCTTATGATTCACATGAATTGCATTCAAAACACACGATATTTGATATTGGTGTGAGAAGGCATTTAGCTACAAAAATGATTATTGAAAAAATTGCAATATTTTAAAACTAGTACACTAAAATGATATGAGCATAATAATATCTTGACTTTAGCCTGTGGTTAACCTTTCTTAGCTTCCATTAGTAAATGAATCATGTCAGGGCGCACGATGTTGTGTTTTTCTCTCTCCTTCATCGTCGATGTCACTAAACTTCTGAAGAAATTATTGGTTTTAGCTTCAAAAAACTTCAATTTTAGTACCTGGAAGTACAAGGTTTTAATTTAAGAGCTAAGCAAATCAAGAAAAAAAGAGAGAAAAGAAAGAAGGGAGAAGGAGAAAATTGTGTCATATACTTTTCTCTGTTTTTTTCAATTACAAATAGTTTTTTGCTAAAATGGCCATCAATAAACGGTACAATTTTATTTCACTTAAAATAATAAATTGAATTGATTTTCAGTACTTGCATTCATTAACCGAGGCATCGTAGCTGCGACAAAAAACATGATCAGCTGTTTGAAATTAAAGGAAGAAGACTTCCGACCTTGGACGTAGAATTCGTTATTTCTGTCAGTGTGTGAATCCACTTTTAAACCAAAAATGCAAGAAGCTATCACATCGCAAGTGTATCGAGTCAACAGGTCTTTGACTTCTATGTCCAAATGTGAGGCTGAAAAATAAAATTTTGAAAATTTTAATGCAAGTGTACAGTATTTGATATTTTTTAAACATTAACCAAGTATGTTTCACTTTGTGATTTAATAATGGAACTCCATTATCATAGCTTAATTAAAATCTAATGAAAGCTTAATCCATAGATGCGCTGTGAATGGAATCTGTCACATTGTAGATAAATTTGTAAATATTTTAGTGGAGCTAGTGTAAAAGCACTTTACTTACTGCCATTTTCTTCCAATGTTTTCTTAATATTGAGAATCATTTTATCGCCAACGTCAACCATGAAGGGAACCATCAAGCGTATCTTTGAGCTGGTGAACGCGGGGCTTAAAGTTGATCTCATGTCTTTCCATTCTTGCCCTGAAAAAAGGAAAGATGTTTAAAAAATATACCAGGAGAAACGGAAAAATGCATTTATATAATCATTTGCATTTGGTTCTTCTGCTACAGGAGACATGAAAGTTTTTTTGTTATGAACCTTTCAAGGAGAATAAGTTTCTGGCAAACAGATGATCTGCATGTTCATTTGCTTGAACCCGATGATCCAAAAAGTGCTCAAAATCCTTGATGGTGATCCTCTTGATAAGCTCCAAGTCTCTCACAAGTAGCACTGGCTTTGTGAACTCGAATCTTCCCACAAACCTAAGAATTTGTAAATGATTTGAAGTTTGTAGGCAAGGCAATGAAATATGGTAAAAACACGAGCAAAAAATGTGGTGTGTATTAAGGAGATAAATAATAATTATTCCTAAAGTAAAGTCCGAGTAAAGCTTGCCAACACAATCTAACATTTGCATAAGCATTAAGTTTTACCTTTCATTAGGGAATTTGAAGTAAGTTCTGTTAACGCTGTCAGCAAGGTGGTCCAGGCCCAGAATGATCCTACCCATAGCACCGAGCAAAGGTAATCCTGGATCAGTCTTTACCCCATGCTTGTCAAACTTGGAGTAAACAGTGCGAAGATACAAGACTAGAGCTGCAAGTAGCCCAATAGTCCAAATGAGCCACAGCATTTTCTAGAAAATATACAATACAAAACACTCACGGTATTAAAACTATTCATAGCATGGATTCATGGATAAGGATCCTTTCAAATATAATTTGAGTAACATGATTTTTGCATTGTTGTCTAAGCTACAAATTTAATTGTCAAAGATTGAATTTCTGATTAAAAAGGTAACTTAAACTTACCTCTACAATTACGCAGATGAACGGGTTAAGATAATTTATTTGAATAAAATATATTTTTGAATCACAACACGATCGACTGGTCAACAGTATTGGTCCAAAACAACTGGATAACTATGACCTTGTATACGATAGGTACTTAACTATTAAAAGAAAAACTAAACGTCGCATCGCATATTTATCTGTCGGTGTTATTAATTTTATGAGTTAGGTTAAAGGGTTCAAATCATTTTATCTCTTCTCTTGTGGTATTTATAGAAACATTAAAACCAATAGCTACTTAATAATCATTCATTACTTAAGCGTCCAATATAGGACCCCTAACATATGGTTAACATTGATTTGGCAACTGCCATCCATCACACACAACCGGTCTGTCATCATAATACAGAATTTTCTTTTCACGAAAATACTTATTTTGTCGGGTGCTTTTCGTATGTTGTATGAGATTAACGCAACAATTTTGTATTCTCATCACTTATTTCAGTTGGAGAATCAGTCGGTCAATTATAATAACTGGTAAATATAAACAGGCACAATGTCGATAAGGAAGACAATAAATAAACAATGTTGACTGATAAAACAAGAACTTGCTTTATACATACTTTATTATACTTATATACTAGAGTACATCTACTTATTTATGCGCAAATATCACAACATTCATTTAGCGTTATATTCCTATATTTTTTATCTTTGTTGTTAATACTTACTATATTAATACATTTACTTAAAATAGTCCTACTGAATATAGTTCCATGGAACTACTGTGAAGTTTTTTTTCGCACTAGTTCCATTGGCTCAGACAATGGTACTACCGCGAACTATCGGACTACCTATAGGTACCTACCGGGAGTAACAAAAAGGGTACACATAGGTATAGAACATGGATCAAAATAAATTTGACCTCCCTTAACAAGTCCTCGATTTGCTGGAGTACAAATTTGCATTTTTCATATTTTGACCCATGTTCCATGGGGAAAAATGTTCAGTTTCCATAGTACCTTGACCTCCTTTCGGCTTGTTATATTTTTTTGTTACTCCCGAGTCGTTATAGTACAGTTGTCACTTGTCATTCATAAATTTCATAATAAACAGTAATAAACTAAAAGCGATTACCTAGAACTATGATTGACCTGTCATTTTTTTATTATCGGATTTATTGCTAGCTGTCATATTTTTATTAAAAAAAAAAACATTTGGTATTTTAAGTAAAACTTACATTGAAACTCAAAGTACTAGAATATCTTTGATAAAATCTATGATCAAAAGAATTAAATGTTTTTTTATTCCTTACTTAGCTTTACACTAGCACTGACGTTTTCAAATAAACACGATAACTTATCAAATAAGTAGGTAAATACAATAATAAATATATTTTTAAACTTAACAATGTTTGAGACAGTTCCTGATTTCAAACACAAGCTGACCTTATTAACAAAGGTAAAATTATTATTTTTGTTAAAGTATCTGTAGAGTTTTTCCGAATTAGTTCAAGCCCTGACTTTGAATCTGAGCCAGTGTCCTCCCTTCATCAAGATGTTGAAGGTCCCTGTGGCAATCTTGGCTGGTATGGTGGTGCGAGGACACGGAGACACCTCCATGTGACGCAAGAGCATGTAGGCCATGACCTTAATTTCACAGAGGGCGAATCTGGATCCTGGAATAAAATCCATTATTCTCTTTAGCACACCAAAACTAGGCGTCGTAAAAGGCGACAAAATAATAAATCCTTGGAATGGCCAACGGCATCTCCTGTAAATGCAAAATCTGGCATAGAGCTCGTGAATCTACCAAGCATGTAGTGATTATAGAGATACCCCTCTTTAAGGTAGATTAAGTCCAGCAATAGATTGTTGTGGTAATTAAGGATGGTGATACAAAACATAAAATAAAAATTCTTAATAAAACTTACCAATGCAGTTCCTGGGTCCAAGACCAAATGGCGAGTATGTAAAGGGCTTGATATTGTGCTTGTTCTCCTCAGAGAACCGTTCAGGGTCGAACTTGTCGGGGTTTGGGAAGTACTGAGGGTCTCGATGCATCGCCCACACTGGGATCTGGAGACCATCTCCTTTGCGAATCTGAAGATATTTGCAAGACGAAGATATGAATATTGCACAAGTTTTATAATATAATTTTCATTTTGGTTTGGGTTGCCTAGACACATTATTTGCACTCTTTCTTCTAGAGCCAATGCCTTAAAACTTACAATGTAATCGTTGGCTGCGTGGTCGTTAGGTTTTCCCAAGTTGTAATCCTTGGTGCACAGGCGGTCTAGTCCGACTGCCGGAGGATACTTTCTTAACAGCTCTGGAAACAAAAATGCAACTCCTCAAAAACTATTATTCGAAGGTATTCATAGACCCATGGAATTAATTGAAACTGAATAGTTCCTAAAGATGACGTCACAACTAATTTACCTCCTTAATAATTATAATTCATACCAGAAACAGTCATATCCATATAGGTCATCCTCTGTACAGCATTGAAGTCAAACTTCCCTCCACATTTTTCTTCTGTTTCTCTTATCTCCTGAACTAGTTTGTCTTGGACGTCAGGATTCAGCGCAAGCTCGTATAGAAGAAACGTCATAGAGGAAGCCGCAGTCTCAAAGCCAGCGATGAAGAATAGGACAGCTTGTGCTATCAGATCATCGTCAGTCCAAGCTGGAATGAATACAAAAAATAATACGATCACTAAGCTGAAGGGTAAGAAGTCATCCAGATAAAGTTACGACAAAAACAAATCGTACATAGACAGGACATTAATAAGGTAGATGAGACGGAGGTTAAGGTAAGGTGGGTGTGGTAAAGTAATATTTATTTTGATACCTCTGGTTACTGTCTTCTTTCCAACTGAAGATTCTTCAACAGTAGAAAAGCCAGCATCTTCGTCGTGAGTCTTTTCTTCATACGTCAGTTTTCCTGTAATCATTTTCATTTTGTGATCAGAAGAAACACATCATTATTAGGTACTACGGAAGTAGATGCGGCTTGTTTTACAAATTTATAAATTAGGTTTTGAACTAGTAAAGTAGTGTAGATTATTATATTTTAGGCGTTGAACTTTGGTCCTGAGGGAAAAATGTTCAGTTTGACTTGTTTCGCTTAGCGTTTTCGGAAAATTGGGTGTTTTGGTACCACCCTGTCCAGTGTTATTCAACTTTGCTTACTGTGTACCTTTCTTAGCTTCCATCAAGATGTGTATCATGTCCGGGCGAATAATGTTTTGCTTTTCTCTCTCTTGCATCGTGGACGTGACGATGTTTCTGAAGAAATGTTGAGCCTCATCGCCAAATAACTTGAGTTTGAGAATCTACAACGAATATTGAATATACATTTTACCAACCAGGCCATATTTGACAGCTGTGGAAATTAAAATTAATGCTATGACATAAGGTCTATTTTTCTTTGTTGACATGTTTTATCGTATGAGTTTGACAGCTGTCAAATATGGCTTATTCGAATGCCGGTACTATAGCAAATTGTATACTGAAACAGGTTTGGGAGGCTAAAAAGGACAATTGTACGCAAATGCACCTAGTATTTTTTTAGTTATTTAAGGTTTCTTTATATTTTTTACACTTTGAAATTTTTGTGTTAGAATTTCATGACAGTATTTCAATTTCTAATTACTGAATATATAATATATAACATACTTACATTTTGTTTTGCAATAAGAAATCTATAAACTACCGTATTTGCAGATGCTTAAGAACATACATAAAAGATGTATTACCTAACAAAGGATAATTATTAGGTACAATTGTTATTTGAATAGCTGATGATGGAGTGTTAATTGTAAAATATGCTATTGTTAACAGATAACGTTCCACTTAAATTCATCGACTATTCACTTATATCAATAAGATAGGGACTAAGTATGTAGTAACAGCAAATGCATATACTCGTACTTTATTTTATAAGGACATGATGTTTTTTTTTTTAATATAATAGGTAAGATCTAATAATAAGATCTAACTTGCAAATTTTTCCACCGCTGGTAGGATTTGAACCTGCTACTTTTGCTATCAGTATTGCCAATGCCTCTAGCAACTGAGCTACCGCGGCTCAATCTCAGCCTCCAAAATAGTGGAAGTGTATCTTCGCCACGGCAGGGTTTTTTCTACAGGGTTAGTTTTGAAACTAATTCTATCAATTTCGCAACTACAGATGGCGAAAGTAGCAGGTACATTGGGGAAATCGACAAGTAGGCAGGCAAATCACTTACGTTCATTAGCCAAGGAAACGCAGAAGACATGAAGAACATCATCAGTTGTTTGAACTTGAATGTAGAAGCTTGGAGCCCCTGGATGTAGAAGTTGTTGTTTCTGTCACTATGAGAGTCCACCTTCAAACCAAAGGCACAGGAAGCTATGACGTCACAAGCGTAGCGAGTCATCAAGTCTTTCGTTTCGAGGTCCAAGTGTGAGGCTGAAAAGACAAATGACGGTTAGTTTTGTAGCATCTTCAAAAGACGAGCTTTGTAATTACCTGACTACCTCAGAAGGAGGGTAATGTTTTTCGAGAGTATAAAATATGTTTTTTTTTATTAAACTTTTATTAATGTATGTATGTATAGCCCAAATGGCTTGGTGGATATGAGGTGCTTTTAGATTCATCTCAGCAGCGCGCGTGTTACGCTGGATATTATGAGCAATGAACATTATTTAATTTCTAAATGGCGGATTTTCAAAGCTAAATACTACTTTGAAATTACAGCAGTTGGGTTTATGTATTTTGATACATCGCTGATTTGTTGTTGGGTTTGAGGTAATGTTTGATTGTCTGGGTGTATCTTGTACATTGTGTGGATATTGTAATGCTTTTGTTCATCTTTTATACTCATACGGACCGCCAGTTTCTTTCATTTCTTTTTTAATGTTAAGCACCATCTGGTTTCCAACTTCCACCATGAAGGGCACCATCAACCGCATCTTCGAGCTGGTGAACGCAGGACTCATGGTCGATCTCATGTCCTTCCATTCTTGTCCTGAAACGAATATTATAATTATTTTGCTGAAATATTTCATATATACGAGAAACTGTTTAATCGCATTAAACAAGAGTTACAGACGAGGTTACAAAGCAATTATTTGCAGCACAATCTCCATCTATAGACGTAAAGTGATTACAAAAAAATCTGTTTCAAATTTTGCCAAAATGTACTTCCCTTAGAGTTTTTAATTAGAATTTGTCTTCTTTACAGACGTCTTCATTTTGTATGGGAATTGTCCCCTTTAAGTACCAGAATTGTCTTTGAACTATTTAAAAACTGAGTATGTTACCTTTCAAGGAGAATAGGTTTCTTCCAAACAGAGGATCAGCCTCCGAAACAAAGACTCTGTGGTCCAAGAAGTGCTCGAAATCTTTGATTGTGATTCTCTTGATCAGCTCCAAGTCTTTCACTATCAGCAATGGCTTTGTGAACTCAAACCTTCCCACAAACCTAAAGGGTTGAAAGATTTTTTTGTCAATGCCAATGTTTGAAAACATCTTAATTTGAATAATTTACTTCAGAACTTGGTCGATAATCAGGAAGCTCTTGACTTTAGATAAGATGAATATGATATACCTTTCTTCGGGGAACTTAAAGTAAGTTCTATTCAAGCTGTCAAGAAGATGGTCCATTCGCAAAACGATCCTCAACATGGAACCGAAGAAGGGCACCACTGTGTCAGTCTTCACCCCTTGTCTGTCAAACTTGGAGTATACATTGTGGAAGTACATCAGAAAAGCTGCTAGCAGCCCCACAGCCCATATTAACCATATCATCATCTGAAAAACAACAAAAAAGTGATTATCGCCATAGTTATGTCGCAGTGTTTCTAAGGTTTTATTTTGCTTACCTAAGTAGTTTTATCGCTTAAAGTTGTTTTTGTTTATTTCAATCAAAATCTGAATCCGGAAGCGTTTGGTTCAAACCTTACTCAAACTTTAACTTGTTTTCCAAAGTAAACACCGTCTGACTAGTCAATATTTAAGGATTTAAGTCAAACACAACAGGCAAAATTGATAATATTGAAAATTTCAAATCATGTAGCAAAGTGCTGATAGTTTATGGATTTTATGTTCTGTGAAACTAACAGACAAAAGCCCCAGTTCCAAAAATGGCTATACCAAGAATACAAATCTATTGCCTATAACAACATAATAAATAAAATTGTTATTTGGTGTTACGAGTCAGTAGTGGTTGCGACCGCTACACATATAGTTTTAACATGGAAATGGTTCTTCCGGCACGAATTATTCATTTATCAATCTTTCTCTTAAATCACTCTACTGTATCAAAATCCATTGCATAGTTTAGGAAAAGTTTGCGGTATCTATTACAGACAAAGAGAAAAATACAAAAGGCGTCTTCATTGTATACTATGTTCTTATTGATATTGATAGGTATGCTACTATGATAAAACTCACGTTTTTTACCAGTTGTTGAACTTTTAAATATATTTTTAATGTAACTTATTTTAACTATTCGACTGTCAACTGTATAGTCTTGTGCGACAGTCACATCACAACTAGTTAATAGGTGATCATTCCTTTACCTACCTTGTTGATATTAAGTATTGATATAGGTACCTACTTTAAACATAAACAACATATTAAGTATCTGTCTTTGGTTTTACTTGCGAAATTTCTTTAAAACGTATTATCTTTCAAAATAAGATTTTCGACAGTGTACAAAAAATGCTTTTATGTTTGGCTTTTTTTATAAAACGTATGTTATTTTTTTAAAAAAGAAAAATGTTTATGTTTAAATAATACAACATAATATAACCTAAACATTGAAGAAAACTTATTAAATGAATAATAGTTACAACGTTACAGACAAACTCGCAAAAGAATTATTATATGGGTATAATGTTTTACATATTAATATAAACCGATAAAATTTATATAAAACGAGTTGTTTAGTTTGTACTTAAGTTCTGTTGATGACACCTGCGCATTTAGTTACGTATGAACATACATACATACATACATATATCACCCTTGCAGTACTTTTGACATAAGTTTGAGAGTCATTCAGAATACTGTGTATCACCATAGTGACAAGTTGTCAGTTATGTATGAATGTTCGTCTAATTTTGGTGGCGGGGATGTTACGTAACGTCCGTTAGTTCAATAAATCAATACAGCTGCGTAAAGTATGCGTTAGGACAATACGAATTTCCACCTTATTCCTTATAAAAATACGGTTAACGTCAAACGTTTTGACAGACGTAAAGCGTTGTGCGAAGCGAAGAAGAAAAAAAGTTTGAAAATTTGCATTTTCACCTCTTGTCTGTCACATTCCGTCTGGTGGAATAACCCCCCACTCCCCTTCCTGTCGATCCACTAGGTGGATCGCGACAGACAGGGGTCTGGAAGCGTCATTGTTGCAGATTTTCGCGAATTTCCGCGAATTTTATTAGAATCTTGTTAATTTCTAACTGGAATATTTATCTAATTGAACTAATTAATGTTCCACGGTTTTTACAATTGTTACGTTTTATATTATTTTTTTGCAAAATATGCGATTTTTTTTTCCCTTAGTCCAAATTTGTTTTTGGGCATCGAAATTCCACTAAAAAACCAATAGAAAACACCTGCCGAACCTTCTCTGTGGTTTTTTCTACTCCTAAGTATGTAAACAATAAAATAAACAAACAATAAACACGTGTCCCCATACATTTAGTTCACAGCACAAGCGTTTGTAATTAAGGCTCATAAAAACACCCACTCAACGTAAACAAACGAGCAAAAAATGCGGCTTTCCCATTAGTTGTTCTCGGACATGAGTCATGTAGTGATTACTGCCCAATTCATCGTCTAAACGTTTAAAAAACATTCAAGCGCTATAATAGCTTCGTTTACGAGAAAAAAGCCGCGTCTGTTGACCCGCCGATTCGCGCCATTTTATTCCGTCTGGTGGATCGCGACAGACAAGGGATTTGACCTTGTCCGATTTCCGGCGTTGCGACAGACTAGAGGTTCTCGCATGCGATCCCTTCCCTCCTCGCGTCATATTCCCCATTACTGAGTGTCCTGATTCCCTCTTGAAATCATCGTCTGTGTGATTATATTTCGCCATCTTCTATCGTTTGCTACGTGAAGCGTATTGTGGCAACTACGCAAAAGTTATGCAAAAACAGACGTTACTTTTATTTTTATTTATTTATTTATTAAACTTTATGCACATCTGTACAATGGCGGACTAAACGCCAAAGGTGTTATCTCCCAGTCTACCTTAGGGCATGTGGAAAAAACAGGGCAGGTGCAATTTAAGTATTGAAACTTTAAAGAACAAGTACCTACAAGACAAACAATCATATATTTAAATAAACAATAAAACGTGTGATAGGTAATGAAACATTTGCACACGCAAGAAAATATCAACAAGAAGTATACTATGATTTGTCTTTAGTTGGCGCGTTTTCAACTTACAAGTTTTGTTACACATTTACAAGTAGCTGCTGAAGTTTGAAGTTTCAACTCAACCTGCCAAGTTTCAAGTGAACAACCTGCCAAGTTCGAGTGAACATCTGAACATCTTGTCGGTGATTTAATTACCGATTACCCACCTCTGCCTACCAACAAGGGTAAAGTTAAGGGCAGGGGTTGGAAGGTGTGCGAAGATTAGATTTGCAATGATTAAGCCCCAGACACGAGTTGAAAGGAACTTCATAATTTGTTGGTATAAACTGTAATCAATACACAAACTTTACGGGTTAGAACTTGCGCTTACTTACAGCGAATATAAGAAATTACTCTTTTTCACTGCTGTAATGCAATAGATATTTTAAATAAATTAATTGAACGATTTTTATATAATTTCAAAAACTGGTAAATCAAAATGTGTTTCGATGTAAAATTAAACAGTTCTGTGAGTGATTAAGACCGTTAGTTATCGTGACGTGACAAATTAATTTGAAGGTCTACAAAACCTGGCTAGTCAGGATTTTTACAAAAAGTAGTTTATTCATTTATTTTACCTAATATTGCATGGTTGTGGGCATATTGCCTCGCGGGATTCTCTACCACCCAACCAGAGGGCCTATCTAACTATCCATCTAACTATATTTTATTTGACAATATTGTTTAAAATTAATTATTCTTGCCTCTTTTCTTTTTACTTCATTAAATACAAATTAAATATATGTGAAATGTATCTGTAAGATGTATTTTTTTACAAAATGATTGAGTAAGTACTAGTACAATCACCGGGTACCTATTTCATTAAGTCGTAAACATACTTGTGTAAAGTAAAGATAGGTACTCATAGGCACTGGTCTTTACTAGTTTATTGTTTATTGGCACTTTGCTAAGATATCTAACTTGTTTAAGTAGTCACAATGACTTGCACATTCTCTATCACTATCTTACAAACAATACCTACACGTCTGTAGATCATTTTATTCACTATAATAATAACTGCAAATAATCCATGTTATAGACACAAATTTTTTCAAACAAATTTGACTTTATATAAAACAACACATGATGGACATAATGTAAAAGCATACCTAATTATCTTCCTACAATTTTGTTAACTAAACTAGAAAGTAACAGTTACAATAAAATAGTTTTTGGACAGCTGACTCATCTAAGAAGAGATTTTCCATTCGATTTGATTTATTTGTTATTTAGGCATTTGTTTACGTTAATTTTAAAACAACCAGACCTAATTTGTAAACCTGATTTTTTATACCTAAGTAATTGAAGTATTATCTGATCTCTATGACAGTTTCCTTCACTTTAGAATCTACAGTACGAAAGTTCAGTTCAAAACTTTCGATACCATCATAAAATCAATTTCATTCTGATCACAGCTCATTTGAATAGTGTGAGCAAGAAGTAACGTAGTTTGGTCCCGTGGTTTCGCCCGGAGCGCCTGCAAGTTTGGCACAAGCAACCCAGTTACAAGTTTGCTCGCTAGTTAAAGTTGACCGCGTTCGAGATTCGGCAGGACTTGGCAAATTAGATTGATAGCTGCCTGCTCATTAGCAAGTGTTTGGACAGCTGACAACGCAACGCTGCCAGTTGGCTTGATTGAAACCATGGGTTGAAACGGTAGTGCCTGATACTTTAGTATTAGCAATGGTTGAGAGTTGAGTTTGCCTTAAAGTTTTTCGCAGGCGTTCCACTTTGTTGTGCTGTGACTAAATATTTTGATACTTGTTTTAGAATGTTAATAGTTTTCGTTATTTCCATAAATTTTTAGTTTTTTATTAATCTGTTATTATTTATTTAATTATAGTAGTCTCGGTGTCTAATACAAAAAGAAGATGACGAGAACTTTTTTCTGCTCTAGACTCGGCAGGACTTGGTAAATTAGATTGATAGCTGCCTCCTCATTAGCAAGTGTTTGGACAGCTGACAACGCAACGCCATATACCTTGATTGAAACGCTAGCGCCTGACAGTTCGTACTGGGCAATGGCTTTAGGCGAAGAACACACGCAACGTCCGTTCCAGCGCATTTTTAGCGCAGCGTCAAAATAGCGCACAACGCTGCGTTGGAAAATAAAAGAGGAACGATTTTTGTGCGTTGCGGCGCAACAAAGATAGTTGTAGGCATTTAAAACAATAAGAGTAACAAAGACAGGAAAAAATGTGTCAAGATTAAAATTTGTAGAAGCGACATTATGTATTTATCTTCTGTGTGTAAATGTAGGAACGCAAGAATTTTGAATTTAATAAACAAGTTTTTATTATTTAGTAGGTATGAACTAGAAGATTAAACCGTCCAAGAGCATCTCAGACACACCTTCAACTAGGGTTTTGTAGTCAACGTTTCGATATACATAACAAAGTTAATTATGCTGTTGGTTTGCTTGCAGTGGTATGGTTACCAACCGCAAATCGAAAAACTTTTGTGTTTCTTAAAACTTAAGTGGTACAGCATCCGTTATAGTATTCGTGATAATCTCGGGTTGAGAACTATAATGTAGCTTAATTCAGTTTTTACGTTTAACTATTGAAAGAGAACGGATAACGATCAGTGTATTTGCAAAATAAGTCGACAGCTAAGTATTTTGTTTTAGTTCATCTCTTCAGTGACCTTACGACAGTTGAAATTTGAAACTGCGTCCATATGGACTACTGGTGCGAATCTGTGAAGCATCGGTCTCATGTGTGTCTTACGTCAACTCGGTATGAGTTTCGTCCTCTACGATAAGCTTCTTGTACCCAATCGGGGCAATCGCTAAACTTAATGTAGCTTAATTTAGTTTTTACGCTGAACTAGTGAAAGAGATCGAATTCCATTCCATTCAAAGTTACAAAAATATATGAACGAATCAAGTGGTTCACAATTTCGCTGCCTGGGTTAGAGCTACCGTAGTGTAGCGGTTTATTTTTGTTATGTGGCACTGCACTTATCGGCCCCGGGGCCGGTTAAAGCTACACCTAACTATTTTGTGGGGAGCGAGGGCTCACCCGGATGTGTGTGGGTGGTTGTTCAAACAACCAGCCCAATCACGCCCTTGGGGTAAGACTGGGCTTACGAGTTTTTCTGGGAAGAACGGGTCGGACTATGTTTACCCGGTATGTGCCGGTAGTTGCCAAAGAATGGCACAAGTGAGGGGCCTCTGTGTCCTATTCGCCGGGGACGAGGGTTGCTTAAGGAGCTTGTAGAGTGTGATCTACTCGCAATGGCTGCATCAGCTGCTAATGTGATGGGACCGTCAACATCTGAAAGGACGTGCCTGGGGCAAAGTCGAAAGTTCGAAGTTGGATAGGGGTAGTAGTTAGACGCTGCAACTATTAGGGGAGCTCCAGTAGCCCTGCGCATGAAGCGGTTTTGGATGACTTGCAGCATATTCAGATGGGTCTTAAAGGTCATGATTGGCCTGACGCAGTGAGTGTAGATTCTCACCTTTTCTAAGAAAGAGTTTGCTCTTGTAATTGAGCATCGAATGTATTCTGCCCAAAACTGTTATGTGGCTAAGTTTAGTCTGGAGTCGAGTGTAGCGCTCAAACACATCTGACCCGGTTTGTCCGAAAACGTGGGTTCGAATCCCATCAGTGGCGTGAATTTATTCCATTTGCTTCATTTGTATCAACTTTGTAACCATAAAGTTTATGTCAATATCTAGTGTTTGATTAAAACACCAAGTATTCCAAATTACTTTCATGTGGAAAAATCTACAAAATACTAAACATTCATATGATACCTACTTTATAAGGTAGACAGACACTATGGATATTCGATATCCATGTGTCAGCAGAAGCGGAAACAAATTTGACGGTACCTACAAGATAAGAAACCATCTGTACAATTCGTATTGTTTGATAATTGATGAAATAAAAGATGTGGCGATTGCATGTGAAAGAACGAGATATAGTACTTCAAAATTTGACAATACCACTCTTTCTTTTACATAGGTTTGTCTCTTTTGCGCACGTCTGGCGGACAACCTTGTCAAAACAATATTTGTTGATAGGTGTTGCCACGTACATATTTTTACCATAGAAGTTGGGTGAATGAAGTAGGAAAAGCGAGAAATGTTACGGATATTGCCAAAATGAATCAAACCGATGATTTAGCGATCCTCGTGAAATTTGCCACTGATATTGCTGGTATAATATTAGGGACGGACATGGACTACTTTTTTTCATCACTAGAGTACCTGATGATGGCGGGCACCAGAAGCACAGCTAAACTATAAGAGATACTAAAATGGGTTCATTGCAAAAGTTGTTCAGCATGACGAGCCGCTCCTGCTGTCACATGATTATCGAGAATCTGGAGTAGGTACCTAATCACCAGCATCCCATTCAAACTATAAGAGATACGGTAATGGCTTTGAAGTAAAATTTGTTCAGCATGACGAGCCGCTTTTATTGGCACATAGTCATCGAAGGTCTGGAGTACCTGATGCAGATCATCAGCATCCCATCTAAATTGCAAGAGATAAGATATCTCCATCAAAGTAAAAGTTGTTCAGCATGACGGTCGCTTTTGCTGGCACATGGTCTTGATGAGTCACTTCTGCTGGAACGGAGTAATCGACTTTTTGCTAAGGGCAAAGATCTGATTTCTTCTTGGAAACAGGTAAGTAGAAGCTGGTGAAACCGCTCAAAGGGCCGCTAGAAGTATAATAGGTACATGGTCATGTAGATACATTATTTTTCACGGAAACTGCCTGAACGGCTGGGAGGATAGTGACATTATTATGAAGTGTCACTTTTGTAGGCCAACACTCAGATCCATACATGACGACAGGTCTGACCACCGTCTTGTAAATCTTGCAATTCAGTTTAAGAGGGGCGTTCGGGGGTCGCACACTGTGCCCGTGACCTGTCGCCAATTCATCCATCCTGCATTTATTCTGTGCTTGATAGTCCGGTTTATCTCACCATCGCCTTGCAAAAGTGAACCGAGGTATCGGAAATCGGAGCAGACTGGTAAGGTTACGCCATTTAGCGCTACCGGAGCATAGCCGGAGAGACCGCCGAAATCACAAAACATTTGTACAGTACTTCAAGTCGCACTGACTATACTAAAATTTTATCAATTCAAGATCGCGGATTTCAAACGTTATAAATATCTGCAGTCTTGTTCTTAAAATTCACTAATAATTATTATTGTTGTTTTCTTAGTATTCAAATATTTATCTTTGTATTATTTTTATTTGCCGTGTGGTGTCGGCCTGGAATAGCATCATCTCATATCTATCCCGTAGCTACCATATTTGATAGTTGCAATTTTAGGCGACAGGCTGACAACCTGTCACTATGGTGATACACAACCTTCTTAATAACTCTCAAATTTTTGTCAGACGTGGAGTAAATGACCGTTTTATTACAGCTGTTTACGCTCTGCCTACCCTGCAAGGGGTAAATAAATATGCCTGAATAAAATACACAGCGCCATTTAGCCCGAAACTAAGCAAAGCTTGTATTATGGGAATTAGGTAACTGATATAAATACATATTCTTTTACTGCTGGTCCGACAATAACCTAACAACATTTAATGACCAATGTGGAGTAAATTTATTTTTATGTTCCTGGCAACACTTGCACTAGCCTGACATTTTACCTGACATTATGTATGAATGAGCGAGCGAGAAAAGTACTGGTAGACGTAGCAACATGATATTGTTCTTTTGATAATATGCGACATTGTATTTCAAATGAGTTTCCCGTACAGGATGTCGAAATGAATTTGGCCGTTTCACTTGACGTCGAAAGAGCAATTTATTGATCTTACTGCTGCTTATCGAACAAAATAATATCAGAGCGCGGCTGGTCAATCAAACTTAAAAGCACAATCTAGAAGCACGGTCGTGTCCCGCCAAGACGAGCCAAACAAAATGTCTTTACTACGGAGTAAGGCATAAGATTACAAAAATAGTTTTCTACGTTGAGTAGGGTATTATAAGGGTTCAAAATGGAGTGCACGTTTGTGTGAGATATCCTTCCTTTCGTATAATATAATCACCGTTTTATACATATAATTTTCCTATAAGTTTGATGGGCATCTCCTTGTCGCACATTGCACCTGCGAGTTGTCTCCACTTCATCAATCCCATTGTTTTTCTAAAGGTTATCTATAGGTTACATGTAGGTCGATTTTGCCATAATTTCTAATGATTGGCCCCAAGTATTTAAAATGGTAAAACTGTAGGTATAAGTTTTCTTTAAGCTAAAAGTTTTGTCTTAGACGCGTCTTTGTGGCCCTCGACTATAACATTTAAATGTTTAAAACTTTATTTACAAGTAGATTCACAAATAATTCTTTTAGAATGTCAAATACAATCAATATACATAAACAAAATAGAATTTCAAATTAAATTTAGTCATTCAAGTGTGAAAATTAAAATCATACAATTATTATTATTTCAATTGTAAATGCACGTCCCGATTTGGTATTAACAACGCGTTCATGTTCCTTTTGATGAGCTGAAACTTCAGAGGTCCGTGCCTTTTGTCATTAATGTAATCATCTAACTTATAATAGGCTTTATAATATAACGTTTTCTTAAGGGGAACCTATAGTCATTATTTTTCATACAAACGCTCTCAACCTATCCCTCTGCCAATTCGCAACCGATCGACTCAAATTTTGCGCGGTAACTCTTCTGGACTACATCCATGCTCCATATTCTTTTTCTGGTTGTAATAATGCATTTAAAAAAGATATGGCCGTCGCAAAGTGCTCTAAACTTATCAGCAAGTTTACGCCTTGGTATCTTCTAAATATGACAATAATTTCAGCAACACAAACGATAGGAGCATAGAATATTTTATTGGCAGCAAAATAATGCCACTATCAAGAAATTTGATAGAGATTTCGAACGGGGAGCCTAGTACACCCAGAACGCAAATTTTCCGGTAGCGAGCTACAACTGTCTCTTTTATAACTGCGGGACGGGTGGGATGCATAAATGAAATAGAAATATTTTTATCAACTAACAGCTCACGAATTTTCAGCTCGGTATAGTAGCCTCGTAATCACAGATTTAAATTTAGTTTTTGATTGACTTAATATATTTTCCGGTATATTTTTATAGTATCGTATACTTAGACCATCAAAATGAAGACTTAACTTTAGCTAGTCTGTACTTTGGTTGATCTATTTTATTTGTACTTCTTGTATTGCGGTTATGCCTGCCTGTCATAATTTCTAGTATAATTATTTATATTTTTTCTTACATACTAAATGTTTTCATGAATATATCTATTGACATAAGTATACGACATATGCTCCGTTTTCTTGCATTTAATCTTGAGACCCATGTCTTATAGAAACTTCAACCAACGGTCGAATTCGCCCTGCAGGTCTTCTACAGAGTCATAAGAGAAACATCATCTGCATACAGTATTTTCCACGGCAAGGACTTCTGACAGCCGCGGCTAGTAAGACGATTGGCTCAGTGCTGAGATTTGTTGAACGCCAAGTTTAATTTCAAATTTATCACAGACTTCTGATGGTGACAACTTCTGTTGTAATACCATTATACAATGAACTAGCTGCCCGTCAGCGGTTTCACCCGCTGCAACCTATTATTACGCGGGAAGAAAGCATTACTCGCCAAGAGATGTCGCTGTTAGTTTTCGGCGAAAACGTTTAAAACGCGAATCGGCTCAGTCACACCACCTTTGCAAAAATATCGGAATATGCTTGATCCCACCGGCGGATCCAGCCTTGACTCAGGGGGGGGGGGTCACATAGACAATTTTATTGGTACTATAGGTAATTTTTGACCCAACTGCCTCAGAAGAAGAGTTATGTTTTTCGAGAGGTGGAATTAGGTTTTTGGCCAAAAGCCGGCATATGGCAAAATCGTAGACTTCCTTCGGCCATCGTCCTAAGCTGATCCAGGTATTTGGCCAAAAATCTAGGATTTTGGCGGAAACCCTAGCTTTGTTTAGTATTATGGCATTTTTTGCATTTCGGGGGAGTGAGGAGTGAAGAGGTAAGTATGTTATGCACATCTTTTAAGGTTAGAGTTGAACACCCTGAAGGGCAGGGGGTAACATCAGACAGCCTGAATAGTAGGACTGCCTCGGACGCTCTAGAGGATCGGAGGTAGCGTCGGACGCCCTGAAGGACAGGAGATAAAGTCCAAGAAAATCCAACCACCGTCATCTTTCATCCTCCAGAGTGCCCAACGCTACCCACGCCCTCCAGGGCGACCAACGCTACCTCCCATCCACGCTACAGCACGTGCAACGCTACCTCCTGCGTTTCAGGGTGACAGACGCTACCTCCAACCCTCCAAGGACGCCGTACTCGGGAAGGGGTAGCGTCGGGCCTACTATTGTGTTACAAAGTAGCGTCGGACGCCCTGGAGGACGTGAGTGGCGTCGGACACTCTGGTGGCTAAAAAGTGGCGGGCGTTGGTTTTCCTGGGCTTCCGACGCTACTCCTTGCCATAAAGGGCATTCCTGGAGGGTTGGAGCTAGCAGCAAACACGCTGAGAGGCAGGAGGTAGCGTCGGACGCCTTGGAGGATAAAAGATGGCGGGCGTTGGGTTTCCTGGGCGTACGACAATACCCCCTGCCGTCCTGGGCGTCTGACGCTACCTCCCGTTCTCCCGAGCGTCTAGTAGTACTTCCTGCTCTTATGGTGTCTGTCTCCAGGTCAACCGAGGCAATCCTGCTGTTCAGGCTGTCTGACGCTACCCCATCCTTCAGGGCGTCCGATGCCTCAGGGTGTCCAACTCTACCCTTAACAGATCAGGGGGAGGTGCATAACGTACCTCTCCACTCCTCGTTCCCATTAGGAAAAACCTGGATCAGCTTAGGACGATGGTCGTATGAAGTCGACGATTTTGCCATATGCCAACTTTTGCTTATGTAATTAAATGGAATCTTGTGTTTGGCATTGACAAAAAAGACATTGTCAATATGTAAACCATAACATAACCACTTGTTCAAGGTCCTGGGACCGGCTTAGGGGGTCATGTCCCCCATGACCCCCCCCCCCCCCTGGATCCGCCACTGCGTGATCCCGTAGGAATAAGACATTTTCCCGTGGTAAAAAGTAGCCTATGTGTTATTCCAGATAGTCTTCTATATTTGTGCAAAATTTCATGTCAATCTAATCAGCCGTTTTAGCGTGATGTCGTAACAAACACACACACAAACATCCGCCTTTATAATATTAGTAGGATAGGATTAGTAGGAAGTAGAATTTGTGGGATTCAAAATCTTGTTAAAACATTTTCATTGGCAAGTAATTTTTGTACGTACATGTGTTGTGGGATATACATCAATTTTGCCTTACTTACTCGCCAAGAGATGACGCTGTTAGTTTCTAAAACGCGAATCGGCTCAGTCGGACCACCTTTTTCATAATTAATATTGGAAAATGCGTGAAAAAGTATATGCTATTCCAGATGCCCTTTTATATTTCTGCAAAGTTTCATGTCAATCTAATCAGCCGTTTTTGCGTGAAGTCGTAACAAACACACACGTAGGAAGTATAGCAAGACCAGTGTGTAAGATTTTCCAATATCGTAAGACAAAACTTAACGCCGTGTGGTGCCGGCAGAGTCCCCCTCTCTTCCCGTGGGAGTCGTAAGAGGCGACCGAGGGATAAACCCGACCCAAACAGCCAGGCCAACCGTATGGTGGCGGTTAATCCACCACAAAAGCATTCCCAATGAGGGTTGACGTCTGTTAGGCGGCCGGTCGTAAAATTAAGCCGAATCCATTGCAGCACGATTTTGTGTTTAGCAAAACGTGTTGCGCCGACCCCAAGCAATTGGGATAAGGGCAGGAAGATGATGTAAGACAAAACTTAAATTAAATAAAAGTTCGAAAAAATAAAAACAAAAATAAGGGGAACACTATTCGGATTCGAACGCGAGTCACCTTGTTTGGTAGGCAAGCGCACTATCGCCGCAGCTACCATGACTTTAAGATGACTGTTGAATTAACGGATATGCTTCCCCACAAAGACGCGAATCGGCTCAGTCACGCCACCTACGTCAAAAATTTTGGAATATGCGTGATTCCGTAGAAATGAGACATTTTCCTGGGGTAAAAAGTAGCCTATGTGTTATTCCAGATGCCCTTTTATATTTCTGCAAAGTTTCATGTCAATCTAATCAGCCGTTTTTGCGTGATGTCGTAACAAACACACACACAAACATCCGCCTTTATAATATTAGTAGGATGAGACGTATATTTTTTAGTTATGAATGATATTGAGATTGATATTGCGCCTCACTGTTTCATATTGTATGGAATTGTAATACATTGTTGCAGATTATATTGCTTTGTACTCTATTATAGTGTCGGTTTCGATTATTAACCCTTGGGGGTGCAGTTGAAAATTAGTGATTAAAACCTGTCTTGAAAAAAGAAATAATCTTTCACTCGTACTACTAATTACCCAACATAACTATTATAAATAAAAAAAAATACTATACAATTTAAATATAATTAAATACTCTACGACCGGACCTATGCGATGAAATTCGGCGCCATTACGCCAGCAATGTTATTTGCATTAGAGATGACACACTTCAGCGGAAATTCCGTCGCCGACTAAATGTACCCACTGAATATACACAGAAAATGTCCTAATTATTCCAAGTATCAGGCTCAGCTAAGGGTTAATGAACCGTCAAAAATCTAACGTCCGTTGCTGCGTTACGTGTGCCATACCCTGCGTTATTTTAGCGCAACGCACAACGCTGCGCATTTTTAGCGTCGACGGATGCGTCTGTCAATACCGTTTGACATTAGGGTCCGCAACGCAGCGTTGGGCCTGCGTCGTCGTATTTATATGGGATTAAGGTGGAAATTCGCATTTTTCTAACGCTGCGCATCGCAGCGCTAAAATAACGTCGAAACCGACGTTGCGTGTGCGAAAGGCCTTATGTTTGCTGTAAGATTTATGACAGGCGTTATTATAATTTTTTTGTTTACTGCTAATTAGTACTCTACTTTTGATTTGATAAAGTTCTATACGTTTTTTTTTAAAGCAGCTGTAAAACAAACTTTCCTGACTTTCTTCTGCTCCAAGCTATTCAGTTCAAGAAAAAAAACAGCGTAACCACCTGTTTCTTGAGTTTTAAAAAGTCCGGGAAGCCCGGTGTTGCACGAAAGAAATAAGCTAAAAAAAGAAAGCTTAAAAGATTAAGCTTTAAATCTTGGCAAAACCTAATAATATGATATTGCGCATCCCCTGAGCTTCATTAGCAAGTACAATTTTGTTCATTATAGGGTTGTAATTTAATGTTACTTAAAGAAATAAGGATGAAACTAATCGGTTTTAGAGGTATATAAATCTTGCATTAAACTTTTTTTTCAGTTATACTGATATTGATATCTGACTTATTAAAAACCCTATTTTTTATTACCTACATTAGTAATAAAAATAGGTTATTTTATGAATTCGACTCGTACTTATTTTGCAAAATTTCCAACAACAACAATACTTAAAATATTTTTTTTTAATTGAATGTTAAATGTAAGTGTCTGTTAATGTAATTAAATGTTAAATGTAACCTGTCGTATGGATAATGCTTTAAAAAAATATTTAAACTAGATAGCAACAGAAACTAAAACTAGTTACCCAAAAAATTTACTTCTTTCCTCTAAATATTAGTTCTAGAATCGTCGAACTTAGAGAATTATTATGTAAAAAGGTGGTTACTTCAAAAACTATCTCTGAGAATTTGCTTATGCAAGTATTTAAACATTCAGCCATCGAAACTGTATCGCCACCCCTAGTTCATTACGCGTGACGGCGGATTAAAAGCTAGAAAAAGGTGAAAAATTGCGCGACGCATCGGCGCAGATTACGCGTCGGGATTACGCGAAGTCATTTATCAACTTCAGTCCTCGCTCCAAAGACAACGGAGGCTAAGGGAAGGGAGAAGCGAAAATTTGTACCGGAATATTCTTTGGATACCTATGTACATTGAAAAATTGCAGCGCAGATATGAAGAAAAAGATGTAAACGCGACAATACGCACCAGGGTCACACTGCATGACGTTTTCCGTCTGGGTCATATTATTGTCACTATTTCAAATAGTCTTCTAGGTCCTAGATCTTGTAAGTAATTAAAAAGTGTCAGCCGTTGGGTAAAAAATATTGGACATGTCTAAAATTAGTGTGACATGCAAATAATTAAAGATTCATCTAGGTATAAGACCGAACTGTCATCTGTAGCTTACACCAAACTTATAGCATTCTGCGACGAAAACTGAAGCGTTTTCTTCAAAATGGCTCCGATAAATAAAATAACGTTTTTTTAATTCGTCGCCTTTATTTGTTCGCGAAATAAAGGAAAAAGTAGGAGGATGTACTTTGTTTAGAACGCCTTCAATCTGAGGAAGAGTGATTGTTTCAAAGAAAGGGCGCGAAGGGATATAAACGCTTTGTTTTGCTGCCTAATAAACGTCAGATCATGTTCGAAATAAATAAACTTTTGTAGCTGATAAAGCGTGAGAAGCGTCTTTATGATTCTTTGTATAGAAAATAGCCTAACTTATCAGATCTGATTATAGATACGTAAGGTAAGTAATGAAATAAACAGATTTTCCGAAATGGTTTAAAAAGGGCACCTTAACTATAAAAGGTTGATGCCATGTCGTATCAAGAGGTCAAAACACTGGCAAAAAACAGACTGGAATGGATGATGAACTTTATACAGCTGGCTCTAATACAGCTGTGAAAGTGAGCCAGCTGTGATTACCTTGTCCTTGGACCGTATTTATGTTTTTGATGCCAATTGTAGTCAACGGGTCCCCCGGAATGTCCCACAAGAAATAAATAACCGCAGAATTATCTTTACCACAGATAGTAATGCTAATAAATAACGACTAACTTTTAGGTAAGTACTAAAATTGCCTCTATACTACAAGTCAGTCAAAACAAGGGTTGAATAGGTACCGAATTATTCTGTTAATCTACTCACTGTAACTAACGTTATAATAATTGACTGTACACGAAGCAATTAGTGATATAGTTATCACACGAGAGGCCATTACCAAGTCTATAGCGAAGCGAAGTGCGAAGGGCCTCGTTAGACTGATTCGAGACCTCAAGAGCGCAGGCTGTAATTAAAATACACACCAATACGATATATTAATTAGACTTTGAAAACCGCTGCAGCGTGCTTGGTAATCTTATGAATTGAGTGAACTTGGGCTGGTGATTTATTTTTATCTTTTTAGTCGGTGTCAGCGAGATATAATTAAACATGGTCGGTCTGTAATTTACTTGTATAAAGCAAAACTTGTGTTGTGAATTGACAAGATTTTTGGGTTTATGTTTTTATTACTTACGTATCGTCTTTATCACTTTGAAAATTTTATACAGTATGTAAAATATAAGGCAAGAGTAAACAAAAATTTGTAATATAATTTGGCAAATACATATGTTTAAACATTCAAGCACGTATTATTTCAAGGAACTTGAACGATTGGTTTTCCTCCTTCAATCAGCCAAGCAGTACCGCTCTCAGCATTCTCGAACACATCCACAGCAGCATTGCCAACAGCATCCACCTTCTGCCACGGCAACCCCTTCAGAAAAACGAAGAAATCCAACTGCATCTGCTGATCGCTCCAGGTCTTCGGATTTGACGTCAACTTGGTCTCGGTAAATCCTGGGCAGATTGCCACGACCCTCACTCCGGTTCTTTCGAAGTTGTATTTATGGCCAAGGGATTTTGTGAAACCCATTACTGCAAACTTTGAAGCCTGGTAAATTGGTAAGAACTGGTCGATCCTGAATCCGTAGATTGAAGCCAAGTTTATGATTGTCCCTCCTCTGCCTCCTTTTTCCTTCCTCATGTGCTCCCAAAACTTCATGGACCACTCTATCAAAGCTGTCACGTTGATATCTATCGTTTTCTTTGCTGCTGTATCGTCTAGAACGCCTGCGTTATTCACTAGTACGTCTACATTCTTGTATGTGTCTACGATTATATGAAAAATGCCCTCGAGATCTTTTGTGACATCACATTTGTGGAATGCTGCCTTATTTTTACCATGTTTAATAGTGAGAGCTTTGACTGCTTCTGCGCCTTGGTTTTCGTTGATATCCAAAAGAACAGCAACTTTAGCTCCCTTCTTGAGATACATGTCAGCTATTTCATATCCAATGCCAACTGCTCCTCCAGTGATGACAACCACTTTGTCTTTCAGATCTTTTTCCATGATGTATATTCGAGACAAGGAAGTCACAAAATGGTTGTATTTTGCGGAGAAATTGTATTTAAATGGAGGAAAGGTCATGCACTAGATTTGATCTTGTTGCACTTGGGTGGTCTATTATCGTTAATGACTTGTATATTATTCTGTTTATTACACAGACAAAGTTGACTATTAGCTCATTGTTTTGGAAAATACTATTAGATTAGAATGTGTCTCGGATTATAATTGTACTATTTATTAAAGTAACATACCTACTAATAATAGTGACATAATTTTTGTTTTGATGACTTGCCGAGACTTCAAAAAATATTAAGAATAGTACCAGACACAGAGTCGTCTAACGACCCTGTCACAGCGTTAAAAAAATGCAAATATCTATTGAAAATGAAATTGACAGACGCAACCGTCGACGTACCGTTGGACATGTGTCGTCGTATGTATATTTTCCAAATGCTTACTATAGCGCAGCGTAAAAATAACGTCGAAACGGACGTTATCCGTGTAAAGCGCCTTCATTATTATGTAATAAGTAATCTTTTTCTTTTTATATTACTGGAAAATCATACCAACTGAGATAAAATACCCTTACATAACAGTTGGCATATCTCATTAATTATAAATAAAGATAATACTTATTATTTCACGTTACTTTTCCTCATTCTTAGAAATAATGATGTATTGACCATAACATTACATCAACAATAAATACACATGTTCAGAAATAAAATAAGTTGCTTTATTTGCTGATATACAATTTATGACATAGGTAAAGATACAAAGCCTCTACGCTCTCTTTCTCTCTCTATCTTCTTGTGGAACACCTAGTCGTGCAAAGACCCGATAAATCCTACACTTACAATTTGTAACTGGTAAGGAGATCGCCTTCTTGTGTAATGAACGTCACTTATTTTAGTATGTATTTCTTATTGCTTTACTGGAAAACGTTATCTTTCTACTACCGACTGAGGGCAAGCACTTGTCCAAAATTTTTATTGTGATCAAATAAAAATGAAATGGAGACAGCTGTCCAAATAGAAAGTTTAATAAAAATATGTTTTCCATAAATCTTATCTGTATATTTTCTGTTTATTTTTATAAACATTATCGACAATGTATTTTGTATTTTACAACTTAGTTTGTTGTCTCATTCGGCTTTATAATTATTGAAACGGACTAGACTTTAGCGCGCATTATCACAAGGCACTTATCACATTTTTATCGTTTAGGTATTGCTAATGAGCCATTAAAGATTGTTCGTGGACAAATGTATAGTTATATAATCTGTGGCAGTATTAAATTTGTCACTTAGTCTTGAAACGTAGACGCCGAGATGTCGAAAACTCTTCAAAATAAAGTGGTAGTTGTGACCGGTGGTGCTCGCAGCATTGGTTTTGAAATAGCTGTCCACTTCTTAAAGAATGGCGCTAGCAAAGTCATTATTCTCGACGTTATTGAAGAAGTGGGCAAAAAAGCTGCTGCGGATTTGACTAAAGAATACAGTGATAAAATTGACTTCATCAAATGTGACGTTACTCAAGATTTAGAAAAAGTGTCAAATATCATCTTTGACAAGTATAAAACAGTGGACGTTTTGGTTAATAATGCTGGCATTGTCGACGAGTTTGACGTTAAAAAAACGATTTCTATTAATACAATTGCTGTGCTTGAGTGGAGTTTTAAATTCTGTGAGCATATGAGGATTGATAAAGGAGGTAAAGGTGGTACTATTCTGAATGTAGCATCTGCCTACGGATTTCGATCTGATCCTTATCTGCCAATCTATAAAGCATCCAAACATGCAGTGATGGGTTTTACGAAGACTTTAGGACACGAGAACAACTTTAACAGATATGGTGTCAGAGTTGTAGCGATATGTCCGGGTTATACAAAGACAAGTTTGTCAATATTAGAGAAGCCGTCGTTGCCAGATGAGAAGACTGTTGAAGAATATGTAAAGTTCTTGAAGAGTCCAACTACCCTGTGGCAGACGGCGGAGGACGTAGGCAAGGCTTCAGTAGAAGTATTCGAGAGAGCTGACAGTGGAACCGCTTGGCTTATTGAAGGTGGTAAACCATTGGAACGTGTATTTTAAAAAGTGTGAGATGTGTTTCTTATATCTGATTCAACCGCTTAGAATGATATTACTACCATAGCATAAAGGCACCACTAAGGCCTCCAATGTTACCCAATAAATGTTTATTTGTTTGATATATATTTTCATTGTGTGATTGTCGAGCAATGAAGACTAAATTAATTTTATTTTTAGGCTTAACAATATGAAAAATTATACAGTAAAATATCGATAAAAACTGGTGGTGATATTCCAATCTTTACTTTAAAGATATTGTGTAAAACTGCAACTATTTTAAGGTGTTAATCAATCCATGAAAATAAACATTCTTCTCCTGGTATGTTCCTATGTTCTGTGGGAAAACTTGTTCAGTTTCATTTCTTGAAATAATTTTAATATTTTTATATACATACTACTGTATACTTTTATTACAACTTACCTATAATGTTATCAAATAACTCGTTTCGGTGACATAATAAATAAGAAAGACAAGTTTGGGTAAGATTAGTACGGTACCTAATAAGTATCATATCGTCCTGTATTTTAAGGGCGGCGGTCGTCACAAATGCCCTTTTTCAAAACAATATTACTCAGTAGATATAGGTTGTAGAATTCTAAAAAAAATATATGTTGCAGTTGAGGATCTAATAAAGGGAATGGGGCATTCAGTTACACGATTTGATTAACTTTGCTCGATAAAAAAAATTACCAAAGTTGGCTCTATTCAAAATTTATTTTCAATATTATGCCTAAGATATTTAATGTATAAACCTAATTTTTATACCAATCTTTAGATAAATTGATAATCTAGAGAATGGTGCAGTATCAATGTTGTAGGGTTATATTGTAAATTGTGATGCCTAAATATCTACAAAAAGCGCGAGCGGCGTGGCTCGGCGGCCTCGTCAGTCGCGCGGAAGCGCTTACCGACGACGGATGTGTGCCAAATCTTCTCCTGACGCGCGACGTAAATTGGTTTTATTTTTTAGTGGCGATCAGTCTAGTGCCACAGTAGGAAAAATGAAAGCAGTATTATCACGGGTTTCAAAACTAAATTAGTCTTATTTGAATATTAAACTTAATTTTTAAAAATATGCCGTGGCATAACAAGATACAAGGACACAGGTGAGTGCGGCGCTTGGTACTGGCTGCTATTGCTGCCAATCCATTTTAGCTGCGCCTAGGATTGATGGCTTTAGAAATGGTTTTTTTTCTTGATGTACTGGATGTGTGAGTATCGCTTTACGCGCTTTTTGATAGAACGCTGCAGTTATATCATAATATATTGACCATCGGAAAAGTAATCAAAGTTTTTATTTTCAAACGCGCTCAAGGCTTTATAATTATCTTGAAATGCTTGCCAGAGTTGGTCTAGGGTATCCATCCGACGTTTCCGCAATAATCTGGTATTGATTAACAATTTGTTCCATCATGTTGATTGTAGTTGTATGATGTACCAGCTTTGAAGTTGACGCTTGGTAAATATGTTGCTAACTGTACTCAGGCGCTGTGAGTCCAGGCGCTGCTCGATGACTGGGGCTTCCAAATCACGGCTTGTATGATTGATGGATTGAAGATTTGGTTTGGTGATCAAGTGCTCTTTTTGTGCAGTTTCAGCCCGTCTCAATCTTACCGGTGAGACCCGCTGATGGGAGGCCGGCAAGACCGATGCTGCTAATTTATTTGACTGGAAATCAGAAAATTTCCAGCTAATTGGTGAAAAAAAAAATTGGTCTTCTGTCCGTTTTTAAATTTGACTGCAATAATGTGCAAACAACTTTGCCTTATAAAGTCCGAAAATACTGACACAGCCAATATACATGCAAATATTGCGGCTACCACCGGCATGGTAGCAGTTATTGGTTACTCGCAATTTGAAGAGCTTTTGTCTACCCCGAATATTCACATATTTTCTAAATATCTTTACAATAAAATACAGGACCAAGTTAACGTGTCGCGCTAGAAGACTGCGTACCCACGGAAAAAAAGAAAATTAGAAACCTTTACCTCTAATTATTCCTTGTGTACAATCGAGCCCTCTTCCGTCACCCTCGGGGCAAATCGGAGAGGATTTCAAATTTGTTGCTTACAAAGACTCGTATGCATCCTCGTGTCATATTCATAATAATATGAATACGTTAGTGGATAAAATGAGCCTCGATGTAGCACCAGAAATCTGAATTTTAACGAATTTTAAAAGGAAGTATCCGTTCAATCATATTAGTTTTATTCATTAATTGTATTGTGTAGATAACTAGGTAAGAAACTAAGAACTATCCAACACGCTCCCAGCACCATCCATCACGCTCTCAGCACCATCCATCACACTCCCAACACCATTCATAACGCACCCAGCAACATGTATCACGCTCTTAGCACCATCCATCGCTCGCACTTCCAGCACCATCGATCAGGACATTGAACTTTTTATGAGATTTGATTAGCACTGATTTTCAGAGTCAAAATGGATTTTGACCGGTTCATAAGTAGTTATATAATAAAGACCTAACCTTACTAAACATTTTTTTTAATATTCTAAAAGAAAAACTAATACTTCATACAAATAAACCTTATTTTCCTATTGCATAATTTTATACTGTGGCGTTCTCGCCCGCCGACAAAGGTCACCGGAGTTCAAAACCAAACAGCTCCCTCGTAGAGCGGAGGCAAGCCGCCTGGGCGCGAAAAATACCTAAATCTGCCCCAGAACGCGCCCTTAACCCGACTGCCTCAGAAAGAATGTTATTAATACCGGACTCATAAATTAATAGTAAAATTAAAGACAACATTTAAAAACAATCTGCAGTTAAAACGTTATTGCATTTGTGATAGTATGATTAATCTGTGCTGTTTATGTTTTTAATAATAACTGAATGATAAATATAATACTTATCTACCAACACGATAAGCATGTTTTTAGCGCTGCTGCTTATCTTTGTACATGTATCAAATCGAATCCAAATTCAGTGCATGATCATAATGTCTTTTGTAAAACTAACTTTTAACTTTTTTATTATATAACTTTATGATTTTAGAATAGGGGATAAATATATATTATGATCTCAGTCATAATATGTGGCCCCATATATTGAAATAACTTGCCTAAGGCACAAAATAGAGAGTTTACAGAAGGTTCACTTCAGACCTTTTTCGGATTTTCGCGATTGGCACTTGTTACATAGCCAGAGTTGCTACTCTCAAAAATCTCAAGTAAGAATTTGAAAACAACAAAATCTGATACAAGAACGTCATATTCATATGGTTCTGAGCCAATTTTGATCCAAGAAAATATGACAGTATTATGACATTCATCAACCATCTACTTAGTTACCTTGAATCTCAGGGATTCCAGTTAAAATCAGTAAGCGTCAAAATCGTCGCTAGTGCTGAGTAAGCCAATCTGTAGAAGCGCCCCGCGCGCCGTTTCCCTAATTTGTTTTGAAAAATTCGCTTTGAGTTGGGCCTGTGGATAGTTCAATCATGGAGTTCGTAAGAAGGTAATGTAATTAAATTAAATACCTATGTGTAACTCTAAATTGTGCTATTCCATCTTTAAATACTTTTTTAGACATAAAATTAGACAGTCATAGAATTTTGGAAAGATAAATTTTGGAAGACTTCCCGTTTTAGACATAGAATTTTGGAAAGATTATAAAATTTTCAACAGCAGGTAAGATTTGGACCTAGGTATCTGTACTGCCGATACAAAGTTCGTTGTGATAAGTAAGTATAGTTTGACAAAAGTAAAAATTCACAACATAATGCAGTACTTTAGGTACTGTTTATTAGGTACGTCTATACTTAGAACAAGCTTATTCCATCCAGAACATTAAAAACTCCCGTCGGCAAGTAGTGAAACAATCAAGTCTGGGAAGATGTGGCGTGGCTGTAACATATAATGAGCTGTGTAGCGACAGGTGGTGGGGCGTTGGTAAAAGCTTTGCAGCATTAGTTCCCATCAACCGCCTTGGAGACTTAGATGGGGACACACGGACGATAGGAACCTTGAACGATCAAGGTATTAACGACATGACGACAACGTTATCGTTAGTGTATTCCTAGACACCTTATTGTTACGTTTTTGTCAAAAGTGTGTGAAGTCTATCTCAATAAAATTTTTGAATTCACAAATACCAGAAATACATTATTTTTGTGAGAAGTAGTAAGATAAGAATAGTATAGTGATGTGGACCGTTTATTTGCATTTAATCGAGTTTTGTAAGATGTAGCATGGCTGTAACCAAAGAAACTGCATCAACAGGCATTGGTCGCGAGATGGCTACATATCAACGGTTGTAACTTATGATCATGAAATCATTACCTAAATCCATCTTGTGTGCTTTTCGTTAAGTAGCTTTTGCTTCATTGTCCTCATAACTTACTATTTATTGCTTACTGCGCTACCAGTCATCATCTTACTGCCCTTATCCCAATCACTTGGGGTCGACGCAACACGTTTTCTTGAACACAAAATTGTGTTGCAAATGATTTGGCTTAATTTTACGACTGGCCGCCTATCAGACCTCAAACCTCCTTGGGAATGCTTTTGTGGTAGATTAACCGCCACCATACGGTTGGCCCTGGTTGGCACTGTTTGGGTCGGGTTTATCCCTCGGTCGCCTCTTACGATCCGTCCACACCACACGGCTAGACACTGCACTACCAGCATAACTACCAGTATCAACCTAAAAAGCGCCTGTTTTAAATCTGTTGGCAATTTTTCTTGTCCGTATGTCCGCAACTTTCCCCGTAAACCGGCTGCTCCCGCGAAGTTGTTTTCAAGTTTTATAATGCCGTGTTTTGTGTTGCCTTCGGGATTTTTGCCCCAACTTTAAACTTAGACAACTCCACGCATTAGTCCGGTATGATGGCGGTAAGTGCGACTCCGTCTTAACCGGAGTGGAACCTCGCCTTAACGGCTTCCTGTCCACTCCTGTTTTATTTCAAGGAAATTGAGTTACGTTTGTTTGTTGTGTTATTTTTGAAAAGTTTTGTTTTACTGTTATACTTATTTTTACATAAAACATTTTGTGCTGCTGTAATGTTGACTATTTTCTTTAAAGATTTGAAAGTAATTGAAGGTCTGACCTTCTACTTCATGGCGATTGTTGAACAAACTTGTCAGTAAAAGTTGTAGTGCTTACTAAGTAAGTAGGCGGTTGAAGAACTCTGACCTCAGGGTCCTTATACCTATAAAAATATAACATTATTTTGAGAAAAATGAATCTCAACTTTGGTGGAAAACACACGTAACGTCTGTGTGTGCGTTATTTTTGTGTTGCGTAACGCAAGGCTGAAAGGACAAAACGAATTTCGACTATTTTGTCATACAAATAAGGTTTATGTCAAATGGTTAAACAGACGCATCCATCGATACATGTTGTCTGTCAAACCGTTTGTCACAACACAAACCGTATTTGTATAGCGAAAAATCGCATTTTCCCAACGCATGCGACAGCGCTGTGCAAAAATAACTCACAAACGGACGTAACGTGTGTTTCTTGCCTAAGTATACATCGTTATCAAACGTTTTCCATATCCCTCAGTGACTGAGAGCTTGTCAATTAAAATGATGGATTGCAGGCCCCCTTACTGACTTATGTGCCTCCTAACGCACGTTATTTTTACCATGGACCATGGGATCAGATTTCCTTGGCATGGCATATATGATTTTACAAAGTATTTACTTGTCCAGTTCGGTTGGATATGGAATACTTACATCTTCAACTTAAATGTAGTTTTGATTCAAAGATCTTTTACCTTAGTTTGACAGAATTTCTCAACAAGTGCAGATCACAAAAATTACACGAAAATGATGTAAATTCGCAAAATCTGAAAAGGCGGTATGGGAAACGGTAACGCGAATACCGTATAACACAAATAATAAATAATAATGTAATTCCAAAATTCCTCAACTGAATTATACGCAAGTGTATTTCTACGCCTAAAGCTCCTTGTTTGTTATAAGTACTAGATCTAACAACTACATCGATCAAACGAATTTGTTGGACAGTTCGACAAGTGTAGCAGATGTTTGTAAAGTTCAAGTTTAAACTTAAACTTAACAAGCTTTTGGTATTTGATCTAACTTTCAGGAGCTTTGTGGAACTGACGCTTCGGGAAAATATTTCGTAAGTAACTTGCTTGCGGTATCTTCTGTACCGGATAAAACTTGGTCAACTTACATTTTGTTTGCTAGAATGTTTGAAGTTCCAGAGATGTAGAGATCTTTCAATAGAAAACCACACAACACAAATTCTAAGTCGTCAAATTCTAAATTGTTTCCACATTAATGCCGCAATGAATATTGTTTTGCTATAAAGCGGTTCCATGCTTTGAAAATAACTCTTTCTTCTTTCAATTTAAGAATTCAATTCTTTGTTCTGGTTGGTAAGTTTGTCTTAGTTAAATCCTACAAAAAATATTACCTATGTCAGTACATGTAAATAAGTTGACAATAGATTTGTAATAAATGAAAATAATCTTGAATTGCTCTTGTTCCAAAGTAGCATTCCAAATTAGTTTTCTAGGAAAGGTAAAGGGCAGACAAGGCCCTCAAGAGGCTCACCTCTTCGACGCAACTCAAATATAATTAGCAACAACTCGAGCTCACGTTCCACTCTTTGATTTACTTGAGCCCTTAGACTTGAGCCGCTGAGCCGAAACTGACAACTTTTGCTAAGATAAGCCGAAGGTGCACACTTGAAGCCTTGAGTGATGGAGATGGATTTCATGATTATGTTGCTTACTGTATTTATAAATTTTGGGTTTTTGTTGTAGGAATGGCACAAACCTAGCTCGTAGGTAGAGACAACGATCTATGCAATTAAGTGGTTCTATGGATTACGGTATAAGCGGCGAAGCCATTGATTCGACAAAAGAAAAAGAAAGTGCAGAAGTCGATCAAAGATTTTTACATGCAATTGCATAGGAATACTTTCCTGCTTGTAGGTACTGTACCGATCCATATAAGTCAACATTGTGGCTGTTTTATTGTGGCACTTAAAATCAATTTGGTCAGCCAGGCTTTTACTACAAATTCACTAACATTTTCGTATTCAACGCTCATTATTTTGACGGGCAATTCAGCGTGAACAGCCTAATGAGACCGACTGAAAAGCGCCGATACGTGATGGTCTGATGCCGGTAATGGCTATTGCAGCCTATCGCTATTGTTAGCTATAGCTTCAGGCTATATAGCTGGCTATAGCTGGAATTCGCACTTTGTAGCGACGTGTGCATTGTACTGAATAGAGCTTTGTTTATTTAACCTGTTTGGGACAATATTCGCAGTTTGATGCTTCGAAACTTTGGTGAGCCTATCATGGAAAGGTAACACATTTGCACAACACGTTGTATGAATTCATAATTAATTACGATTAGAGAAGAGTTGCCAGTAGTGTGAGTTGATCCCACACATGATTGACTCAATTTGCTGTTTAACTTTTGAAGGCAGTACTAATAAAATACTACTCACTGAGGGTAATCAAATACATCGGAACTTAGAAATCAAATAATCATAATACATTTGAACGCAGAAAAGCAAATACATCAGAAGACCAACGGTTTACCATTTCAGGGATCAACAGCAGAGAGTATTAAATATAGCTTGATATTTGTTGATTTGATTTCTCAATAATTGTATGGGTTCCAGTAGGTATATGTTGGTCCTTTAAATAAACAGCAAAATGTTCTTTCTTCAGCTTCAACTTTCTTGTATTACAGAAACTTTTAAAAGGCAGCAAGTATTAATAAAACGTCACTCACAGACCCCCTGCGGAGTAGCAAATACATTATAACATCGATGAATCTACTCAAAGGCAACCTATTACGAGTGTAATAACTGGGTAAGGTCTCACTAATAGAGATTTTATGTCTGTATTTAGATATATTTCCTCATTTCCTTACGAATTAAATAAACGGGAATTTTTCTATTTCTATCTTGAGGTCATCAAATAGCTGAATCTTCGGCTGAATCAAAAAGTTTGAGCTGAGCGAACCCTAGAGACCATTTCTTTAGGCTTCTTAGGCTTGGTGTGGTACAGTATGTGAAAAAAAATCAGCTACTTAGAATCGGGAACCACCAGCCTTCGCAGAATTGAAGATATTACAATATTACGTCGCTTTGAGAGGAGCACCAAGAGATTGAAAAATTTGCAAGGGTCAACCAGTGCGTCGATAGCTCAGTGGCATTGCAGAGAGACGGTACTTCACCGTTCTCGGTTTGATTCCCGGTCGACGTTAGTTATTTTTTCAATTTTTAATCTTGATTTATTTATGAGCAATATTGCGACTGGTATGAGAAAGTTTTGACGTTGCACGAACGATGTAGATAAATCACATGACTGGTTGAATCGAACCACAAACAAACTAACTAACTATTCTCTGCCTCAGTGATCCGACATGGATCTTGGCCTCCAAAGCGAGCTTTCTCCACTGATCCCTGTCCTGCGCCACCTCCAGACAATTTGAAAAATGCCCACTCCACTATAATATCCTTCTAGCGGTACCTCGGTCGGCCGACCCATGTACGCTCCTTTCACTCCCCGATCCTCATCCATTCTTTCTACATTACCGAGCCAGCAAAGTCGGTGAGCTTTAGTCTCTACGAGTATGTTTGATTGGGCCACAAACTAGCCCTCTATGCCATGGTCAAAGTATTCCCTACCTGATTCAAGATCTTAAAATTCTTTTGAAAATAGGTACCTCAAATCAAGCGTGAGTTTAAGAGTTTTGATACACTGTAAAAATATGAATTGCACAAATTAAATAGGATATAACATTTGAAAACAAATTCAATATTATAAAGTTTATAATTTTAATAAAAAAACCGGCTCACACTGGCACCTCACAATATTGAAGCCGCTTAGGGAAATACAGCTTTAAAAATCCAACAAACGTTCTCCTACCACGACTGCGACTGCTCGAGCGAGGAAATCCACTCGAATGATGGAGATTAATCGTGTTCATGCATAAAATCACACTTGTGCTCTTTACGGGGTAGGTATAGCGTCTGTGTTCACCAAATCTGACTTATGAGACTGCGTGTAAATTGAACTTTAGCCAAACAGCTATTGTCCACTGCTGGACATTTTACTTACCTACCCTGCTACCTATTATGCTATTACTTACCTGCTATGCTCAACTCGCTTGGCAAGCGGGTTGGCGAGCGCAGAGATTCAGTTGCTCTTATCTGGCCTCGTAGTCTTCAGTAATAAAATATACAATATCGGTTCAGTGTCTGATGTATTTAAGATCTTACATTGATTAGATTCAATACCACCAGGAAAGTAGGTAGAGATTGAATAAAAAGAGCAATCAAGCGTTGAAATCGACTCGACTGATTGTGATTAATGTGTAGGTCTGATGAAACCGGTTTTCCATCGCCAGCACATCAACATACCCATTTAAGGGACCATCATGAACTGGTTTTTCTTAGTTATTGTTTGGGAAACCAGTATAAGTTGGTTCCTTGATCGGGCCCATTTAAGGGACCAACTTAAACAGGTTTTTCTTAGTAATTATTTGAGATACCAGTGTAAGTTGGTCCCTTGTCGGGTAGGTTGTGCTGGCAATATACCGCTGCTCGCTGCCTTTGTTTGTTCCCATGAAAAGAGTTTCAATAATGGCGAATCGTTAGCGTAATAGAGAGGCCGGGTCATGTCAAATTAATAGGCCACCCGTATTGTTTCATAGCCCGGTCAATATCGACATCAAACATTGCAAACGCGCATGTAACTACGATTTTGTTATATATTGTTAGGTCCCTTGAAAGTAGTGAACACCCAAGTTTGCAACACTGAAAACCCTGTGCTGCCAATATCAACGTCAAATCAAAATTTGTTCAGAAGTTTTTGCGCTTGTATCTCATGAACCGTGATAGCTAGAGAGTTGAAATTTTTACAGGTGATGTATGTCTATTGCTGCTATAACAACAAATACTAAAAACCAGAATACAATAAATATTAAGGGGGGCTCCCATACAAGAAACGTGATTTTTTTGCTCGTTTTTGTGGATAATGTTTCGAAGGCTGTTTCTCGTGAACCGTGATAGTTAGATGGTTGAAATTTTCACAGATGATGTATGTCTATTACCACTATTACAACAAATACCAAAAACTAGTCAAGTGCGAGTCGGGCAACAGATATGATATTTCTGTCATTTTTATAAATTATGGTACGGAATCCTTTGTGCGCGAGTACGACTCGCACTTGGCCAGTTTTTTTGTATTTGTTGTTATAGCGGCAATAAACATACATCATCTGTGAAAATTTAAAAGATCTAACTGTCATGGTTCATGAGAAACAGCCTCCGAAACAATATTTACAAAAACCAACAAAAAAACACGTTTCTTGTATGGGAGCCCCCCTTACTATTTATTGTATTCTGGTTTTTAGTATTTTTTGTAATAGCGGCAACAGAAATACATCACCTGTGAAAATTTCAACTCTCTTGCTATCACGGTTCATGAGATACACGCGAAAAAACTACTGAACGGATTTTGATATGCATAATCTGCGAAAATTTCAACTCTGTAGCTTTCATGATTCATGAGATACAGCCTGGTGACAGACGGATGGACGAACAGACAGCGAAGTCTTAGTAATAGGGTCTCGTTTTTTACCCTATTGGGTACGGAACCCTAAAAACTGGCTTAGTGCAAGTCGGACAAAATAATATGATGTTTTGAAAAAAAAAAATGTAACAAGAGCTGTTACATCGGAAATTCTGTAATTTCATAGCTTTCTTAGCACTGCGGAAGAATTGCCCATCTTTGACTTGCTGTATCTTTGCAACCAAAAGACATAGTGTGCTCAGGTTTCCCTGAAATTGTAGCAAATTTAGTTATCTTTAATAAAGTTCTACGAAACGTACTTGAAAAAATCTTCGTTATGGTAGATTTTTATAAAAAACTGAAATATGGGCCAAAATTTCGCAGTTTATCGAGCACCGTGGAGGCAGCACAAGGTTTTCAGTGTTGCAAACTTGGGTATTAACTACTCTCAAGGGACCTTACAACATATAAAAAAATCGTAGTTACATGCGCGTTTGCAATGTTTATTTATTTTTATGTCGATATTGACGGGGCTATCAGTGTAGCGTTGAAAATAAATCAGTTAAGCTGAATCAAGGCGTTTGTTTGCGTGGTATACTTTGTTTGATCAACGATAAATGTAACTTTAACCGACAAAGAAATAACTAAAGAGGTTGATTGCGGACTTATTTGACACTGGCCATTGAAGAGAGCAAATAGGTAGTTACTTCTTTTCGATATCTAAAATGACTTTATACTAATATTTTCTTCACTCCACATATTCTTGTAAAAAGAACATAATTTTTAGGAAGACGTACTCGGAAAGACAGTGTGGACAAGTAAATTATTTTGCATGCGATACAGCACAAACGTACGGACGGATATTGACATTATAAAGTGTCGTTGGATTTGCATCAGCCTGAGTGACATTGGCTATAGGTATTAAAATTTCAAAATTACGTATTCCAAACGCAAAATATAACTTCCGCAGTCGGTTTTCTTGAATTAATTATGCTTGTTCATTGATTTTTTGGTAGAGGGTTTAACCCACTATGTTCCGACTGGTTGACAGATCACTCAATCACTCACGTACGCTCGCCAGTCAACTGTTATAGCTAACTGAAACATATCTAGTCTACCAAATAATTTTAGGTACAAGTAGGTACCTATGTCGCGTAAACCTACATATCGAACTTCATCTTCTTCACAGCCACAACGGTCCACTGCTGGACTTATGCCTTTATCTATTTGTGGGGTATTCCCGTTCGTACCACGCTTTAGAGGATTGGTGAGCGCGACAAGGAATGCTTACTTATTCCTTAGTCCACTGACAATTGAGCTTAATGCCGTGTGGTGCCGGTAGAGTAGAATAGCACCACCCCCTCTCTTACCGTGGGGGTCGTAAGAGGCGACCGAGGGATAAACCCGACCCAAACTGCCAGGGCCACCATATGGTGGCGGGTAATCCACCACAAAAGCATTCCCAAGGAGGGTTGACGTCTGGTAGGCGGCCGGTCGTAAAACACGATTTTGTTTTAAACAGAACGTATTGCGCCGACCCCAAGTAATTGGGATAAGGGCAGGAAGATGATGATGCTAACTTATTCCTTAGTCCATTCCGTTTTTTAGTCGCTTTTTACGACATCCACGGGTAAACTTTGGGTGATGCTATTCTATGCCGGCATCACACGGCATATGAATCATAAATTAATTTCGTTTTAAAAAAAAAAAAAAAAAAATAAAAAAAAAAATTGTTTTATTTCAGACCAAAATAACAAGAACAAATTCTACATTATTTCATGTCCATACATTTACAATAAAAAGACTTTAATTTTAAATAAATTAAAATTAAATCAATATTAAACAATTAATTAATTAATTAATATTCAGCATACAATCCCAATGTCAAAAAAGAGATTATAATTTAACTATCAATTGAATTAAATGATAAGTAGGTGATTAAAGTTTACAATGTCAATTTAAAAATTATTTATACAGTTCAAACAGAATTATTATATTTTGAAAAATTTGGGTATGTTATAATGGTAGTCCCGCAATGTACATAATATTAAATTAGTATTGTTGTGCAGTCTCTGTAAAAAGCCCACCCTAGCCTTACGCATTACCGCATAAAAGTCGTCAACCCTATTCTCCGCAAACATTCCAGAGGCACTGCACCTCCATGGTAGACCAAGCAGAGCTCTAAAGGCGTTGTTATACTGTACTCTGAGTGTATCAAAGGAGAATTTGGTATAGTTATACCAAAGGTGTGCCGTGTACAGTGCCTGGCAGTATGCTTTGAATAGGGTTATCTTAACCTGCTTTGAACAGTGAGTAAACCTTCTAGCTATCATATTACTCTTAGCAGCTAATGATCGCCGCTGTCGATCCAGATCATCGTTATCTTTCATATTTTCTGTCAATATATGTCCTAGGTATTTAAACTGGGTAACAATTTTAAGAGGGCAGCCACATAAGTTTACGAGCGGAATGTGTACCGGTCCCTTGCCATGTCTAAACACCATAATTTCTGATTTAGTCACATTATAGGCAAGACCATGGCTGGCTGCATATTTTTCACATATGTCAACAAGAGTTTGAAGACCACAGATCGATGGACTCAGAAGCGCCATATCGTCGGCATAACTCAGGTTATTCACGCAAGCGCCTCCTACATGGCAGCCTACCCTGGTGCCACTGAGTTCATCGATCAGGTCGTTCATGTACAAATTGAACAACACAGGCGGGGTCAAACCGCCCTGCCTGACCCCGCAATTTAGTTTGTAAAGTTCAGAACAGCTGTTTTGCCATTTAACCTGGTTGTACTGATTGTCATACCAATATTCCAAGATATCCACAATGAGTGCTGGTACTTTTGTGTTTCTAAGTTTATTCCATAAAGTTTTATAATCTATGGTATCGAATGCGCGGCTTAGGTCTAGGAAACAGCCGTAAACAGAGGTGTTACGACTATGATACCAATCAACAGTACTCTTAAGTGAAAAAATAGCTAGATCCGTTGACAGGCCGCTCCGAAACCCAAACTGAGCACAGTTTAAATCTATGTTATCGTTAAGATGACCTATTATAAGCCTCTCAAAAATTTTCGAAAATATAGTTGCAAGTGAAGTGTTTTACGTGTATTGGCTAAGTACTTTGAAGTGAATATTTGTAATATAGCGATCTCTGAATATCGTAACTTTAAGTTTTCAGTAAATACCTACTTAATATTCTTAGTGTAACATCAAAGCGTAACATCGCAAGGTAAAACAAACAAGATTTATTATTGAAAACAAACTCGAACTGAATTTAATTTATAATGAAGTCGCAACCGCCAGGCAGGTATCACTTACTTTGATTAAAGTTGGTATGAACTTTGAAAATATCTGGCTAGAGTGGCTAGAGTAAGACTGTACAGGGTGGCAGGAACTAAAATTCTCAGAATTCACGCAACCTCCGTCCGTGCAAAACTTCTAGATAACAAGTTTCGGTTTTAATAACATATGCGCTATAATATTTTCAGTTTTCCCGGGATTGCTTTTCGGGATTAATAATATTTCGTAGATCTAAAGCCAGAAACACACGGTAACGTCCCTTTGTACGACATTTATTCGATTCTCCAGTCTATCTTCATACGAATACGATTAATGTCAAACGGCATCGCACAAGGCTGCATCTAGGGATGCGTTTGTCAAACCCTTTGACATAAACCGTATTCGTATGAAAATAAGGTGGAAAACTGAATAAATGACGCACAAACGGACGTTACCGTTTTTCTCGCTTAAGACTTCACAGGGTGACAGGTACTAAAATTCCCAGAACGGCGTCAAAATTAACAGCTACGAAATATTAATCCCGAAAAACAATTCCTAGAAAACTGAAAATGTTATAGCGCATGTGTCATTTAAACCGCACTGTTTGTTAAAATTAAAATTGGACCGCACTGGTAACACTTGGTTGACCGAGAAACACATGCAACGTCTGTTTGTGGGTCATTCATTCGACTCTCCACCCTACATTCATACGAATAAAGTTTATGTCAAACGGCATCACACAATGCTGCGTCGACGGATGCGTCTGTCAAACCGTTTGACATAAACCGTATTTGTATAACAACAAGGTGAAAAATCGAACAAACGGATGTTACCGTGTCTCTCGCTTAAACTATATATGGTGACAGGAATTAAAATTCCCAGAACGGCGGTAAAATTTTGAGCTACGAAATATTAACCCTAAAAACGAATCCCTGGAAAACTGAAAATATGTGTTATTAAACCCGCACTCTGCAACGATTACTGGTTTTCTGGAAATTTTGAAAATATTGCTGCAATTAAAATATCACAAAAGTATTCCTAGACGTTTTTAAGGTTAGTATTTTTAGTTATTATAACCACACGATTTTAGGCATTTAGTGTACTTGTGTAAATAACCAGAGAGTTAGTTCCATCTTTCCTGTAGCTCATTCAGTAGTGGAATTAGTCGAAGTTATCAAGACACGCGGCAGCGTGTCCAGCCAAGTTCAAGCAAAGAACTGGCGGACCGGGCCGTGTGTATATTTACACGAACCATTTAGAGCCACTTTTTACCCCCTCATAACTCTAAATCTATTAAAGATAGGCACACCAAATTTTGTATACGTGTTCAGACCTCCGAGATGACCTAGTATACAAAATTTCATAGACATAAGTTGAACGGTTATGAAAATATTGACGATCAAAAATCAGCATTTTTATCATTCACTGACATATATATAGATCAAAAACCTAACCCACTTCTAGATGACCTAGAGACTTAAAATTTCGCACACACCTAGATAACTATGTGAATACACAGGAAAAAATCAAAAATCTATAATTTTTCACTTTTATCACAAAAAAAATTACGAATTTGTGATTTCAGGGTGATTACAAACTTATATTTGCAGCTAAACTTCTGAAACTCCCATATACAATGTATGGGATTTTATTTTCGCAGCGGCAAAGGTAAATTGGTCTTTAGTACCGACCGAGTAAGATTTGAATGAATATTTATTTTGATGAACTATAGATAATAACGTAGAGTAGAGCTACTCAGCAGGTTGGTTCTAGAGTGGATGTATATAGGGTGTTATTAGTTGATGTATACAGAGTGTTTAAAATATCATGGGTATACAAGGTGTTCAAAATGTGTGTAGGGTGTTGAAAGTGGATGTGTACAGGGTGTTAAGAGTGGATATATACAGGGTGTTAAAGTGGATGTATACATGATGTTAAAAGTGGATGTATACAGGGTGCTAAAAGTGGATGTGTACAGGGTGTTAAAAGTGGATTTATACAGGGTGTTAAAAGTATCATGGATGTATACAGGGTGTTAAAAGTGGATGTATGCAAGGTGCCAAAAGTGGATGTGTACAGGATGTTAAATGTGGATGTATACAGGGTGTTTAGAGTAACATGTATGTATACAGGGTGTTAAAAGTATCATGGATGTATACAAGGTGTTAATAGTGAATGTATACAGGGTGTTAAAAGTGGCTATATACAGGGTGTAAAAAGTGGCTATATACAGGGTGTTAAAAGTGGATGTATGCAGGATGTTAAAATCCAAATTAAAGCGCAAAAGACTTCTATAATAGAGTACAATCGCCTGCGAACACTTTACCGCCCTGATTTAGAAAGTTTAACAATAAGCAGAAAACGCAAAAAATATGTTAGTGATAATGAATGGGCAATGCGTTCAAGTGTGTCAAAAGTCCAAGAAAATTAACAGAACCGCAGAAAAGTCAAATGTTTTAAAAGTCTTTGTATCGTCTTTAGCACTAACAAAAAGTAATGATATCCCACCAAAAACATAAATGTGAAAATTGGTAGCCAAGTTCAATGTTCTGCCGAAAAAAGTATTGATATGAACATGGTCGCCAAGTTCAGTAAACATTCCTGAAATTAATTTCTTTATAAGGTCGCTTAAGATTCTTTACTAAAATAAAACAAACACCTTAAAATCTAGAGCACCTCACAGTTTTGCTTGGCTAGTTTTTAATAGGACTTCAAATATTGATTAGAGTAGATAATAAACAAGATATTAAACAATTAGGAAATTGTGAAAACTAGCCCAGTCAAACTGTGAGGTGCTCTAGATTTTAAGGTGTTTGTTTTATTTTAGTAAAGAATCTTAAGCGACCTTATAAAGAAATTAATTTCAGGAATGTTTACTGAACTTGGCGACCATGTTCATATCAATACTTTTTTCGGCAGAACATTGAACTTGGCTACCAATTTTCACATTTATGTTTTTGGTGGGTTCATTATTTTCTAAGATATCTTTCTTTTTACTTATTGTTCCGGAATCGCAAATGTCAATAATGAATGTAGAGGACTAAAATGTTCAAGATATACCTACTTCTTAAACTCCAAAACCGAGGGGCAACATGGAGTGTCTCAAGCAAATATGGAGTGTCTACGAGTTTTGTTCAACAAGAAGTCGTGTAATTTGCTTTAGTACTAGCGGAGAAGTTGCTCAAGATTCAGACAGGTAGAATTACATTCAGTTACAGTTCAATTTGATACTTCTTACATTCTGTATAGCCAATGTAAGTTGGCCCCTTGATTCAGATGTTATATTAAGAACTCACTGTTAAAGTTATACCGGTTTTTTCATAAAGTTATTACGTAGATATAACCGGGAAGTTTAATCCTTAAATAAGCAAGCTACTAGTATGGTGCATTGGACACTTCCTTATTCTTCTATTTTGTGTGGGCGCCGAGTGCACATTCAGCAATATACCTCTCAACAGCCGACCAATTCAATTTGTATGGGAGGTTCAATTTCTTTCTCATATTTCAACCTATGTTCCTTGGAGAAAGTTGTTCAGTTTCGTGAACTGGTTTTCTCCTCGAAATGTTTGCAGTTATCCGTATCTTAAATCAGACAATCTGTTTCCGCGCCAGTTAAAACTGAGATATCACTTTCTTGTTTCCTTGCGACCCATTTACCAACGAAAATTGTTCGCAAACAAGAAGGATGTCGCTGGGAAAAGTCTTGCAATCGCAAAAGAAAAATCTTGAATTACGAACAATCCGCGCGCGGGCTTAGCCTGTCGCCGAGATGTTATCCGCCGGAACTAAATGGCGCAAATGTGCCACAAACACGGCTAATTCTCGGGAAATTCTGCTGGGATCTAGAAGTTACTGCCAACGTAATGAATTCTGACGTGGAGCTACAAGAATCACAGGAGCTACGCGGGCGTTATAATAAACATTTCTTTAGCTACTGTAATATTGTTGCTAATTCGCCATTTACCTATATATTTACCTTTTTTTCGATTTGGAATCAATCACCGAATCTTCTTTGGTACCGGGTCAGACAGAACTGAATTTCTGACTTTGATGTAAATCCATCAAATGGGCTGGGTTATAATAAAATTATTGCATTGACAAGGCCCTTGTGAATGCAATAATTATCTTGCTTTGCCCTCGCCAACTCGCCTGCCAAGCGTGGCGAGTATGGCAAAAACTCTTTGAAGTGAGGAGGTCACTAGCTCAGCGTTGAGCTTATGTTGCAACTGTTGATTCTTATCTAAGTCACATTTTCTCAAATCAAGAGCTTTTCATTGGCAACATCTGTGACACGACTCTTATATCAATTTAGTACACAGTGAAAAAACCCTTTTCAGGCATCCGTTATCTGCGCTAACGCACAAATAATGGCCGACCGACGCACGAATCTCGCCAATCTCGCTGGATCTCGCCAATTTGCCGAATTGGCCGCCGGGGCGCGGGATCACGAACCAAATCTCGGCCTATCGCGAACGGGCCCTGGAGAGAGACAGGGAGGATTATAGGAACGCCCGAAAGGGACAGTAATTTGTTTGTGTATTTGGTATATGATACTCTTTTTCCTTATGAGGAAGGGTTGGTGAAAGATTAGCGATAATACTAATATTATCCTTAGTTATCTCTATGTGAATTCCGTAATCAATATCGGTATTGCATACATACATCGCTCATTTTTCAGGACTAAAGAGACGATTAGTGGTAGCACTATGGTTAAACTGGCGACAAACATTAAACACAGTATAAGTACGTGTCGCGTCAACCTTCGTTATGCACTTTTCTAAACGTTTAGGCATCAGAATTAAGGAATTGTAGTTCTTCTTGGATCAGAGCCGAGATTTTATATAATTCAAGATAGTAATAGCTCAAATTTTTCATATCTCCAAATTCGCCTCTGCGTTCAGGGAACTTGAGGAATGTGAATGAGAATACTTTTCACGCCGCAGCAACCGCGGCCTTGCCACATCCATATGGGCCGTGCGCTGCTTTTTTGCCGCCCTGCGCAATATTTGATGCCGACCCGGGAGCGTAAATAGGAATCCAGCTTCCAGGATACTGGATATACGGCCCATGCGGGTCGGGTTCGAACCCCAGTTGATGCATGACATTTTTTTAATTTCTTATTTTCATTTATGAGAATAATATAGCACTGCAATAAAATACTGGATACATACCTATAAGCCAAGCAAATCAGTTGTTGTGTCTTTACGTGAAGCAGTGCTAATAAGCCACTAAAATACAGCTAACTAGCAAGCACCTACCTGTCGTAATAACAGCGGGGCGGTTGCAATATGTTATTTACTTTCAAAACGTTAGGAGTCAGTTAAGGCTATGGTTGATATAGTTAAAATTGCAGAAATTGGTTTTTGATTGCATTTGAAGTGCTGATATAGGTTGGTAGAACGGTGACCACAAAACATGAGCCGCAAAACTCAATCCAGCCTATAGCTGAAGAAAGCAATAAAAAATAAGGCTATTTGCCATGTGTGGCTTACAATAGCATACCTAACCCCATTTCTAACTTAGAGTGTCGTAAAAGGCATGTAAGAGATGAATCCAAGGAATGAGCAGCCAGCAGGGTTCCTTGTAAATCAACATCATGCACTGCGCTTTCCAATGCGCCTGTCAAGCGTGGCGAGCATGGCAATAGGGTAACTGTGGTCTGTTGTGGCTTGTGGCTGTTGTAGTTGTGGTATAGGTATCTAGGTAGTTGTGGTAGTTGGAGTCAGGCGGGATATACAGATTATTAATTTAAATTAGTGACATAGCTTCAGGGTCGGTTTAGTATTGATAAAGGATACCGTAAAAAATATTGATAAAAATCGCAGTCACCAAATTTTATTTGAACTCGGCTGTGATTCAAATGCCAATATCTCAGCCAAAATTCGTTCAATCTCAAATTTGTTTAGACGAGAGTACTTGTATGGGCAGTGTCAAAAACTGTTTTTTTTTAAGTTGTGACTAAATCCGTTTTTTTTACTGTTTTTTTTTAATATTTTTTACGGCATCTTTAATCGATACTTAACCTACCCTGAAGCTATGGCACGCATTTAAATTAATACCCTGTATGCATGCCTGCACATTTAGTGTGGTTTGTATTTACGCATCCGGGATCTTTGCCTTTTGCCAATATTGCTGAATCGTATTTGATGAGCGATGTTGTTTCTGACGTCACGTAATTGATGAGGAAAGGTTTGATTGAAAAGATTTTCCTGTTTCGGAATTGGTTTCAGGTATTTCCGGTTGTAATATATATTTTGTTTACAAATTGAATCAAACACGTGCGGTCGGAAGTGGTACAGTTCAATGAATTTAACAACTTTACACTTGTGACCTATTTATATTCACGTTTCACTCTTTTACTACAACTATGGCCGCAACAGTCCACTGCTGGACATGATGGGCCTCTGCCATTCGGGGTATTGCTATATTAACTACTCTTGTTAGGCGGATTGGCGAGCGCAGTGCAAGGTGCAGTTGTGCTCGCTGAGAACGCTGCTGCCCATTCCCTGGATCCATCCCTTAGTCGCCTTGTACCCACGGGTAGGAATGGGGTGATGTTATTTAAGCCGACATCATATTACTAAACCTACTTAATTTCTGACTCCAATGCTCACATTCAAGTATCTACAATCTAGCTTTAAAATATCAGTCGAGCTCGAGCTGTTAGTGAATGACTGAAGCAGGCTAAACACTAAAATAAGCAAAGCCAGTGGGTGAAACGAGCGAGTCGACATACAACTGTTAGGTACTCCCATTATCCTATACCAAAATTACACGTACCAATACATAAATATTCAACAACCAGCATTACCATTTACAAGAACGGCAGGTGTTCTTGCCCCTGACCTAGAGCCTTGATTTATGAATAAAATAATCTTCTCAACATAAAACCCCTATAAAGTCTTATACGACCTAGTACAGTCACCACGTTTATCGCCTCACTGCAGTACCACCTTTATATTCAGCTGAAATATTGCACCGTTCCCGGCAGATCACACGTGACCTGCCTGTATAGTACTTTTATCTATGGTTTATTGTATAGTTAGGCTGTGTGGGGCAACTCTGCTGATGTCGATACGTGTTTTAATAGAAAAAAGAATCTTTTCAATATTATTACCAAAGAACATTTCGTTGTGGGATGACTCTACTGATGTCTTTTGCGTTTTTTATGCTGCCTCAGAATACCATCACCCCATAGTAGTGCTGAAAAACTGCACCGTCTCCGGCTGATTATTTTACTGCCGAGCATGGCTACGGCAATCTCTACGTCGTAGCAAACTTTACGCTGCTACGTCGCTCAATACAAAAACATTGTCAGGGAGAATAATTATTATCTACATGTAACTTGCATGTAACCTTTGAATATAGATATACCAACACATCTAAATGTGAAACAAAAAACTGGGTACGGCATGTTGACAAGAATGTTTTGCGGCACAGATAAATAAAGCAAAGATTTTGTAAAGGTAGTGTTGGACAAAATAAACATAAGTGACGTTAGTTTATTAGACAAGGGATACCCACCTGTCGTGTTGAAACATGGGTCGACATTGCAAAAGGTTACATAGAGAAGAAGGGTTTTTTTATTTGCAGTAGTAGGTGGCGTGTATTTTTTTTATTTCCGTCACAAGTCAGAGGTCATAGAAAAACAACACAATTAAAAAAAGACAATACGACGAATTTTTTGTGGTTCGAGATACGTACGGACAAGCTGAAGCGTCGCGTCACGTAACATGACATCTGTCAGACAAGCGATCGTCAACCCTAAGGCGCAAACTCCACCAAAAAGACGAAGGGCATAGGACGTAAGAATGACAGTTGACAGACAAGTGATCGTCAAAATATTCTTCTTAGTTTTGACGCTAGCTGTCATTGGTGCGACGCTTTGGCGACGCTTGTGTGTGCCTTTGTCAATACTTTTTCGTACATTTTGTATGGAAACGTCGTGATGTCAAACGTCAAGCGTCATGCCCTACGTCCTATGTCCTTTCCTTGTCCTCTCTGTGGAGTTTGGGGCTTAAAAACGTTTGCAGTGAACTGTATTAGTCATAGTAGAATTAGGCCCCCGATTTGATCTGCTGGCATTTGTTGCTCGTGTGAATAGTCATTGAAAGCTAACGGCCTTTATCACTGCTTTATGTTACACCAGGCTATGCTATAGGTACTATACTATGCTATTTATGTGATATAGCTGGTTGAAACTGGCCGCAGCTGTACGTGCGTATTTTAGGGAATGTTAGTGGAATTTGGCACAGATTCGCGCGTTTTTACGGTTTTGCGAAACAAAAATGAATGTCCGAACCTTCTCTTACTATTTCCGTTTTGTTGTTTGATTGTATGTATGACACACTCTATCTTTATATAAATAGCAGGTCACTGAAGTGAACGTGTAATGACTGCCATCTAAGTAATCATTACAACAACGTGGACCCGGACCATTTTCCTTTTCGGACAGTCAGGTGGTTCGACCTGCAATTCCTAACCAGACTGGGAACAAATTCACACAGTGATAAATGTTATGAACTTTCTAAATGACCGACAGAGAAAAGAACCCAGAATCTTCTGTGTCGCAGGCATTCCGACTATCACTGCGCCACATCGGCTGTCGAACCCACTCCAATACCACGATTTGGCGAATAACAGATTAAACAAAGGAGGCAAGTCATGCAGTATACGAGTTGAAGGGAAGTAGACTTTCCTGACTGACTTTGCGTACTTAATGCGAACTCCCTACGGAATTCAGCCAATACTCTCTAAAGTGTGCTCAAGTTCCTTCCTCATCCGTGACGCGTCACTCGCGGCTGTCGGAACTTCGATCAATCTTCCCGGGGCATATTCCTGATTCCCTCCATGTCTCATCGTGCCCCCTTCTCCTCATGCCCCATGTTTCACCTTGCCCCTCTCTCCCCCGCGGGTGTAAAATATGCGGCGGGAATTTTTATATCACTTTAAGGATGTCTTCACAGTGAAGTGGGTCTTGAATTTTTGAGGTTGTCTCAGCGAATAAATAATATCGCCTGGAGGCTTTTCTCTGTAAAAGTCGACCCTTACCTACACACCTGTATTGTATACCATATACTACCTGTGTGTAGCTCGCCATAGTAACAAATTTTAAGTTTTCAGCTATTGTAATAGGCCGTTGACGCTCTGCTTATCCCGCAAGGGATAAAGTCGTGATTTATGTATGTATGTATGTATGTATGTAATAAGCGAAAACAAAAGTGTTAAATGTGAATATGAACATGACAGCAATTAACTTAATACGTAAGTAATATAGGTATTGACTATTGATCGATTGAATTAATAAAATACTAACGTACTAGGCATTCCACGAAAAAATACCGTAGATAATAGACATCAGAGAAATTGTATTTATTTTCGTATGTTGAAAGCTATGAATACATTTTGCCTTTTATTGAATTTATTTTGTTCTACTCCTACGCTAAAATACCAATAGAAGTCAATGAAAATAACTGATATCAAACGTCTGAAGAATATTTCTTTTATTTGATTTTGAACATGTCAATCTTCTCTTCTTTTCGTGTGGGACACCGAGTCGTTCTACGACCCGATGAACCCTGGTATCAGAGTTTTTCAACCGCCTACTGTAAGTAGCAGGCCTCTGACATGGTCGTGTAACGACCGTCATCATAGACAGCAATCGGGACCGACGGCTTAACGTGCCCATCCGAAGCACGGAACCATCTTACTTGCGGACAATCAGGTGGTTCAGCCTGCAATGTCCTAACCAGACTGGGAACAAACTCACAAAGTGATAAATTAATATCAACTTTGTGAGTGACCCCACCGGGAATCGAACCCGGAACCTTTGCGTGGCAGGCAGGCGTACTAACCACTGCGCCACATCGGCTGTCATTGTCACTGTCAATAACTTGGCCGCGATTCGGGAAATACATTCTCTTAAATTATCGCTGTCACTTTTCAGCAAATGGGATCAGAAAAGGTTAGGAGATATCTAAGTCCTGTCTAGTTTAAAAATGTTTTGTATGTTACTTTCGCACTTTCTAGTCCATTTAGTTGCCATTGTTTTCGTCTTGAAGAAGTAGAATAATAGTCCGTTCGCATTCAGTATACATGTCTGTATCTACAAGTGTATCTAACATATTTTCGTCCTATTCATACGCATCATCATCATCACATCAGCCTATAGCAGTCCAATGCTGGACATAGGCCTCCTCCTAAGGTACGCCACAAGGCATGATCTTCCGTTTTCGCCCTCCAGTCGCTACCACTGTTCATCTGGCTGGAGCGCGTCCAACGCTACGCATGCCAAGCCGTGGCTTTCACTTGAGAACCCGCTTACTCATCATCTTCCTGCCCTAATCCCAATTACTTGGGGTCGGCGAAACACGTTTTGTTTGAACACAAAATCATGTTGCAAAAGGATTTGGCAATTTTTTATGATTGGTCGCCTGCCTGACGTCAACCCTGTTTGGGTATGCTATTGCAGGTGGTATCTCCGCCACCATGCGGTTGACCATTATTCGACAGAGCTGATGTTCAGTCGAGGTCAAAACTCGACGTCGCTTTTTACGAAACACCCTGAGTGGACTAGGGGTGGCAGTATTCTTAGCCGCTACCACACGGTACAGAACCCGCTTACTGCACCGTCCATAATTTTTACGACAAATGTGACCAGCCCCCTGCCACTTACGTCCCTTTATCCAAGCTATAGTATAACCAAGCCCTTACTCTACTCGGTTTGATTGTAGTGCCGGTCGCTTAATCAAGTCAATCGGAAGTACCTTCCCCGCCCAGATCTCCGCAGAAATTGACACTTCCGGTTAAACCACTCCGCCGGAAGATTGATTTTTGATCGCCAGACTGAAAGTGACTTGTCTTATTTAAATAATACACCGTGAAATTTTATCGGTTATTGAATGTTCTGCGAATGATACTTTTTCCAGGCGATATGACGGTGAATATTGGGAGTTGAACTTAGAATAGTCTTCTTTTTGAGTGGGATACCGAGTCGTCCAGCGACCCGATGAACACTGGTATCAGAGTATTTAAGGCGCCTAATACAAGTAGCAGGCCTCTGACATGGATGGGTTTCGACCGCCATCTGAGTAATCATAGTCCGAAAACGGTAACGACGGCTTGACGTGCTTTCCAAAGCACGTATTCATCTTGTTTACGGACAATCAGATGGTTTAGCCAGCAATGTCGTAACCAAACTGGGAACAAGTTCACAAAGTGAATTTCAATTTTATGAAGTGACCCACCGACAACTTAGAAACAAGTACATTTTAGGGTATCAGAAACAACATACCTACGTAATCGTTGTAGTGTATCCTTTTTTTTCAAACTCTACTGACTGTTATATTTGACTTCGCTTACCTTAGTTCTTCGAAAAACAAGGGACAAAAATGTAAAGAAAAGACTCGATGGAAGCCAAGTTACACTGTTCGAATTCCTTGCGCTCCATCCTTTCGTCGTCGTTTCATGTTTGAGAGGAGTCATTTGAAGGTTCAACATAGTTCGGATTCTTCTCGTGTATGAATGAGTTCGTCAAGAAAATCATATGATGACTCCGCGTTTACTACCGGAATAATTTTGTGCTGTTATCTTATCAGTATTATCCCAATTGCACTCATCAATTCACCTGCTAAACCTTACCACAAAAAAGATAGATGCGCGTTGAGCAAAAAAAAATACTTTAGACAAGCGTTCAACGCGTGTCTTACTTTTATATGAATAAGTCTTACTTTTATGAGAATAATATCTTAGGCATATAATAAATGTCTGTGCTGATTTTTTAAATGCTCCTAGTAATAATATACTCATAAGATAACATTTATTTTATTGCACAAAATACAGTAGAAAAACACAAACAAAAGAAACTCGTACCTAGGAAGGTACTTAAAATTTGAGTTGCACTCCGTATAATACTCTAAATTTAAAGTAACAGATTAATAATAACACGTTCAATGCAAACTGAACATATTCATAAGAAATATTTTGGAACCAAGCCGTGGCTTTTACACAAATCAGGGCAAAAACGTCAAAAGTCAACTCTTAGCTCCACAGTTGAGGGGATATAACAATAATGAACATAGATAATGTTTTCTTCCAAAGTCAACTTATCAGTTCAAAAATACGTAGGAAAATATTGTTCTCTCTCCCAACTCAACGTTTGGTGGCGTGCATATTCCTGCCTGCACATCCGCATCAGAGCCGCATTATTCTTGCATGCTCGCCCTGTCTTGTGAGGTTAGGTCAAGAAGCTGAATACCTGGAAAATGTATTACGTTATTTGAATCTTTTACGAGTCTAAGAACCTAGAAATACGTGGAATTGAAGTAGTAAAGCGAACAGTGAATTTCATGAAGTTTGATTGTGTTAAAAAATAAAAATAGACACGATAATAAGAGACCTAAGTTAACGTTGAAACAGGCTCCGGGATTTGTGTCTAGAATTCGTTCCGCTCGTGATTGAAAATAGCGCCGTCGACGATATTTATATTCCCTAGTTTTAAAAACTACCATTTGTTCAAAGTCAACTTATAAGTCCAAAATATATACATAGAAAAAAAATATCTCTTCCATCTCAACGTTTGTTGGCGTGCATATTCCTGCCTGCACATCCGCATCAGAGCTGCATTATTCTTGCATGCTCGCCCTGTCTTGTGAGGTTAGGTCAAGAAGCTGAATACCTGAAAAATGTATTACGTTGTTTGAATCTTTTACAGTTCTAGTAACCTAGAAGTACTTGGGATAATAGAAGCAGTGTAAACAGAGAATTTTATGACGTTTGATTGCGTTAAACATTTGATAATAAGAGACGTAAGTTAACTTTGAAAGAAGCTTCGGGATTTGAATCTAGAATCCTTCGTTCTGATCGTGGTTTTAAATAGCGCCCTCATCCTTAATATATAACTTTATTCCCTTGTTATAAAATCTTCATTTTTTTCTTAGCCAGCTTAAAATATACGTAGGAAACAATATTTCTCTCTCCCATCTCAACGTTTGGTGGCGTGCATATTCCTGCCTGCACATCCGCATCAGAGCCGCATTATTCTTGCATGCTCGCCCTGTCTTGTGAGGTTAGGTCAAGAAACTGAATACCTCGAAAATGTATTACGTTGTATGAATCTTTAACAATTCTATGAACGTAGAAATACTTGGAACTGAAGTGGTAATAACAGAGAATTTTATGAAGTTTGTTTGCTTTAAGTATTCAAAGTGGGTACGATAATTGGTAAGAGGCGAAAGAGTCTTAAATCACTTAGACAAACAAGGACTTACTGAAACAAAGTTTTCCTTCTGGAACAAAATGTTGAAGTCTTATACTTGCTTAAAAAAAATATTGGTTTTCATTCTGACTTGTTTTCTACTTAAATATATACTTACATGGCATTTTATAATATGTATTTGGCTGGCTATCGCATAAGCTTTCCTTGTGCAATAGCATATAAGTACTTTGGCGAAAGACAGCATCATCATCATCTGCCTGCCCTTATCCCAATTTATTTGGGGTCGGCGCAACGTGTCTTTTTCTTCCATTCATCTCTATCAGAAGTCAAATCCTCATTTACGCCTTAGCAGATACATTACGAAAAAGGTAACTATTTAGCAATTCAGTGACTACGCTATTCATAGTTATTATTTAACGGGTTCTTACCAATGAGCTACTACGAGACTACGAGCTGTGACTACGAGCTGCGTCCAAAAATGTAGCAAACAATTTTCTCTTCACATATCCCCTCGCTGCCTCCCTCAGTGCACTCAACATCAGCTGTGTATTACTCATGCATGCTCTGTGCTAGACTGCAGTGGAGTAGGTACCTGTGTGACCAGTGAGATTGGGACGAAAAAGGATATTTTTTATAAGAAGAAAGCTTGATAGAACATCTAATATCAGATACTATCACGGATCTTCTATGAATAAAACATAATCTCTAAATTGATAAGGTTTGGTAGTTGGCGACCTAAGGTGGTGACCAATCACTTGTGAAAATGCTAGTTTGAATTGGTAAATAAAATGGAAAGTCAGCGGAAATAATTAGTTACCGTCAAATTGTAAATAGTTTTTGTATTGTTAGTGCTATCATCCCTAAAACCCACTGCTGGATGCTATTTGCAATACTCAACAGATTTCGCAGACGGGTTGGTGAGCTCAGGCAAGGTTGTATTAATTGGGAATGCTGATATCCATTCGCAAAATCTCTTAGTTGCAATTATGACACCAAAAGCACAAAGGGAAACCGCGCGCAAGGCACCTTGCCATAAGGTAGAAATATGGTTATCCTAATTTTAATCCATTACAATACCAACAAATTGAGACCGTTCAATAACAGATCATTCATTACAGAACGATCGCTAGCCAGTCTGTAATCTTATGTTTTATTCGTAGAGCAATTCCCTTTAAAACGCCTGTCTTTATTCACGTTTCACTTTAACATGCTAGCTATGCATAGACCACTGCATTAGCTATGACTAGGGAATGCAATACCGGGATACCGGGATCCCGAAATACCGGGATCCCGCATGTTTTTTGCGGGACTAATCCCGGTCGTAATTTGAGCGGGATCCCGCGCGGGATTGCGGGATTGAAAGTTTGCGAAATTCATACGTTGTGACGTATATCTTGTAAAGTTAGAAACCGTTAAACTAACGATACTATAAATACAATATCATTTTTGCATAGTAAGGTTTTTTTTTAATAATAATACTGCCTTTGGAAACAGTAAATAACAATAAATAACGTCCAGAAATACGTTTACCTTGGGAAAACTTTGCAGATGGTTAGGGACAACTTTAAGGCTGAAATCACCAGAAGACTGCAGGTGGGAAGCATTTGGGAAGCTGTGTCACATCCTCGAATCATCTTTGCCACAGTGCCACAAGATCAAGGTGTTCGATCAATGCGTCCTACCAGTCATGACCGACGTGGAACTTGACAGTAAAACTGGGCCACCGGAAACATGTCACTCAGAGAACTATGGAAAGGTCTATGCTCGATATCTGTATAATGGATAAAATCCGAAAGGATAATAGACCGAAGTGACGGACATAGTCTGGAAGTGTAGCAAGCTGATGTGGCAGTGAGCTGATCGCATTCGTCGTAGAACCGATGGACGGTGGAGAAAGCGGGTTCTCGAGTAGAGGCCACGCTTCGGCAAGCGTAGCGTTGGACGCCCTCCAGCCAGATGGACCGGTGACTTATAAAAAGGCGGCTGGTAGCGAATGGATGACAAACCAGGTGATTGTGCCTTATGGCGTTCCCTGGGGGATCCCTACGTCCAGCAATGGAATAGGCTGATATAGATTGGAAACAACATAACCAAATGTTAGGTATCATGCAAATCTTTCAGTTTTTCAGTTAATATCAGGTCATAGGACGATTTGGTGCCACACACGAAAAGAAGAAAAGAAAGTTATGCTAAGTAATAATTTGTTTTTCCCATATTTTGGAAGAATTATAAACAGCATGCGGGATCCCGCTAATACCGGGATCCCGCGGGATTAAGATTGCCCAGTCCCGCAAATACCGGGACTGAAATTTACTTGCGGGATTGCATTCCCTAGCTATGACCTTAGGGTATATTCAAGCAAACCATAGAGTGCGCCTCACCACGTATGAATGGTTGGCATGGCTATGAACACAACGGGTCTGTCCATTTGTTGCAAAACGACAGTGATAGATAACACATTTTGTTTACTTGTTTCTAATTATGTATAAAACTTTTGCTTACGCTATGTAGTGATACGCCCACTTTATAGCTTGGTTAACCGGTCGTGTGTGATGATGTCAGTTGTCAAATCATTGTCATGTTAACCCTATATAAGGTGCCCTATATCGGATGCCTTACAGGAAGGGTTATGTATACTCTAAGGCTGACCTAGTCAAAATAAAGTTGGCTGGCCTGCAAGGCGGTTGAATGTAGTCGTTTAACTTACAATTTCATGAAAATTATGAACCTTAATAGTTGGCCAAAATAAACCGTTGATACATAAACATAACACAAGAAGCTAACTCACCAAAACATTTTTACATACCTACCTATTTTGAAAAAATTTACTCAGTTTGTCCAGGGTATTGCAGGTCAAAACATCTGCTCATCCGTTCCATAGATAGTTCCGTGCTGTCAGTCAGTCTCATGGGCCTTTATTATTTAGGTTCTTACAAAACCATGTCAGAGGTCTACTGATGATTACCTATAGTCTGGTAGGCGGCTTACCTATCTTTACAATCGATGAGTTTTTTTTTAGTTTTCTTGGCGGGTAAACTTTTTGCTACTTCGGCAAATGTTTCAAGCTGCGCCGCGGCTGACCACAACCAATTCTAGAGGTCCTCTACCTGCACATAACTAGCTTATTCTATTATTTTGTGACATAGAGTTGCTAGCACCCGCCTCCCGGACTACTAGCTGGCTTGAAATATCTGATTTATTTAATCGAATATTTGATAAATAATTATATATCATATATCATATCATTGAAGTTTAAGTATGACAGCTTGAGAGGAAACTATTTGATGTCATATTTTCAAGATTTGGCAAATCTTTTGTGCGTTTTGTGCAGATATTATTGATACAGGAGTGTTTCGATACTTTTAATATCTGTTAAATTGGATATACTGAAATGTGTTTTAGACAGCAAAAAAATATGTTTTACAGTAATTGGCTTTTTGTTACGTAAAAATCGTAAAATAACGGTGTCAAAAAAATACAAAACTCGAACGTATAATTTGTTCAGGTATGTTTGCTACTATTTAACTGCTATACATTTTTTGTATTGGACAGCTCTCCAAATACTGATAGGGTGCACTCAGGCCATGAAACTGAACAGCATGCCACAAAATATATTTTAGGAAACGTAAAAACTTTATTAACTCCCATACAAATTCACGATTAGCTGGTTGCATTTACTATAGGAAGTTAAAAAAATTATATCTCCCAAAACATTTTCTTATAGAAAGTTGTTCAGTTTCATGGTCTGAATAGACCCCATAATAATTCGGAGAGCTGTCCTGTGGCACCCTGTATATTTAGAAGAAGAAACCCAGCGGCCAAACTTTCTAGACGGCTTGTAAATATTTTGCCATTTAGATTGTCAAGCACGCACGACATTTTTTCAAGAAAAAATTCTTAGCTTTTTTAAGGTTAGTTGAAAAATGTATAAAAAGAAAAGGCAAAACATGAAAAGTTGCCGGTAAATATGTTTTCGTGATCTCGTGTATTATTCTCGTGTTGTAAAACTTTAAACAGTCCGCTACGAACTTTTGCTACGACAACGTAGCGGATCGTAGCCGTAGCGGTAAGCTGTAGGTATACTTAGTATAGGTATGTTAGAGTGTTCTTTATAACATTATTTTTGGTAGCTAGGTCAGAGGCGGACTAAAAAACGAATAGGCGGTTGAAAACCTCTGACACCGGGGTTCATTGAGTTGTTCGTAGACACTTCGAAAAAAAATTGCTGCGTCAAACACTATTCTCCAAACATTTTAATACATTTTAGTTTAAGATACATAGATGAATCGTTTATTGACTTAAGGAATATTGTTTTTGACGAATTGACATAAATGAATTTTACATAATTCACCAACCAGCCGTATTCAAAGCGATAGACGGTAGTTAAATTATCATTTATTTGTAAAATACAAATAAAAATGTACTTACATTTAAATAGTCTCTATGGTAATCTTTTATAATTTTAAAGCTTCTTTGCGATTTACGGGAACCATATTTGAGCACTTTGTAATTACAAATGTACCTAATTTTTCCGTTGAAATCTATGTTAAATTCCAGGGTTCAGGGTACAAAAAGCGTAATTTAAATAGGGAACCAAAGCTGGCAAGTATACTGAATCACTAGCACAAAATAAAGAGTTTACAGAAGGTTCACTCAACCTTTGTTCCCACCTGTTCTACTGAGTAGTTCTACGGTCGACAGCCGATGTGGCGCAGTGGTTAGCATGCCTGCCTGCCACGCAAAGGTTCCGGGTTCAATTCCCGGTGGGGTCACTCACAAAGTTGATATTTATCACTTTGTGAATCTGATCCCAGTCTGGTTAGAACATTGCAGGCTGAACCACCTGATTGTCCGCAAGTAAGATGGTTCCGTGCTTCGGATGGGCACGTTAAGCCGTCGGTCCCGGTTGCTGTCTATGATGGCGGTCGTTACACAACCATGTCAGAGGCCTGCTACTTGCAGTAGGCGGTTGAAAAACTCTGACACCAGGGTTCATCGGGTCGTTGAACGACTCGGTGTCCCACACGAAAAGAAAGAAAGAACGGTAGAACAGGTGGGAACTTTTTTTCCCACTAGTTCTACGGTGGAACAAGTGAGCACATTTTAAATCCCAATAAAATTGTTCTACGTTTTAGAAATATTATTTTTCATGAAAAATTTGCTTAGTGTCGTGCAGTTTTTTGTAAAAAAAATCTAAACATTTGGAAGCACATTTTTAATTGTAAAAAATCTGTGTTCCGGAACATAAAGTTCAATTTTGATAATGTTGAATCTCTAAATGTTGAATTCTCAAAATGTAGTGGTGTGGCAACAATATGCAAAAAAATAACATACATTGTTTTGTGTACAGTCCTAGATTTCCAGTTTCTTTAAATAGTTTTAGGCCTTCAGCAAAGCTACATTCGAGATGACAACTGTCAATCAATCTGGCATCTCTATTATTTGAGATGAATGCGTTTTCAATATGATAGCTGTCATCATAAATGAAGATCTCTTCAAGGTCTGCAACTTTGTTAAAGAAATAATAGCGTGCATAATTTCTGAAACAAACTAGTTTTATATCTTGACAGCTGTTACCTTAAATATTGATCTTCCCGTTTAATTTTTCGAAAGAATCTTATTACGGAGTTTTAGCTTGACAGTTGTCACCTAAAATGTAGATCTCTTCAAGGCCTATATTGCTTTTGAACAAAAAGATGTCTAACATGCATAGTTTCTGAAATGAACGAGTTTCATGTTGTCATCTTGAATGTAGCTCTCTCTGGCTCGAGGCCTACAACCTTTTTAAGAAACTAGAGGTCTAGATCCGTCCATTAAGTATTTTGTTTGTTATTTTTGTTCCATGTTGTTGCTAAACAACTAAATTTTGAAACTTCGACGTTTTGAGATTCAACATTATGTTCTGGAACACTGACTTTTTGCAATACAATACAATACAATACAATACAATAATTATTTATTTGCATAAACACGGTATAAAAGATGTTTACATAAATGGATTTCCAGTACGATACATGTTTAGCTAACCTATACTATTAGCATGCAAATTTTTATAGTTGTCAATAAATTAAATTAAATAAATTCATTGTCAATTAATTAAATGGATACATTGTCAGATGATAATAATTGGTTTACGTCATAAAAACATTTTTGGTTAAGCCATTTATACAATTTTATTCTAAACAATCTTGTAGTCAAACTTTTAAATTCATCTGGAATTTTATTAAATATTCGAACCCCCATAGCTAAACAACTTTTATCGTATTTGTTTATCCGAGGAATATTATTAAACACTAGTAATTCAGGGTTTCTTCTAGCTCTAGGGTTACGTTCACATGACTTTTTAAAAAGATTCATATTATTTTTAATAAAAATACACATTTCAAAAATATAAAGTGTTGGAAGAGGCAATATACCAAGTTTCTTGAAATATGGAACACATGATTCGTCTGAAGGGATGCCCACGATGGCTCTTATGCATTTTTTTTGGGCAACAAATGCTCTTTTACGGTCTGTGCTGTACCCCCAGGTTATCAAACCATAGCGTAGCACTGACTCTACATATGCATGATAGGTCATTAGGGCAGTATGTATGTTAGTGACTTTCCTAACGTGCTTCAGAGCATAAACAAATCTATTTATTTTACTGGTCACATTGTCTACATGCGCTTTCCAGTTCAAGTGCTCGTCTAAAGTGACACCAAGAAATTTTGTAAGGGGTACTTCTTTTATTCCGCAAGTTTTATATTTTATATCTAAACTCAAATTATATTTTTCGTTATAACATTTATTGAATTGAATGTAATTTGTTTTAGATAGATTAATTTTGAGGTTATTCATGTCAAGCCATTCTATGATTGATTTAATTGTATTATTTATTTCAGTCTCATGAATCTTACTATTATTGTTTTTCTTCATGTCAGACGTTATAATTATATAAAATGTGCAATAAAAAATGTGCTTCCAAATGTTTAGAATTTTTTTGACAAAATACTCCACGACACTAAGCGAATTTTCCATGAAAAATAATACCTATTTATAAAACGTAGAACAAGTGGGACTTAAAATGTGCTCACTTGTTCCACCGTAGAACTAGTGGGAAAAAAAGCTTCCACCTGATCTACCGTAGAACTACTCAGTAGGACAGATGGAAACAAAGGTCACTCAACCCTATTCAGGATATTTGCGATTATCTCTTGTTACTTAGCCAGGGTTGCTTGCTACTGTCAAAAATCTCAAAGTATAAAAATATCAAAACAGCAAAATCTGGTACATGAACGTCATAATATGATTCTGAGCAAATTTTAATCCAAGAAATATGATGTTCATGCCAACCAGATTCTTAAAGACTAAGCTCCCATTGACAAAGTCTTACCTCATAAGTCTACCGATTGAAAGTATGCTATAACGATAGATCATGTTTAGGAGGTCGTAACATTGTATGGGTGGCCATCCGAAATCCTGGCAGTTTTTTTTTATCCGACTTAAAAAACTTATTTTATTTCCAAAATTTACATCACATCGCTTTACCGTTCGAAACGTATACCCGTCTAAAGAGACACCTTTGGCGATGAGAACCCGCTAGGGTTGCCATCTCCAACACCGGCAGTTTCCGTGGTCAGACACATTTTAGAGGCCAAAAAATAAAATCACTTAATACGAAATGAAATTAATACAGATCGATAGCGCTAGGAATGCCATTGATGAATATATAGGGTTGCCTGTTATCATCACAACGGTATCTCTGATAAGCCGCCTCAAAAATTTTAAATGAGATTTTCAAGGATACTGCCAGGCTGATAACAGGCAACCTTATATAATCATCAATGACATCCCTGGGGCTATCGACCTATATTAATTTCAATGGGTAGCCAGATGAGATAAGCGAGTTCATTTTGTAGCCTGTAAAAAGTGGCTGACCATGGAAACTGCCAATGTTAGAGCTGGCAACCTAAGCGGGCTCTCATCGCCAAAGGTGTCTCTTTAGAAGGGTATACGTTTCGAACGGTAAAGCTGTGTGATGTAAATTTTGGAAATAAAATAAAATTTTTAAGTCGGATAAAAGAAATATAAGTTTTTAGGTTTTCACGGTTGTTCACAACACTAAAATTATTGTTTAAAACAGGATTATTACCGTGATAATATTTTTGTTTATCCCGATATTTCGGGGCGGTTGCACGCCCCATGGTCACGAGTAGACTGGCTTGGCGAATGATGTCATCTTTCTAAGGGCAAACATATCTGTCTACCCCTCTTTCGGATTCGTCGACTGCGTTCTACACGGTTACTCGAATCACTACTATTGTCACTCACTATTTTGTCACGATCACGACACACCACACTAAAAGTATCACTTCGCGAGTTTGAAGTCGAGTGTTTTTTGCGGTTGTATACGTTTAATACTGGATTCCACGCACTGGACAGCTTGAAACCATCTTCACGATTAAAGTTTTTATATTTTGTGATTTCGATGGCTTCTCGCACTAAACGAGGTATATAGTGACGTTCTGTTGACAGTACTTGCGGGTTATGTAGTTCAATCCAGTGATTAGTTTCCGCTTGGTTTAGGTGTTCCGCTATGGCTGACTTCTGGGCATCGTTGTTTTTTACAGCTCTGATATGTTCCTTCATGCGGTCGACTATTGTTCTTTTGGTCTGACCAATGTACGAGCTCCCACAGCTGCAATTAACTTTGTAGACGCCGGGAGTTTGAAGAGGAAGTTGATCTTTAGGCGATAGTAGTAGCTTTCCAATTTTGTTAAAGGGAGTGAAAACAGTTTTAATGGAAAACTTTCCTAATAATCTGCCTATTTTATCGGTCACTCCCTTTACATAAGGCAAAAACGCTGGCTGTCGTTGCGCTTCTTCTGCTTTCCTCTTTTTTGTTTTCCTTTTAGTCTCGCAAGCTTTAACATTATAACCGTTCCGTTGTAAGACCGTCTTGACATGATTCAGCTCTTTAGCTAGGTGGTTCACATCACACAGATCGTGAGCCCTATCAACCAACGATCTAACAACAGAATCAAGATGCCGTGGATGGTGGTGTGACGTAGAATGCAGATACTTGTCGGTATGCGTTGATTTTCTGTAGACCGAATGACTTAAAGATCCATCTTCTTTGACCTCAACTAACACATCTAGGAAGGCAAGCTTTCGTTGGTCTTCGATCTCACAGGTAAATTTCAATTTTGAGTGAATGTTATTCAAAAATGCCAAGTAGTCCTTTACCTCTTCCTCTTTTCCTCCTATTATACAAAAAACGTCATCTACATACCTTTTCCATAATTTGACAGTTGATGGGGCTGATAGAATAGCAGTATTCTCTATGTGTTCCATCCAGATGTTAGCTACTATGGGAGCAACAGGACTGCCCATTGCCACTCCATCAATCTGGAGGTAGTATCGACCATTGTACAAAAAGTAGCTCGTGCTAAGGCAATGATCAAGCAACTTGGCTATTTCCACTGACATGTTATTGTCTTGCAGTTTGGATTTGACGACATCAATGCATTGTTGGATAGGTACGTTTGTGAACAAAGACTCAACATCAAAACTAACTAATGTCTCGTCTGTCTTAACCTCAGTGTTTCTAAGTATATCCACAAAATGTCTGGAGTCCTTTACAAAACTGTCAGTCCTACCTGCGAGGGGTTTCAAAGCTTGGGACACATATTTAGCCAGTTCATAGGTGGGTGAACCTATCTGACTTACTATTGGGCGTAGTGGGGTGTTAGCTTTGTGTATCTTAGGCAACCCGTAGAGTCGTGGTGGCTGTACGATACGCGGACGCAGCAGCTGTTTTTGAGCGTCTTCTGGTATTGCATCACTGCATTCTAGAATCAGCGCACTCGTTTTCCGTTTCACTCTAGGGGTAGGATTGTAGGTCACGAGCTTATAAGTGGAACTATCGTCAAGAAGCGCATTGACTTTTCGGTCATACTCATCCACATCCAACACCACTGTTGCGTTTCCCTTATCGGCCTTTAGTACCAGTATATCGGTATCGGCTCGAAGATCTTTAATTGCTCTAAGTTCTTCAGCACTAATGTTTCTTTGCGGTAATTGAGACTTGCGCAAGGTGACGGCAACATCTTGGCGTAAAGTTTCCGCATCACGAGCGGGAATTTTATTACTTGATATTGCTTCTTCAACACCACAAATAACATTTTCGTAAGGGATACGAGTGGGAGTTGGGGCAAAATTTAAGCCTTTATTAAGGGCACTGATAGCTGGTTCAGATAGTGACTTACTTGATAAATTTATTACCGTTCGAGTTTCGATCGAGTTTTCGTGGTAGTCGCCTTTAGGATGTTGTTTACGGCTTAACGTTTGGTACTTATGTTCATGTTTCGAGGCACACCACTCAGCTACACGTTGACCTTGTAGATATGTTATTCGATCACATAAATCGTAATCACTACTTTCTAACCGCGCACTGCATTCCAGATGTAACAAGTACAATTCGCACGACACTTTTTCAAGCAAGTAACGAATATTTCGAATAAGTCGATGCAGCAGTTTGACACTCGCACTATGCAGAATATGCGCAGACTTATAGATATGTTCACGTGGCCTAAGTTTTACACATGTTGGTATGACATTATTGTCCCGACACTTTGTAAGGTAAACGATTGACTCACGTAAACACTCCCGCTTTTTTCGCGCACGTTCTAGTTGACGTATCATTTTTACACATTCCGGCCCGTACCGGTTTGCAATATAAGTTTTTAGGTTTTCACGGTTGTTCACAACACTAAAATTATTGTTTAAACGGTTCTAGTTGACGTATCATTTTTACACATTCCGGCCCGTACCGGTTTGCAATATAAGTTTTTAGGTTTTCACGGTTGTTCACAACACTAAAATTATTGTTTAAACGGCCGTTTCACAACACTAAAATTATTGTTTAAACGGCCGTTTAAACAATAATTTTAGTGTTGTGAACAACCGTGAAAACCTAAAAACTTATATTGCAAAAACCGGTACGGGCCGGAATGTGTAAAAATGATACGTCAACTAGAACGTGCGCGAAAAAAGCGGGAGTGTTTACGTGAGTCAATCGTTTACCTTACAAAGTGTCGGGACAATAATGTCATACCAACATGTGTAAAACTTAGGCCACGTGAACATATCTATAAGTCTGCGCATATTCTGCTTAGTGCGAGTGTCAAACTGCTGCATCGACTTATTCGAAATAACCGTTACTTGCTTGAAAAAGTGTCGTGCGAATTGTACTTGTTACATCTGGAATGTAGTGCGCGGTTAGAAAGTAGTGATTACGATTTATGTGATCGAATAACATATCTACAAGGTCAACGTGTAGCTGAGTGGTGTGCCTCGAAACATGAACATAAGTACCAAACGTTAAGCCGTAAACAACATCCTAAAGGCGACTACCACGAAAACTCGATCGAAACTCGAACGGTAATAAATTTATCAAGTAAGTCACTATCTGAACCAGCTATCAGTGCCCTTAATAAAGGCTTAAATTTTGCCCCAACTCCCACTCGTATCCCTTACGAAAATGTTATTTGTGGTGTTGAAGAAGCAATATCTACACTTCTACACTAATATAATAAAGAGGAAAACTTTGTTTGTTTTTTTGTTTGTTTGTTTGTTTTTTTGTATGTATGTAATCGATAAACTCCGAAACTACTGGACCGATTTCGAAAATTCTTTCACCATTAGAAAGCTACAACATTCCTGAGTAACATAGGCTACTTTTTACCACGGGAAAATTCCTCATTTCTACGGGAAAACGGTTAGCAGCAGGAAAAGCGGGAAATACAGCGGATATTACCCAAATAAGCCAAACCGCTTTACCGATCTTCGCGAAATTTGGCACTGATATTACTAGCATAGTAAAGATGGACATGGACTACTTTTTGTCAGCCTTCGAGGATCTGGAGTACAAGTACCTGATGAAGACCACCAGCATCCCATCTAAACTATAAAAGATACGGTCATGGCTTCATAGAAGAAGTTGTCCACCATGACGGGCCGCTTCTGCTGGCACATGGTCATCGAGGATCTGGAGTACCTGATGAACATCACCAGCATCCCATCTAAACTATAAGAGATACGGTAATAGTTTTTAAGTAAAAGTTACTCAGCATGGCAGGCCGCTTCTGCTGGCACATGGTCATCGAAGATCTGGAGTACCCGATGTAGACCACCAGCATCCCATATAAACTATAAGAGATACGATAATGGCTTCAAAGTAAAAGTTATTCAGCATGACGGGCCGCTTCTGCTGGCAAATGGTCACGAGGGTCTGGAGTACCTGATGTAGACCACCAGCATCCCATATAAACTATAAGAGATACGGTAAAAGCCTCAAAGTAAAAGTTATTCAGCATGACGGGCCGCTTCTGCTGGCACATGGTCACGAGGGTCTGAAGTACCTGATGTAGACCACCAGCATCCCATATAAACAATAAGAGATACGGCAATGGCTTCAAAGTAAAAGTTACTCAGCATGACGGGCCGCTTCTGCTCGCACATTTACCTCTGCTGGATCGGAGTAATGGACTTTTTACTACGGGCAAAGATCCAATTTCTACGGGAAAACAGGTAAGTAGCAGCGGGTGAAACCGCTGGGCGGGCTGCTAGTCAAGTAATAAAATTCCCGCTCGTGATGCGGAAACTTTACGCCAAGATGTTGCCGTCACCTTGCGCAAGTCTCAATTACCGCAAAGAAACATTAGTGCTGAAGAACTTAGAGCAATTAAAGATCTTCGAGCCGATACCGATATACTGGTACTAAAGGCCGATAAGGGAAACGCAACAGTGGTGTTGGATGTGGATGAGTATGACCGAAAAGTCAATGCGCTTCTTGACGATAGTTCCACTTATAAGCTCGTGACCTACAATCCTACCCCTAGAGTGAAACGGAAAACGAGTGCGCTGATTCTAGAATGCAGTGATGCAATACCAGAAGACGCTCAAAAACAGCTGCTGCGTCCGCGTATCGTACAGCCACCACGACTCTACGGGTTGCCTAAGATACACAAAGCTAACACCCCACTACGCCCAATAGTAAGTCAGATAGGTTCACCCACCTATGAACTGGCTAAATATGTGTCCCAAGCTTTGAAACCCCTCGCAGGTAGGACTGACAGTTTTGTAAAGGACTCCAGACATTTTGTGGATATACTTAGAAACACTGAGGTTAAGACAGACGAGACATTAGTTAGTTTTGATGTTGAGTCTTTGTTCACAAACGTACCTATCCAACAATGCATTGATGTCGTCAAATCCAAACTGCAAGACAATAACATGTCAGTGGAAATAGCCAAGTTGCTTGATCATTGCCTTAGCACGAGCTACTTTTTGTACAATGGTCGATACTACCTCCAGATTGATGGAGTGGCAATGGGCAGTCCTGTTGCTCCCATAGTAGCTAACATCTGGATGGAACACATAGAGAATACTGCTATTCTATCAGCCCCATCAACTGTCAAATTATGGAAAAGGTATGTAGATGACGTTTTTTGTATAATAGGAGGAATAGAGGAAGAGGTAAAGGACTACTTGGCATTTTTGAATAACATTCACTCAAAATTGAAATTTACCTGTGAGATCGAAGACCAACGAAAGCTTGCCTTCCTAGATGTGTTAGTTGAGGTCAAAGAAGATGGATCTTTAAGTCATTCGGTCTACAGAAAACCAACGCATACCGACAAGTATCTGCATTCTACGTCACACCACCATCCACGGCATCTTGATTCTGTTGTTAGATCGTTGGTTGATAGGGCTCACGATCTGTGTGATGTGAACCACCTAGCTAAAGAGCTGAATCATGTCAAGACGGTCTTACAACGGAACGGTTATAATGTTAAAGCTTGCGAGACTAAAAGGAAAACAAAAAAGAGGAAAGCAGAAGAAGCGCAACGACAGCCAGCGTTTTTGCCTTATGTAAAGGAGTGACCGATAAAATAGGCAGATTATTAGGAAAGTTTTCCATTAAAACTGTTTTCACTCCCTTTAACAAAATTGGAAAGCTACTACGATCGCCTAAAGATCAACTTCCTCTTCAAACTCCCGGCGTCTACAAAGTTAATTGCAGCTGTGGGAGCTCGTACATTGGTCAGACCAAAAGAACAATAGTCGACCGCATGAAGGAACATATCAGAGCTGTAAAAAACAACGATGCCCAGAAGTCAGCCATAGCGGAACACCTAAACCAAGCGGAAACTAATCACTGGATTGAACTACATAACCCGCAAGTACTGTCAACAGAACGTCACTATATACCTCGTTTAGTGCGAGAAGCCATCGAAATCACAAAATATAAAAACTTTAATCGTGAAGATGGTTTCAAGCTGTCCAGTGCGTGGAATCCAGTATTAAACGTATACAACCGCAAAAAACACTCGACTTCAAACTCGCGAAGTGATACTGTTAGTGTGGTGTGTCGTGATCGTGACAAAATAGTGAGTGACAATAGTAGTGATTCGAGTAACCGTGTAGAACGCAGTCGACGAATCCGAAAGAGGGTAGACAGATATGTTTGCCCTTAGAAAGATGACATCACTCGCCAAGCCAGTCTACTCGTGACCATGGGGCGTGCAACCGCCCCGAAATATCGGGATAAACAAAAATATTATCACGGTAATAATCCTGTTTTAAACAATAATTTTAGTGGATAAAAGAAAACCTGCCAGGATATCGGATGGCCACCCATACAATGTTATGACCTCCGTGTCACTAGTGCGTACAATGCCTTCATATCTGCATTTAGATGTGCATACAACGTGCACTTAGGTGCATGTGCACATAGTGCATCCGGCTGTGAGTAATGTAGAATATTAAAAACGCCAGGAATAGAAGCCGACAAATACATATCAGTCTTTATATACGAACTGAGTATATATTTATATACTGTATATATTTATATTCGTTTTACAGAATCGAAAGTACGAACGTAATGAACTGCATTACAAATATACAGCCTTTAAAAAAAACTTTCATACTACTGGCAGCTACATAAAGTAACTCGATTTCTAGTATTTGAAAAAAAAAAATAACGAATTGACCCGCGTACCAAATTGTAATCTGTTCCAATTTGACACTGGCCATCAGTAAGTCGAATGAAAAAAAAAATAAGTGTCACCCGCGGCGGGACGACACTTGAAATTATGAGGACTTATTTATTATTAAATCTTTGCTTCAAATCATTTTTCGAATTAAAATTCACCGATAAATGCTATTTAATTTTAAAAGTTGTTCAGTTTTTATGAGCCTCCATTTTAACGTTGAGTTAAAAAGTTACTTATGTATAAAAGTCGTTCAGTTGGTGGTTCAGTAGATAGGCTTGCAATCGCCATAGTGCAGTGCGGAGGTTTGAATTATTTTTCATATTTTTTCTTGTAGAGTGTAGATAAAATAGTGTATGCAACTGCAAATAATTAGGCTTTAGAATGCTCGTGTCAAACTATTATCACACTCGGCTGCGCCTCGTGTAATAAACAGACACTCTCATCCCAAAGCCTCTCATTATTAGGCAGTTGCATAAACTACTATTATTCGCCAAAGTCCTAGTCCAGAATGTGAAATGGTACCGTTCTATGGTACCGTTACATTTTCAAACTTTGACAAGTATTAAATTCTACTACGTCACAGTAATTAATTCGGTACTGCATTTCCATTTATATTTGGACAAAGTTGCTAGCTAGTAAACAAATCAAGCAAAAGGATTGCAACATGTTCTTCCGTCATGCAACGAGATTCATACAGTAAGATTCCTTTTAACATGTAACTTTAACAAGCAGATGTATTTTAAATCAAAAACCCGATTGCGGTAAAATCAATAGTGCTTAAATTAGTAACTAGTAATGATAAAGAAGCCATTTTATCGGTTTGTGAAATACAGTCTGGTGACAGATGGAAAAACGGAGAGACAGCGAGGTCCCGTTTCTACCCTTAATGTATGGTACCCTAAAAAATTGTTAGAACTGTGGCGGGTGCCATTTTTGCCGAGGCGCAATAAATGGCATTGATACCTATTACTAAACAAATCCTGTATGTACTTAGGACGTTGGCTGATCGAAGTCTACAATTTTGCTATTTGCCGGCTTCTGGCCAAAATCCTGGATCTGCATAGGACGATGCCTGAACAACGTCTACGATTTTGCCGGCTTAAATTTTGTCCAAAGTCCTTATTCTGCCATCGTTCTGCCATCTTTAGTTAAATAAAGAAATAATTCCACACATATATTTTGAAACCAATTCTTGGAACCAATTTACACAGTTTAGGAAAAAAACGTGAAAAGCCTCTTGGCTTACAGTTGATCTACAGAAGTCAATTCAGCCATACATTTAAAAGGTACCTTAATAATTCACTTACCCTATACACAAATTTTAAAAAATCGAGTAATGTAGCTTGAAATGCATGTGTCAGACCACCCGTTGCAGACTTCTATACGCAAAATCAAATTACGACTTTTCAGAAATTGATTTCCTAGTCGGACTTCGGAGAACATCTAACTTGGAACCCTTTGCGTCAAAAGATTCACTGCAGTTGAACTTTAAGAAGGAACAGGGCGAAACTTAGAAACGCTAGTACTTTACTGGCTGTGTGCTCATACGAGTATAGCGTGCTTCCTACTAAAGCAACAATTTTATTTGCATGATTTGATTGTGAATAATTTGATTTGTCTGAGAAACAAGTACATTTTCTGCTGTAATGATTACATTTTCTGCTGTAATGATGCGGTCGCGTATCCCGGATGGCAGATGAGCGAGTGGCGAAGCGCATCTTCTATTCTATGCTAGAGAAGGGCAAGCGATAGCATGGCGGTCAACTTCTTCATTTGAAGATGTTCAGAAGAGACACATGGAAAAATGCAACATGGATCCTTTTCAATGTGAATACAATCACCCTGTAAGTATAGTACGATCTGGTTTGAGTTGTAGTTGGTTCGTTTGAGAACTGACAAGTGCTAAACTATGCGCGTCCCGTGGCCCGGCTCGGTTTCAACCGGGACAGACCCGGGTCAACCGGATAACTCTTAAACTACGACCACAGAGGCTACTAGACGACTAATGTGCCAAATTCACATAGCGAGAAAAAAACCTTCAACAAGCTAACGTTTACGAGTTCAGAAAACGCGTGTATGCTGATTGGTCGGTGGTCACGTCATTTCATCAGTAACCAATGTCTGACCAAAGCGCGTGATCTTATGTCAGATCTATAACATTGATGTCTCGCCAAGAGTGCGGCAGTTTACCTAATTGTTATATTACTTATCATTTCTTGCAAACAAAAGGCAAAAAGACATCTAAACATGCACGTGTCAGTCTCCAATTCCACCTTCACTTGTAGAGCGTGCCGAAAGTCATGCCGCTCCCGTATCGGCTTATACAACCATGAAAAATCTTGCCTCAGACACTTAATAAACCGTCTGTCATAGACGTATGAGGCCAATATCATTTATCTAGTAGGCTATATGGTCGTTGGAGAGCTCTTAAAACTACAACTATTTTGAAGGACGACTCCGGATTTGAACCCTGTTAAACACTTGGGAGTTTTGAGATGGATAGCAGCTTTGTGTAACCTTAATTAAGTGAACCTAATGGGGTCTGTCCGGTTCTAATTTCAAACAAAGTACCTATCTATTTGTCTATCTGTTGTTTACGTAACCCCCAGTACATTTAATTTTCTTCTTATTCCTTAAAGGTACCCTGCACATGCATAGGCAAAGCCTAGTCCCGTGTCAAGTAATAATGAGTCTTGAATTTTTGGAAACATGCAAAGTTTTCCACCTCAGGCAGAATGCAACATGCAACCTTCGGCATTTGTACGGCCGACTCTACGCCTCTACCGAGTGAGAAACTATTCCGGTGATTGATGCACTGCCACGCGTTGGTGGCTAATATTCACTTGCATAGTTCAAAGGTTAGGATTGAGCTGCGGTAGCCCAGTTAGTAGAGGCGTCGGCAGTACAAATGCTAAGAGTCGCAGGTTCAAATCCTGCCAGCGGTGAAAAACATTGCAAGTTTCCAAACAAGAAGTGTTTCAAAGTTTGGTATTAATTTAGTATTCAATTTAATCACGAACATGAATTTCTATGAAAAAGCTACACAAACATTTTGAATCGTAAACTTTTTTCAATTAAAAATACTTTTAGTTGGCTTTTGAAAATGTTGTCAAATGAGTTCTACAAAGTCGTTTATCCGCTCAAAGACATACTTCTCAGAATATTCAAAGTCTTGCAAGAAGCAGACTGGCAAAAATAAGCGTACCGCAGCCATCTTGTAATCCGAGGCGGTTTCTTTGCAAAACTTTTATACAAAATTCTGCGTAAAAAGTTTAAAGTAACCGAAAAAATCCTCAAATATTTGAAACTCGATCAGCGGCGCAGATGATGAAAAAATTGCAACTTATTACCGTTTAGCGAGGAGCTGTCAAAACTCTTTATTTTATTAGCGACTTCCCTAATCGCCAGGAAGTTTTGAAGGGTGGTTCCAAATCACTCCAAAAAATATTCATTTGGGGGGTACATTTCTGTGCCTGTGCAGTGCCTGTTGTGTCCATTTTCTTTGTTTTGTTCTGTATTGTTTCTTGTGTACAATAAATGGTTAAGTAAAAAGAGTTCCTTATTAAAATGACGTTTTGACCACTCCACATTGTTGTGATAGAAAAAACGTTCTTAAAACTTAACTACTTTCATAAAAAAACGTTCTTAAAACTTAACTACTTTCAAATTTAAAAAACTTTGATGAAATTTCCATAAACTTTGCTTAATCAATGCAATGTTTCTTTCAACAGACAAAACTTATCGCTGATAAGTTTTTCTTTAGATGTTTGGCATAATCTTTTAATTTGATGCCACGTGATGCTGGCTTTGGCATCATCCCAATTCTACCCGTGGATGTCATAAAAAGTGACTTAAGAATACCCATTCAGAGAATGGGTAGCAGACTTTTCTGTAATTGCATCATCTTGCACTGCGGTCGCCAAACCTGCGGTTTAACCACTCGTCTGTCATTTTGTAATTCTACAGAAGCGACAGCCCACAAGGCCAATAGCGTGTACTATCACCCACTTATCAATCAAATTATCTGTGATTTGGTAGCTCTACAGAAGCGCCCGTCTCAGCGACAGCCCACAAGGCCAATAGCGTTTACTTGCACTCACTTATCGCTTAAATTATCTGTGGTTTGGTAGCTCTACAGAAGCGCCCGTCTCAGCGACAGCCCACGAGGCCAATAGCGTTTACTTGCACTCACTTATCGCTTAAATTATCTGTGGTTTGGTAGCTCTACAGAAGCGCCCGTCTTAGCGACAGCCCACAAGGCCAATAGCGTTTACTTGCACTCACTTATCGCTTAAATTATCTGTGGTTTGGTAGCTCTACAGAAGCGCCCGTCTCAGCGACAGCCCACGAGGCCAATAGCGTTTACTTGCACTCACTTATCGCTTAAATTATCTGTGGTTTGGTAGCTCTACAGAAGCGCCCGTCTCAGCGACAGCCCACGAGGCCAATAGCGTTTACTTGCACTCACTTATCGCTCAAATTATCTGTAGTTTGGTAGCTCTACAAAAGCACACGTGGCACCGACAGCCCACAAGGCCAATAGCGTTTACTTTCGCTTAACTTATCGCTTAAATTATTTGTGGTTTGGTAGCTCTACAGAAGCGCCCGTCTCAGCGACAGCACACAAGGCCAATAGCGTTTACTTTCGCTTAACTTATCGCTTAAATTATTTGTGGTTTGGTAGCTCTACAGAAGCGCCCGTCTCAGCGACAGAACACAAGGCCAATAGCGTTTACTTTCGCTTAACTTATCGCTTAAATTATTTGTGGTTTGGTAGCTCTACAGAAGCGCCCGTCTCAGCGACAGCACACAAGGCCAATCGCTTCTAATTACACCCACTTATCGCTTAAATTATCTGTGGTTTGGTATCTCTATAGAAGTGTCCGTCTCAGCGACAGCTCACAAGGCCAATTGCGTTTACTTGCACCAAATTATCGCTTAAATTATCTGTGGTTTGGTAGCTCTACAGAAGCGTCCGTCTCAGCGACAGCTCACAAGGCCAATTGCGTTTACTTGCACCAAATTATCGCTTAAATTATGTTTGGTTTGGTAGCTCTACAGAAGCGCCCGTTTCAGCGACAGCCCACAAGGCCAATAGCGTTTACTTGCACCCAATTATCGCTCAAATTATCTGTGGTTTGTTAGCTCTGCAGAAGCGCCCGTCTCAATGACAGTTCACAAGGCCAATCGCTTCTAATTACACACACTCATAGCTTAAATTATCTGTGGTTTGGTAGCTCTACAGAAGCGCCCGTCACACCGACAGCCCACAAGGCCAATCGCTTCTAATTAGACCCACTTATCGCTTAAATTATCTGTGGTTTGGTAGCTCTACAGAAGCGCCCGTCTCAGCGACAGCTCACAAGGCCAATAGCGTTTACTTGCACCCACTTATTGCTTAAATTATCTGTGGTTTGGTAGCTCTACAGAAACGTCCGTCTCAGCGACAGTTCACAAGGCCAATAGCGTTTACTTGCACTCACTTATCGCTCAAATTATCTGTAGTTTGGTAGCTCTACAAAAGCACCCGTGGCACCGACAGCCCACAAGGCCAATAGCGTTTACTTTCGCTTAACTTATCGCTTAAATTATTTGTGGTTTGGTAGCTCTACAGAAGCGCCCGTCTCAGCGACAGCACACAAGGCCAATATTGTTTACTTGCACCTAATTATCGCTTATATATATCTGTGGTTTGGTAGCTCTACAGAAGCGTCCGTCTCAGCGACAGCCTACAAGGCCAATAGATTCTAATTACACTCATTTATCGCTCAAATTATCTGTGGTTTGGTAGCTCTACAGAAGCGTCCGTCTCAGCGACAGCCTACAAGGCCAATAGATTCTAATTACACTCATTTATCGCTCAAATTATCTGTGGTTTGGTAGCTCTACAGAAGCGTCCGTCTCAGCGACAGCCTACAAGGCCAATAGATTCTAATTACACTCATTTATCGCTCAAATTATCTGTGGTTTGGTAGCTCTACAGAAGCGTCCGTCTCAGCGACAGCCTACAAGGCCAATAGATTCTAATTACACTCATTTATCGCTCAAATTATCTGTGGTTTGGTAGCTCTACAGAAGCGCCTATCTCAGCAATATCCCACGATGCCAAGTGAATAGGCTCTACCTAGGCAAGCATGCTTCAACATCGTCTGAATCATGACTTGGTAAGTCATGATTCAGACGTTACGGTAGTTCGTTCAGAAGACGTTCAGAAGTTATTAAAAAAAAAGTTATCGCTCAAATTATCTGTGGTTAGTTAGCTCTACAGAAGCGTCTATCTCAACAATAGCTCACGAGGCCATGAGAATAGGCACTACCTAGGCAAGCATGCTTCAACATCGTCTGCATCATCACTTAGCAACAGAAGAGATAGCAGACAAATGCGGGCTTAAGTTATTAAAAAAAGTTATCGCTCAAATTATCTGTGACTTGGTTGGTAGTTCTACAGAAGAGCCCGTCTCAGCGAGGCCAATAGCGGCTAGTTACACCCAGTTATCGCTAAACTTTCTTCAATGTTGTTATTATTATTACGATTACGTGATCGTTTTTTATAGATAGAACATCTTTCTGTTCCTTTGAACAGTTGTATTGTACGTCTTGGACATTGAATTTTGCACCTGATGAAAGTACCTATAGTTCTGACGTATCGTTTTTCTAAACAGTATCTTTTTGTACTTTAATTTGCAGTGAAATTGAATTAAGTAACATAATTATTGTATGAGTCAAACTCAGAATATATCAGCAACATTTGTGTTAAAACCAGTTTATGTTGACCCCTTTAGACACCTTGAAGTGCTGCCGATAGTAATAAGCCTCAATAATTTACAGCAAAACTTTATCAAATGAACCCAACCGCGATGGCTAATAAAGTTAGGGTTGTCGAAACATTTGTGGACGCCTGAATGATTAACGACTCGGAATCAGAGCTCCGTAAAAGCCTTTAAATACCGGCACGCGAGCTACTGGAGACGTATTTTTGAGTCGATGGATTTTCAATTCACACTCGAACGGTCTCTAAATACCAACACACGAGCTGTAAACCTTCTACTACTGGAAACGTACTTTTGAATCTATTTACACTCGAATAGTCTTTGATGCCGTGTGATGCCGGCTTAGAATAGCATCACCCCAATTCTACCCGTGGGTGTCGTAAAAAGCGACTCAGGGATAATTATCTAGGGAATGGGCAGCAGCGTTCCCTGTGTATTAAACATCTTGCACTGCGCTCGCCAATCCGCCTGCCAAGCGTGGTGAGTATGGCAATACCCCCCCCCTATACGGGGAGGCCCATGTCCAGCAGTGGACTGTTGTGGCTGTAAAGGTAAAGTCTTTGAATATCAACGCGCAATCTATTAATATGCCTTTTACTACCTACTGGAAACGTGGAAACGATTGAAAAGCTATTTTCGCTTCGCAAATTATTGAACTAAGTACAGTAGTATTTATGGTTTGAGAATTTCTGCATAAATTTGCCTTGTACGTATTAAGACACGAAATATTTGCTGTTATGATACAATTTTAAACGTTCACTCCATAAGTTGCATTAGGTATGTTTGTATCAGTAGTTATTAGTGTTTTACGAAATATGATACGAAATAAAGGCACCCAATTCTACTTTTTAGAATGATTTGTTCTGGCAATTGACACACTGATGGATGACTAATTATTGTGGTCACAATTTTCGGCAAATGGTTTAAAAATACAGCCCCTGAGCCTTGAGTCTTCGAATATGTCATTACGTTCTAGTTACTACCTTCGTGTTGTAAAATAAAATGTAACTGTTGAACACGATCTGCGGTCAACTAAGTTGCAGTATTTTTGTTTAATATTAAATTTTTTCAGTTTCAAATTTTCATTTTCATCAAATGTTTTAGTTTATCAGTTATTATGGTGGTGCAGTGGTTATGAGACTGCCTGTTACGCAGTAGGTTCCGGGTTCGATCCTCGGTGGGGTACTCACAAAGCTTAAATTTATCACTTTTTGAATTTATTTCCTGACTGGTTAGGACATTGCAGGCTGAAACACCTGATTGTCCGAAAAGCAAGATGCTTCCGAGCTTGCTATCTATGATTACTTAGACGGCGATCGTAATACAACCACCTCTGAAGTCTGCTAATTGTAGTAGGCGGTAGAGAAATTCATCGGGTCGTTAGACAACTCGGTGTCCCACTCAAAAACAAGAACTAGGAGAAGATTGTAAAATAGACATGTTTTTATGAAAGTGAATAAGAAATGCTTGACTTATGATTCTGGGGGAGAAAAATTCTGTCTCATAGGGTGGTTTAGAAAATTTAGCAAACTCTTTATCTAATGAAGTTTTAATTATTTTTAGTTAGGTCTGTGTATTTGCTGTTTAAAATATTTTAACTGTCTAAGAATAAAACACACATGCGCCCTCATTTTAAGGGTACCGTGTACCTCAAAAGGTAAAAAACGGAACCCTTATAGGATCACTTTGTTGTCTGTTTGTCTGTCATTCTGTCAAGACCCTTTATCTCAGGAACGCGTAACGTAAAGATATCGAGTTGAAATTAAAACCGTATACTCAAGTCTATGGTCCCTAGTAGTTGTGAAAAAATCAAGCACCTAACTTCAAGTTAAAAAAAGATAATAGCCGTTATGCAGTAAAAATGCGAGTTTTTTATCCTCTCAAGGAATTTAAAATTTGGAGGGTACTTTGCGTAGACCTAGAACAATGAAATTTGGCAAGTAGCTTCATTTTGAAGTATCAATGAAGGAAAATATCTAAAAAAATTAATTATCATAAATTTTTGGTTTTTATGGGGACCGAAAAAATGAAATTATAGGTTTACCAACCAGAATAACCTACAAATCTTAATAGGGAACCCTCGGTGGGCAAGTCCAACTCGCACTTGGCCACTATTTAATTTTAAAAATACTGCAGTTTTTTCCACGTCTGACAAATGGGTAATTAAGGAGCATTTCAGAAATATTATGTCTCACAATAAAGACACCCGATGACAACCGATGTGGCGCAGTGGTGTACGACTGCCTGCGACGCAGAAGGTTCCGGGTTCGATTCCCGGATCGTCACTTTGCAAAGTTGATATTTATCACCTTGAATTTGCTCCCAGTCTGGTTAGGACATTGTAGGCTGAACCACCTGATAGTCCGAAAGTAAGATGATTCCGTGCTTCGGAGGGCACGTCAAGCCGTAAGTCCCGGTTGCTGTATAAGATTACTTAGACAGCGGTCGTTACAAAACCATGCCAAAGGCCTGCTACTTGTAGAAGGCGGTTGAAAAGCTCTGACACCAGGGTTCATAGGGTTGTTGGACGACTCGGTGTCCCACTCAAAAAGCAGTAGGCTCTGACATCAAAAATTATAGAGTTTATAGGAATTTTAGTACTCTTTAGTAGGTACCTTCTTAATCTACCTTTCAAATAAATAAAAAATAATGATTAGTTGACTCAGACTGTAGATAGTGTTTTATTTGCACAGCACTGGTCTAAAAATAAATAATATTTAACTGCACCTCAATGCGCATGCGTGCAACACGGGCCTTAAATTACTAATATTTGTTGCCAGCTTTATATCAGTTTCCCTTAGTTTGAGGGATTTGAATATTTGCTGGGCACTTGCAAATTTTGCAAGTAGGAAGATAAATTAAAAATAGAATTGAAATTTTGCTACTCGATATTCTTTATTTATGAAAAAATGCGATTGTTTCATATAAACTTGTGATTCAAAATGCTATGTGTGGCTAAAAAATATAGATTTCAAATTATCTCTGCCTTCAGTTTTATTCAGGAAATGAGGTTTACTTTTCTTTGATTTTTAAATTGGCTATATTTAGTATTCTTTGGTCTTACTTAAAATAATATGCTCATCAATGTTTCAAAGAACAGAGAATTCCTTTTAGAAGCCATTCTATTTTTAAACTCTCCAGGAGTGTTTTTAATTGAAAGTGACTATGCGATCCCAAGCTAAATAATAAAGTATCTGCTCAGCAACGTTAATTATAATTGGGTATGTAAAATGTATAGGTTTAATATTTTTTTCTAAAACTTTATGCAATTTTACGAAACTAATTTGGTTCTTTTAATTATTTGATTATCCCTTATTTTTTTATAATTGTTTAAAAGTTTTTCATTGATGACGTCATCACTGGGCAACAACTTTTTTTACCTACATACTCTTTGCGAACAACCACCATGCAAATTTTATTGCAAATTCCACAGATATAATAAACCTGGTCTGGTATGGACTAGAACTAATCCGTTCTGTCAATGTAGAATGCGGAAAAATAATGTTATTTCCTTTTCTCTCAAACGGTTTTCTGTAAGGAGATTGAGATAAAATATTGTCTGTCAGATCCCTTTAATTTTCGAACGCGACTTTTCGCCATTTTATAGTGCCAACAATTTATGGTACGTCAAGTGTCAAAGTCTTGTAAACAAAGTGCGATTTATCAGTTTTTTTCTTGAAATATAATTTTTGCAGTGCATTTTTAGTGATAAAAGACTAAATTAAGGAAATGACATCATGCCTGGCTGTTCCTTAATACAGTGCGGCGTGCGTCTTATTAAAAATCGCCCTTAAATTAGTTTGCACACGTAAGTACACAAATCTGCTATTTTACTTGAACTTTTTAAGATTATATGTAATAAAAAGCCACGAGCAGCTATTTTTCGCTATAAAGCAGCAAACTATAAACGTTTTTTTCTCCAATATATCATTAATTTCTTTATTTCTGCCGATACTGATTTCATACAAACTGATCGTTGGCTAGGGTTGGGGTAGTACATAGTCACGGTATCGATATATTTTGCCAGAATTCGTAAGAATGGAAGGAAATAATGGATCTTGAGAGTTCAATTCAGAAAGTTATAGGTAATGTGCCAAAGTTACCAAGTTATTTTCGTATATACCTGTTTAATAATTTAAATATATTTTTTACAGATAACCAAAAAATGAAGTTAAAAGAAGGAAATGGCTTGATATTATTGGCACCGAAAATATAAATCCACGTCATGGACAAATATTGACATGCTCCCTGTATTTTGGTGTCGAGTGTTATAATAGAACTCTGGATAAGTTATGCCAACGTGAAGAAGACTTGCCTTGCCAACCCCTTATTAGTAAAACCTAAGGAAAATGATAGATCTGTTTTGACTGAACAGCAACAGGAACAAAGTGGAAGGAAAAGGAAAATTTATGGAATAGCACAAGAAATTCGACCTGTGTTTTGTTATGAATAGTTATGATAAATTATTATTTTTGGCTTTTGTTTGATTATTATTATTGTAAATTTTTACCCCTACAACTTGTTTTTCTTTTTAACAATTTATTTACTACACACAAAAAACAGTTAAGTATTATGAAAATTCGCAACAGCGTAAGCATAATACAGTAGTAAGGTACACAAAAAATATCAACAGCGTAGGCATAATGCCCGTCAAAACCATCATCATCTTCCTACCCTTATCCCGACTAGGCAGTAGGCAGTTACCGATATCGATTTTTGGGTCCAAAATGATTACAAGCCTACAAAAATCCGCCATTTTATGAGTCCAAAATTGTTTAGGTATTCACACACATTCAGAGGGTACAGCCAGTCCATAGGTTTGTAATGTTTTTGGCAAATTCAGTGTTATCGATAGTAGTAGGTACTATCGATAGTTTTGCAACACTACATCAAACTTCCAACTGACATGACAGAAGCAAGCAAGGGTGAAGCAAAGAGTAGGTAACTTTTATTGGGGAGGAAGTTCGTTATAGGCGTCTCGAAAGAGTTTCATTTAATTTTTTGCACAGTATGCACATCACAAAGGTCAAATTAAGGTTATTTAGATTTTTGCAAAAATTAAAGTGATCTTTAACTTTTTAGAACGAAAAACATGAAAATTCTATAAAAGACCAAAATATCTCCAAATGGATTTCTTATTTTACGTCTTCGAGTTAAGCTTTACATGCCCAATTGAAAGGTTAAAAGTCAAGCCTCAAAGTCGGATGATATTTAAATTGAGGAGGATCAGTATAGAGCAGGCAACACTGCACCCTTATCACCGGCTTTCCCAGTATTTCCCCGCCCTCGAGAGCAAGCACACGTTGCTTTTCTTGAAAACGGGCACGGATTTACGCGAGTTCGAAATTCAAACGCGTTCGAAATATAAAATTAAAAGAAAATATAAAAGAAGTTCAGGTATGTGAAACATTTGGTGCAAGGATTAAAACGGTTGTTTTTTGGTTCGAAGTATAGTGATATGAGTGTTTGGTTTTAATATGTGAGATATTGTTTTTAGTTAGTGATACAGTGACGTTGAAATAATGGTGATGCTATTGTTGATGGGCATGTTTATTGGTAAGTGGATCTTTTATATCTGATATGTGAAAAAAAATCCCTATGATTGTATTAAAAAAAACCTCGGATTAAACCACATGGTATTCAACTCTTAAACACATTCGTTACTTGTTCTGCTGATCGCTGGTTAAAGCAATCGTACATTTCTACAAAATACTGGAAACTAGATTTTGCCTGGTCAAGTTACGCTAGCAAAATATACTGCCACGGAATTTTCTTCCTGTGTCAAGTGTCACACCTGAAACACTAAGAAATGTAATTAGTTGTACGAGAGTTTTCCAATAAGATTCCTGTTTCCAATAAAAACAATTTATTTGTTTATTCCCAAAATCCTGCAACTAATTAAAGACGACAACAGTTCGATAAATCTGTTTGTTCATTTCTTTCGTCCTCTTTTCGCTGGTACTCACACATACTGCTTGCTTTCCGGCATTTTGTTGGATCCTGTTTTTTGACGATCGAGTTTACGAAATCGTATACAAAAACCAGATACCATGGCCCACATCACCGCATGTCTATAGAAGCTATCACGTACCGTGTGTGTTTGCCGTGTGAAGCTAAGAATATCATCACTTCATTCTACCCGTAGGTGTTGTAACTAACGATTAAGAGATAATTATTCAAGGAATCGCAATATCATAAAGCGTGTGTACAATTCACCAATCTTGCCAACTTTCTCGCCAACTTCGTCGTTGTCCCGTCTGTTTGTCTAGCAGGCTTATTGCCCGAGATAAGATCTTAATAAAGTTCTTCAGAAAATATACTGCCCTAGAGAATATAGCAAGGCCGGGCTTTGTTGGGAGCGAGAGAATAATAAGATGTACTTCTCACATGTAAAATTGCTTTGTTCGTAATTTGTCTCTTTTTCTTCTCTTTCTTCTATTTCTTTCTGTGTTCAATCGATTCATTTCAGTGAAGTCTAGTCACTTTGAAAGTCTATTTTGATAGCTCACAAATCCTACATCAGTAGCAGTGCTGAAAAAAATTATATTATCCTTTGCTGACATGTTTTCTAGTATTTAGGTACTTGGCATCTATAAAATAAGTATTTTTAATGTAAGTACCAACTTGGTACCAACAATAACCACATGACAAGCCTGTTACTATGGTAATAAACAATCTTCTGAATGATTTTCAAACGTTTGTGACGTGGTGTAAAGGTCCGTTTTGTGCAGCTATTTACGCTTTGCCTACCCTACAAGAGATATAGACGTGAAATTCAAACGATCAATCAAACAATCTTTCAAACACACACACAAACATTAATATTACCACAAACAACATTACCTCAAGTCTTTCAACTTTTGAACCATGTAGTCCCGATGAAATTGGCAAAATAATTGATAAACTTGATCCCAATTCCAGCACTGGTTTAGATGGAATAAACACAAAAACAATCAAATGTCTTAAGCCATTAATTTTAGAAACTTTAACAAAAACCTTTAATAAACTGTTAACCGATGGTATTTTCCCCGACTCATTAAAAATAGCAAAAGTTAGTCCAGTCCATAAATCAGGCACAAAAACTGACCCAGGCAATTACCGCCCAATCTCTGTGTTACCAGTTATTTCCAAAATTTTTGAAAAAGTACTGCACAAACGTCTCGAGGCATACTTAAACAACATTCAATTCATATCAAAACGACAATTTGGATTCAGACCCAAGAGCAACACTTTAGCCGCGACAGTCGATTTGGTAACAAAAATAAAGCAGAATATCGACAGCAAAAACATCGTTCTAGGCATCTTCATAGACCTGAAAAAGGCATTCGATACGGTCAGTCACGAGATTTTATTGAAAAAGCTTCAAAGTATTGGTATTCAAGAAAATGCACTACGGATGTTCCAATCGTATCTAACAAATAGACAACAAGTTGTTAAAATAGATAATTGGCAGAGTTCAGCCCTCCCAGTAACATATGGGGTCCCCCAAGGTTCCATACTGGGACCATTACTATTTTTAATATATATTAATAATATTCAGGACTTAGGTTTGCATGGACATCTTACTTTATATGCCGACGACACATGTCTATTTTATTTCGGACCATCTATAAATCAAATTATTAGAACTGCTCAAATAGATCTCGATATCTTGTACAAATGGCTTCAGGAGAATCTACTTACAGTTAATATATCCAAAACCTCATATGTAATATTTAAAGCAAAAAACAAACCTATTCCGTCATTCCAACCTCTTACCATCAATAACATGCCAATCCAACAAAAGAAATATGAAAAATACTTAGGTCTTAGACTTGACGAACAGTTAAACTGGCATATGCAAATAGAATACATAAAAAACAAACTAACAACATTAATGGGTTCTCTCCGGGGCATAGTACGTTGTATACCCCGTAAAATAAGAATTAATGTTTATAACTGTTTAATTAAATCACACTTAACATACTTAATAGAAATTTGGGGAAGTGCATCAAAAACGAAATTAACAGAACTACAACGAAAACAAAATAAAGCAATTAAATTATTATTCCATTATCCATATCTTACATCAACTGACAAAATCTTCAAAGAAACTCGCCTTATGAACGTAGCCCAACTATACGCATACCACACTTGCATACTTGTTAAAAAGATCCTAACCAAATCCATACACACTTCAATCACACTCACACAAACAAAACATATAACTCAACGGTCATCTCGCAGAGCTAGCTTTATCGTGGTACCCAAAACTCGGACGAACTACGGAAAAAAGATGTTTACTTTTGAGGGAGCACGGCTTTATAATAAACTACCGTCAGAATTAAAAAATACCAATCTAGATTTGTTTAAAACCAAACTTGCACAATATTTGAAAACTGATTAAATAGTAAGTATTCGTATGTTATGTGAACGGCAACAAAACAACACTATTATGATTAACATTTTTATTATGTAAGTGACTGTATGTCTTTAATAAGAAATAAAGATTCTTTAACCTAAAATTCATAATATGTATGTATGTTCCTGGTTACCAATCACGGAAAGTAATTGGATTCGGTGACGTAACTTGGACGTAACATATCCCTCAAAGCACCACTGGGCCCTTTGCGATTGTTAATTAACGATGTGGCAATATGACACACGCACCGATATGGTTTTGCGGTATTTAGCCGGATCCGGATTATTGAACAAAGGTGTGTATAAAATTCCATATGATATTATGGCACACTTTGCTTTTTTGTTCGTTGTCATCTGCTTGTTGTGATTAAAATGATTATCCTTGTTGCCGTGTGATGCCGGCTTAGATGCCGTGTGATGCCGTGTGATGCCGGCTTAGAATTGCCGTGTGATGCCGGCTTAGAATGCCGTGTGATGCCGGCTTAGAATAGCATCACCCCATTTCTTTCCTGTGGGTGTCGTAAGAAGCGACTAAAGGACTCGAGGGTGTCATGTGTGTTGCAATTTTAGGCGACAGGCTGACAACCTGTCACTATAGCGATACACGACAATAGCTAAAACGGCCCTCAAATATGTGTCAGACGTGGCGATAACGACCGTACTATTACGGCCGTTGACGCTCTGCCTACCCCGCAAGGGATAAAGGCGTGATATATGTATGTAGCCTTATCACACTAGCGGTTTGAGACCGGATGCGGAGCGGAGCCAATGCGGAGCGAATTCGTTGCAGTCGCGCGACGGATGCACAGTGAATTTGTCGTACAAATACCGCCGTTATCTGCCGCCTGTCCGCGACGAACTCGCTGCAAATCCGTTGCATATCCGCTTCGCACCGGCTCCGCTCCACATCCGCTCCCAAACCGCTAGTATTATATGCCTCTTAAAGGTCTTAAGTAGATAAATAACATACACAGACAATTCGTATTTGACAAACTACAGAGACGGTTCTCCGCTAGACGGCTGCATGTTTTCTTTTGCCACTTTTGTTATACCTACAAAAAATTGCCTACCATTAGCACCTGGCACTTACAGTCTTTTATATTTATGGCAACCACTTTTGTATACAAATAGCTCTATGCATTATGGTTAAACACGCAAAGAGGGAATTTTATTACGATTCTTAAGCAATCGTTTTGTTTTTAACGACGGTATTTCTGAGAAAATAATTTACAGTCATATAAAAGTTTTGTAAGGAAATTACGCCGGGTGAAAAGGTTGCTAACCCCTTCCTACGCGGGTTATAAAAATATCCGACTTTATATAATTCCCTAAGTATTTTTTTTCATTACAGAACTCGTTCTTTTTAATATTAGCTTTGCAATGGAAATTATTTAGCAATTATAATACAGGATGATCGTACATTATGCGTCTAAAGGGAAATAAATACTGGAAATATGGACGTTGTCTCTCTATTCTAATATTTGCAAGGCTGTGGAGTTTCAATGATTTACGATTACTCCACTTTAACATGTAAACAAGGATATCCTATAGGACTCAAACAATGGAAATCTGTCCAAACATGTCCACCGCTGGGCAAGGCTCGTTTTGACATCTTCACGGCCCGTTTCGTATCTACGGGCACGAGGCTTGTTTGAATTTCGAACACGGAATTTGGATCGTCAGTAAATAGTACAATGTACCTGGCAATTGTAAGGGTTCCTTTCCTTATACACACACTACAGATAGATACTCGTATATCTGCCTAAGTGAATACATACGGCCGTTTTGGCGTAGTGGCAGTGCCGCTGCCTGCTACACAAAGGGTTCCGGGTTTGATTCTCGGTGGGTCATTCACACAGCCGATACTTATCAATTTATGAAATTGTTTCCATTCTAGTTAAGACATAGTAGGCCGATCAATTTGATCGTCTGAAAAGAAAAATAGCTTCGTGCTTCGTAGGACACGTTAAGCCGCCGGCCCCGGTTGCTGTCTATGATAACTTAGACGGCAGTTGTTACACAATCATACCACCAGGGTTTACCTTTGTAACCTAAAAGTTAACACCACGGTTCATCGGGACGTTGGAAGACTCAGTGTCCCACACAAAGAGAGAGAAAGAGTGAACACACATATTTCGTATCGTATCTAGCTACTTACGCCTGCCTGCAATATAATGTATAAGCTTATGTGGTAGCATAAAGCCTATTATTAATTCTGCGGTATTAATTCAACCAGCTAATACGTACCACGGATATGTACAAGGTGGGCCAAAAGTAATCACCCTATGTGAATCACCTCCCATTTTTTTATTAGACATTAAAATCGACTACTGTTTTCGGAAATCAATCTTTCGAAGATGCCAAATTTATGTGATAATGTTTCTAAAAAGACATTAGTGAAATTGCCATCTCTACCGTACGTTTTAACTTTAATCACGCTAATTTCCATACATTCCTGACCATGTTCTTTTTTCGTTTGTGGTGGCTTCAGGGACTTAAAAGTTTTATAAACTGTAATTTGTAATCTTGAGCTTTCAAAAATACCATTGGGTGAATTCTGGCGTTGTCAGATCTGGAGATCTGACCAATGGGTTCAAAAACCAAATTCTGTGGATTGGTTTTCACCAAATTGCATCAAGTCTGGAGTTGGCATCTAACTGCTTTCTTTATTTTTTATTTGACAGCATTAAGTTCACATATTCGAAGGATTATTCAGTGATAACAAAACTTATTTTAACTTAATAAAAATTAAATAGTGGCCATTCTAACATGAGAAGGGAGGTTTTCAGAGACCATTTTTGTTTTGACTCAGGAGGGGGCAATTTGACCAATGTCTTTTTTAAAAACATAATCACATAAATTTTAAATCTTCGTAAGATTGAATTCCAAAAACAGAAGTAAATTTTAATGACTAATAAAAAAATGGGAGGCACATCCTATGGGATGACTTCTTTTGGCCCACCCTGTACTTACCTACCCATACATATATTAAAATTTCATCAAGCTGGTAGCATTACGTATCGAGTTATTGGATAAAGTGATTTATAAGCCCACGCCATACACAAAATTGAGCAAAATGTAGCGTATTTGCCCTTGATTTCCATTGCGTCGTGATTTTGACGCCCACTTGATTTACTAGTCCAAATTCACTTGCAGAAATTCAATCATACTCGTAGGTATATGTATCATCAATACATCGTATAGTATGAAGTCGCTTTTTGCTTTTCTTTGAGTCTGTCTGTCTGTAGAAAAATTCGCTAACTCAATCTAAACTACACAACGAATTTTGATGCAGTGTTTGTTATAGATAGAGTAATGTAAGAGGAAGGTTCATATGTGTAACATATGCTGGGAAAATCCCTTTTTCCCGACTGCCTCAGAAGGAGGGTTATGTTTTTCGAGAGTATGTTTGTATGTTTGTTTGTATGTATGTATGTGGACAAGAAAATTCTTTTTTACGGGCTACAGCCCAAACAGATTGTTGGATTTTGGCATTATGAGGTGTAGTTAGATTTACCTTAGCAGCGCATGCGACACTGGCTATATTTAAAATTCATAAATTCAAGATGGCGGATTTTTATCGCAAATTACAACTTTGAAATTACCACAGTCGGGTTTTTGTTTTAATACATCTGCTTGTTGTCGTGATGGATTTACACGACTTACACTTTTTATTTTTAACTGCCAGCAACCCTGGCCTACGTACAATTACAGCATAGCTTCACCATACAAGGGCCCGCTCCCGCCGGCAAGTGAATAATTTGGGAAACAATACGCGAACTGAGAGCTGTTTCGTTTGATGCAATTTATTCACAACAACGGGGTAGCGATGCGAGTTATGCCCGTTCTGGGTTCCCATAGTCCAGTACGGTTATGGTTAGATTTCATGCCAGATGCTAATAAAACTTAACATTGCGAATTTTTAGAAAACTTTCTGAAAGTCTTCATGGTTCTACAAAAACAAACACTTCTTACTTTCTGAGCCACTTTAAATTAAACAATAATAAAATATGACACCAGGGTTTATCGCGCCGATTGGCGACTTGTTGTCCCACATAATAAAATAGAGACGGAAAATAGCTACCTACATCATAATATTAACAATCTGAAGTGAATAATTTGGGAAACAATACACGAAGTGAGAGCTGTTTCGTTTGATGCAATTTATTCACAACAAAGGGGTAGCGATCCGAGTTATGCCCGTTCTGGGTTCCCATAGTCCAGTACAGTTATGGTAGAATTTTATGCTACATGCTACCAAAACTTATTTTGTACTTTCAAATTTATAGAAAACTTGCTGAAAAACTTAATTATTGTACCGAAATCAGCTCTTCTGACTTTCTGAGCCACTGCGGCAATACCTATTAATGAATTTATCAATCACAGAATAGCATAGTACAATATGATATTCTCCGTAACATTAATAAGCTCAAGTGAATAATTTGGGAAACAATACGTGAACTGAGCGCTGTTTCGTTTGATGCAATTTATTCACAACAACGGGGTAGCGATCCGAGTTATGCCCGTTCTGGGTGTTCCCATAGTCCAGTACAGTTATGGGTAGATTTCATGCCTGATGATAATAAAACTTAACATTGCGAATTTTCAGAAAACTTGCTGAAGAACTCAATTATTCTACCGAAACCAGTACAGTAGTCCAGTACAGTTATGGTTAGATCTCATGCTACATACTACCAAAACTTAATATTCTACTTTCGAATTTTTAGAAAACTCGCTGAAGAACTTCATTCTTCTACTGAAATCAGCACTTCTGACTTTCTGAGCCACTGCGGCAATTATCAATAACAGAATAGAATACTTCAATATGATACGAGGGTTCGTCGGGTTGATTGACGACTTGGTGTCCCACATAATAAAATAGATACGGAAAATAGCTACTGTTTAGTTTCGCATCAGGTATACGCGCGTTTTATTGTTTCCCGCCATTTTCGTCTGACAGACCGTGGCCTGTGACTGACGCCAGCTAGTCGGCCGACGCCATCTTTTTCCCTTTGTTCGTTCAGTCGGTTCGATACCACGCGGCCGCCGGCAAATATAACCTCACTTTTAGTCACTCGCGCGTCCGGTGTTAGACACATATTTTTTGCGTTTTGTACAGCAAACTCATTGCTGTCGCAACCAGTAGTGTGCGGGAGAAATCTTTGTTATTAGTGTGTTAAAACATTATTCGATGTTGAACTGTGAACTAGTGAATAATAGAGTGATAAACTAATGTGAAACCAAAATTGCTGAAGGGACGGAGTGCCACACGAGCTGGTGTCCGGGTGCAGTAAGTCTAGTACCTAAATCCCAATCCAAATGTCTTCCTCAAAACCTGATACCTTTTTTCCTGTCAAAAACTAGACTTACAAGGAAACGGCGGCGTCATAATTCGCACGGTAAGCAATTCGCTGCTAGGTCCTGTTTAAGTAGACTTTGGAAACAAGAATTTCTCGGCCGGAAACTTTCCGGAACAAAAATTCTCTCATTAAATTTATTTTATTTAGCTATAGTAAAGAGCACTACGAATCGTAGTCAAATGTTGTTCCGAGGCTGATCGACCATTTAGTTTTAGATTTTAAGATAACTTTAATTTGCTTCCACTGCGCTAAGATCAGCTTCGGAATCAAACATTTTTTTGGTAGCAGAGCGTGGTTACTTTATTGCAACATAGTTAACCGTAATTTAGTATTAAGCGTGTTTTTTATATTACCCACATATTTTATTAATTTTGGAAAATATTGTTTCGGTTTTTTTTGTGACTGTATTGTTTGCCTAGTGAACGGTACCTTATCGGTAAGGTCTAGGCCAGTCAACTAACATTTATTTTGTGGTACTTGTTTATTGGATTTTCATTTTTATTAAGTCGAGTGTGTAAAAGTTGGTACCATGGCTCCCTCGATCGCCAGGTATAAGGCTGCTATAAAGACAGAATAAAGGTGGTTTACTACCACAGCGGCAATGATCGGCCGCGAGGACCAGGAGGACGCGCTCTTGAAAAGTGCACTACAGGCAGATGAACGGGTTCGGGTTGTGTCGGAACACCTCACAGAGTGCCTCATGCTCCTTGAGGAAGCTCCTAACCCTGAAGATAAGGAGCTGGTCGAGGGCGATGTAAGCCAGTGCTTGGAGCTGGCACAGGACATTGAGCAGGCAGCTGCGGACATATCTAGGCGACGTGACGGAAAGGAAAAGCCATTCCGTGGTAAAGTGGGACAAGGATTACAGGTGCCTCTTCCGCCTGTTACGGTTCCAGTCTTTGCAGGCGATTACGCCGACTGGCCGGCGTTTGAGGACCTGTATAGCAGTGTGGTCCACACACGGACGGACATAACGCCGGCGTACAAGATGGCTCAGCTGATGTCCAGGCTACATGGAGAGCCTCATGAATTGCTGACGCATTTGGCTGTCTCGGATAGCAATTATGAGGTGGCGTGGAAGATCCTTACCGACCGGTATCGGAACAAGCGCCTGATTGTAGACAGGCTGTTGGACCAGTGGCTGTCAATACCAACCATAACGCGAGGTACGGACCTCCGCGAGAAAATCTTCCACCCAGTCAGTGTCGCGGTCAGCGCACTAGAGCGACAGGGTTTGCCAGTGGCGGGCTACGGTTATATCTTGGTCCACACAGTGCTTCGCCGCCTGCCGAGCGAAATGGTCGCTCGATTCGAGCAGCTCCATGGGGGCAAGTCCTCGGACCACCTCCCGACCTACGAGGATCTGAAGTCGTTCCTCGAGGCCGAAAGCAGTTGAGTGGATGTCCAGGCTGGTGAAGCCCCACGCAAGGAGACCTCTGCCCCTCGCCACCCGGAACGGCCGGGTGCACCGGCGCGAGGAGGCAACAGTAGGCAACCCAGGCGGTACAACACCGCATTGGAATCAGGGTGTGCCTACTGCAGGGAGACAGGCCACGGGGTGACAGCGTGTCAGGAGTTTGCTGCGCAGCGGGTTCAGAGGAGACGGGTGTGGCACAGCAGAGGCGTTGGTGTTTTCGGTGCCTGGGGCCGCATCAGGTGCGAGTGCCCTTCAAGCACCAACTGTAGGTACTGCCAGGGTGCACACCATCCGCTGCTCTGCATGAATCGCTCCGGAGGCGCCGGGGCAGCGCTGGATCGGATCAGCGAAGGAGCCTGCCCACCAAGGGAGGAGCAACGCCCCACCCTCCAAGGAGGAGCCCACCTCCGCATCAGTCACAGGGACAGGCAGGGGGACGTCAACAGTCGGAGCCCACTTACCAACGGACGTGGGGACGATCTCCACCACGGCAGCAGGTGCCGGATTGGGGAGGAACGACACGGGAACATGGCCAAGGACACCCATCCCAGGTACGGGATCAAACGGGCGGGTGTCAGGGGAGCACTAGGCAGCCACCAGGGTACATGCAGTATTCTGCGGGCTTGAGCCACCTGGTTGGGTCTCAAGACCCACGCATGCCTCCGCCTATGCCTGAGTACCCGCGGCTACAGGCGCAACCTCGGTACGGACGTTTGCCGTCGGGGTACTATAGAACTCCAGCCATGGCCTTTATGGGCAGACCTCCTACCAGCAGGAGTGGGACCCATACACAGGTTTGGGTAGCGAGGATACCCCCGGGACGCGGCCTCACCGCGTTTAGATTCCCGCTAGGTAATCGCCGCCTACTCATCAGCTTCGGCTCCCCGTCCAATCACGGTACTTTTGCCAACGGCTAAGATTTGGGTATGGGGATACGGTGGCCGGACCATTCAAGTAAGAGCCCTACTGGATACAGGGGCTCAGGGATGTATTGTATCGAGTAAGCTGGTGAGTAGGCTAGGCCTAAATGTACGGCCAAGTGAGGATGAAGCTGTAGGCATCGGGGCCTAAATGTGCCTGACATTCGGGGTCAGACGAACTTTGAGTTCGCATTAGGTAGCACATGTACAGGGTCAGCTATCAAGTCTCAGCCGTGGTGCTGGATGAAGTGGTTGGGAAACTCCTCAGGTTAGGTTACCACCAACGGTACGAGGGTTAACCACAGGGTTGGAGTTAGCTGATCCTGATTTTGATACTCCTGGTACGGTGGACGTACTTCTCGGGTCAGACGTCCTCGGGAGATTATGGTGCGGTAGGAAGAAGGTACTCCAGGAAACTGGTTTGGTGGCCGTAGATACCACAGGGGGGTATGTTGTTTTCGGCCCAGTTTGGAGACCTCAGGACCTACCAGAAGGGATCCGGTCCTCTATGGTAGTGTGCTGTCAGAGGTGCTGCAGAGGTTTTGGGAGTCTGAAGAGCCGCCCACGGCGGACAGACGGAAGCCAGAGGATGACGAGTGCGAGTTGTTCTATCAATACAACACTGCGAGATGCCCGTCAGGCAGATTCGTGACCAGGCTACCTTTTCTCCCAAACCGCCCCGCTTTAGGTAGTTCGCGACAGCTCGCGGAACGGAGACTACTCGGAATGGAGCGGAAGATGAGGCGAGACCCAGCACTTCGGCAGAAGTATATAGAATTCATGCGGGAATATATTCAATTGGGCCACATGTCGGTGTCCAGCCTGGATTGGAGGTGTGTCGAGCATTATTACATTCCACACCTGGCTGTCTTGAAGTCACCTGAGGCGAAAATACGGGTGGTGTTTGACGGTTCTGCTCCTACCTCGAATGGTGTGTCTGTGAACCAATGTTTGCACGCGGGTCCTAAATTGAACCGGGACATTGTGGACATTCTCACAGACTTTCGTTTGCACCAGGTAGCGTTCGTCGCAGACGTCAAAATGATGTTTCGCCAAACCATGATACATCCGGATGACCGTCGGTATCAGCTGATTTTGTGGCGTGAGAGCCCAGATGAGCCGATGGTCACATACGAACTTAACACGGTGACGTATGGACTTAAGCCAAGTCCGTATTTGGCAGTACGTACGCTGCGAGAGTTGGCCGCACAGGAAAGGGTAAGATACCCTCGAGCCGCAGCAGTACTGGATCGCGACGTCTACGTGGACGATATCTGCACGGGTGCTGATAGCGTGGAGCAGGCGCTAATTCTACGAGACGAGTTGATCGTGATCATGGGTTCAGGAGGTTACGAGTTGCGGAAATGGTTGTCCAGTTGCCCAGAGCTCCTGGCCGGTTTGCCAGGCGAGTTCCATCAGGACCCGCACCTCTTTGAGAACCCGGACAATCCAAATACGTTGGGCATCCTCGGGGTGCAATATAGGCCAACGCATGACGTATTCACGTACAAGATCGAGCCCGACCTTTTGGAGAAAACTTGGACTAAGCGGTCGGTACTGTCGACAATCGCTAGAACGTTCGATCCTAACGGATGGATCGCCCCGGTTACGTTCATGGCGAAGTGCTTTTTACAAAGGTTGTGGCTAGCCAACTTAGGATGGGACGACCAACTCTCCGGAGAGTTGTTGAAGGATTGGCTCAAGTTTGTGACCACCTTACCAGGGATTGTGCACATCGCGATACCCCGCAAGTTAGTCCCATCGGTGGGATGTAAGGCTACCCTACATGGGTTTTGTGACGCCTCGGAGCGAGGGTACGCGGCAGCTGTATACCTTCGGACAGCAAGTTCAACGGGAACTGTGCACGTGCGTCTGGTTATGGCCAAAAGTAAGGTGGCACCAGTCAGAACTAGATGGACCATCCCCAAATTGGAATTGGCAGGGGCAGCTCTTCTAGCGCGTTTGCTAAATCATGTAACCTGCAATCTGCGTGGTACCATCAACTTGGATGAAACGGTGTACGCGTGGACTGACAGTCGGATAGTTCTGTGTTGGTTGCAGACGTCGGTACATACACTTGAGGTTTTCGTGGCAAATCGGGTGTCACAGATTACGGGGTCGGAAACTCCGTTAGTGTGGAGGCACGTACCGGGAGAATGGAACCCAGCGGACTGCGCTTCGCGCGGGTGCAGGGCACCTGATTTGGTGAGTCACCCACTGTGGTGGGGACCTCAATGGCTGACTGAGTCGCCGCAGGAATGGCCATTCAACGAGTGCAGGGCGCCGCTTGGGCCACCTGATCGAGGTTTGCGAGTGAACGTGGGGCAACTCGTACCGAAGCCTAACCCAGCTTTCTTGCTGGAACGGTATAGCTCCCTCGACAAACTTCTTGGGGTGACAGGTTGGATCAAACGGTTCGTGAACAACTGCAGGAAGCCTCAAGCAGAACGGAACTTTGCACCAGTCCTCTCGCCTGCGGAACGGAATGCGGCTCTATGCTCATTAGTTAGAGTCGTCCAGGCGGAACATTTCGAAGAGGAGGTCAGGCTGCTCAGGGATGGACGTGGAAAGCTGAAGGGAGGAATTGTGCGCCTCAACCCATTCCTGGATGAGCAAGGTATGCTCAGGGTTGGAGGCAGACTTCGGAACGCTAGCCTGCCCTTTCGGCTCGGCATCCACTGTTACTTCCAAAAGGGGACCCTTAGTTGAGCTCTTAGTCAGGATCGTCATGAGAAAAACTCGCACGCGGGCTGTAATGCGCTATTGGCCATTCTACAGCGCGAGTTTTGGATCTTATCGGGACGACGAACGGTACGTAGCGTTGTGTTTAGGTGCTTGCCTTGTTACCGCTTGAAGGCAGCCACAATGCAGCCACAGATGGGAGATCTTCCACCGGACCGGGTGACGGAGGCCTGGACGTTTGCAGGTGTGGGAACGGATTTCGCAGGCCCTTTCATGGTAAAGGCATCACGCCTACGGAACGCAAAGTCTATCAAGGCGTACTTGTGCGTGTTCGTGTGCCTAGCCACCAAGGCCGTCCACTTGGAGCTCGTGGCCGACCTTTCTACGGAGGCCTTTTGGCAGCGCTGGAGAGATTTACGTCGCGACGAGGGCGACCAGCGCTGATCAGGTCGGATTGTGGTACCAACTTTAAGGGTGCTGATCGGTGTATGAAAGAAATTGTAACGTTCTTACGGGAGAACGAAGAAGCCATCAGCACGGGCCTCCCGTCAGGGCATTACCTGGGTGTTCGATCCACCAGCGTGCCCTCACTGGGGTGGTATTTTTGAAGCGGTTGTAAAGTCCGCTAAGACGCATTTGTTGCGTGTCGTAGGGTTAACAATTTTGACTTTCGAGGAGCTGGCGACCGTGTTTTGTAAAATTGAGGCTGTACTCAATTCGCGTCCTTTGTGTCCGCTCAGCTCAGACCCAAATGATTTAGAGGCCCTGACGCCAGGGCATTTCTTAATTGGCCGCCCACTTAACGCCTTGCCGGAATATCCCTATACGGAGGTGAATAGCAATCGTTTGTCGCGTTATCAGTTGTTGCAGCAAATGACTCAAAACTTTTGGAAGCGTTGGTCGCTTGAGTACTTGCACATTCTGCAGCAACGCCTTAAGTGGACGGACAGGACTGAACCCCCCTGCATTGGGGATCTCGTTCTGGTTAAGGATGCCAACCTACCGCCACTGCGTTGGCGCCGGGGGCGCATTCTCAACCTGTTTCCGGGTAGTGATGGCACTCCTCGAGTTGCAGAAGTTCAGGTGGGGGATTCAGTTCTTAAGCGAGCAGTAGCTACATTATCACGCCTGCCATGCATTGAGCGGACCGATGGGTCGGTCCGGGGCGGGTGAATGTTTAGTTTCGCATCAGGTATACGCGCGTTTTATTGTTTCCCGCCATTTTCGTCTGACAGACCGTGCCCTGTGACTGACGCCAGCTAGTCGGCCGACGCCATCTTTTTCCCTTTGTTCGTTCAGTCGGTTCGATACCACGCGGCCGCCGGCAAATATAACCTCACTTTTAGTCACTCGCGCGTCCGGTGTTAGACACATATTTTTTGCGTTTTGTACAGCAAACTCATTGCTGTCGCAACCAGTAGTGTGCGGGAGAAATCTTTGTTATTAGTGTGTTAAAACATTATTCGATGTTGAACTGTGAACTAGTGAATAATAGAGTGATAAACTAATGTGAAACCAAAATTGCTGAAGGGACGGAGTGCCACACGAGCTGGTGTCCGGGTGCAGTAAGTCTAGTACCTAAATCCCAATCCAAATGTCTTCCTCAAAACCTGATACCTTTTTTCCTGTCAAAAACTAGACTTACAAGGAAACGGCGGCGTCATAATTCGCACGGTAAGCAATTCGCTGCTAGGTCCTGTTTAAGTAGACTTTGGAAACAAGAATTTCTCGGCCGGAAACTTTCCGGAACAAAAATTCTCTCATTAAATTTATTTTATTTAGCTATAGTAAAGAGCACTACGAATCGTAGTCAAATGTTGTTCCGAGGCTGATCGACCATTTAGTTTTAGATTTTAAGATAACTTTAATTTGCTTCCACTGCGCTAAGATCAGCTTCGGAATCAAACAGCTACATACATAATATTATTTAACAAGCTCAAAAGTGAATAATTTGGGCTACAAACTACAATACGCGAAGTGAGAGCTGTTTCGTTTGATGCAATTTATTCACAAAAACGGGGTAGCGGTGCGAGTTATGCCCGTTCGGGGTTTCCATAGTCCAGTACGGTTATGGTTAGATTTCATGCTACATGGTACATGCTAACAAAACTTAATTTTCTACTTTCGAATTTGCGAGTTATGCCCGGTCTGGGTTTTTCCATAGTCCAGTACAGTTATGGTTAGATTTCATGCTACAAGCTATCAAAACTTAATTTTCTCCTTTCAAATTTTTAGAATACTTGTTGAATAACTTCATTTTTCTACAAAAACAAACACTTATAACTTTCTGAAAATTATTTACAACAATGGGGTAGCGATGTGAGTTTGCCTAATCTGGAAGTTCCAACAGTCCAGCACAGTAATAGCAAATGTTTTTTTTTAATTAGATGTTATGGTTCAATAAAGGTTGATTCAAGTTTAGATTTTGCAATTTTCTAACACTACTCTTTGAGCCTTTTTGAATTGTTTGTGTCTTTACTTTGCTATTTTAAAACTTTTGATACATGATATTTTTCTATGAAAATATTTAGATTTTAGTTAAAATATACCTTTGCTACTTAGCTTGATTACAATTCTTTGAAGTTATAATTTTACAAACCTAAAATAGCGTTTCCCCGCCTGTCGGTACCCACCCAACTACGTTCAGTTTAGTCACGCAATTTGTATAAAGTACGTATCATATTATTATTATACCTACCTATTACAACTTGCGTGAAAAAATATTTCTTTCTAGCTTACTTAGGTACTTACTTCGCTGACTCAGTAACTCGAAATTGACCTTGTTCGTATCAAATGTATTGATTGATATTGTATTTCCTCTACACTGACTGGACTACAAATGCGACACAGCCAAGTTTTACGCAACAATCCCCGCTATCCACCTACTTGTGTATATTTGAATGTGTATATGAAAGCGCACTTAAACTGAATGTTTCACAAGAACATTTCTGTTTTCTGGCAAGCACCTTATCTGATACTCGGAAACAATTGGATAGTTAAACTTTGTGTGGAAATGAAATGTACTTTCTTGATAGGTTTCATGTTATTTTCAACAAAAGACAATGAACTGAAAAGAGGTCTTCTTTTTGAGTGGGATACCGAGTCGATGAAAGACCTGATGAACTGTTAGTATCAGAGTTTTTCAAAGCGCCTACTATATAACAGGGAGTCCTCTGAAATGGTTGTGAAACAAAAACATTCAGCCTTTTGTCTTCAGTGAAAAATTATCCATTTGTTTGGATGGCCAGGCGTCCTATACAAATTAGGGACAAACTCATATGTAAACTTGTATATTGTTAAAATATAGATTCTGAAACATCGTAAGCAGACGGCCTTTTAGAACCATAAGAAGTTATGAAATAAATTATGTTTTTCTACCTATTTCTTGTTGCTCGTATTTTTTATATTCCAGAGAAACGGAAACTTCTAAATAAAAAATAAACGAATAAAAACAAACGAGATGAAACCTTAGATAAGGGTCCATGACAGGGCCCTAAAGAGGGTTCGTAACTAGTTTTGGAGCTAGTGTTGTCTCGCTTGTAGACATCAAGCCCTGGGCACAAAATAGAGAATCTACAGAAGGACAGCTGAACCCATTTTTATACCTACTCTAGGGTTGCTTCCTTTCTCTCTAAATTTTTGAAATGAGGATGAACTTTAATGTACTGTTTATAATACTCTAAGGGATAAACGTACCTAGTTAATTAAATTATAATAAAATACTACAAAAATATAATTTGCACTGAGGCGCATTTTGCGATTTTGCTGTTCGCCCACACCGAACACTGTAATTGGTCATCTACTAGCCGTGCTGATTTAGCGTGTAAATGACGGCGTGTAGATGTGTGAGTGTAGTCTCTCTCTCTGTTCGTTTGGGACACCGAGTCGTTCAAAGACGCGATGAAACTTGGTGTCAGAGTTTTTCAACCGCCTACTGCAAGTCCAAGGACGCGTCCTTTTAGCCGTCTCTCTGTATAGAGCACGCCCGCCTGCACTAATTCTGTGCCCTAGGTATTAAATCTTGAGAATCAACTGCTCCCTTGAGTAGAGATAGAGTCGTGTAATATGAAGCTTGTTGTGGGTAAAAGGGTTGAAGTAGTAGGTTTATACAGTCTATACTTTAACGGATCGACATTTTGGTAATTCATACAATAATAAGAAATGAAAAGTAGAGGTTGAACTCAGTGAATAGATTGCGGTGCTGGCGGTGTGGTTATTCAAATGTTGTTCTTTTAATTAAACTAGCACTGTACAGATTCAAGCTTTTTACTACTTTGTTTTTATTCATAAAATTTCATTCAGGAAATCGGAGAATGGCGCCCGCACGCCGTTTTCCTAATTTGTGGCGAAACTCTACCGCATTTGTAAACCATAAATAATATTCGGCTCCGAATTCAATACCTACCATTTTCGTATCCTGAACAGAATTCACCAAAAATTCGAAACATAAAAGGCGAAGATCCCCCAGAATTCTTTATCGAAAATTCCGTATATTCGGCATTGCCAGGCTGTTTTAGCGAGAAACACACTAACGTCTATTTGTGCGTTATTTTAGCGAATACGAATACAATTACGACAATACGAATTTCAACCTTAGTGTCAATACAAATAAGGTTCATTTTAATCGGTTTGACAGGGGCATTCGTCGACGTAGCGCCGCGGAAGTAGTATGTTTGTCGCCTTCATCCTTGAGAGCTGTTGCTCGTATCCCCATTGGTGGAGTAAATTGTAGAGTAAGCCCCATTGCGGCTGTCATAGGCTGTTATTTTTATGACGGACGTCACCTAACTGCGTTTGTCATAGATTTACATTTTTATAATGGATGTCACAAACTGCAATATCAAACGACGCATGAGTTATTCCACCTTCCTATACTTTTCTAAACAGAATTCACAAAAAATTCGAAACATAAAAGGCGACGATCCCCCAGAATTCTTTATCGAATATTCCGTATATTCGGCATCGCCGGCCAGTTTTATCCTTGAGAGCTGGTGCTCGTATCCCATTGTTGAAGTAAATTGCATGACCCAGGAATTGGCTGGCGACCCCGGCATTGTTTCCCAAATCACTCACTTGCTCTAGTCGGTCGAAGCAAAAAATGTAGGATGCGAGGTGGATTTACGGGAAAACATTTTGTGGAATATTGCCAGATACAACCTACTACCCATTTAATGGATCAACTTATACTGGTTTTTCTTAGTAATGTGCTGGCAATGTGGTTACTTCTTGGATAGTTTTCTTTTTTATTGACGAAATCCCGTACAAGAATACCATATCACACTTCGCCGCACCAAATTGCGGCTGTCGCACGTTGTCATAAAATTTTATGGTGATGGACACGAACCGCAATATCGTGTGTAATTCACTTACATACATAGGTACATATTAATCTGGGTGGGCAGCTCATAAACGGGTGTAGAAAACGGCCATTTCTACACTTTTTCTGACAAGAGTTTGAGAGTTATTCAGAAGAATGTGTATCACCATAATAATAGGTTGTCAACCTATTGCTATTCTAAGCTGACACTACACGGCAATGGCAACCTAAATTGCATGACCCAGGAATAAAATTGGCTCGTATAGTTTTCCAAATCACTCACTTGCTCGTACAGAATGTGCTCTAGTATTTTGGTCAAAGCAAAAAATGTAGGAAGATGGGATGGAGGATTTAGGAAGAGAAAACATTACTTAGGTACTTACCGCTGATTTTGTTCTGTGGCTCACCTACGTCTGTCTTTAGGCTAAGTTTAGATGTTTTGTATGAAGTGTTTTTGTAAACAACGGATCACTACTGGGCGTGGTTTTGTCCCCCGCAGGTGCCTGCCACGATTTGCAGTTAGGTTTGCGGGCGGAGTGCAAACAGTTTGAACAACAGGAAAAGTTTCTACCTTGGATACAGAAGATTGGACCGATCTACGTATAATTCAGGCGAATCATTTTCTTTTCATGTGGGAAACCGAGTCTTTCAGTGTACCGATGAACGAATTTTGGATAAAATGGTACGAAAAATGCCAGCATAAAAAATAATAGCATCACCTCATATTTTCCCGTGGGTGTTGTAAGAAGCGAACAACCATGTCGGAGGCTTGCTATGTGGAGTAGGCGGTTAAAAAACTCGGACACCTAGGTTCGTCGGGTCGTTCGATGAATTGGTGTCCCACTCGAAAAGAAGAAGAAGGCGACATGCCAACATCCTGTCGCTATGGTGATACACACACAGTCTTCTGAATGACTCTAAAACTTTGTCAGACTTAGTGTAAATAGCCATTTTTACAGCCGTTTATGTTCTGCCTACCCCGCAAGGTATATAGGCGTGATATATGAATGTACAACTCGCGCTGTAAATCATTGATATCATGTACCTACTTTGTTACCTTTTACGGCACCCACAGACAAAAAATAAAAGTGCTATCCCAGCCCAACTTTTCAAAACCGAATAGCGTATCCATTTGTGAATGTATCGACACATTTGGGGGCCTCTCCATATTGAAAGGAAGATCGTATCTCTATCGGAAGCCATTATTCAGGCCGTTATTGTCGCCGCAGATTGCATCAGCGTGCCGTGGCCTATACCACAAAATAGAGAATTTATAGAAGGACAGCTCGCTTCTTTTCTCGCTCATTTTTACTTGCAGTCTAGGGTTGCTACTATTTCTTTCTGATTTTATGAAATACGCTAACTGGATCAAACGTACTAAGGTTACTACATTACTTAGGTATATATAACTTTTATCAAACTTACACTATGACAGGCTGTACAAAAATATACTGCTCATCAAATAAATCGAGACTCTTTCGTTATCATAGATAAACAAACTATGAAATCTAATGTGATTAAAAGTTGAATTTAGAACATTGACATTTTGATTTAGAAACCTCGTAATACACACTATTTAACGATATTAGACATTTATTTCTAAATAAATAGGTATATGAAATAATGCGATTCGTACAAAACGTAAACTTGCTTGCTAAGCGTCTCGATTTTACTGATGGAAAGTGTATTTACACTTGCGAGTCGTCACTTGGCCGTCCATTCACACCGCACGCTGTTAAACCTCTCTACTAGCCGGTTTGAAACGGTTCGAGATCGCGCATAAAAAACGGCGTGTTGATGGTTGTGTGTGAGTGTGGCGACGTTTCCTTGTAGCCGTCTCTCTGTACTAAGCGCCCGCCATACTTACTTTGTGCATAAACTCTCCGCACTGGATATACAGGGTGGGTATAATTTTTTTCATAGTTTTGTTCACCTTCTTCTTTCCGAGCGGGATCACAGCGGGATACTGGGTCGTCCAACGATCCCACGAATTCCGATTTAAATACGAGACAATATTTAACTTCTCGCAAATCCTAAAACTTATTTCACAGATTTGACCAAGAAAGTAACTTACAAAAAGGAATCTTAGAAAAAACATTACGTACTAAGAAGCAGAAATAACCAAAAAAACTACCCTCAAAATAATTCAATACCTGTTAGTACTACACAGTTTCTTTCAGTGAATTTTTGTATTCCTGATCTTAGGACAGTCACAATTCGGATTTGAGAAATTGGCATGTTTGTAGGTAGAAACATCCAGTATACCTATTAATAGGTCTTGGTTCCTAGGTGATAGATAGGGTTTCTGAAACATCTCCCCTTACTATATCAGAAATAGATCAAAGTGGCCCCTTTTATAGGAGATATTTATAGACCATTATGTTGCCTGAGTATACAGGTATAGACTTGTAGATTAAGGCGAGGAACACACTCAACGTCGGTTTGTGCGTCGTTCATTCGATTCTCCATCCTACCTGCATATGAATACGGTTTGTGTCAAACGGCATCGCACAACGCTGCGTTGTCTGTCAAATCGTTTGACATAAACCGTATTCGTATAAAAATAAGGTGGAAAATCGAACAAACGACGCACAAACCGACGTTGCGTGTGTTCCTCGCCTAAATTACGAACAAGAACGTGACCTCTCTATTCTTAAATAAATTATCCATTAGGAAAACGTGCATTTCTCAATTTTACTAAGCATATAGTCTGAAAATGTAGCAAGTTTAAGTTCCTTCCTTCCAACGACCCGATGGACCCTGGTGTCAGAGTTTTTCAACCGCCTACTGCAAGTAGCAGGCCTCTGACATGGTTGTGTAACGACCGCCATCATAGACAGCAACCGGGACCGACGGCTTAACGTGCCCATCCGAAGCACGGAACCATATTACTTGCGGACAATCAGGTGGTTCAGCCTGCAATGTCCAGACTGGGAACATATTTACAAAGTGATAAATATCAACTTTGTGAGTGACCCCACCGGGAATTGAACCCGGAATCTTCTGCGTGGCAGGCAGTCATACATCCACTGCGCCACATCGGCTGACTGGATGATGAAAGCAGGAGATCATGCCCTGTGGCGTACCCTGTGGGAGAGGCTATGTCCAACTGTGGACTGATGTGATAATGATGATGTAACTAAAGCATGAACTACATTTACAATATTCTGATAAAACTCTTTGAACCGTTCACATGATATAACGTCTATTCCACTATGAAATAGCTAAGCTTTTCCATTTTAAATTCCACGAGAATCGTAGCGTAAAATTGAGAAGCGCCTAGATGTGTGAACAGAATTCACTATAAGCTGAGTTTTAAAGGAGAAAAAGGAATATAAGTGCAACCATTTATATAATCTATTACTTGAAAGAACGGCCGATGGCTCGCCCTGCTTGCGATGTAGAAGGTCCCGGGTTCAATTCCCGGTGGATCACTCACAAAAGTGTAATATTTATAACTTTGTGAATTTGTTTCCAGCCTGGTTAGGACATTGCAAGCTGAACCACCTGAACTTGCACCACCAGGCTGTTCAACTGGTTCACGTCTTGATTTATTTGCAGTTATTTTTTTTACTTACTAAGCAGGTGAAATCCTTGCCTCCTTTAAAATTCCTTAAAAATCCATGCCTCCTTTAAAGTGAAATTAAACTTCGGGCGCGCCGCACGTCATTCCGCTGTCAAAATAACTGGTTCGTATATCGCTTAGGCTTGTATAAGATACCAGAAAGTCCAGTGAACGACGTATCAACGGTGCCACATTGACGGCGCACTACGCCGCGTATAACGCCCGAAGTTTAATTTCACCTTCGTCCAGTGATTATTGAAACATATGACGTGAATATGCATTGAAATTGAAACTTGTCGAAACTGTCATAATATTCAGATTCATTTTGTACTCGTAATTGGATCCAAAATGTTTTACACTGCGAAACATTCCTAAACAATGTTAGTTCCCATTTCAATTATTCAGCTGAACGTTTGAACGTTTCAAGCGAAAGCAAATAATACATAGTATTGAAGCTAGTATTTCCGAAGTTGGGAACAAAACAGCAGGGATGTGAAAAAATAATCGATTATTTTAATAATCGATGTTTCTTTGACCAAAAATCGATTTTAATCGATTAATTAAAAGAGTAGAAATAATCGATTAAGTAATTAAAAATCGATTATATTTTCAAAATTTCCAAAACTACAGAAATCGATTTTTTTGCGCCTCTATTCTTTTACCAAATGTCTTGATTATGCATGATTTATAACACACCATACTCGATTTTTTCGGTCTTAAATTTAAGAGTTCGGCTCTTTATACACAATTTTCTCTGTTTTAATTTTCAGAGGTCGGCTATTTGATAAAACTAACATTATTTTGATAAAATTAAGGAGCTAAACAAAAAAATCGATTTTTCTTAAAAATCGATGTTTTTTAAAGTAAAAATCGATTTATGCGACAATGCGTGGTTGATTTTTTTTTGCTCTGGCAACCCCGAGCTGAGCGGTCGTCAAAATCAGCTGTTAATCAAATTTAATTATAATTTAGTGTTTTTATACGTTTTCTTGTTAAAAAATCATGTAAATTAGTGAAAGTGATAAGTTTATAATATATCGGATGCTGTCCAATACAAATTCGAGTGGAAATACTTGGATTTTCGACTGTCTGTCATAACCAGACAAAGGATTTGAATCAAGATTTGAACGAGCAACGGATTATCCCCTGGGAGTATCGTTTCTTTGATAACTTTTATACGATTCACAATCAATTACCACATTAGTATCATATAATACACGACAGCACAACTCACTTATTGTGGGAATTTACTACCTAAACATAACACAGCCGCGTGAACTTGCCTCAGGTTACTTTTAACGAAGTATACCTGACGGGAAGGTCAACTGCCGCTCAGACAAGTTATTCAACAAACATTTTATACCCATAGGAACTCAAAATCTTACTTCTCCTGCTAGTTTCGTTTTAGTCTACTCTAGGTCTTACAATGTCTCAGATCGCTTGTCAATTTGGGAAGGGAAACTGATGACACTTGACCAGGTTATTTTACCTACATAAACACATCACATTGCTTAATTAGTTACAGTACCTACTCACTAGCTTGTGAGCAAGTGTATATTGTGTATTAAGTAGTGTTTTATATATTTCAGCTGAAGCAGCAGCATCAAAATGCCGACTGAAACACGTTCTATGGCTAAAGAACAGAAATTACAAAGACTTATGATAGAAGTGAAGGACTATGAAGCTCAGGTTGACCGGCTGGTCGATGAAAGAAATGACCTACAGTGTGACATGCGAATGTTAAAGTCGAGCAAGGATACAATCAACCTGAAACTCACAAATGCCTACTGTTTACTTGAGGAATCTAAGGCAGATATTGATCACAAGCAAGCTCTCATTGACATCCTGCGAGCAGAGATCTCTAAGCTACAAGTTACTTCAGACCGGGTTGAACTTTTAGAACAACAGCTTCGTGAGGCACTAAGCAGCCTAAGTATCTTACAAAATGAGAAGCAAACTACAGCTTTAATTCAGTCACAATCACTCCACAATGAAATGTCATTTGCCCTACACGAGGAGCTTTCTTTGCAAATGTGACAAGTGATCAACGATTTACTCAATGGACTGCACAAACATCTACTATAAATGTGCAAAATCATCCAAGACCAAAGAGACCTCAGCAGATTAAGGCAAAATTACTAAGAGCTTTGAATGCAAATAGATTACTAAGGAGACAACACAAAAATAAATATAAGAAACAAAATAGTCAATTGAAACGAGTAGTATTATATCAGGAGATTGACTCACTCAAGGCAGCTTATTCAGCTTTATCTGAGCAGCATGAAGAAGCAAAGACCAAGCTGAGCCAACAATCTTCTACATTTGCACCACTAACAAATAAAAATATAATTAAACAAAAATGCAATGAAATCATGGCCTTGCTACAAGATGATACAGACAAGAAACATTTGTCATTGCTAAGTGACACAGGAGACCGGTCTGAATTTTCAACAAATGACAGCGGGTCACCCAAGACTAAAAAGAAGAGAAACCGTCATTCGTCAATGAAGAAGAAAAAAGTGAAGGAGCACCAAGCTGTTTTAAAACCACAACACTGCTCTCACCAATCTGCAGGGTGCCCCCCCACCCCGCAGGAGGTTGACCCTCAGCGGGGCTGTGGCGCTATGCATTGTCAGCAGTTGCAGCGAGGTCAGCATGCTACTATGGATCAGGAGCCCAGTACTCCTAAATCACGAGTCGAGCAGTCTGGTGGCGCCGCGCAGGGACATCATAGCTTGGACGCGAGTGCACTCACCACACCACCACGCGCTCCACTGGACGTCCCGAGCACCTCGCAGCCGTGCGCCCCGCGGCCCCCGCCGTGCGCCTCGCAGCCATGCGCCCCGCACGCCCCGCTGCTGAGCGCCCCGCGCCTCTCGCTGTGCGCCCCACGCCCCACCATGTGCGCTCCGCACGCCCCGCCCCGCGCCCCGCACGCCTCGCCATGCGGACCGCCGCCTACGCGTGCATGGTCAGGTCTGCTCACGCCGCGCGTCGCCGGGCAAGGAGCCCAGGGCGCGTCGCTGGCGTTGCACACTAGCACGCCTACGCCGAGTACTCGTACCCAGCACGTTCAGCAGCTGCCCAAACCCGTGGACACTAATCTCGCTAAGACGGTCATCTTTAGTGACAAAATAGGAAAAGGTTTAGGTTACTTACTGCACAATCAACTTAATCAGGTTGTTGAAAATGTTTGTTTACCCCAGGCCTCGTTTGAACAAATTACTAATAGAATGTTAAACTATAACTTTTCGGAAAACACTACAGTGGTGCTATTATTAAGTCACAGTAGCGGTGTCGACAAGCGAGCCTTGACTAATTTTATTAATTCTTGTGCCACCCTAAATGTTCGTAACTGTATTATAGGCACATTACCTTATATTAAGGGACAAGTTGAATACAATAGTAGGATATTTAATTTTAATACTATGTTATATAAATTGACATGTAGTCATAGTGACAACTTATATACAGTTGACATTAATCTATTTGATAATTTTATATTGACAAACAGTACAATGTACTTATCTCTTTATTACCGCAAACTTTTAGCTAATTTGTTAGCTATGAACATTTCTGACCCGGTTACACATTGTATACCAGATCATTCTAGACTTAGGCCTCTTGCATCCAGGAACAATAAATCTCAACATTTAAACTAAACAATGAGACAAAGGAAAGCCGCTTAGTATTATTCATCAGAATATTCAGGGCTTTCCCGGCAAGGAGCTTGAGATTGAGTTGTTCCTGGAGTCAAGAAAATGTGATATTTTATGCGTTTCTGAACACTGGTTGAAGGACTATGAGATGCTCATAAATTACGAAAATTATGAAATAGTCAGTGCTTTCAATCGAAAGTCCACTACTCGCGGAGGCACTTTTATTCTTGTTAATAAAAATATCAAAGCTAAAGAGCGAAAAGATATTGTTGGACTTTCGATTGAATGTGTGTGTGAACTGTCATGCATTGAGTTGGAGAAACATATTATAGTGTGCGTATACAGACCCCCTAAAAATAGTAACTATGAGAGTTTTGAACTAATTATGGAAGATGTTTTAAAGATATTATTAAAATCAAAGAATAAATTTCATATCGTGTGTGGAGATTTCAATATAAACTTACTAGAAAATGTTGCTTTTAGAAGTCGATTTATCAGTTTGTTTAAGTCTTTTAACCTAAACAACATATTTAAAGAACCTACTCGAATAACTGCAACCACAGCATCTTGTTTAGATAATATCTACTGTGATTGTGACTATTCAGACCAAGTAATAGTAAATTGTTGTAAATCAGACCACAATGGACAATCTGTGCTTTTTCCATGTCGTCCTAAAGATGAAAAGATTGTTATTAGTAAAAGAATTATAAGCTCCAACCAAGTAGACAAACTCCATACTGCACTATCAGAAAAACTACCAGTTCTAGACTATGATACTAACAATCCAAATAACTTTTATTCAAAGCTTTTTATAACGATACGTGATGAATTTGAAGACAAATTCAAGGTAAAGAAATTAACAATTAATCCTAAATTTAAATTCAGCGACTGGGCAACTGTAGGCATTCGAACAAGTAGGAACAAGTTATTTGAGCTGTATGACGAAAAATCTTATAATCATAGTGTAGCTTTTGTTGAACATGTTAAAAATGATTCTAAAATATTCAAAAATGTTTGCATACAAGCTAAAGCAATTTTCACCAAAAATAAAATATACTCTGCTGAAAATGTTATTAAAACTGTTTGGAAAGTTGTCAATTCAGAGACTGGTCGAACTAAACCAATCGAAAAATCTCATTCTTTAAAGACTGGTCAGGGCATTGTTACTGCAGACGCTGATGTAGCTAATGAGTTTGAAACTTTTTTCAGTAACATCCCATTTACAACTACTGAGTCACTTAACTCTTCGCCAATCATCGCGTCAAATCTTCTTAAAACTAATGTTCAGGCTTGTATTAATATATTTGAGTTTAGGCACATTAATGCAAACGTAATATTAAAAACTTTTAAAGATATAAAAGTAAAAACTACAGAGGATCTATGGGGCATGTCAGTAAGACTATGTAGTTCTTTTATAGATACATTAGCACCATACTTAGCCTGTATATTTAATGCTTGCATTGATCATGGCGTATTTCCTGATCTCATGAAGCACAGTAAAGTAATACCTCTTTTAAAGCAGGAGATAAAACGGATCCCAGTAACTTTAGGCCAGTATCTGTACTACCAGTTTTGAGTAAAGTTTTGAGAAAATTATACTTAATCAAATGCTCCTACATTTTAATTTGAATAAATTACTACATGATCAACAATTCGGTTTTACGAAAGGGCGCTCGACAACCGACGCTGCTGTTAACCTCCTGCAACTTATTTACGGTGCTTGGGAGGAGTCGCAGGATGTCATAGGGGTGTTCTGCGATTTGTCCAAGGCATTTGATTGCGTTGATCATGAGACACTGTTGCTGAAACTGGACCATTATGGTATAAGAGGAAAAGCGCTTGATTTAGTTCAATCTTATCTCTTAGATAGGACGCAGACAGTGCAGATAAATGGTGTGAAGTCGCTAGGATCTGCCGTCAAAATTGGTGTACCGCAAGGATCAATTTTAGGACCGTTTCTATTTTTAGTATACATAAACGACTTGCCGTTCATGGTACAGAATCTAGCCAAGATAGTGCTTTTTGCTGATGATACTTCTTTAATATTTAAAGTGGATAGAAAGGCTGTAAATATTGACGAAGTATATGGCGCACTTGATCAGGTTCATAAATGGTTTACGTCAAACAATTTAGTGCTGAATTCTAAAAAAACTAAATGTATTAAATTCTCTTTGCCTAATGTTAAAAGTATTAAACACGATGTTGTTCTAAACAATGAAAAGCTTAATTATGTAACTGAAACGGTTTTCTTAGGGATTACACTCGACGCAACCGTTCAATGGGATCCACATATACTAGCACTGGCTAGTAAACTTAGCTCAGCGGCATACGCTGTTCGAAAAATTCGACAATTGACCGATGTTGCTACAGCCAGGCTTGTGTATTTTAGTTACTTTCACAGCATAATGTCCTACGGATTATTGTTATGGGGTCAAGCCGCTAACATTGAAACTATCTTTGTGTTACAGAAAAGGGCTATAAGAGCAATATATAAACTTCGAAGTCATGAATCCCTACGAGAATTGTTTAAGGAAATTGGCATTCTTACGCTTCCTTCGCAGTACATATTTGACAATATAATGTATGTACGTAAGAATTCCAGTTTCTATTTAAGAAACTCTGATATTCATTGTCGTAATACAAGAAATAAAAATAAAATTGTACCGCTACAAACCAGATTAAGTAAGATCAGTAAATCATTTATGGGTAACTGTGTACGCTACTATAATAAAATTCCAGAGGAAATTTTAAAGTTAAATGATAGGCAATTTAAAATTAAAATAAAGAATACTTTATGTTCGAAAGCGTATTACAATACTGAACATTATCTGAAAGACAAAGATGTCTGGTTAGTAGCAACAGTTGCTCCAACACAATGCAAGAGATAGGCATTATTTAAAAATAAACTTATACTTTTATGATATGCAAATTGACATGTACCTATAGTGGTTAAATTTGACATTTCATACTTATTATTCTTAAATTTTTGACATGTATTTTTACATTTACTGTAAATTTACTTTTTGTTATGTTATTTTATTGCTCGTATGTTTAAAGTATATTTTAAAGACGAAACAGTTAGAATAATCTACTGTAATATTATTTTTATTTTGTTGAGCCGTTTTTGGCTATTACTATTATACTATTAATTTATTTTCTAACTTAGCTAGGGTCACATAGGGCCTAAAATATTGTCAACTTTAGAATAGGTGCACTTCTGGGCAGGTTTTTGGGGGGTTTTCCTGTCCAGGGGGTCCGGCTAACTATACACATGGAACACCTTTTTAAAATATTGACAGAATTTAATTCCATTTACTTGTCATTTACTGAGGCATAAAGTTACATGCTGTGTGGTTAGCCTGGCCAGCCCCGAGGCAGTGCCTTTATTTTTATTTTTTTATCCCGCCCGAGCCGCGTATAGAGTAGGAACACAAATTGTAATAAAAAAGAGAAAATTTTTGCATTAGAAATTTTCTCTTTTTTAAGTTTGAATTAGAATGTGACTTTCTTAAAGAGAATCTTGTAAATTCCTACTAAGAAATAAATTATTGAATTATGAATTATGAATTATGAATTAATTATGATTTTTTTGCGACCAGAAATAATCGATTATAAAAAAATCAATTTTTCATTACTCAAGTCACATCCCTACAAAACAGTCTGTTTTAGTTTGCGCACTGCCCTCACCAGCCCCCGCTCCAACTTGATCCTTGATTAGGTTTTCCTTTACGAAATTGCTGATTCGTACACTAGTGGTCCTCAAAGTTTTCAGAGAGGGAATGAAGAGATTTTCGTCAAAGCGTGGATGTGGTTAGTAGTGGCGTATATTTCGGTCGCAGAGTTACGGTACGTATTGTTTAAGTATGTCCTTTCCACTCATGTGTCTTTTGAGAGTAAAATTAAAGACACGCGTCAAACCTATTTTTATGTTGGTAGGTAATGGTTTTTGGATTATTTTCTAAGCTCTATGTAAAGAACTGTTACTTATCGTATGTGGAAGTATTGTAATGTATAAAATATGACAACTTGGATGAACACTTTCATACTACGGTTACCTTCCAACGCAGACCCTCTTTGAAATATTGCACATTTAAAACTGCGTCCATACAGAATATTGATGCGAATCTGCGAGGCATCGGTCTCATGAGTGTCTTGCGACAATTCGGTTTGAGTTTTGTACTTTAAAGTTTAGCGATTGTGCTTGGGTATAAGAAGCTTACCTATCGTAGAGGACGAAATTCGTACAGAGTTGTCGTAAGACACTCATGAGACCGATGCTTCGCAGGTTCTCACTAGTAGTCCGTATGGATGCAGATTCAAATTCCAACTGTCGTAAGGTTCCTTCCTAACTTCCTTACCCGAAATCGAAACAGTTGCCTACTTATTTGTCGGCTTTCATTCTCTTTCACCAGCTCAGTGTGAAAACTGAACTAACCTGCATAAATATAGCAAAGTTTGAGTACAGCTGTGGAACACAAACTAAATTTACCGGCAGATATGATTAGATCAATTGCCTGGGTCGTTGAGTAACGGTTAACTGGACCCTATTTATCGAAAAGGGAATTTCGTACCCTTTAGCGTGGACTTTGTGATAATCACATCAACAGCCGCAATGGTCCACTGCTGGACGGGCTTCATCCCTTCGGCTTTTGCTTAAATTACTTAGCACGCAGATTCACGAGCACAGTGTGATTTTTTTTATTCATATAAGTACAGCCGTATTGCGCTGTGATGTCTGCTTAGAATAGTATCATCCGAATTCTACCCTAGGGTGTAAAAGTAAAAAAAAGCGACTAAAAAATATTCATCCAAGGAATGGACAGCAGCGTTCCCTGTGAATCAAACATACCTACCCATTGCACATCGCTTGTCAATTCACCGTGATGGTCTCTAGCGTCATGGAGGCCTATGTCCAGCAGTGAATTGTTGTGTCTGTTAAACTACGCTTAGGCTAGTTTTGCGTAACGGGTAGAAAACGGGTGATGCTTTTTTACGCCGGAAACACACTTCAAACACTTTTCTTTCTAAATGTATTTTTAATTTTTTGAGTATTCAAAAAGGTAGCACAGCGGGACTAGTAGCATACCGGTCCTAAGGGTCAAAATTTGATTGCCGTAGCTATTTGGCATAATATTATATTTCATGGTTCATATTATTAGTCTTAAAAGTATTTCGTATAAGTATGTAGGTACTTTCAGTAAAAGCTCTTGAGAGTGTCCTATCCTAATGCACACTGAAGCTTATTCCGCTATAACGCAGTTTATGACGCCGGCTACGTTCGGCATATTTTATTTTACTCCCGAAAAATTGCTGTTTATATGACACCCGTCCCGTAGAGTCTACTTATTTTGTGACGTGGAATATTGTAATAAAATTCGTCCAAGTGCGAGTTGGACTAGCGTAAACAGGATACCGCAGGCGGGTTGGTGAGCGCAATGCAATGCGAGATGTTGCAATGCGATTGCGAAATTCATCCAGGGATTGAACCCCTGGATGAGTTTATCCCTGAGTCGCCTCTTACGACACCCACGGGAAAGATATGGGGTGATGACATTCTAAGCCGGCATTACACGGCACCGTACGGTTGGCAACTATTAAGTATAAAAAGTTTATGCATATCATTATTAAATTACATATAAGATGTAAAATTTCAATAGTCTATCACCGTACATAAGATACAGCCTCCAAAGCATTACAGGTAGATAAAATCGAGTAAAAGAACGCAGATTTTTTTTGGTAGTCTCCCTCATTTTTTTCTAATTATAATTTTAATATTTTCTATTAAATTGTAGCAATAGAAATTTAATAAGTACTTGTTTCTGACGATTTTAACTCTCTTACTTCTGCAGTTTACGAGATGAAGTCTGGTCAAAGTGAAAGACGGACGGGCGAACAGACAACGAAGTCTTCGTAATAAGGCTCCGTTTTAACTCTTTGGGTACGGAACCCTAAACACGTCGATATTACTTTATGTCAGGCAGCTAAGCTCCAGAAAATAATTACGTTCACAAAGTATGTCCAACTTCTGCTATAACTTTTGTTTTAGGCTGTTTAGGTCTATCACTTCTGACAGTTTTGTGGTACGCAAATTCTTTTGGCAATATACTTAGGTAAAAGTATAAGGGTCGAGCAAGACCTTTATCAAATAAGCACTACCTAAATAAAATTGTTTACAGAAGGCCAAAGTTCACAAGTTCTGAAACTAATCACATTAACTTTAGGGTTGCTTGCTACTGGTGTTACCAACAATAGCTGTTTTTGGACTCAAACTTCAGAAGTTAATTTATGTTTATCGCCAGCATAATTATCAACTTACCTTTTGAATGATCGACCTTATACTGACTAAGTAATCGGTCTGTCCTTACTCGGTTCGATGAACGGCTTCTATTTGCTTCATTTACTCCGCCATTTACTACAAATGTTTATGGCACTTTTGGATGAAAAAATCGTAATTTTATTTATTAAGTGTTGAAACAAAAGAAGACTAAACCACAGATTACCTAATAGTTACTACGTAACAGATAAATCACTCCATGGAAAAATTACAATACCTACTGCTATAATTACCTACTCTTTCGAGCCGCTAGACGCTGCAAGCCAAAATGAACCAAAGCCGATGAGCGTAAAGTTAACTTTGCCCTGTAGATGCGCGCCGCCACGTGATTAGCGTGGATCGCCAGGGCTGCCTCTTCCGTTAAGTAAGGTGTACCAAATAAATAACTGAAAACATTTTAAGAGGTGAACCAGCTCATGATAAAACTGATTATCTTACCCCAAGAGGTATAGGAATTTATGAAAAATAATTATGAAATCCCGTACAAAGTTGGCTCGGATCGAAAAAGAAGATTTTTTTTTTAATGAACCTATGTTCCTTGAAGAAAACTGTTCAGTTTAATGGACTGGTTCACCCCTTATAGTATTTGCAGTTTTGTTTTAAACTATTTTCTTTATTATGTACCTACTATTTTCGGAAAGGTTGCAATACTTTCACCGCAGGCAGGATACTTCCTTCATTAAGCACATACTTCCAATACATAATTGATATGGCATGTTATAATAGTGGCATACCGATAAATCAGGGTAACTCAAAATATTCACGAGCGAACGCACGCTCCACGCGGCTGTTGGCAACCAACTGAGAAATGGGCAGCCGGCTGCCCGGCGCCCGGTAGGTACTTATCGCGCGCAAGTACATGGAGTGAAAGAGGCCTGACTAAACTAACTAAACTAAACTTACACACTATTATCATAACTTCAAGAACCAATAACGACACCTGATTCGAAGAACATTGTAACTTATAATTACAATGTTATATAACTATTGTATATTTGGATTCCACGGTCCAATACGCACCTTTTGATGTATAAAACATGGTCCTAAGTAACCTGTAACTAGGTTTTTTCAAAGTACACTTTTCCAAATTTTCACAATTTCAGTCTTTACAAGACTGTAATTAAAGTTACAATACGGAAACTTTTATGATGTTAACAATTTTTCGTAGCTAAAACATTGTATACAAATGTTACAATGTTTTTGACTCATATATATCAACATCTTAAGGTATATTTTGCAGCGTATATTCTGATACAATGTTATCACTCTAAACTTTTTTCCGATTGACTACAAAAATAAGCAGTTTTCAGCGCTGGTAAAACAAGTTACAACGTTATTATTACAAAATGAAAGTGAATTATGCGGTAGTATTTCAAACTGTTGACCTTTTGTTGACCATAATATCTAGATTTTTTCATATATTTCCACTATAACAATAAAGCAATCTTTTATCACGAATTATTAGTGATTTTTTTCACGAATTATTCATAAACCTTCTCATAAAATAACGTCTCGTGTTTACATTTGAATTACCACATAGGTAAGTACTAAGTATATGTTATATTTGTGCGTTACAGTTTTTCTCAAAACTTACTAAGTCAATATCAAATTATCTGCCACAAAAGCGGTTTTAAAACAATAGTAACAAGCCTAACAGTGCCTTATGTATGTAGAATACGATTATTTAGTACGTTTTAAAGATATTACGCCTAGGGTGGCTCTTAATTAAGTATGAGACACCGAGTAAAATTAATCACATCAAAAACATTCTGTAAAAAACTAGCGAAGTCTCGATAGAGCTGCTTGTTTATCTCTAAAAAGTAATTAAATCTAGACAAAGTTGTGCCTAGTCTAAGGTTCCTTACTGCGATTTCTTTATTATTATAGTTAATGTTATACGACTGGCCGATGACTCTCCAAGACTCTCCAAATCCAGTATGTCACTTTTTAACCGTGTAATCCTCTTCATATAGCATATAGCATACATTTCCTCTTCATATGCTCAGTAAATTTATAAGAATCTATCAAAATATAAAAACAACTCCAACATTCATTGCACAAATAGAGAAAATGAACTAAAAGAAGAAACAGTTCAACAAGGTGGCACGCTCAATTGCACACTTCATCACGTTATTTATTTATAAGACATCTGTAATATTATTCCATTATCTAAACATCGGACCGATGATCTGCCCATTAGCCACTTTCCGTCCCTTAGCTATCACACAGTCACTGCCTTTGTGCATCCCACGTCTTCCAGGCACATCACATCAGCTAGTAAAGTTTCCTGCCGACACCCTGTTGAGCTTAGCTATCATTTTACGTACATCCTTCAGCTTTATATTAAGTCATCAGATTTTAGTATTTCAGATACAATCTTGAAGTTTTATACCGATCATGGCAAGCTTTGTGGGTCTCTTTTATGCACAGTTTCCTTTGTTAGCACCTACGTGAGCGTAGAAAACACACGCTAGTGCAAATGACGATCGTACAATACTAAATATGAAATATTTTGTATACAATGTTTTAGCTACGAAAAATTGTTAACATCATAAAAGTTTCCGTATTGTAACTTTAATTACAGTCTTGTAAAGACTGAAATTGTGAAAATTTGGAAAAGTGTACTTTGAAAAAACCTAGTTACAGGTTACTTAGGACCATGTTTTATACATCAAAAGGTGCGTATTGGACCGTGGAATCCAAATATACAATAGTTATATAACATTGTAATTATAAGTTACAATGTTCTTCGAATCAGGTGTCGTTATTGGTTCTTGAAGTTATGATAATAGTGTGTAAGTTTAGTTTAGTTAGTTTAGTCAGGCCTCTTTCACTCCATGTACTTGCGCGCGATAAGTACCTACCTCTTCATATAGCATATAGCATACATTTCCTCTTCATATGCTCAGTAAATTTATAAGAATCTATCAAAATATAAAAACAACTCCAACATTCATTGCACAAATAGAGAAAATGAACTAAAAGAAGAAACAGTTCAACAAGGTGGCACGCTCAATTGCACACTTCATCACGTTATTTATTTATAAGACATCTGTAATATTATTCCATTATCTAAACATCGGACCGATGATCTGCCCATTAGCCACTTTCCGTCCCTTAGCTATCACACAGTCACTGCCTTTGTGCATCCCACGTCTTCCAGGCACATCACATCAGCTAGTAAAGTTTCCTGCCGACACCCTGTTGAGCTTAGCTATCATTTTACGTACATCCTTCAGCTTTATATTAAGTCATCAGATTTTAGTATTTCAGATACAATCTTGAAGTTTTATACCGATCATGGCAAGCTTTGTGGGTCTCTTTTATGCACAGTTTCCTTTGTTAGCACCTACGTGAGCGTAGAAAACACACGCTAGTGCAAATGACGATCGTACAATACTAAATATTTCAAGAGGTCCTTTCGATTTCTGAAAATTCGAACATTTGTGACCAATCCAGAGTTGCGCCATATTTATTTTCCGGTTTGTTGACTGAAACGGTTTCTCACAAAAAATGTAGCTTGTTAATTGTTACAGATCTTAGTATATGTGTGAAGCTATTAATGTTATTTCATAGTGTCAATTTATATATGATAGAACACACACAAACACAGCTATTTCAGATGAAGTAACTGTTTTTTATATCAAAATATTTATATAAAGTTAAATAATTAATATGTATTGTAAAGAAAATTACTGAAAAACATATTAAATCACAAAATTACAATCACATTCTAGCTTCGGTAAACCACGTTTTTCTTTTTTACAATATTATAACGCAAATTTTCTTAGACATAATGTTTAAAATCAGTTTGTAACAACCTATTACAATGTTTTGTGTTAAATTTTGTATGAATATGTGCAAAAAATGATGTTCGTAAGTAAAAGTTACAATGTTATTCAGTTAGTGATTCGTCATCTGATTTTAAAAGTATAATTTGGTAACGTGTAGTTACAATGTTATAAAGACTCAAAATGATTAGTATCACAATATCAGAACATTGTAACTCAACGAAAAAGGGGGTTTTCTAGGGTTTCTGATGATTTATAAAATAAATGGTTTATGCCACTTAAAAGATCATACCTTTTTATACTAAAATCACACAAAACTTGTGAAATCTGCATCACTAAAAATATATTAATGTTAAAAAACCGATACCAAAATCTTCAAACGGCTCCCCTGTAAAGTTTGCATTTTTGAGTTACAATGTTCTTCGAATCAGGTGTCGATAATACTTTTGTTCTCAAAAACTGAACAGCAGCCTTTAATGATATGATGACCTTGAAGGATACAATTAGAACATCTTGCTTCCGGAACAAAATAAAGCCCTTTATTTGTTACTCTGAATTTGGAATGAGCTATTTTGATGAGCTTCCATTCTTATTGTTACCAGAGCAACGTAAGTACCTACAAAAAACACAATAAAATTATATTTGAAGAGCCACGGCCCACGGGCTAGTCATTGTGTTCAAAATGAAAACACAGCGGAAAATGAATTTGTGTTTTTGGAAACGTGTAACATGCCTACAAAAACGTCCAAATAATGGCAGAGGATAAAGACCGAGCGTGGTGGCGGCGTAGAGCGCCGTCAACTTGACAGCGTCTTTGATAGTATGGAGGGTGCGCCAGGGCATGCTGCCCGGTCTTTCTGGCATCCCAGTCATATTGACGGCGCACCACTTCGTGTCAAGCTCAGTCTTTAAGGATACTTATATATTTTAGATACTCGTAATGTATCGTCATCTGCTAGCTCTTTTAAAGAAAATTTGAGAACCTGTCACTGTGGTGATACAGTCTTCTGAATGACTCAAACTTTTGTCAGACGTGCGTGGTGTAAATGGCCGTTTTCTACGGCCGTTTACGCTCTGCCTACCCCGCAAGAGAAGTACGTGTGATAAATTATGTATGTGTGTGTATTTATGTAAAATAATTCTACGTGCAAAAAGCTGTATGAACCACGAATGCTAATATCAACAGTCACGGCAGTGACTGAACATGGTTTTTCACCTGCTGGCACTATACCTTCTCACCACGCTAGGTTGGCATACTTGATGGCTTGATAAGATGTAGTATTAACAGGAAACGTTGCAGCCTGTTCCCTGGATTCATCCCTTAGGGGCAAGCTCCACAGAATAGACGTAAGAGGCTACGAGCAACATGACATCTGTCAGACAAGCGATCGTTAGCCGCTGTTGATGCGACGCCACCCTCACGTGTACTTCGTCTCTTCTGATTCATACATTTTATGGAAACGTTGTCAAGTCGCGATGTTTCCGACGATCATTTGTTTGAAAGATGCCATTTTTCGTCTCACGTCTACTCTGAGGAGTTTGCGCCTTAGTCGTCTTTGAGCCACCCACACGTAGACATGTATTGATGTTATTCTAAGCCGGAACCACAAGGTACGATATGAATGGTCGAAACTATTCTGCTTGCAAAACAGGTGTCAGGGCTGCCTAGCTACGAATACCGGTAGTTCAGAAATACAAAGGCCCACCTGTCGTCCCCGAATGTCACATCCTACATAATACTTGCTCGGGTTGAAGGAGTAAATCTTGTTGTCACTCACCAAGAGAGAGCATTGTCTCTCACACAAACGTGCTTTCCATAGAGAGAAGTTTTGACGAATTCTCGTACTAACAATTATTTTGGCACTTATATTATAGCTCTTTTTATACGTAAAAAAACACAAAAGTAACTTTCATAGCAATATATTTGTTCATGTTTGTGTAAAAATGCTAACCTAGACAATAATGTGCTTTTAATTTCACTTAGTCGAAGATATTGGTTTCTACAATTTCTATTTTATACTTACGTCACCTACTTGACCTATATCTACCCTTTTAATTAATTTTATGTCTATTTAGGCAGATAATTATCATAGTCTATTTATAACTCAACAAAGTGAGACGAAAATAAATTGGATATCGAATAAACATACATAAATTATGCCTGAATAAATGTCTGACTAACTATTTGAGATCTAGAATTATTCGTCAAATTCTGCTTAGAAGACAAGGTCAAAGATCACGCCTCGTAGAGTAATTTAGAGAATGGTGAGAATTAATGGATCCAGAGACATTATTATTAAACATATTAAATGAGAATCGCAAAGTCAACAGACGTGCCTTAACTGCCTGCCACATGGCACATTCATAATGATGTGTCATACCAGTAAGTAGGTGGCTAGACTAATAGGTATTTAATGTGAATAAATGACATGTCATGCTATAATTTTCAGTTTTTTTTTCAAAGATGATGTGTTAAATGTTATAAAATACTGAAACACAGCCGCATGAAATTCAAATTGATCTAAAACCAATTTTTGGTAACGTTGTCATATCTCACAAACTGCCTACCTACCGTAAACTAGACTGTATGTTATTCAGTCTTTCTATCAGAAAACATCACGTCTATCAGTCTTTAGCGCACAGTCGTAGATTGGTCGTAGACAAGGGTTCTGGATTCAATTTGAATTCGGTCGAGTGATACATTTTAAACGCTGTAAGGTTCTGTTCGGAGGCGGTCTTGTTTATGCCGCCATCCTAATCTGCTTGCCTCGGTTGTGTGCGGCTTGGATTTAGAAATATCTGTTCTTCCTTAGGTAGGTTGTAGAAAGTTATAATTTATTTATCTACAATAGTTTATATAGGGTTTCAAACGACCTACTATCTAGAAAGTGCTAAGCTGAACAGGTCAAACTAAACTACTTTCCCCAAGGACCTAAGGTCAAAGGAAAGATAATGTGAACCTCTCATACAAATAAATCTGTTGTCCGAGAAATTTTCTTTTTGTCTAATACCTTTGATCCTTGGGGAAATTGCACAGTTTGACCTGTTGATCTTAGCATTTTTAGGAAAGTGGGTCAGTTGGTACCACCCTGTATAGCTAAACATTCAAAATTACTATTGCCAAAGCGCGTTATGCAAATTCATGCCATATTATGTGGTACATATGCATATCAAGTAAGTCTGTAAAAGCAATATGGAGGAAGAGAGACAGTTTTGAAGCACTCAGTATGAAGTTAGTGGTCCCATGAGACAATAAATGGTTCTGGTTCTCTGCCTGGTGACATTGGCTCGAAAATATTATCGTAGCATGTTCTTGCTACGGCGTAGACGTCCGCTACGAGTTGGCTACGCACGTGCTACGCACATTGTAGAACTCTAACTTTTAACTTTGGGAGAAAATACGCTCCCAATGGTCTCTCTTTCGTGTGGGACACCGAGTCGTCCAACGACCCGATGAACCCTGGTGTCAGAGCTATTCAACCGCCTACTGCAAGTAGCAGGCCTCCGACATGGTTGTGTAACGACCGCCATCATAAACAGCAACCGGGACCGATGGCTTAACGTGCCCATCCGAAGCACGGAACCATCTTACTTGCGGACAATCAGGTGGTTCGGCCTGCAATGTCCTAACCAGACTGGGGTCAAATTTACAAACTGATAATCAACTTTGTGAGTGACCCCACTGGGAATTGAACCCGGAACCTTTGCGTGGCAGGCAAGCATACTAACCACTGCGCCACATCGGCTGTCAATGGTGGTAATACGGTACGGTACGGTACTTTAAACAAACACATTTATTATGTTACTTTGTGTCCCGTACAGGTGGATTTCCACCCCTAAGACGTTTTAAACAACGTTTTTTGAACAACAAACGACATTACTCACTGCGATCTACTTTAAGGTTAACTAATTTAGTTTTGTTGCAGTAATTCCTCTTCGAGAGATCGGCTTTCCGAAGCTGCGCTCCGCAAAATATCTGTTCCCAACTCTAACTCCGGTAATCCCGCTAGATAGATGATAATTTGATTCGCCGCGAAGTTAGACAAGTCGGCATAATTTCAACTTTGTTCTGCCCATCGCTGGGAGTTTGGCGGGGCCCACATATAACGGCCACTGATGCGGTAAATCCCGTGTCATGCCGGCTTAGAATAGCATCACCCCAATTCGACCCGTGGGTGACGTAAAAAGCGACAGGACTGAGGGTTAATTCTCCAGGGCGATAGCAGCAGCGTTCCCTGTAAATGCTAAATAAATATAAGGACTGTTGTGGCTGTAAAAATAAAGAATGCGGTAAATCTCATGCATTTATCAGATGCATGCCAAATTTCTTAAACTAAAAACCGACTTTAATATAATTTACTGCGCTACGCTGTTTCAATACAAGTTTCTGTGTTGCGTTATTTTTACGTCGGTTTTTAGTATAAAAAGTTCGATTATATGCATCTGAGGCGCAAGCGCAAGCTCCATAGGTGACACACACATTTCGTCACGTGTGTAACTTTTTCCCTTCTGCTTTATAAATATATAGAACCTGTTTCAAGCGCCGCAATGTCACACATCTCACGTTTCCGACTATCACTCGTTTGATCTTTCCCCTGACAGAAACTTGCGTTAGTGCTGCGCTAAAATAGCATAGCAACGGACGTTACGTGTGGGTCGCCTGCCTTTCACTTTGTTTGACAGATGCCATCCCACACGTCAAGACGCACATCTCAACAGCTGATCTTGCCCCTGACAGACACTTGCGTTAGCGCTGCGCTAAAATAGCACAGCAACGGACGTTACGTGTGGGTCGCCTGCGTCTATTGAATAATATGCTGAATGTCTCGAGTTTCTACTCGCTCGCACTGAGATAACTGGCTTATGTTTGTAGGGGATAAGAATGTGTGCAGGTATGCAGGCATTTCTTCAAACTGGCGATTTAAGTTTAGAAGCAATCTGATGAATATGCTAAAGACCAGACGAAATAAAAAGTGTGAACAAATCTGAAAGAGACAACTAACATTATACCATATGACAGATAAGGACAGATTGTAATAATAACTGTCAAAAGTTGTTCACATTATTTTTCTCGTTTCGTTGGCCATACTTTTAGTTATGTGATGTATTTGGTTCAACTTCTTTCCAATGTGTTTCTACTCTACAGTTCTGCGCAGGGAATGTGGATTTTTTTACTAGTAACTGATTCAATTGTCATACATGAACTAAATAATCGTTGTCAAAAAAGACCTGTCTGTTTCTTTCAGCATCATCTGTCAATGATTTTATTAACTTTTACTTTTAAAAGCTGTCAAAAAAGCCTCATTGAATTAACTATTCTTCGGTGTTTTTTTTTGCACGTTTCTCTGCATATTAGTCAAGATATCATTCCACAAATCGTGTTACTTAAGATCTAATATACGAAAAGTCTTTTTAGACACAAAATATATTTCAGCCAACCACTTTCAAGACCCTTGTTAAAACATAAGATACATCCCGTGATACATAACCTTGAGATTGTCGTCTTCCTCAAGATTGATTTATTGAGGGTGCGACCCTGCTGTCATCCATCAAAAACTGCCCACTGGGCGTGGACCCTTCCCAACTTGCCACAACATGATGTCGCGTCTTGGATCTTGGACTATGTCCAGCTGTAAGTAATGGTTTGTGATTGGTCCATATTAAGGCATACAATTATAGGAACATACAAGTGCCCAGTAAAATATATTTGTAACCTAATAACCTACCCTACCCGTTTTCATTGTCCTGTGGCGAGTCGGAAGATTACTTAGAAAACTATATCTCAACAATGTATACTACGTTTATATTTTTGTAATAAATATTTATAGGGCACAATAGGCTTTGTGTATTTTCCTGTACCTTCGATTATTTTCTAAAAATAAAATGACACCATTTCTCTATAAAAATCTTTATGAAAATCCAGTAAACTGATAATAAATGATAAAAAAATAACAAAAGGATAACTAAACGATATTGAACCGGTCCATTAATCACAGCTTTGTTCACACCAGTTATTATAAATCATGCACAACAAAGAATCAAGCAGAAATTATTCTATAGAGTTTTTGCTTCAATAATCCTATAGAAAATTGTAACAAACTATCGATTATATGAAACGGCTAGTCATCCAATCAGCCGGCATATTAGCAGTGCATGACACGGCAGAAGTTTTCTGTTGGTGTTGTAAGTAGATTTTATTGATGTTTTCGGTTCAACGGTTCGTGTGTTGACTTAGTTTTACACGCGAAAGAGGAACGAATTCTATCGCAAAAATCGGAAACTTTCTATTGATTCTTCTTCAATATGTAGTATAAAATGAAGTTGCCTTTTGCGTTTCTTTGACTGTCTGTATGTCTGTCTGTCGTGAAATTTGCTAACTCCTCCTAAACCACGCAACGGATTTTTCACAAACAACAGAGAAAAAGCGACATTTGATACTGGGTATGTTAATACTTAATCAAAGCTTTGACTAAATCTACTGAAATGCGTCACAGGTCCATTTCTGCTTTGCTTTTCACAGAATTAGTTAATTTTACTACAGACTTTAACTAAGAATATGAATCAGCAATTTATTACAGAGCGAAACTCAAAAGCTAGTACCTATTCACTACTTCTGAACATTAATTAACCTAAAAACTTTTCAGTCATATAGTGCCACGCTAACACAAAAATAATGAGTTTGCACTATAAACAGTTTTGTATAACCTTACTGAAAGAAACATAATATTTTCATTTTTAAAACATTTTTGTTTACCTCGTGCTGGAATACAGTTCCTAAATAATTCCAGTAGATTGAGCCATGGCACGTTTCATTGACATAGCATCAATATTGTTAAAACTTCGATATTTGCCACTGGCAGGTTTCACCCTGCATATAAAATACGATTTGTTAGTTTCATCAGAATACAAGACACAAGTTGGCAAGTGAGTACAAAAAAAACGAAGCTGCATTTTGCGTATCTCTGTCAGTCGTCTGTCTGTCGCGGACTCTGCCAACTATCCTAAACGATACGGTTTTTTTCATAGAAAGAGTGATTCAAGTTGAAGCTTTCATGTCAGAAAAAATGTTTTTCTCATGGTATAAAAGTGGGTATGGATAGGTAGCTAGTTTCTATAAAAATATCAAGTAGCAAGCAACTCTGCAACACAATTATTGCATTGTACTACAACCACGAAGCTGCCCGGCTCATTAGCGGTTCACCCCTATCACACCTCGACGAGTACGTAATTGATATGACGTCATTAGGGGTGTCCATAACAAGCGTGATACACAGCGCGCGCTCTAATTATTCCGATGTTGCATTTCGCTGCTCTGACACCGTATAGAGAGTAAGTTTTAGAGTACTCTGCAGCTAGACTTGTAGTCTAGCAAAACATAGCCACAATGTTTGGGAAAATTTGCTTTTACGTTTGGCAATATTAATCTTAATCTGTGATTAAGAAAACTTTGTTACATGTTATAAAGCCTATTATAAGTTAGATGATGAGGCATGGATATCTCAAGTTCCAGCTCAGCACAAGAAATATATTGAAAAAGTACCTATACTTTGTAAATCTACTTGTAAAGGAAAGTTTGTGATCTTTGAATCTTGAATCTTGCAAGGATAATATGTACCATCCTATACGTATACATACAACTTACCTACCATGGGGCCAACGACTTATACCCGCTGATTTTTCATACTGTAAGTAAAATTGCAATATACATCAACTCTCAAATCACTTCGTCGCTTCTTACGACACCCACGGGAAAGATATGGGGTAACGCTATTCTAAACCCTCGCTGCACGGCATAATGGGTGTTTACATCGCAGAAAAATTACATCGCAGTATAAACCTCTATCACTGATACCAGTTAGCATTGTGTGTTTGTTTGTTGCTGCACAAATGGAGATATAACAAGGTTATTTCAACTGGAATATGGCCGTGCTTATGTATATCACAAAACCAAAGTAGGTCGTCTAAATATCGGTGTTTTACTGAAGCCTTTAGCCAATTTCGGTGCTTAATCTAGGTATTTGCTTTGAATTTCGGTTTTGGCAATACGGCTGAGTAATTAGGTCAACGAAGCCGATTCTTCTTCCTATTTACAATAATATCATTAGCAGGCGTGGATGATTATTTGATCTTTTCAATGATTTGTGACGCTATGAATGCTCTTTGCAGGAATAAATTTCATTTTTTTTTTCATTTTACTGAAGTTTTGCTATGATATGTAAGTTAGTATACCTTTTGTGGTAGAGACGCTATATTCGCATTAAGTGAAAATCTGGTTTTATCGGGTTTGTAAATTTAATTATGTTACAATTTTGCCACGTTAGCCAAAGCCGAATTCGTTACATTCAGGCTTAATTGGATTTCAGAGGATTTGAAGAGATCTTTTTAAAAAATACCTAGCATCAGTGTTTGGCATAGGTTTTGCTGAGAGATATTGGCTCAGTTGCTGACATGAAAATGGAATAAAAAGCTGTACTGGAGGCTAAAATATATCTCTGTCTAATGCTTTGCTAAGGGAGCAATCTCATATGGACTGATGACTCAAAGAAGGAGTCTGGTAGATGACGGAAATGTTTTATGATCGGCCAAATAACGTCACTCCTCTTTATGAATGTATTCTAGAAGATATTCATCTGAGGTCAAAAACGCTACATCGACTTTTACGAAACACCCTGAGTGGAGTAGGGGTGGCAGTATTTAATCCTATCTCCTGACTTAATACAAACATACAATTTTCCCAAAAATTTATTGTTGCCGCAGACAACTTGCATTCTATACTCACTGCAACTACTTCTCAAACATGTTTATTGCTTAGTTCAGCGGAAACAAGGAAATGCTAATATTGTACGGAATATTACACACGTACGTACCTATGCAATATTCCGCTCGTGCCGCTTGTGTTGCTACTAGGGATGTGACTTGTGTAATGAAAAATCGATTTTTTTATAATCGATTATTTCTAGTCACAAAAGAATCGATTAATAATAAATCGATTTTTACTTTAAAAAGCATTGATTTTTAATAATAATCGTTTTTCTTGGTTTACGTCTTCATTTTTATCAAAAAAAATTAAGTTAAGAAAGTTATTTATTATCAGATAGCCGAACTCTTAAAAAATCGGGTATGGTGTGTTATAATTCATGCACAATCAAGACGTTTGGTAAAAGAGTAGAGGCGCAAAAAAATCGATTACTGTAATTTTGAAAATAAAGTCGATTGTAATTAATCGATTCTTTCTACTCTTTTAATTAATCGATAAATTTTAAATAATCGTTTTTATTTTCAAAGAAACATCGATTATTTAAATAATCGATTATTTTCCACATCACTGGTCGCTAGTGTTGCTCGAGTGCGGTGAGTGTATGAAACTTATAATACGGGAACTTAGTGCGGGAGTGCTGCAACCTAATTACATGTTCAGGTATAACTAAGAAAATAGGTGTGGAGTTTGTGTGTTTATTTGTGTAAGGTATTTCTGTTTTGAATAGACCATAGGCACAAAATAGAGAGTTTACAGAAGATTCACTCGACCCTATTAAGGATTGTTGCGATTGTCACTCGTTACTCAGCCAGGGTTGCTACGGTCAAAAATCTCAAAGTAAAATGGTAGGCTTATAAACCAAGCGTCGCGGCAACGACGCCGTCAAATTTTGACGGCGTCGTTGTCGCTGCGGTCTTGTAGAAAATCCCGACCGCATCCCATACAAACCCTGAGCTTCTCAGCGCGCTGTCAACGTGACGGCGACGCGGCGGCGTCGTTGACGCTGACGCTCGGTCTTTCTGGTATTCCCATACAAACCAGTCATTTGACAGCGACAACGACGCCGCCGCGACGCCGCTTGGAAAATAAGGGTACCATAACAATATCAAAACAGCTAAATCTGATATAGTCCGAGCGACGACTGGTCTCATCCATATCTCACAAAAGAATAGAATAATTTAGCTATGTACGGGTAGAGGAGCTCGAGTACTTCGGATTGGTCGTGGTCTGCCGCGGCGCAGCTTGGCACGTTTGGCGGAGTAGCTAAAAGTTTGCCCTCTGAAAAAAGTTAAAAATATCTCATCGAAGAATAGAATGAGACATGGCTGTAGCGATAGGAGCAGTTTAGTAAAGCGTATAAATCTTGGTCTGCCGGCTGCTATCTTGGCACGTTTGGCGGAGTAGCTAAAAGTATGCCCTCTTAAAAAAGTAAAAAATATCTCATCGAAGATTAGAATGAAAATATATCGTACCGATAGCTTGCTTGAGTCTGCCTACATATATACTGGTCTGCCTGGCCACAGCCTGGCAGTTTTCCCGGTCCGACCACTTTTACTATTTTTAGTAAAAATTTTATCTCTTCGAAAAAAAGAATAAAAATATGTCGTACCGATAGCTTGCTTAAGTCTGCCTAGAAAAATACTGGTCTGCCTGACCACAGCCTGGCAGTTTTCCAGATACGACCACTTTTACTTTTTTTTGAGAAATTTTTATTTCTTCGAATAACAGAATGAAACTAAGTTGTAATAATAGTTTATTTAAAGCTGAACACATATCCCTTGGTCTGCCTGAGCTCAGTGCGGTAGTTTCTCCGATGCGATCACTCACTCTCAGTAAATTTCAATTTAAAGGACCTGACTTTGTTTATTAGGGAGTGGGCCCCGTCAACAAAATGAAAATTTGTCGGTGTATAGAAGTGAGATTTACAGAGCTGTAATCTCTCAATGTCTAGATGAAGAATAAGTATGTTAATTTCAAGAATCTACAACTTCAGTTGTATTCGTAGTAATTATTTCAAAAATACAATACTTGGGAAAACATTTTCTTCATCTGGACATTGAGAGATTACAGCTCTGTAAATCTCACTTCTATACACTGACAAATTTTCATTTTATTGGCGAGGCCCACTCCCTAATAAACAAAGTCAGGGTCCTTTAAAATTGAAATTTACTGAGAGTGAAAAGTGATCGCATCGGAGAAACTACCGGACTGAGCTCAGGCAGACCAAGGGATATGTGTTCAGCTTTAAATAAACTATTATTACAACTTAGTTTCATTCTGTTCTTCGAAAAATAAAAATTTCTCAAAAAAAAGTAAAAGTGGTCGTATCTGGAAAAACTGCCAGGCTGTGGTCAGGCAGACCAGTATATATGTAGGCAGACTCAAGCAAGCTATCGGTACGATATTTTTTACTTTTTTAAGAGGGCATACTTTTAGCTACTCCGCCAAACGTGCCAAGATAGCAGCCGGCAGACCAAGATTTATACGTTTTACTAAACTGCTCCTATCGCTACAGCCATGTCTCATTCTATTCTTCGATGAGATATTTTTAACTTTTTTCAGAGGGCAAACTTTTAGCTACTCCGCCAAACGTGCCAAGCTGCGCCGCGGCAGACCACGACCAATCCGAAGTACTCGAGCTCCTCTACCCGTATATAGCTAAATTATTCTATTCTTTTGTGAGATATGGATGAGACCAGTCGTCGCTCGGACTAATACAAGCACGTCATATCGACCCCTCTGGCCTCAATTGGCGTAAATGACATTTAGCACTTTTTACAGGGGAGCCAAAAAACGAAAAAATAAAAATATAAATTGAGATATCTTTTTTGTCTTTTGAGCTATAATAATGCTTCTTTTATCAAAATACTTGCCCAAAGTTGCTTCAAAACCTCATTACGTTTGCACAGGAGTAGAGTGCAGATTTAAGAAGTTAGCATGCATATACGCCCCAAAAAATTGTTTTTGAATGTCATTTACTACCCAAAAAATGAGTGGAAATTTACTGTTTATAAATAATTAGGTAGTAAAAGACAAGAAAACAACTAAACCGACGATGAAATGAGTCGTAAAAGACTATTTAGATGAACTTTAACGTCTTTATTTTTATTCTAGGTTAAGATAGCTGTGTGTTATTTATGTAGATTTTTAATAATTTGCTTGCCGATTAGCCTAAAATAATTTCACTTATAAATAGTTATAAGTTTAGGTGTTATTAAATAAAAGTTTTTATAATTCATTGTGTATTGTGTGTCAAATAAAACTATTTTGTAATTTATGAATCATTTAAAATGTATCTGTCCTTTTTTCATACCACGAGCATTAAACAGGTAGGTATATACATAGCTTATGCCTGCATGAACAAGAAAATAACCTTAATTATAAAATATATCTAACTAATTGAATTATCCAATAAATTAAACCTCAAATACTTAAACTGATCACTTTCGTCATCTTTGTCACTTTCCAATAATACATCCACAACTTGAGCTTCATTTCGGTGTTGTGAATATTCATTATAATAACAATTAGGTATAGTTTAATCAAACCTATAGGCGCTTGAAGTCCTTGAAGTTTGCAACTGAAATCAGTAGGTAATCTGTTTTAGTACAGACGTGACGGTTTTGATTCCCTTATTTTCTTCCTTTTTCCCTTCCCTTTCCCATTTTCTTTACCTTTGTAATCAATATGCATTTCCATTATTGTTTCTGAAGCATCTGGAATCATGGAGTATTTATTTGTTGCAGTATCAAATTTATTTATTTCAAAAGATGCTACTCGGATTTCCTTCGTTTTCATCTTTTTAACTCAATTTCTCTCAAAAATTATATTCTCTAAATTAGAGAACTAACTGTTTGGGCTCCTTCGCAGTGGCTGACATATTTTGAGTCATCGCGAAAAAAACTTTGACCATACACAGTGGAGATCATAGAACATACAGAATTTTCCAATTTGAATGAAATTGCCAACAAAACATTTTCGACTGAGACTGTTAAAAGTATGAAAACGAAGGAAAACTTGTGGCAAGTTTCGAATTAAATAAATTAGAGACTTCACAATTTAAATCATCCCTGTGACCAGATGCTCCAAAAACAACAATGGAAATGTAATGAAAGAAAAGAAGGGATGTAAATCCCCGTCATTTCAGCAGCAGTTGCAAAATTCACAGCTTGAAGTACCTTCGTGACAGTCAAGCTATACCTAGCTAGACATCATCATACTGAATATTTACAACATCCAAATTATCCAAAATCAAAAGAAGTTTCAAATGTATTATTGGAAAGTGTCGAAAATGATGAACTGTACTTGAGGCTCAATTTAATGGCTAAGTCAATAACAAAAATAATTTCATTCGTGATTTTATTATTTTCTTTGATATCTTTTCTTTTTCTTTTGTTCTTTATAATTTAAGGTATAATAGGTAGATTATGTAATTAGTCCCAAAGTTAAGTAGTCACTCCTGTTATGAAAATGAGACTTCCACGTACCCGTTATGTTACTATTAAAATAAATGATTCTAGAAGGTTTTAGCAGGTTACTTTCTTGTTGTATGCCGGCATAAGCTATGTACCAACCTACTTGTTCAATGCTCATGGCATGAAAGATAAATCTACATTTTGATTATTAAATAATTGATTCATAAATTACAAAATAGTTTCATTTCACACACAATACACAATGAATTGTTTACTTAATGGATTACCTTTTACTTAATGAACACCAAACAAAAAATAATTTACTAGTACAATTATTTTAGGCAAATTGGCAAGCAAATAATTAAAAGTGCATATAAATAAAACACAGGTATCTTAACCTAGAATAAAAAGAGACATTTCAGTACAACTAAATAGGCTATTACTACTAATTTTATCCTCTGTTTAGTTGTTTTCTTGTCTTTTACAACCTAATTATTTATAAACAGTTAATTTTCACAAAATTTTTTGGGTAGTAAATGACATTCAATAACAATTTTTTAGGGCGTATATGCATGCTAACTTCTTAAATCTGTATTCTACTCTTGTGCAATAATAATGAGGTTTTGAAGCGATTTCTGGCAAGAATTTTGATAAAAGAAGCAGTATTATAGCTAAAAAGATAAAAAAGATATCTCAATTAACATTTAAATTTTTTTCCTTCTTTTGTAAAAAGTGCTTTATACTTTTGAGATTTACGTACATCACAAAAACTTGTATTTATGAATAATGATTGTCATTTACAGCTGTCTAAATGCAATGATTATAAAAAAAAACTTTAACATATAAAAATTGACATTTACGACTTAAAAGTCACGCAATGAATTATTTTTTCTTGAAAAGACGTAGAAGTAAATGACTATTTTTGTAATTAGACACATGAAATAATCTTTTTCTCCAATTTGCTCGGAAATGGCTTCATTACTTTAAAAAAGAATACGTCAATGGGCTCATTTATGTAGTCAAGGCGCAGAGGTCTGTAATAGAAATTGCCGGACTAGGCCGGTAATAAAAGGGTTCTTAAACTTCACACTTTCGTGTTTAGGTGTTTTATGGAACACAATTTGTTTGAAGTTTGAAGGCTGAATGTGAATTTCGCGCGCATTCTTTATGAAACGGAACGTAACCAAAACCAGCGCATGCGCTTTGCGAACTTTAGAAGTTACGAAGTGTCAATTTTGTCACGATTAAATATTTATTATTTATGTTTCCTTGCAAATTGGAGAAAAGCACTATACGAACCTCGGCCGGTATAACAATTTCTGGTCTCGTTTACTTTAGAAGACCTCGACTTCGTCTCGGCCTTCCAATGCCACTCGACCAGAAATTGCTATATACTCGGCCTGTGACGTAATGTACTATTACGGCCTTAGACTATGAGACATACTATGAAATCAGTGTTGCATTTTGTTACAAGCAATGAAAACCTAAAGGCGATGTATTGTGAAATGCTCACATTGAATTATAATATCACGCAGAAAAACAGTTTTTGCCTTAAGAACCACATTTTTTGGATTATGATTAAAGTTTCATTGGGTTGTAAACGACAATGTTTTGTAATCTTTAGGTTACGATTGCGTTTTACGCCCTGTCTTTTACGATGGATTCTTCAAATAATCCTATATTCGGCATTTACGACTAATATTTTTGAATTTTTGTTTCATTTTTTTTGGGTCGTAAATGACATATTTTATAATTATTGATGGGCGAAAATGTATTTTACGCCATTTCATTAACAAGCAATTTGTTTTTTACGACACATGATCAAAATTTATGTATATGAAATGTCTTTTACGGTAAAATTATAAAATATTTTTAAAATTGGGTCAAAAAAAACGTGGTAGTAAAAGACATTTTTTTCGAGATATCGAAATTTTAAATACACAGATCGATAGAGAAAAAAAAACTGAACAAAACTGCATTTTTAACTCATTTTCGCCAAAAATGTCATTTACGCCAATTGAGGCCAGAAGGGTCGATATTATGATTCTGAGCTTTTCAAGAAATATGATGTTCGTTGGCAACCATCTTCTTAATTACCTACCTTGAGTTCTCCTGAGTTTCCAGTTATTGTCATATCTCATACTTCAAATACAAACTAGCGTTTGACAAGAATGTTTAATTTGTTCCATCCAGTGCCAAAACTTTAATGGAATTTTACAAAACTTACCTCTTTACGCGAAGCACGTTTGTGTGAGAGACAACATGATTTACTGCTTCAACCCGAGCACGTATTATAGTGCGTTTCATCTTTTAGTTCCTATGGCGTCATGTTGGCAGCTTTGGAAATTTGTATGTAATATTATTGCCGCCTTCAAATTTACATACAAATTTCCAATGCTGCCAACATGACACCATTGGAACTATAAAATGAAACGCACTATATGTATGATGTGTCGCTCGGGGACGACAGGAGGGCCTTTGTATTTCTCAACTACCGGTATTCATAGCTAGGCCACTAGTTAGGAAAACAGCGCGTGGGGCGCCTACACAGATGGCTCACTCAGTACTTGTGACGTTTTTGATGCTTACTGGCTTTAAGTGGAACTAACTGGAAACTCAGGGGAAGTCAAGGTAACTAAGAAGCTGGTGGCCACGAACATCATATTTCTTGGATTAAAATTGGTTCAGAATCATATGACGTTCTTGTATCAGATTTTACCGTTTTGATATTCTTCTACTTTGAGATTTTTGACAGTACAACCCTGGCTATGTAACAATTAACAGTCGCAAAAATCCTTAATAGGGTCGAGTGAACTTTCTGTATACTCTCTATTTTGTGGCTAGGCAGCCCTGGCTGTATTGCACGCAGAGCTATTTCGACCATTCATACGTTATACCTTATGGTGCCGGTTTAGAATAGCATGACAGCCGACGTGCCGCAGTGGTTAGCACGACTGCCTGCGACGCATAGTAAGTTTCCGGGTTTGATCCTGCGGTGGGGTCACTCACAAAGTTGATATTTTATCACTTGTAAACTTGTTCCCAGTCTGGTTATCACCTTTATTACATTTTTTTCCATGCTAAAAAATTAAAAAATAAATCGACCTCCCCTACAATCATGATCCAAAGACGCGAATTTGTATTGAAGGTGGATAATATTTTCTTGTTTTCTAACACAGAAAAAATTGCTCAGTTCGATGTCCTAAACTACATCTTCAATTTAAAGCATTTCAAGCACGATTTATGTACCTACCTATATGTATGCTGTTGTAGAAAAATTAGCTATTTACAATTCCTAGGAAAAAACAGAAATAGTTCGAACAACGAAATCCAGGCCGCCTACAATCGAGGCAAACAGATTAGAATGGCGGCATAAACAAGACCCCGTCCCAAACAGACATACAGCCTTAGGCGGAAATCACACGTAACAACTCAAATTAGAGAAACGGTGCGCGGGGCGGGCACCTATACAGATGGCTCTCGCAATACTAGCGGCGGTTCTGTTGCTGGAAAAAACTGGAATCTCAGGGGAACTAAAGTTAACTAGGAAGATGGTTGCCATTGCCACGAATGTCGTATTTCTTGGATTGAAATTGGCTCAGATTTTTTACATTCTTGTTCAGATTTTGCTGTTTTAATACACAATGCTGCGTCGATGAATGCATCTGTCAAACCATTTGACATAAACCTTTGGACGCCGCCGAGTCGTTCAACGACCGGATGTATGAATATAAGCAGCGCTAAAATTGCGCAGCAACGGACGTTACGTATGATTTCCGCCTTACTGTGTTTAAAATATATCACCCGGCTGGATTTAAATTGAACCCAGAACCCTTGTCTACGACCAATCTACGACTGTGCGCTAAAGACTGATAGACGCGATGTTTCTCATAGAGAGATTGAATAACACACAGTCAAGCTTAGACTAGATTAGACAGTTTGTACTTTGGAGCGTTGTTATACATACATACTTTCATACATCAAGCTTAATTATATCACTTGCGGGGTAGGCCGAGCGTATACAGATGTTAAAAACGGCCATTAATACCATGTCTGACAAAAGATTAAGTGATTCATACAGAAGTCTGTGTATCACCATACTGGCAGGTTGTCAGCCTGTCGCCTAAAATTGCTATACACAAAAAACTCCCAAATCCTTTAGTCACTTCTTACGACACCCACGGGAAAGATATGGTGATGCTATTCCAAGCCGGAACAATACGGCTTGCACACGGCAATGAAAGTCACGGAGTATTTAAAACACTTTTTTACGTCAATAATGTAAACATTTAAAACGTAATATGCCAAGCCAATACAGGATTCTGTAACAAAATATCATGTTCATAAAGTGACACCATATCGCTGCGCACAAATTGCCCTCTCCTGAACGTGAAAGCTTGTCTCGAGCGGAGCATGACTCGATAAGGCAGCACGCCAATACCCCGACAGTTTTATGCTGACACGACTGTATAAAAAGCAAAATATTTTCACCAAACATGTTTTCAATGACAGTAAAAGTTGACATCAAATCCATATCAGCGAGAAACATGACACAGCATATTTTGCTGCACATCTGAATATTTTGTTTAAACTACAAAAATATTGTACTAACCTTAGTTTATCCAGTTAAGGGGTCAATATACACTGGTTTTTCGTAAAAAATGCGTGGAAAACCAGTATTTTTGATCCAATATTGGGTAACTCGAGATGTTGCTGTTAATATTAAAATACATTACCTGAAACAACAACGTTTATTTTAATACATAAATATTGCAGTAATGCAACGCCAAAATATTTTATTTTAGCATCCAAAGTACTTTGAGTAAAACTGGTAAATTATTTTGCACGTATACGAATTATGCACAACGGTCTTTAGTGAAGCTTTGTGATGTAACTAATGATAACGTAATAAATGATCACGTAAGTTTTTACCCTACTGCCTCAGATTGAGACTTATATTTTTGAGAGTTTGTATGTGAACATTGTAAACCAAAGAATCTTTTAACAGGCTACAGACCAATTGGTTGAGCGAATCTTGACCCTATGTGTGTAAGAATGTCTTTAAATCTCCAAGGGAAGGCCAGCTACCCTCTTCACGCGATTGGTACGGTATGTGTGTTATTATATAACGTCTGTTTGTGCGTTATTTTTTTGCAGCAATGCATGCGTTAGAACAAAATACAAATTTCGACATTTTTATTTTGGCCATAAACCGTATTTGTAAAAAACATAAGGTGCAAAATCGTATTTTTCTAACGCACCATCAATCGCACAAACGGTCATTACGTGTTGGCGTCTAAACTCTACGCATTACGACAACGAAAATTCCAGTACCACTGCATTTCACCTACTGAAAGATCATCAGCATTATGTTACATTGAAAAAGTTCTACGTATTTCTACTTCATACTTTCACTGTCACATTTTCATATTACCAACACTAAAAGGAATTCGGTGATAAATATCGTAACATTCTGCAAATGTTCCTGCAACATACTTACTATTATTCGCTTGGAAGTAGGGACGAAACAAAATATCTAATATTGATATATCGATGCCCAACAATATTCGATCTTCTTTCGAAAAGCAATACATATCGATCGATATCAGGTAATTTCAAAATATCTAAATCAGATGTCGACTCAGATCGAAAGTCCTAAGTCAATTTCTTAAAAATGGACAAAAGTTATGTACTGACATCAGTTTTGTGTTTAAAACCTACAGAAGACGCGCTTCCTAGATCTTCACAGAATTTTTGTTAAAAATCATAAAACAAGATTTTTTGAATTATTTTTAAAACTAATCGATAATTATATCGGATTCTAAGGTCGGTATAGATATCAGCTGAACTCGATAAATATCAATATATCGAAATTTGAATAACATTCGCATCACTAGTTGGAATGTCTTGTAATTTCCTCGTGTGTTCGTATTTTCTCTATCGTGAAATACACTCTACTGAATTTATGCGCCGTTTAAATACGTTCCAAGTTATAAAATTTATTAGCTATCCATTCTGTCGCTACCGATTTATGTAAGTTTGAATCTGCTTGAAAGTTTAAACTAATGTGCTACTTGTTGTTCAAGCTCTAAAGAACTGCCTCTTGGCTTCTGACCTTTGTACCTACCTACGAATAAGCTATAAAGGAGTAATAATTTCACATCGGCCTATCGAACCGTAGTCCACTGCTGAATAGGCCCCTCCTATACAATACAAGAAACGATCTTCTGTTTTCGCAAATCAGCTGCCTTCATTTAGTCATCGGCCCATCTGGCTGGAGGTCCAATGCTCCATACCATGCCATAACAACCGCAATAGTCCACTGCTGTTTAACTTGAAAATGAGAAATTCCTCTCATAATGTGGACTAATCATGTACTAAAGTTCTAAATACTTTCTACAGATGTCGCTGGATCGTCGCTTCGAGAGGTTGAAAGATTCACCAGGTTCCGCTAGACGCCCGTAGCTCAGTCGGTAGAGCAGTGGAACGGTGATCCACAGTCCCGGGTTCAAGTCCCGGCGGTCACTAGTGAATTTTTCAATTTTCTCATTTTCAATTTATGAGAATGATATTGCCTATTACTTTCAATAACTGTTAAACGAAACTCTGACACCAAAGTTCAATGGGTCGTTAGACGACTCGGTGTTCCATACAAAAAAAAATGAAAAATAAAACAAGAAAATATGTTTTATTTAAACTAGCGAATTTCCCGTGACAAGGTCTTAAATTGAGTAATTAGGAAAACTTAATTAAGTGTAGAGAGTAACTAAATAAACACTTAGCTACGCGTCATCATTATGAGACCTCTTATAATTAGGGTCCTACGATATAACAGTATTATAGAAGCCCTTAGGGGTCAGAGTGCTTATTGTTAACTAGCGAAACTATGTTATGAAGTAGATACCAACATTTATGTATGTACAAGAAACTTTTGTTACGAGGAAATAGAGTAAAATAATTTTCACATTTTTGCTGCTTTACTACGGCGCTAAGCTTAATTTTCTTCAAAAGTAATGATGTTTTTCTTGACGGGAAGTTTTGCTTTTTATACTGTTTTTCTTTTGAGCTGTAAATTGGCCTCGTGGTGGAAGTACAGACTGCCAGAAAAATGATATTTCCTAGGCGGTTCTCACCTTCCGGTATTTTGCTGGCTCTCGTGCTTAGGAGTTTACGTAATACAATACAAAAATCGAATATCATAGCACAAGTAGCCTCTCTCTTTCTCTCTTCTTCTCTTTCTTTCACTGGGCATTCAGTTTTCCATCGACCCGATGAACCCTCGTTTACCACTATAAAGTTCCATTACTTCTTCCGTTATTTTACTTGACCGTAATCCTTTATTTCTTTCTTTACAACTTGCATAATAATTGACCTAGTTCTGTATCGATCACGCATATTTTAATTTGTACGTTGTTGGTTTATTTCATGGCACTTTCGATTAGCAGCATTTTGCTGTGCGCCTAAAAAGTTAGAACGGGTGGCAGTAGCAAGAAAACAAACTCTCTGTTTAGTAGCAAAACGCCAGTGCCAAGACTATAACTTTTTTCAATGGGCCTTCTGACCGCTTTTTCTACTAAACAAATACTACACAAGAGTGTGTACTTTTTATATTGCCGTAGCAACATTCAAGGTACTTAAAATTATTACCGGTAGAAGTCATCATCATCATCTTCCTGTCCTTATCCCAATTACTTGGGGTCGGCGCAACACGTTTTGTTGAACACAAAATCGTGTTGCAAAGGATTAGGCTTAATTTTACGACCGGCCGCCTACCAGACGTCAACCCTGGAATGCTACACAAGAGTGTGTACTTTTTATATTGCCGTAGCAATATTCAAGATAAAATGATCACCGGTAGAACTATTTACCAAATAAATAACAGGTTCCACTCTATTTCACTCAGACATAGATATACCACATCAGAGATCAACTATGTATATAGGGTGAAATTTTACTAGTAACCGATAGCGAAAACTCAGAACCGGCTAGTGATAAGGAACAACTTTCCCCAAGGAACATAGGTCGAAATACGAAAAAGAATTTGGAACTCCCATAGTAACTGAAATCAGCTGATCGGCAAGTTTGTATGGAAGGTCCAAAGGAAATAATCAAATCTAGGCCCCCCTCTAAGTAACGGCTAAGAATCTCATGAAATGTAAAAAAGATGATACGTTTTTTGGATCAAAATCTTATATAAATCATCTTCAGGCGAAACGGGAATCACAATTTATGTTAAAAAGTATATTTTTGTGTTTTATTCCGGTCAAAATTCTGGTTCCTTGATTCTGCTGACATCTGTGACACAAACGTAAAGTAGGTACTAAGAGCAACTAAGAGGAAATAAGGGTAAAATGGAGCAGTTTTTAGAACCCAGGATGCGTAAAAACAACTACAGCGCAGACAATCTCCTGTGTATGCCGAGTGATGCCGGCTTAGAACAGCATCACCCCAATTCTACCCATGGGTGTCATAAAAAGCGACTAAGGGATGAATGGGCAGCAGGGTTCCCTGTTAATGCACCATCATGCACTGCGCTCGCCAATCCGCCTGCCAAGCATGGTAAGTATGGCAATACCCCCCGATAGGGGAGGCCCATGTCCAGCAGTGGACCGTTGTGGCTGTTATGTTATGTTATAGCCGGGTTCGTACGTAAGACAAGCAACAAAAGCGACTACAACAACATTAATGATAGATTAATGATTAATGTCATTTTTATGATTTATATGACTTTATTAAATAATAGTAATAATAGGCCAGCTGCCACTGGCATGACAACGGCAAAAATATAACAGACCATGCCACAGGAACTGCAAAGGGTGATACGAATTCGTGTTTGGAAACTTCTTTCAACAATGTCTTTAAACTTCTGATCAGGGGTAGGTACCATTTTACCCCATCTACCCTGCAAGTATTACATACTCTTTGAAACTCTCATAGAGAATAAAACTTCTGCCATACTTCTGCATTTCCTCTTTTGCTATTGTCATCAAGTTGTCATTTGGCAAAAGGAAGTATACCCGCACACCCGCAACGTACTCGCCGTACGCGCTGAATAATGTGGATGGCCTCGCACACCTAGCCGCAAACACAGCCGCATTGAATAGAGTTGGTGTTGCCAAGAGAGTACTTTCCTCCCAATTTAATGTGTAATTTTGCCGTATGTGTGTATTTTCCGGAATTTTATTTCCAATAATAATTGCTGTCATTTTACGCCAAAGGCACGTTCAAGCAGCCAACTTTCGTAACTGCAGAATTTTCTCCGTGCACCACGCAGCTTACTTTTGTTCCCATATATCCAACTGATCACTTCTACAGTAGAACAGGTCGGAATATTTTCTACGTTCTATGTTCTACGGTGGAACAAAACTTTTGAACTTATTACAGGTCCCGCTGTTTCAACTTTTAAAAAATATTATTGTTCAAGGAAGTAGAATGTGCAGAAAAGCAAAATGCCAATACGTCAAAGTAGCAAAATGTAAAATTGCTAGAATGTAAACGTAACAAAATGTATAGAAGAAGCTGAAAACATTTTGTGCCAATGTCTAAATGTTAAGGTAACAGAATGTCAATTGAATTTAAAAGGACCGAATCTCAAATATTAAAATGTCAAATAAGCAAAATGTGAAAATGTCATTTGGTTATTCTTTAAGAGTGACATAGACTCCAAAACCTTCGAAACTTTAGTTAAGAAAAACTGGAACACGGACGGTGAACAGCAGACTTTACTGGGAGGTAATGTTGATGGGACAGTCTGGCAGCATTGACAAAAACTAAATCTTTTTAAATGGTTACACTGTCCGCGTGCGCTCATGACGTCATCAGCATTATAGTCTATGATTAGCACTGGCTTAGATTAGACAGCCGATGTGGCGCAGTGGTTAGTATGCCTGCCTGCCACGCAAAGGTTCCGGGTTCAATTCCCGGTGGGGTCAATCACAAAGTTGATATTTATCACTTTGTGAATTTGTTCCCAGTCTGGTTAGGACATTGCAGGTTGAACCACCTGATTGTCCGCAAGTAAGATGGTTCCGTGCTTCGGATGGGCACGTTAAGCCGTCGGTCCCGGTTGCTGTCTATGATGGCGGTCGTTACACAACCATGTCAGAGGCCTGATACTTGTAGTAGGCGGTTGAAAAACTCTGACACCAGGGTTCATCGGGTCGTTGAACGACTCGGTGTCCCACACGAAAAAGAGAAAAGAGCACTGGCTGGGGAATCCGTTCGGTTAGGCGCGTGCGGGTCGACAATATTTTCGAGGTTCCACGGATTTTCATACAAAGAATCCAAAATTCGGCGAGTGCGTTGTGGGTGTGCGGGTATAAATACTTTCACCTTATAACTCTTATCAAAATACTTAGTTAGGTTATGCCATTTTAGGTTAAGAATTATTTTGCGTCGTTTCATCAGTTTCCCGTTAGATAATTAAAAACTAAATATGCCACCATGATCTAGATAGCGTAAGAAATACATTACTACGAGTTTAATTACTAGCCATTTCGATTTAGGCCCCCATTTCGAGGGGCCTAACCTTGTATGGGCATATGATTATCACCTTTGTTTTTCGTATTTCGACCTATGTTCCTTGGGGAAAGTAGGTATCACTAGCCGGTTCTGAGTTTTTGCTATCGGTCACTAGTAAAATTTCACACTATATTTTCCCAGTAGTACCATTAATGTTATTTTCTACATACATGAACATTTGTTAGCCGTCAGTGTAAATCTTAAAGTTAGCGAAGTCGGAGTGGAGAGTGCAATAAATACGATTTAACGTCGAACTCCACAGTTCGATTTCTACTGAAGAGAGATATATGGAAAGACAAGTTTCTTCATAGCTATCTAGAGATTCACTTCATTTACTAGGGATTTACGTAAATTAAATAGCATCACCCTATATCTCGCTCTTGGGTGGCGTAAGAAGCAGCCACGGGATTTGAGAGTTGAGTTGCCGTGTGATGCCGGCTTAGAATAGCATCACTCCAATTCTACCCGTGGGTGTCGTAAAAAGCGACTAAGGGATATTCATCCAAGGAACGGGCAGCAGCGTTCCCTGTAAATGTAACATCTTGGCACTGCGCTCGCCAATCCGCCTGCCAAGCGTGGTGAGTATGGCAATACCCCCCGATAGGGGGAGGCCCATGTCCAGCAGTGGACTGTTGTGGCTGTTATGGTTATGGTGGTTATGGTGTATTGCAATTTTAGGTGACAGGCTGACAACCTGTCACTATGGTGGTAGGTTCACAGTCTTCTGAATGACTCTCAGGCTTTTGTCACACGTGATGTAATGGCCGCTATTTACAGCCGTTTACCTACCTCGAATGGATATAGGCGTGATATATGTATGTGGGTATAAACCTGCGGATGCTTTGTCGTTTATACATTTTTAAATAACCCTTGCAACTCGTACATAATAATCATCATAACACAATAAAGTCCACTGCTGAACATGGGCCTCCCCCTATTAGGGAGGTATTTGCCATAGTCACCACGCTTGGCAGGCGGGTTGGTGAGCGCAATGCAAGATGTTGCAATGTGATTGTGAAATTCATCCAGGGATTGAACCCCTGGATGACTCTTAGTCGCCTTTTACGACACCCACGGGAAAGATATGGGGTGATGACATTCTAAGCTGCATTACATAATAATATAATTGGCCAAACATACTCCGTATGCGTTATGGATGTTAAATACACTGAGCTATAACTGAGGAGAATTCCGACTGATCCTTGGAATTAATTATCCTTCTCTACCTTCGTAGTACTTGAGCCAAGCACAGTGCTGAATTAAGGTTATTTACGTAACGTTACGTAAGTCTGCAAAAACAGTTCGGATCAAAACGCATGCGACTAAATATTGAGATGTCACTTAAAATTTGATAATAAAAATCGCGCAACATAGAAACAATAAATCTGCACTATGATTATTCGTTTGATGTAATGTATTTTTCTTTTTTTCATTTATTCAGCAAACTTATTGTATTTCGAATTAATCTTTCTACTATCAAGAACATCACAAAAGACTAGAAATTTATTTTACTTGCAAGATTGGAGTTGTGCGAATAGTGGTCTTCTTCTTCTACCTGAACCTTCTAACTGTACGTATGTACTTAACCTGATGAAACCACGTGACTCCGATTTCTCTTCATCTGTATGTCAATATGTTTTACTTGTTTTCATGATTTGCCTACGATTTGGCATATCTAAAGCCTTCTCATGTAACCTATGTCTCTCTACAGTGCACATGCTAGAATGGCTGGTGTCAGAGTTTGAAATATAGAAATAGTTAATTAATACCTGGAGTAACAGAAAGAGTATAACAAGCCGAAAGGAGGTCAAGGTACTCATGAAACTGAACAACTTTCCCCATGGAACATGGGTTGAAATATGAAATCAAATTTGAACCCCCCATAGTAAATCAATCAGCTGATCGGAGATTTTGTATGGGAGGTCAATTTTTTTTTCATATTTCGACCTATGTTCCATGAGGAAAGTTGTTCAGTTTCATGTGAACCTTGACCTCCTTTCAGCTTGGTATACCCTTTCTGTTACTCCCGGTATTAATTTTTCACCCAAATGCAGCCCTGTTGATCTGTTCGTACATATTGTGATAAATAACACCCAGGAGATGTGGCTTTATTTTAACAACGGTTTACCTTTTGCAAAAGGATGGTGAAGTTACATTGTGTTTTCATTTTTTAACGGACTTACATTTTTAAGCTTTTGAACTGAAATTCTCTAAAGAACTAAAATTCTCTGAAATTTCTAATAAGTGTGACATTTTGCCTGCTACTGCTATATGTAGACGTTTTCATAGTCTAATTCCAATACTTTATGCGAAAAAAAGAACAGTTTTCATTTGCTGCTTTCCTACATCTCGAACTACTATACCGACAACTTTTCCCAGGGCCCCATTCAAACCTGAGCGGAAACGGCGAGGTACGTAGGTAGGTACGCTGTATTCTAATTGGTACAAATTATAACTTTTAAAGCACTCGCGATTACTTTCACACATAATAATTACTTTAACGGGTCTTATCGCGATAGTTTTTTTAGGTAAATAAGCGATTTACCTGGAAACTCGACGTTTAGTAAATCGCTTATTTATCTAAAAATCTATCGCGATAAGACCCGTTAAAGTATTTATTATTGGTACAAATTGTCAAGTAATTGAGTTCGGCTACCCCCGTGCCCATGCGAATACCGCTGTAGTATGAATGGGGCAAATACAGTGTGTTAATTAAAATGCGTGCCATAGCTTCAGGGTAGGCTTAGTATCGATAAAGAATTCCGTAATTTAAAAAAAAAAAACCCTGACTCAAAAAATATCTTCTTTACTTGGCTGACATTTGATTCAAATGCCTATATCTCAGCCAAAATTTGTTCAATCTCAAAGTTGTTTAGACGAAAGTACTTGTATAGGCACTCTCTAAACAACAACAGCGTTAAAAAATGATTTCTCAAAAAAAAACTGTTGACTTTTTATTATACTGTTTTTTTTTTCAATAAGTTTTACGGCATCCTTAATCTATACTTAACCTATCCTGAAGCTATGGCACGCATTTAAATTAACACCCTGTATTTATTTGTAAAATTACCTGGCTTTTGCAGTTTTACTTTATTTTACACCCTTCATAAGCATCTACTTACATAAGATCGCTCGTTTGCCTGTTTAGTTAAAATTTCAACGGTGAGCGCCTGCTACGAGGCTACGAGATATAAGATGTAGCAGGAAGCTACGGCTTAGCTACGTGTTTTCGTAGAAGCCTTAGCTAAACTTCACTCCCTGTTTGCTTTTGTAGGAGCTGAGGTGTGTTTAATATTGACAAAGGTTTTCGTAAGACAAGGTTGTATATAGACTTGGAAGTTAAGACTATAGTATAAAGTACTGAATGTATAGAAATACAAAGATTTTCGTAAGACATGGTTATATTAAATAGACTTGGGAGTTAAGATTATAGTACAAAGTACAGAATATATAAAAATGCTGATAATTTTTTACGTTTTTGAAATGGATTATGAAACCCATCCTCATGAAATTGAGCTCAGGCGCTAGGTCCATAGACTAGAAGTATGACGTGAGACATAAGATGACATCTGTCAGACAAGTGACCGACCGTCGTCATCGCGTCTCACGTGTGTAGCTTTGTCAATTATGTTACGGTTTCAAGCGCCGCAAAGTCGGAATAAGGCGGAAGCTCCACAGAGTACACGTGAGACGTGAGACTAATTAAATCTAATTTTAATCGTAGTCGAATCGAAAATCGAGTGTAACAAAGCGTGGAAAGATAAATAAACAAATAAATACGTGAAATTCTGAATCGTTTTAGATGAAATATGACAGCTTTTGCGGAAAATCTTATGTCATATTCAGAAAAACTAAAGCTGTTCTCACACGTTTCGCAAGATTTTCCGGATTCTTTTCAGTCCTAGTTTTTGAAACAAGTAGTATAATCTAATACAAAAATGCTTAATTACAAAATTGCAGGCTATACTACAAATTGTCCGTAAGAAAAATGATTTCGTGCCTCGGATGTGTGTGTCTATAAATTTAACGCAGCCATATAAGAGGACTTTTAGTAGTAAGCTGCTTAAGATGACGTTCTATTTAATTAAGTACGACGCAGCTGCTTAATAATTTTGAGTCCAGGGTATTATTTATTCCGTGACTAGGGTTTATCGTTAGCAAGACGGCAGTATATTTTTGCTGAGCAAGTGGAAGTAAATCGGACTTGTACAGTCTACGAGCTTTTGGGCGGCACAAAACTCTATCTGTCGTGCAATGAAGCCATAAATCTTGGCCCGAAAGAAGCGGCTACAGCTATCAATTTGGAGTAGATTGTAACGTCATGTCATATGACATCATATCACGAGCCGCTTTTTAGGGGATACAAACACAAACTAGGGAAACGGCGCGCGGGACGCCGGGGCGCCGATACAGATAGCTCACTCAGTACTAGCGATGATTTTGACGCTCACTGACTTTAATTTGAAATAACTGGAATCTCAGGGGAAGTCAAGGTACCTAAGAATGTAGTTGATACGAACGTCATGTTTCTTGCATTTAAAATTGACTCAGAATCATATGAAGTTCTTTATCAGATTTCGCTGTTTTGATATTATTACACTTTGAGATTTTTGACAGTAGTAACCCTGGCTACGTTTTTTACAGGTGCCAATCGCGAAAATCCAAAATAGGGCCGAGTGAATTTTCTTTGATACAAACCTACACTTTTCCAATTTTATGAATTTCACGTACCTAATTTTAATTTCTTTTTATTTCTAAGAACAGCAAGCTGTGACTGGGGCACCAAACAAGAAAATTTATTTTTCACTTGTTGTTAGGGCTTCAAATTAGAGCATAAAATTCTCAAATGTCCTCCCTCTAACTGTAGCGCATTTACGACAAAAGTTCGAAAAGTAAATATATTTTTACAAAACACTATAAAAGTTAGCTATTGTTTATTACTTTAGTGCAATAAGAACATACTGAAAAAAGTACCCATCATCTTCAGCAGTAAATAACAAAAGTAACTGAAACTAATTAGGTCCTTTAATACGGCAGATTTATCTTGACTGTCTCATATTACTTTCTTTCTAGAATAAGCGTTTCTACTACAAATTCACATCAAAAAATCCTTGTTTACTTCCAAGTGTGTCTAAAAATAGAATCAGTATGCCTCTTCGAACACTACAAGATGAAATATATTTCCAATTCTGTGCGTCCTTCACGCGGCTATTGCTATGTGGCATTTCTATTACCCAGTGTAAAATTCGCACGAGTAACTGTGCCGCCTATATTGGATAACAAGTTAGCAAATACCCCGAAGAAGACGAAAATAGTTTATCTTTAGGGACTTTTGGAGTACAAAAGGTCTGGGTGTTTTGTTTCATAATCTTTGTTTATTTGGCTTTGTAAATATAGCAACAACACACAGTTTTTAAATGTGTCAGTAATAAAATTGTTCTTTGGCGTTTTTATTCTTACTCAGTGAGCACCTGAATCACATTTTAAACAAATATTTTGAACTTCTTCTTATTAAAATTTATTATTAAAATAAGAACTAAGACAAAACTTATTATTAAAATAACAACTAAGACACTGGTATTCAATGTCATTGTTTTGCTAGTAAATACCTTCTTGTTGAAAAAGTGTGTGATATGTCGACAGGGTGTATAGAACTGAAACTACAAAAAATATTATGAAAAATGCCGCCCTTCCATCTATTTTGTCTGTTATCTGCTATCAACGAGTTTTTTGACTCGCAAATATGCTGATGTTGTGTATTTTTAGCTTTTTAAGTTTATTCTTGTGTACCACGTTTTTAAAACAAAAATTAATTCTATCCTAGAGCTTTTAAACGAGTATAAAACTATAAATTCGCTTAGCTAGCAAAAACATAATGATCCTTATCATTATTATGGAAATCGCGGAGCTTTGCTAAAGAAAGCTAATATTAGAGCTATACCGTTTCGCAGACGTGAAAATTTCAGAAAACTATTAAAATTCCGTTCACCAATTTTCTTAAATTTTCTTTGTAGCTGAACTAAAATACTTTGGCGTTAGTTAATAACGTATTCCTTGTGTAGAAACAAAGTTCGATAGTGTACATTTTGCACAAATATTTTTTCGCAGTTTTCACAAAATTTATGTCCGGATAACACATTGCTGTTGTGGCATGTTATTCACTGATACGAATTTAGTGCAAACTTTTTTCCGTGCAATTGCCACTGGGCACTTTTTTGTACTTTTCGAGGCAGAACAATTTATACCTAGTTTCAAACGAGTGCCCTTTTGTTTTAATTAAAATGAGTAATTATTAAAACCAAATAAAAAATGTCTCTTTTATCTATTTCTTCTTCGTTAAGTGGGAAACCGAGTCGCCCAACGACACGATGAACCCTGGTGTCAGAGTTTTTGAATCACCTACTACAATTAGCAGGTCTCTGATCTGACAGCAAACGGGGCCGACGGCCTAACGTGCCCTTTGTAGCACAAAACCTGGTGTTTCAGCCTGCAATTTCAACACAATGGGAATAATAATAATAATATCCCTGTCGAAGGCAGTGTCACCACCACTCATCTTTATCAACTTACCTAGTTCTATTGGGTATTTTCTTCTAGACTTCATTTTACGTGAAGTAATATTAGTACTGCGAACAAAAAATATTCAATTTCTTTGAAGTAGAGTACCTCGCTAAGCTTATTTATTACTTGTCTGTGTGTACATATTGGTGTCTGCTGGCGTCTGCCTTATCGGTCCATTGCTCCGACAACCTGTCACGTTCCTGACTTGATGTGGTAACAATTTTGTATAAAACGGGTTTTTTTTTGGTCGTATCGTATGTTATTATACCGGGAGTAACGGAAAGAGTATAGAAAGGAGGTCAAGATACTCGTACTCATGAAATATGAAAAAGAAATTTGGACCTCCCATAGTAAATGAATTAGCTCATCGACGATTTTGTATGGGAGGTCCAAATTTTTTTTCATATTCTACCCATGTTCCATGTTGTTCAGTTTCATGAGTACCTTGACCTCCTTTCGGCTTGTTATACCCTTTCCGTTACTCCTTGTATTGCAAGTTAACAACGTGTATCTAAGTATGTCTATCAACATTATTATATAAACTGTAAATTATTTTCCCGCGAGAAAAAGGGATTTTACCGGCACGTATTATACATATCAACCTTTCTTTCGGATCACTCTATCTACTACCTCCAAAAAACCGCAACAAAATCCGATGCGTGAGGAGGAGTTAGCGAATTCCACGACAGGCAGACAGAGACTATGTATTGATATTGATGCGTTTTCTTTGCTTGCAGGTAAGGACCGTGTGTTAGCAGAAGTTCAAAGGCTATCGAACACATAATGGTTATTAATCGTAAGTAATGGAATAATACACACGTACATATATCACTCCTACATCCCTTGCGGAATAAGCAGAGCTTGAATGGCTGAAACTTCCAATTACACCACGTCTGACAAAAGATTCAGTCTTTCAGTACACTGTGTATATCACCATAGCGAAAGGTTGTCAGCCTGTCGCCTAAAATTGCAATACACATCAAATTTCAAATCCCTAAGTCCCTTCTTACATTACCCATTGGAAAGATATGGGGTGATGCTATACTAAGCCGGCACAATACGGCACATTATTACTGGTATGTTGAACGACTCGGTGTCCCACCTGAAGAGAGAGAGAGAGAGAGACTGGTATTTCTGTATTATTTAATTTTATCCGGTATTTTCTTACGGGAAGTTGTTCAGTTTTATGATCTCAATGAACTCCATATGTATTCGAAACCTGTCTATTACACCCTGTATAGTACATTATTTCTTTTTGGAGGCGGAAACAGCTTTATAAAGAGCTACAGCCCCCCCGGGAATCGCTGGCAGCGTGATGAAAAATGTAAACCAGTTGAAATACCGGGGTTAAAACAGCAACACCCTATATTGTATAGAGCAAGATTACGTAATTTTTGGATATTGTAAAATTAAATTGGGCATGTAAAGCTTAACTCGAAGACGTAAAATAAGAAATCCATTTGGAGATATTTTGGTCTTTTATAGTATTTTCATGTTTTCAGTTCTAAAAAGTTAAAGATCACTTTTATTTTTGCAAAAATCTAAATAACCTTAATTTGACCTTTGTGATATGCATACTGTGCAAAAAATTAAATGAATCTCTTTCGAGACGCCTATAACGAACTTCCTCCCCAAATAAAAGTTACCTACTCTTTGCTTCACCCTTGCTTGCTTCTGTCATGTCAGTTGGACGTTTGATGTAGTGTTGCAAAACTATCGATAGTACCTACTACTATCGATAACACTGAATTTGCCAAAGACATTACAAACCTATGGACTGGCTGTACCCTCTGAATGTGCGTGAATACCTAAACAATGTTGGACTCACAAAATGGCGGATTTTTGTAGGGTTGTAATCATTTTGGACCCAAAAATCGATATCGATAGTCGGTAACTGTCTACTGCCTAGTTGGGATAAGGGTAGGAAGATGATGATGGTTTTGACGGGCATTATGCCTACGCTGTTGATATTTTTTGTGTAGGTACCTTACTACTGTATTATGCTTATGTTGTTGTGAATTTTCATAATACTTAACTGCTTTTTGTGTTTAGTAAATGAATTGTTAAAAAGAAAAACAAGTTGTAGGGGTAAAAATTTATAATAATAATAATCAAACAAAAGCCAAAAATAATAATTGATCATAACTATTCATAACAAAATTTCTTGTGCTATTCCAGAAATTTTCCTTTTCCTTCCACTTTGTTCCTGTTGCTGTTCAGTCAAAACAGATCTATCATTTTCCTTAGGTTTTACCAAAAAGGGGTTGGCAAGGCAAGGCTTCTTCACGTTGGCATAACTTATCCAGAGTTCTGTTATAATAACACTCGACACCAAAATACAGGGAGCAATGTCAATATTTGTCCATGACGTGGATTTATATTTTCGGTGCCAATAATATCAAGTCATTTCCTTCTTTTAACTTCATTTTTTGGTTATCTGTAAAAAAATATTTAAATTATTAAACAGGTATATACAAAAATAACTTGGTAACTTTGGCACATTACCTATAACTTTCTGAATTGAACTCTCAAGATTCATTATTTCCTTCCATTCTTACGAATTCTGGCAAAATATATCGATACCGTGACTATGTACTACCCCAACCCTAGCCGACGATCAGTTTGTATGAAATCGGCAGAAATAAAGAAATTAATGATATATTGGGGAAAAAAACGTTTATAGTTTGCTGCTTTATAGCGAAAAATAGCTGCTCGTGGCTTTTTATTACATATAATCTTATAAAGTTCAAATAAATAGCAGATTTGTGTACTTACGTGTGCAAACTAATTTCAGGGCGATTTTTAATAAGACGCACGCCGCACTGTATTAAGGAACAGCCAGCACAGCAGCCAGGCATGATGTCATTTCCTTAATTTAGTCTTTTATCACAAAAAATGCACTGCTAAAATAATATTTCAAGAAAAAAACTGATAAATCGCACTTTGTTTACAAGACTTTGACACTTGACGTACCATAAATTGTTGACACTATAAAATGGCGAAACAGTCGCGTTCGAAAATTAAAAGGATTTGACAGACAATATTTTATCTCAATCTCCTTACAGAAAACCGTTTGAGAGAAAAGGAAATAACTTTATTTTTCCGCATTCTACATTGACAGAACAGATCCAGGAATTCGCAATAAAATTTGCATGGTGGTTGTTCGCAAAGAGTATGTAAATAAAGTTGTTTTTATCATTAGTTGCCCAGTAATGACGTCATCAATGAAAAACTTTTAAACAAATATAAAAAAATAAGGGATAATCAAATAATCAAAAAAATCAAATTAGTTTCGTAAAATTGCATAAAGTTTTAGAAAAAAATATTAAACCTATACATTTTACATACCCAATTGTTTAAACTTAAGTGCGCCATTTTAACTTTAATTATACAGGGAGTAACAGAAAGGGTATAACAAGCCGAAAGGAGGTCAAGGTCCTCATGACACTGAACAACTTTCCCTATAGAACATGGGTCGAAAAATGAAAAAAAAATTTGGACCTCCCATAGTAAATCAATCAGCGCTGATCGGCAATTTTGTATGGAAGGATCAATTTTTTTTTTCATATTTCAACCCATGTTCCATAGGGAAAGTTGTTCAGTATCATGAGTACCTTGACCTCCTTTCGGCTTGTTATACCCTTTCCGTTGGGTTTGGGTTCACTCGCGGTAGGTATCGCGACGGTTTCGGTCCAGTCGATGGACCTTCATCGGGCGGAGTGACATCTGTACGCGCTAGCGTCTCCCCTGTCAGACAGGTGTCACTCCGCCCGATGTAGGTCCACCGACTGGACGCAAAACGTAAGTGCCAGAATCCGTGTGATATATAATTAAAATTGTAAAATTAAATAAAAACCCAAAGCATGAGCCCTAGTTTTGTTGTTTGTGCTAAAAACTATCTGTGCAATTAAATAACAATTGCGATAGATATTTTGCACGATTTTTATTCCCAGTTATTAATTTCTGTCTAGTGCACAGGAGAAAGAAACATGCGCTATGTAAGGAAATGACAATCACACGGCGGTACTGAATGGTGATGTGTGCTTCTTCATGCGGTTTTATGCAAATCTTTGACAGCCGATGTGGCGCAGTGGTTAGTACGACTGCCTGCCACGCAAAGGTTCCAGGTTCTATTCCCGGTGGGGTCACTCACAAAGTTGATATTTATCACTTCGTGAATTTGTTCGCACACTGGTTAGGACCTTGCAGGCTGAACAACCTGATTGTCTGAAAAGCAAGATGGTTCCGTGCTTCGGATGGGCACGTTAAGCCGTCGGTCCCGGTTGCTGTCTATGACCATTTAGACAGCGGTCGTTACACAACCATGTCAGAGGCCTGCTACTTGCAGTAAGCGGTTGAAAAACTCTGACACCAGGGTTCATCGGGTCGTTGGACGAATTGGTGTCCCACTCGAAAAAGAAGAATGCAATTCTTTGCTTACTTAAAAGTACTCGTCTCAACACCGTGCTCTACTGGGCTGCTAAAATACTGTATGAAAACCATCGATGTATCTCAAAAGAGCCTTATAAAGAGCTACAGCGCCGGGGAGTGTTGCTGGCAGTCTGATGAAACATTAATAAAACTCCATCCGTTCGCGTCTGTTTGAAGCTTTTGATAATACCTAGTACTGACAAACATTTTCCTTTTGTATATTACACAAAAATAACACATCTACCTACGTAGTTTATGTACTAAAAGTTCTTAGAAAACCTTTACAACTAAACTCTTTCGGCTGGTCTTGCAAGTATTATGACGTGTAAGCTTTTATTTGTCTAAAAAATACTTTTAGTTTATTTACACTGACTCTTGAGATAGTACTACTAATCTTGAGTCATCTGTAGCTTGCTAATATTTCAAGCTTTAACGCAGCAACTTAAGCCACTACGCGACATCTACCATGAGTATAAATGATACTCATTTATATTTATTTTGCACGTATTTTCTTGATGTGAGTGAGTACCGCTATTTGCTCTCATTTGACGCTTTTTTGTTTTAAAATAGCAACTAGTATCACCAACACATTGAACTGAGCAGATAAGTATCTATAGAGATAATATAATAGCCAGTGATATACTGATGAAAACAAATCTTTTTGATTAAGTTTTCATTATTCTTAAATTCTTATTCATAAATTCTGATATGCCTTTCTTATTATTTGTTACCGAAACCCCATTTTTATTCATCTTTTTCAGCGAATATTTTGACAAATATTAAACAAAATACATATTCATGAGCACAAAGTATTGAAAAATAAAGCAATCTCTTTTTATGTTGAAGAGTTTTCATTAAAATTCGTTTAAAAAAATCGTTAACATAACGAAGGTGTTAAAGTCTTTGCTAAGTTCTTAATTTCGGCGAATATTACATTTGATATTTGTTGTTACGCTTTTTATCCTATCCATAGCGCCTGTGCTAGGAAAATGTGAATTTCCAACGTATTCTCACACAAATAAGACATCGAATGCGTTTCGCTGTATCGGCGGATGCGTCTGTCAAACCTTTTGACACTCAAACCCAAGGCTCAGAAACAGAAGTCCACCTTCTTATATAGAGAGTAAACGGAAAGGGTATAACAAGCCGAAAGGGGTCAAGGTACTCATGAAACTGAACAACTTTCCCAATGGAACATGGGACGAAATATGAAAAAAAAATTGGATCTATCAAAGTAAATCAATTAGCTGATCGGTGATTTTGTATGGGAGATCCATTTTTTTTTTTCATATTTCGACCCATGTTCCATGGGGAAAGTTGTTCAGTTTCATGAGTACCTTGACCTCCTTTCGGCTTGTTAAACCCTTTCCGTTACTAGCAAACAAAAGCCAATGTCGCATCGGAATAAAAGTTCAAAGTTTTATTCTTTTTATGTAATAATTTAGACACCTAAACGAAGAGAAAAACATGTTGCGCCGACCGCAAATAAATTGGGATATGGCAGGCAGATGATGAATTTAGACACCTAAACCAGCAAAGAGCTAGAAAAATTGTCAAGAAATAGCTCTTTTATAAAAAACCGCAGAATATAAAAAGGGAGATGTTTTAGTTTTCCGCAACACGCAGGGAGTCAGGCCGCCATATTTAAACAAAAGTTAGTGGTCCCCGGGGCGGCCACGCGACGCATCCTCCACTACTATAGCTGACGTAATAAACAGTAAATTTGAATTCCGTAGGCAGAAGAATGGGGAAGAATTACGATTTCCTCTATCTGAGGAAATAGTATCATAGTAAACAAAACAGTTTTCAAACGTCATCATCTTCCTGCCCTTATCCCGAATCAGTTGAAGCCGGCGCAATATGCTTTGTGTGAAAGAATTTGGCAAATTTTTATGACTGGCCTCACGTAAACTCGCTTTAGGGATGCTATTGAAGGTGGTATTACCACCACCATGCGGTTGATTAAATATCGTCGACAGATATTCAGCCGAGGTCAAAAACTCTACGTCGCCTTTTACGAAACACCCTGAATGGATTAAGGGTGGCAGTATTCTTAGCCGCTACCACACATAAATCAGTACCTACCAGTAATCAAATGTAGACCAAATCAAATGTAGACCAAATAAGACTGTAAATTTATTCAACAAGTAGGTAGCTGGTAGATGCAGGTTCAAGCAGGTTATTATGTCGTTTTGACTACCTATCTATTATTTTATTTAGGTATGTCTAAATAAGTACTTATACTACTATAAGGCTACTCGCCCACGTCCGATAATCGGTGTCCGTTTTTTTGTAGGAGAAAAATGGAACGTATTGATTGCAATGGTGTAACGCCCACATCCTACAAATAGTAGGTCAGAAATAAAATCGGTGAATCTCGACCGATCCGATTGTCGGTGAAAAATGGAACACTCTGAAATGTATGCGTAAACGCACACTACTCACCGACAGTCGGCCGCATGAACTTGCTAGGGAAGGGCATATCTCGAGAGTCGCATTTCTCGTACACATCAATATGCAGCATCAACATATTTCAAATTATTATTTTCTAGTAAAGACTCTTTTGCAAATTCAGATTAGTTTCATAATAAAATCTTTTCAGTATCAAAACTGTAAACTTGACAAAAAGACATGAATTAAAAAGAAGAAAGGATAGGTAAGTTGAAGTGGTTAAAAACAGTTACCCGACTTCGGTAGTTTCAAAATTGTATTTTGCAATGGAAATCCGCAAGTTGAATTACATACCAAAATACATATGTCACCGTAAAATTACAAACAACGCTGGATTATAATCTATCACGCTAAATTATAATATGTCGGAATATTGTAACCCATTCACACGTATAATTTTTCAGTAGATTACAATATAACGAACCAAAACCGTAAAACTGTGATACGATACGCTGCTCGCGTTCTGATTGGTCAAGTCAAGTCTCATGTTGCCAGCGACGCCATGTTTGTTTAACAGCTAATTGCCATCTCGTTGGTTCTCGAACGTATACTAACAGGTTTTTCTTCTGTTTTTATAACTCTGTGTTGAAAATTGCTCATAAGAACTTATAAAATAAGAAAATAATCTTATAAGCACTGTTTGCTTAGGTTCGATACTTGTTAGATACCCATCGATATGGCGATCAGCTGTCAAATAAACATAGCGGCGCGATGAACATGACATTCGACCAATTAGAACGCGAGTTGACAATTTTACCGTTTTACTGCATAATATTATTATCTTTCGAAAATTGATACGTTAAATGGTGATCCGTGTGTATGTATGTCTTACAATATTTCGACAGATTGTAATTTAGCGGGAAATATGATAATCTAGCGGTGTTTGTAATTTCACGGTGACACATACATGCATACTTTCGAGGGACGGGATCTTCTTGGGGAAGTCGGGTAAAAGGGAGCGAGATGTAGTGTGGGCGATTTGAAAAATGTCAAAAAGAAAAATATGTGAATTTTTGTTTGAAAACAAAAAAAGGATGATTGGGGAAAATGGTTTTGAGGCAGTCATCGTGCAGCGGACCTGGTGAGTGCATCTCATATTTTTCAACATAGAGTAACTTATTATTTGTAGTTTTTCAATTTTGCGCTAGTAATATTTTGTCGGTACATTATGCGCGTTATTTACCTATTTCATAGTGAAGATAAATGGGAAGCGTTTTACGAAAACACGTAGTTTTGAGCTAGAGTTCTTGTGTACGTTAGATATATTATGTACGTTTTCATATGAACCAATTAGGAAAAAGATTATTAGAACAGTATTATTGGACAGAAGGCTAAATAGCATTTGATCAGATAATAAAATAATTTCTTGTCATAAAAGTGGAGAAGCACAATATGAAGACATGAATTAAATTCCTATAGTAATTTTTATCGAGTTCAGTTTATTTCTAAAAAAATGAAATAGTTAATTTAGTTATGTAATACATATTAATATTGTTCTAAATAAATAGAATAATTTCAAATTAAAAAATATTAAAGTATGAAATTAAGTTTATTCCAAAAGATTGTTGAGATTTATTATCAGCCTTCTAGTAATACAGCAAACAGGTTATAAAGTAAAATTTAGTCATTCCAAAATCGAAATAATATTTATTTCAGTTCTTGTACGTTAATTAAAAGACGATTACTTACTTGAATTAATCATACTTAGGCCAAGCAGGTCAGTGCCTCGATAGCTATTCCCTATAGGTACTAAGATGGAATGGGTTACTATCAACGAGTTGATTAAAGTTTATTATTCGGTTAAAATTATAAAATTTCAAATTATTTTCAGTAGTGTTTTTCTGGAAAGTTGTGAATAAATTACTACTTTTTCTAAAGAATATGAAATAACTGATGCTATGAGAAATAATGATTCAGTAGCAAATATCAAATCTTTTCCAAATTCAAAATTACTTTCTTTTGCAAAAGTTTTATTAAATTTTGGTGAGGTCTGGAGATTCAGGAGCGGAGGAGTTGGCTGAATCCCGTGCCTCTTACGGGATGTAGTAATAGTTAAAGTCGTTTGTCTCACGTAAGTGGTATATTTTGGATAAACTTATAACTTTATAATCGGAGCTTTAGCTTAACTTATTAGCTTTGCAGATTAGTGTCATCTCATCATATTAGTGCTTCTTCTTGCTGTTGGATATTAATTAATTTGGGGATAAAGTTTTTTTCGAATTGGGGTTAGGATCTGTGTCTGTCTGTCTGTCTGTCTGTCTGTCTGTCTGTCTGTCTGTCTGTCTGTCTGTCTGTCTGTCTGTCTGTCTGTCTGTCTGTCTGTCTGTCTGTCTGTCTGTCTGTCTGTCTGTCTGTCTGTCTGTCTGTCTGTCTGTCTGTCTGTCTGTCTGTCTGTCTGTCTGTCTGTCTGTCTGTCTGTCTGTCTGTCTGTCTGTCTGTCTGTCTGTCTGTCTGTCTGTCTGTCTGTCTGTCTGTCTGTCTGTCTGTCTGTCTGTCTGTCTGTCTGTCTGTCTGTCTGTCTGTCTGTCTGTCTGTCTGTCTGTCTGTCTGTCTGTCTGTCTGTCTGTCTGTCTGTCTGTCTGTCTGTCTGTCTGTCTGTCTGTCTGTCTGTCTGTCTGTCTGTCTGTCTGTCTGTCTGTCTGTCTGTCTGTCTGTCTGTCTGTCTGTCTGTCTGTCTGTCTGTCTGTCTGTCTGTCTGTCTGTCTGTCTGTCTGTCTGTCTGTCTGTCTGTCTGTCTGTCTGTCTGTCTGTCTGTCTGTCTGTCTGTCTGTCTGTCTGTCTGTCTGTCTGTCTGTCTGTCTGTCTGTCTGTCTGTCTGTCTGTCTGTCTGTCTGTCTGTCTGTCTGTCTGTCTGTCTGTCTGTCTGTCTGTCTGTCTGTCTGTCTGTCTGTCTGTCTGTCTGTCTGTCTGTCTGTCTGTCTGTCTGTCTGTCTGTCTGTCTGTCTGTCTGTCTGTCTGTCTGTCTGTCTGTCTGTCTGTCTGTCTGTCTGTCTGTCTGTCTGTCTTTCTGTCTGTCTGTCTGTCTGTCTGTCTGTCTGTCTGTCTGTCTGTCTGTCTGTCGGTCTGTCTGTCTGTCTGTCTGTCTGTCTGTCTGTCTGTCTGTCTGTCTGTCTGTCTGTCTGTCTGTCTGTCTGTCTGTCTGTCTGTCTGTCTGTCTGTCTGTCTGTCTGTCTGTCTGTCTGTCTGTCTGTCTGTCTGTCTGTCTGTCTGTCTGTCTGTCTGTCTGTCTGTCTGTCTGTCTGTCTGTCTGTCTGTCTGTCTGTCTGTCTGTCTGTCTGTCTGTCTGTCTGTCTGTCTGTCTGTCTGTCTGTCTGTCTGTCTGTCTGTCTGTCTGTCTGTCTGTCTGTCTGTCTGTCTGTCTGTCTGTCTGTCTGTCTGTCTGTCTGTCTGTCTGTCTGTCTGTCTGTCTGTCTGTCTGTCTGTCTGTCTGTCTGTCTGTCTGTCTGTCTGTCTGTCTGTCTGTCTGTCTGTCTGTCTGTCTGTCTGTCTGTCTGTCTGTCTGTCTGTCTGTCTGTCTGTCTGTCTGTCTGTCTGTCTGTCTGTCTGTCTGTCTGTCTGTCTGTCTGTCTGTCTGTCTGTCTGTCTGTCTGTCTGTCTGTCTGTCTGTCTGTCTGTCTGTCTGTCTGTCTGTCTGTCTGTCTGTCTGTCTGTCTGTCTGTCTGTCTGTCTGTCTGTCTGTCTGTCTGTCTGTCTGTCTGTCTGTCTGTCTGTCTGTCTGTCTGTCTGTCTGTCTGTCTGTCTGTCTGTCTGTCTGTCTGTCTGTCTGTCTGTCTGTCTGTCTGTCTGTCTGTCTGTCTGTCTGTCTGTCTGTCTGTCTGTCTGTCTGTCTGTCTGTCTGTCTGTCTGTCTGTCTGTCTGTCTGTCTGTCTGTCTGTCTGTCTGTCTGTCTGTCTGTCTGTCTGTCTGTCTGTCTGTCTGTCTGTCTGTCTGTCTGTCTGTCTGTCTGTCTGTCTGTCTGTCTGTCTGTCTGTCTGTCTGTCTGTCTGTCTGTCTGTCTGTCTGTCTGTCTGTCTGTCTGTCTGTCTGTCTGTCTGTCTGTCTGTCTGTCTGTCTGTCTGTCTGTCTGTCTGTCTGTCTGTCTGTCTGTCTGTCTGTCTGTCTGTCTGTCTGTCTGTCTGTCTGTCTGTCTGTCTGTCTGTCTGTCTGTCTGTCTGTCGTCTGTCTGTCTGTCTGTCTGTCTGTCTGTCTGTCTGTCTGTCTGTCTGTCTGTCTGTCTGTCTGTCTGTCTGTCTGTCTGTCTGTCTGTCTGTCTGTCTGTCTGTCTGTCTGTCTGTCTGTCTGTCTGTCTGTCTGTCTGTCTGTCTGTCTGTCTGTCTGTCTGTCTGTCTGTCTGTCTGTCTGTCTGTCTGTCTGTCTGTCTGTCTGTCTGTCTGTCTGTCTGTCTGTCTGTCTGTCTGTCTGTCTGTCTGTCTGTCTGTCTGTCTGTCTGTCTGTCTGTCTGTCTGTCGGTCTGTCTGTCTGTCTGTCTGTCTGTCTGTCTGTCTGTCTGTCTGTCTGTCTGTCTGTCTGTCTGTCTGTCTGTCTGTCTGTGTCTGTCTGTCTGTCTGTCTGTCTGTCTGTCTGTCTGTCTGTCTGTCTGTCTGTCTGTCTGTCTGTCTGTCTGTCTGTCTGTCTGTCTGTCTGTCGTCTGTCTGTCTGTCTGTCTGTCTGTCTGTCTGTCTGTCTGTCTGTCTGTCTGTCTGTCTGTCTGTCTGTCTGTCTGTCTGTCTGTCTGTCTGTCTGTCTGTCTGTCTGTCTGTCTGTCTGTCTGTCTGTCTGTCTGTCTGTCTGTCTGTCTGTCTGTCTGTCTGTCTGTCTGTCTGTCTGTCTGTCTGTCTGTCTGTCTGTCTGTCTGTCTGTCTGTCTGTCTGTCTGTCTGTCTGTCTGTCTGTCTGTCTGTCTGTCTGTCTGTCTGTCTGTCTGTCTGTCTGTCTGTCTGTCTGTCTGTCTGTCTGTCTGTCTGTCTGTCTGTCTGTCTGTCTGTCTGTCTGTCTGTCTGTCTGTCTGTCTGTCTGTCTGTCTGTCTGTCTGTCTGTCTGTCTGTCTGTCTGTCTGTCTGTCTGTCTGTCTGTCTGTCTGTCTGTCTGTCTGTCTGTCTGTCTGTCTGTCTGTCTGTCTGTCTGTCTGTCTGTCTGTCTGTCTCGTCTGTCTGTCTGTCTGTCTGTCTGTCTGTCTGTCTGTCTGTCTGTCTGTCTGTCTGTCTGTCTGTCTGTGTCTGTCTGTCTGTCTGTCTGTCTGTCTGTCTGTCTGTCTGTCTGTCTGTCTGTCTGTCTGTCTGTCTGTCTGTCTGTCTGTCTGTCTGTCTGTCTGTCTGTCTGTCTGTCTGTCTGTCTGTCTGTCTGTCTGTCTGTCTGTCTGTCTGTCTGTCTGTCTGTCTGTCTGTCTGTCTGTCTGTCTGTCTGTCTGTCTGTCTGTCTGTCTGTCTGTCTGTCTGTCTGTCTGTCTGTCTGTCTGTCTGTCTGTCTGTCTGTCTGTCTGTCTGTCTGTCTGTCTGTCTGTCTGTCTGTCTGTCTGTCTGTCTGTCTGTCTGTCTGTCTGTCTGTCTGTCTGTCTGTCTGTCTGTCTGTCTGTCTGTCTGTCTGTCTGTCTGTCTGTCTGTCTGTCTGTCTGTCTGTCTGTCTGTCTGTCTGTCTGTCTGTCTGTCTGTCTGTCTGTCTGTCTGTCTGTCTGTCTGTCTGTCTGTCTGTCTGTCTGTCTGTCTGTCTGTCTGTCTGTCTGTCTGTCTGTCTGTCTGTCTGTCTGTCTGTCTGTCTGTCTGTCTGTCTGTCTGTCTGTCTGTCTGTCTGTCTGTCTGTCTGTCTGTCTGTCTGTCTGTCTGTCTGTCTGTCTGTCTGTCTGTCTGTCTGTCTGTCTGTCTGTCTGTCTGTCTGTCTGTCTGTCTGTCTGTCTGTCTGTCTGTCTGTCTGTCTGTCTGTCTGTCTGTCTGTCTGTCTGTCTGTCTGTCTGTCTGTCTGTCTGTCTGTCTGTCTGTCTGTCTGTCTGTCTGTCTGTCTGTCTGTCTGTCTGTCTGTCTGTCTGTCTGTCTGTCTGTCTGTCTGTCTGTCTGTCTGTCTGTCTGTCTGTCTGTCTGTCTGTCTGTCTGTCTGTCTGTCTGTCTGTCTGTCTCTGTCTGTCTGTCTGTCTGTCTGTCTGTCTGTCTGTCTGTCTGTCTGTCTGTCTGTCTGTCTGTCTGTCTGTCTGTCTGTCTGTCTGTCTGTCTGTCTGTCTGTCTGTCTGTCTGTCTGTCTGTCTGTCTGTCTGTCTGTCTGTCTGTCTGTCTGTCTGTCTGTCTGTCTGTCTGTCTGTCTGTCTGTCTGTCTGTCTGTCTGTCTGTCTGTCTGTCTGTCTGTCTGTCTGTCTGTCTGTCTGTCTGTCTGTCTGTCTGTCTGTCTGTCTGTCTGTCTGTCTGTCTGTCTGTCTGTCTGTCTGTCTGTCTGTCTGTCTGTCTGTCTGTCTGTCTGTCTGTCTGTCTGTCTGTCTGTCTGTCTGTCTGTCTGTCTGTCTGTCTGTCTGTCTGTCTGTCTGTCTGTCTGTCTGTCTGTCTGTCTGTCTGTCTGTCTGTCTGTCTGTCTGTCTGTCTGTCTGTCTGTCTGTCTGTCTGTCTGTCTGTCTGTCTGTCTGTCTGTCTGTCTGTCTGTCTGTCTGTCTGTCTGTCTGTCTGTCTGTCTGTCTGTCTGTCTGTCTGTCTGTCTGTCTGTCTGTCTGTCTGTCTGTCTGTCTGTCTGTCTGTCTGTCTGTCTGTCTGTGTCTGTCTGTCTGTCTGTCTGTCTGTCTGTCTGTCTGTCTGTCTGTCTGTCTGTCTGTCTGTCTGTCTGTCTGTCTGTCTGTCTGTCTGTCTGTCTGTCTGTCTGTCTGTCTGTCTGTCTGTCTGTCTGTCTGTCTGTCTGTCTGTCTGTCTGTCTGTCTGTCTGTCTGTCTGTCTGTCTGTCTGTCTGTCTGTCTGTCTGTCTGTCTGTCTGTCTGTCTGTCTGTCTGTCTGTCTGTCTGTCTGTCTGTCTGTCTGTCTGTCTGTCTGTCTGTCTGTCTGTCTGTCTGTCTGTCTGTCTGTCTGTCTGTCTGTCTGTCTGTCTGTCTGTCTGTCTGTCTGTCTGTCTGTCTGTCTGTCTGTCTGTCTGTCTGTCTGTCTGTCTGTCTGTCTGTCTGTCTGTCTGTCTGTCTGTCTGTCTGTCTGTCTGTCTGTCTGTCTGTCTGTCTGTCTGTCTGTCTGTCTGTCTGTCTGTCTGTCTGTCTGTCTGTCTGTCTGTCTGTCTGTCTGTCTGTCTGTCTGTCTGTCTGTCTGTCTGTCTGTCTGTCTGTCTGTCTGTCTGTCTGTCTGTCTGTCTCTCTCTGTCTGTCTGTCTGTCTGTCTGTCTTTGTGTCTGTCTGTCTGTCTGTCTGTCTGTCTGTCTGTCTGTCTGTCTGTCTGTCTGTCTGTCTGTCTGTCTGTCTGTCTGTCTGTCTGTCTGTCTGTCTGTCTGTCTGTCTGTCTGTCTGTCTGTCTGTCTGTCTGTCTGTCTGTCTGTCTGTCTGTCTGTCTGTCTGTCTGTCTGTCTGTCTGTCTGTCTGTCTGTCTGTCTGTCTGTCTGTCTGTCTGTCTGTCTGTCTGTCTGTCTGTCTGTCTGTCTGTCTGTCTGTCTGTCTGTCTGTCTGTCTGTCTGTCTGTCTGTCTGTCTGTCTGTCTGTCTGTCTGTCTGTCTGTCTGTCTGTCTGTCTGTCTGTCTGTCTGTCTGTCTGTCTGTCTGTCTGTCTGTCTGTCTGTCTGTCTGTCTGTCTGTCTGTCTGTCTGTCTGTCTGTCTGTCTGTCTGTCTGTCTGTCTGTCTGTCTGTCTGTCTGTCTGTCTGTCTGTCTGTCTGTCTGTCTGTCTGTCTGTCTGTCTGTCTGTCTGTCTGTCTGTCTGTCTGTCTGTCTGTCTGTCTGTCTGTCTGTCTGTCTGTCTGTCTGTCTGTCTGTCTGTCTGTCTGTCTGTCTGTCTGTCTGTCTGTCTGTCTGTCTGTCTGTCTGTCTGTCTGTCTGTCTGTCTGTCTGTCTGTCTGTCTGTCTGTCTGTCTGTCTGTCTGTCTGTCTGTCTGTCTGTCTGTCTGTCTGTCTGTCTGTCTGTCTGTCTGTCTGTCTGTCTGTCTGTCTGTCTGTCTGTCTGTCTGTCTGTCTGTCTGTCTGTCTGTCTGTCTGTCTGTCTGTCTGTCTGTCTGTCTGTCTGTCTGTCTGTCTATTTCGTGTGAAGTTAGATCGTGTTGACCCATAGGAATGTCGAGAAAAAATATTTCAAATGTTTTTTGGACCCCCTCCCATACAAGTGAAAGGGGGGCAAATTTTTTTTCTTTACTCTGTGATATTAAGTAGGGTATCGTTGAATAGGTCTTTTAAAACTAAGAGGAGGTTTCTTTGAAACAAAGTCTGTAAAATGTTTCTGTCTCGAGATATTTGCTTTTAAAAGGGGCGTTTTTGAGCTATAATTTGTTCCAGCTGAAACTTCTAAAGCAAGCATGCTAAAAATTTAAAAAAAATATGGTATATAGTTCTTAATATGAAGTTACCATGAAAACTATAACGGATACTGTGACACCTAAAATTAAGGAAATATTCATGTTTTTCTATTTGCGGTTGGTTACCATACAGCTGCAAACAAACCAGCAACAAAATTAACTTTGTAATGCTGAAAGACCTGATACGTTTATAACGTTGACTACGAAACCCTATTATGTGATTGTGTCTGACACGCTCTTAGCCGCTTTTTACCTTATCTTATCAGTACTCCATACTGAAAGAAGTTGATTGCAAGTAATTATTTGTTTTCTTGCTAATGGTGCTGTCAATAGTGCTATCACCTTGACTTTTTCGATTTCTAATTATACCAAAAACAGGTTTTTTGTAACGTTACTTTGTGTGTTTTTATGACATAGCTCAGCGATGGAGATCGATATTGAGAGTTTAATTGAGGAAGTAGAAAAGCGACCAGCTTTATACAACACAGGATTGGCCGAGTATCACGACAGGAATAAGAAAAAGACATTATGGGAAGAAATATGTCTTATATTGAATTCTAGGTGGACAACGTACAACAAAACAGAAAAATATATATTTGGTAAGAAAGGATTCGATATCATGTTACTTCAGTTTAATGCCTTGATCACACGTGGGTAGGTTTGGGTAGCCTATAAAGTAGCCTAAATAACGACATGTCGCCGTTCCATTTTTCTCGTCGCAGATTGATGTCTCGAGTGACCGAAATGGATTAGCGTCAAGATGGCGGGACCATATCTCAAATATTAAATTAAAATATTCTCCGATTTAGTACCTAATTTGTAATATTTTGTACCTCAAGTAAAAAAATTGTACCCCTCAGTATCAAAATATATACGGTTACATTTAATTAAGTACAAATCTCTTGAGGGTGTAATCTACTCACTAAACTGAACAACTTTTGTTAGAAACTTTTCATCGAAATATGAAAAAAAAATTTGGACCTCACATACTAAGTGACACACTTTTTCAGCTTTTTTGTATGGGAGGTCCAAATTTTTTTTTCATATTTCGAAGAAAAGTTTCAAACAAAAGTTGTTCAGTTTTGTGAGTAGATCACACCCTCAAGAGATTTGTACTTAATTAAATGTAACCCTATATTTGAAAAAACTCTGGTTCCGCCAATATGACGTCAAGATGGCGGGACCAAGGACAATGGTGGATCTGGATAGATATTCAGTTATATGTATATTTAGTACCTTTTTTGTACCTAAAGAAAACGTTATTTGATTCTGATTATATCAAAGGAAGTCTGAGAAGTAGTCGAAAAATGCTGGTCCCGCCATTATGACGATGTCAAAAATTTCAAGAAATAGTATTTATGTTTTAGATTTTAAAACTTTGACCCTGTACATATTTAGTACCTATAGGAAATACAATTTTTTTCACATTTGGTTGTATTAATTTTAAGTTATTTACAAAAAACTGTTTTCGGTGAAGTTAGTTTGGAAAAAGTAAAAGTGACAGCACCACTGATAGCACCATTATCTGTGGTCAGCTTAAGATATTTTTACTTCAGGTTATTAATCATAGTATGAAAACAAATAATCATTTGCAAAACAATTTTTTGATTCGAAAGTGTTATAAAAATCAATAAAGATTAAATTACGATGAAAAACGTTATTTGCTTGGAATAATAGTTAATGCCGACAGCGGAGGCGCTGTAGATACTTTCGAATCAAAAAATTGTTTTGCAAATGATTATTTGTTTTCATACTATGATTAATAACCTGAAGTAAAAATATCTTAAGCTGACCACAGATAATGGTGCTATCAGAGGTGCTGTCACCTTTACTTTTTCCAAACTAACTTCACCGAAAACAGTTTTATGTAAATAACTTAAAATTAATACAACCAAATGTGAAAAAAATTGTATTTCCTAAAGGTACTAAATATGTACAAGGTCAAAGTTTGAAAATCTAAAACATAAATACTATTTCTTGAAATTTTTGACATCGTCATAATGGCGGGACCAGCATTTTTCGACTACTTCTCAGACTTCCTTTGATATAATCAGAATCAAATAACGTTTTCTTTAGGTACAAAAAGGTACTAAATATACATATAACTGAATATCTATCCAGATCCACCATTGTCCTTGGTCCCGCCATCTTGACGTTATAATGGCGGGACCAGAGCTTTTTTCAAATATCTTTTGATACTGAGAGGTACATTTTTTTTTACTTGAGGTACAAAATAGTACAATTTAGGTACTAAGTCTAACAATATTTTAATTTAATATTTGATGTAATATGATCCCGCCATCTTGACATTAATCCGAAATGGCGATAAATGACTGCTGACTCGCCCGCCAAAAAGGCTCTAAACACGTGTTCACACTACTCGCTCATCTTACTGTCTCGACCGAATAAATTTACTGACCTAACCCACTGTACTCGCTACGTGTGATCAAGGCAAGGTCCAAATAACACTTTGGTATGTATATTGACGAGTTCATTTGGAAAACGAGACAGTGCTATTACACGTAAAAGAGGTAAAAATAGGTGCATCTCTTTAACATGACAGTGCTGTCTCGCTTTACAACTTAACTGGCCACTGTACTTACCGAAGCATAAATCGGGCCTTATGTATAGTACGGTTCCTTAGCTTGAGGTATGGTCCCATCTGGCAAAAAGCATGAAACTTGACATATTGTGTTAAGCTTATATATGTAAGCTTGTCACTAGTTTTCACCCTACGGCACCAAATAATACACGAGCTTCTTCTTGACTCTTCTTTATTAGAGGAAAAGAACCCTTGGACGGGTCCTTTAACGATTCGAGGTATGACACAATGTAAAACTATTAATATTCACTTTTTCGCGTGATATTGCACTAATATTTACTTGGATTTACTGTCAAATGATCGTACAACTGCACAAATAAAAAGAAATACGGACTTTACAGTCCAACGGTTAGTCTGGAATGCGTCAATAAAACCATGAACGGTGTCGTTTCGGTGCTGTGTTCCAAATTTAAGTTATAAAATGATTCGAAAAAAGAGATGTGAGGGTGGCTAAGGAGGATGTCGACGCAGAGTTTGCACTCTGCTACAAGCTTCAGGAAAACAAGGGAAGCAAGTTGGACCCCCCCTGCTTCCCCCCTTTTATGTACCATATTTAAGTTATCTTTATTTTTATCGGAAATAGTTAAATGTAGGAGAAATTTGTCAAGGTAAGAAATATTATTAGCGTCAAGATGGCGGGACCATATCTCAAATATTAAATAAAAATATTCGCCGATTTAGTACCTAATTTGTACCTCAAGTAAAAAAAAATGTACCTCAGTATCAAAAGATATTTGAAAAAAACTCTGGTCCCGCCATTATGACGTCAAGATGGCGGGACCAAGGACAATCGTGAATCTGAATAGATATTCAGTTATATGTATATTTAGTACCTTTTTTGTACCTAAATAAAACGTTATTTGATTCTGATTATTTCAAAGGAAGTCTGAGAAATAGTCAAAAAATACTGGTCCCGCTATTATGACGATTTCAAAACTTGCAAGAAAAAGTACCTACGTCTCAGATTTTCAGACTATGACCGTGTACATATTTAGTACCTAATTTGTACCTATAGGAAATACTATTTTTTTCACAGTTGGTTGTGTTCATTTTAAGTTATTTACAAAACACAGTTTTTGGTGAAATTAGAGTTGGAAAAAGTAAAGGTGACTGCACCATTGACAGCACCATTATCTGTGGTCAGTTTCAGATATTTTTTACTTCAGGTAATTTGACATAGTAGCCTTAAATATAGCGTAGCAAGTAGCTGAATACATTTTTTTTTGTCCTTATCTTAAGAGCATTCCATACTGAAAGAAGGGCATACATTTTTTTTGTCCATTTATATATCTTATACGTTACACACGTATTACGTCTACACATCAAATTTTACAGAAAATTATAAATGCCTTCATGTGTTTTAAAAAGCAAACGAAATGAAATTATTAGTAACTAGCTGGTGCCCGCGAACTTCGTTTCGCCAAAGAAAGATTATGAGCCAACAAAAGCGGTACATCATACTACACAACTTTTCAAAACAGTCATTATACCGCACAGACAGATTGATTTCTTCTTCTTCCTTGCACCTTCCAACTTTGGGTAGTGTTAGCTCTCCTAATTTTTCGGCGTCATAAGGTTCTTTCTGGGGTTGTCGGGTCAGGTAGGATTTTTTTTGTCGTGCTCGTGAGCCTGACCATCACTGTTTTGAGTAAACCATCAATGTTTTTGAAAACTACCTACCTATTTTTGAAAATCTCATAGTGTGTATGGTCATACATTTACTTATTTTATTACCCGCCCCTATTTTTAGGGCTCCGTAGCCAATGTGTACCGTATTTTCTGAGACTTCGCTTCGCTGTCTGTCTGTTACCAGGCTTGTATCTCATAAACCGTGATAGTAAAACAGCTAAAATTTTAAATTTGTATTAGAGATGTCGTATTTCTTTTGCCGTTGCGGCTCCTTTAAAACGAACTTGATTTTTATGCCATTTTTACACATAATGGTAGGTACCGGTCACGTGTAAGTTCTCATTTTCGTACTTTGTCTCATGGTTAGTATTTTATGCGTGATTAGTACAATTAGGGCAGACAGATGATGATGGTGATGACGATGACAATGATGATGGAATAACTTGCAGGAATGCTGAATTATCACCGATTTATTTGTGTTTGTTACTTGTCTATGAAAGGGAAAGCTCACCCCCATCCCTCATGTTTCAAAGTATGAGCGCCTGAGTAACATCTTGATGATATAGGTTAATAGTTAGTTAGGTACGATACCAAAACCGTCGTTGTTTTATTATTTTTACGAGAAGGAGCAAGTCAATCTGAAGTTACTATAAAAACTACATCGTTTAAGAAAAATAAAAGATTTTGCAATTTGCGGTTGGTACAAAAACCAGCAACAAAATTAACTTCGTAATGTTACAGTCAAAACCCTTAACCAGTCAATAACGTTAATGACTGGCAAAACCAGTCAATAACGTTATTGCCTAAGGTACTCAGTCAAAACCCTTATTGACTGATTTTGTCTAATAAAATCAGTCAATAACGTTATTGACTGACGTGCCTAGTCAAAACCCTTAATAGGTATGTTCTGGTTGGTCTTAGATCACCATCAGGATCGTTAGATGGTCGCTGCCAGTGTGGAAGTCTACTGTCTCGCTCGCCGGTTGTTATTCCATAAGGACATGCCCAAGTCGTAGACGGCTCTTCACTTATGTTGACGGCAGCAAATACGTGGCCTCCCCTCCCAGAAATCATAGTCCACCCGGTAGTTACTCGAGGACTCGGGCTCAGTGCCACTGGCGAGTGAAACAGTAGACTTTCACTCTGACTGCCTCCATCTTCTATCTTCTATAAGATGCATTTCAGTGAGCGTGTACAATCGCCCCACGACCTGATTATCCCCATTCCACCTCCGGGATCACGTCGCTGACTAGGATTACTCCTTTTATCAGCTGGTGAGATAGCAGACAAATGCGAGCCTATCTTATTTAAAAAAATATATATCGATCCTGACGGTTACTATGCAGTAACCACTCCTACTCGCCGCATCGCACCGTAGCTCACCGCACCGTACTGCTACCCGCCGCATCGCATCTAAACTAACCGCACTGCACTGATACCCAACGCATCGCTCATAATCTCACCGCAAATCAGTGCTACTCGCCGCATCGCACATCGAAACTCTCCGCACCGCACTGCTTTTCGCCGCATAGCACATAAACTCACGGCAACGCCGTGCTACCCGCCGCATTGCTCATAATCTCACCGCATGTCAGTGCTACTCGCCTTATCGCACTGCTACCCGCCGCATCGCTCATTATCTCACCGCAAATCTGTGCTACTCGCCGCATCGCACACCGGAACTCTCCGCACCGCACTGTTTTCCGCCGCAAAGCACATAAACTCACCGCAATTCAGCGCTACCCACCGCATCACACAACAAAACTTCCCGCACTGCACTGCTTTCCGCCGCAAAGCACATAAACTCACCGCAATTCAGCGCTACCCGCCGCATCACACAACAAAACTTCCCGCACCGCACTGCTTTTCACCGCAAAGCACATAAACTCACCGCAATTCAGCGCTACCCGCCGCATCACACAACAAAACTTCCCGCACCGCACTGCTTTCCGCCGCGAAGCACATAAACTCACCGCAATTCAGCGCTACCCGCCGCAACACACAATAAAACTTCTCGCACCGCACTGTTTTCCGCCGCAAAGCACATAAACTCATCGCAATTCAGCGCTACCCGCCGCAACACACAACAAAACTTCCCGCATCGCACTGCTTTCCGCCGCAAAGCACATAAACTCACTACAATTCAGCGCTACCCGCCGCAACACACAACAATACTTCCCGCACCGCACTGCTTTCCGCCGCAAAGCACATAAACTCACCGCAATTCAGTGCTACCCGCCGCATCGCACACCGAAACTCTCCGCACCGAACTGCTTTCCGCCGCATTGCACATAAACACACCGCAACCCAGTGATACCCGCCGTATCGCGCACCGAAACTCTCCGCACCTCACTGATTTCCGCCGCACTGCACATAAACTCACCGCAACGCAGTGCTACCCGCCGCATCGCACATAAACTCACCGCAACGCAATGGTTACTGCATAGTAACCATCAAGACCGTTAGATTTTTTTCAAAACCCTTAATAGGTACGTCCGACCCGGTGGTAGCAACCTAGACTGCCTGGCTGGTCTGAGATCACCATCAGGACCGTTAGATGGTCGCAGCTAGAAGAAAGCCTACAGCCTCGCTCGCCGATTGAACTAGGCGGGAGCCTAACAACCACCGTCGTGAAGTCTATGACATCTAGGAGGTGAAGCCACGTATACGCTAATGTCAGCATTAGATAGTGAAGAGCCGTCTGCGACTTGGGCATGTCCTCAGGAATAACAACCGGCGATTGAGACAGTCAGCCAGCCAGTCTAGGTTGCTGCTACCGAGGCAGAAGTACCTATTAAGGGTTTTGACTGGGCACGTCAGTCAATATCGTTATTGACTGCTTTTAATAGATAAAACCAGTCAATAAGGGTTTTGACTGAGGCCCTTAGGCAATAACGTAATTGACTGGTTTTTCCAGTCAATAACGTTATTGACTGGTTAAGGGTTTTGCCTGTAACAGTAACACTGATAAACCAAATTTTCATGTTTCCATACCTCAAAAGGTAAAAAAACGGAACCCTTATAGGATAACTTTGTTGTCTGTCCGTTTGTCATTCTGCTATGAACGCTAGTAGCTGTGAAAAAATCAAGCACGTAACTTCAAGTTCAAAAAGGATATAGCCATTTATGCAGTAAAAACGCGTGTTTTTTATCCTATCATGGGAATCAAAAGTCAGAGGGTACTTCCCGTAGACCTAGAACAAACTCTGACACCGGGGTTTCATCGGGTCGCTAAACGATTCAGTGTCTTACACGAAGAGAGAGAGAGAGAACAATGAAATTTGGCAAATAGCTTCGTTTTGAAGTACGAATTAAGGAAAAACTCTTAACATTTTCATAAATTTATGGTTTTTATGGCGGCCGAAAACAACAAAATTTAAGAAATTTGGCTAGTTGTCCAAGTGGAGTATCATCTACACTAATAATAATATAATAAAGAGGAAACCTTTGTTTGTTTTTTTGTTTGTTTTTTTGTATGTATGTAATCGATAAACTCCGAAACTACTGGACCGATTTCCAAATTTCTTTCACCATTTGAAAGCTACAACATTCCTGAGTAACATAGGCTACTTTTTAATATGGGAAAATTCCTCATTTCCACGGGAAAAAGGTTATCAGCAGGAAAAGCGGGAAATATAGCGGATATTACCCAAATTAGCCAAACCGCTTTACCGATCTTTGCGAAACTTAGCACTGATATTTGTAGCATATTAAAGACGGACATGGACTACTTTTTGTCAGCCCTCGAGGTTCTGGAGTACCTGATGAAGAGCACCAGCATCCCATCTAAACTATAGGAGATACGGTCATGGCTTCATAGAAAAAGTCTTTCACCATGACGGGCCGCTTCGGCTGGCACATGGTCATGGAGGATCTGGAGTACCCGATGAAGACCACCAGCATCCCATCTAAACTATAAGAAATACGGTCATGTCTTCATACAAAAAGTTGATCACCATGACGGGCCGCTTCTGCTGCCACATGGTCATCGAGGATCTGAAGTACCTGATGAAGACCACCAGCAACCCATCTAAACTATAAGAGTCATGGCTTCATACAAAAAGTTGTTCACCATGACGGGCCGCTTCTGCTGGCACATGGTTATCGAGGATCTGGAGTACCTGATGAAGACCACCAGCATCCCATCTAAACTATAAGAAATACGGTACGGTCGAGGCTTCCTACAAAAAAAAAACACCATGACGGGCCGCTTCTGCTGGCACATGGTCACGAGGGTCTGGAGTACCTGATGTAGACCACCAGCATCTCATGTCAACTATAATAGATTCAGTAATGGCCAATTTCTACGGAAAAACAGGTAAGTAGCAGCGGGTGAAACCGCTGGGCGGGCCGCTAGTATGTAATATAGTTTTACCAACCATAATAACCTACAAATATTAGTACGGAACCCTCGGTGGGCGAGTCCAACTTGCATTTGGCTGTTTTTTTTACATTGACTACGAAACCCTATTTGCGGGCGTGTCTGACACGTTCATGGCTGTACCGAAAACTTTGCAGGCATGATCAGACCATCAAACTGAACATTTTTTACTATGGAGCCAATGGTGGAAAACGAAAAAAAATTACCGAACTACCATAAAAAATTCACGATCAGCTGACTGACTTTGTATGGAAGGTCTGATATTTTTTTTCGTTGCCCACCATTGGCTTTATAGTAAAAGTTGTTCAGTTTCGTGGTCTGAGCACGCCTGCAAGGTTTTCGTTGTTTATGTTGATAGGTGTTCGAATATCGAGTCCCATAAGGATATAAAAACAACTGCAAATATTGTAAAAGGTTATCCAGCTCAAGAAATTAAACAACTCTCCCCAAAAGACATAGTCTAAAATATAAGGTGTAAAAAAAGTACTGCAAACATTTTAAGGCGTGAACCAGCTCATGAAACTGAACAACTTTTCCCAGGGGAAATTTGAAAAAATTTTTGGACCTACCATTCAAATTTTTAAGAGGCGAACCAGTCCATGAAACTGAACAACTTTACCTAAGGAATAAAGGTCGAAATATGAAAAAAAAGTTATAAAATATCCTCCTCCCATATAAAGAGTATTGGCTGGCCATGTCAGTTTGTATGAGAGGGCCAAATTTTTTTTTCGAATTTCGACCTATCTTTCTTAGGTAAAGTTGTTGAGTTTCATGGATTCGTTTACCCCTTAAAATATTTCAAGTCATCTTTTTTACATACTATGGAAAAAAAATTGGACCTCCTCCTATATAAAATGTTTTAGCCGGTAGCTGACCGAGTAATGTGTAGGGAAGTTTTTTATTTTTCATTTTTCGACCTATGTTCTTTGGGGAAAGTTGTTCAGTTTCATGGACTGGTTCACCTTTTGAAATAATTTAAGTTAATTTTTTTACATCTTATACGTACTTAAACTTATTTCTCTACCGCAACGCAATATCGATTTCCGTGCAAACTTATTTCAAGTATTATGGCAACCCCCCCTTTAAGGGGTTGATTTTTTTTAGCCTATAACCTGGTCGGTGATTTTCCCGACATTTTGGTATAATTTGCATCAAAATCGGTTCAGTCGTTTTTGCGTGATGCTTTCACATACAAACATCTAAACAGATAAACAGAGAAACAGATAAACAGATAAACATCTAAACAGAAAAAAAATCTAAAAATTTCTGAAACGTGTTCTCTTATCAATATTAAGTATCACCAAACAGTTTTTTTTCGAAAATCTTCTATGTACAGACTTTCGACCCTCTACAACTTTATTATATGTATATATAGAAAACGTTACTTGCTTGGTAAATGCCGACGGCGAAGGTGGAGCGCTGTAGTTACTTTCGAATCAAAAAATTGTTTTTCAAATGAAGATTTGTTTTCTTACTATGATAAATTACCTGAAGTGAAAAATTTCTGAAACTGATCACAGATAACGGTGCTGTCATTTTTACTTTTTCCAACTCTAATTTTATCACAAACATTTTTTTGTAAATAACTTAATATTAATACAACGAACTGTGAAAAAAATAGTATTGCCTAGGTACAAATTAGGTACTTAATCTTTTGAAATCGTCATAATAGCGGGACCAGCATTTTTCGACTATTTCTTAGACTTCCTTTGAAATAATCAGAACCAAATAACGTTTTTTTTGGGTACTAAAATGGTACTAAATATATATTTAACTGAATATCTATTCTGATTCACCATTGTCCTTGGTCCCGCCATTTTGACGTCATAATGGCGGGACCAGAGCTTTTTTCAAATATCTTTTGATACTGAGAGGTACAATTTTTTTTTACTTGAGGTACTAAATAGTACAAATTAATTAGGTACTAAATCGGATATTCTTTTTATTTAATATTTGAGATATGGTTCCACCATCTTGACGCTAATTATAACTTTCTATAATTAAAAATTATTGTGCATTGAAGAAAACCTACTATTTGCTTAGTGAACTAAAAAGTTTAGGTTTATTTTCTTTGGGAATAAAGCCAGAAAGCAGATGAGAATGACAGCAAAACAAACAGCAAAATATAGAGTTAGGTCACTTCGAGTTTTTTAATACTCAAACGTCACCACTTCTGGTACCCGATAACGTAATTTATTTATTGGCGAATCAACAGAGTTGCTTTTCAAGTTTTATTAAGCCGAACGTCTGAATTTTCACTAATCTGATGTACAGCTAATTTGGTCAAAAAAAAGCTACTTTCATATTAACTTTCAGAATCTCTTTCTCTCTCTCTCTTCGTGTGGGATACCGAGTCGTTCAACGATCCGATAAACCCTGGTGTGAGAGTTTTTCAACCGCTTACTGAAAGTAGCAGGCCTCTGACGTGGTTGTGTAACGACCGCCATCATAGACAGCAACCGGGAGTCGGGACATCTTACTTTTCGGATAATCAGGTGGTTCAGTCAGCCTGCAATGTCCTAACCAGACTAGGAACAAATTCACAAAGTGATAAATATCAACTTTGTTAGTAAACCCACCGGGAATTGAACTTTTTCAGAATAAAAAAGAAGAAAAACGACTACGGAGACATTACATATAAACTTAAAGGTTTTTTTTCTTTATATGTGTCATAAAGCAATCGGACATCAGCAACTATTTATCGAAAACACTGGCTCATCTCTAGATCTGTCATGTTCACCTTTCACTCTCTTGTCACCACCATATCATAACCATCAACAATACCCCCATAGACACGTGCCTACCTACATCTTTTTAATCTACCAAGCATTCATATCCACAAAGATTTTCATACTAATTTTCCCTTAGCAAACATGCATTACAAATAAATCGTTATAAGGAAATATCTCGATACAGAAACATTTAAATGATTTTGTTTCTAAGAAACCTTCCTTTATTTTTGAAAGACCTATTTAACGATGCCCCACTATTTAAGGTAGACTGTAAAAAACTTTGCTGCATTTTCCCGTGGTAATGAAAGATTTTCCCGAAGTAAAATGTGTCCTAAATGTTGACCCGAGTAATAAGCTACCACGATACAAAATTCGGTAACAATCCGCTCAATACTTTTTGCGTTAAAGAAGAAAGAATTACAAACAAACAGACAGACAGACAGACAAATAGACAAAAAAATTTTTGACCATTGTTTTGAGATCTTTATCTTAAGCATAATTCAAAACAAAATATTTTAACCAAGTCTGTACATGTACAGACTAGGTTTTGTTAGGTACTGTTTTATTATATGTATAGAAAATATTAAAGTAAGAAATAATTACAAGAAAGAAGCAGAAAGTACTAAAATAGTAGTCAAAGTTAGACCTTTTAAAATATATTAAATTAGATTTTAAAATATATTTCATACATGAAATATATTTTAACCAAGTCTGTACATGTACAGACTAGGTTTTGTTAGGTACTGTTTTATTTATATGTATAGAAAATATTAAAGTAAGAAATAATTACAAGAAAGAAGCAGAAAGTACTAAAATAGTAGTCAAAGTTAGACCTCAAGTACGCCAAGTACGTTATAGAAATAATTTAAATATGATAAAAAGGTAATCTAAATCAAGCGTCTGTGATTTGAGTGCTTAAGTAAATATTATTGTGTTGATTTACATATATTCAATAACGAGCTTAGTTTAATAATAAGACTGATGTTATTTATGTGCGTTAGGACCGCGGGTGTACAAGTTAGGATTGAGCTGCTTATCTACAGGATGGTAGTACCTGCAGTGTACCTCAGTGTACCTCCAATAATATCCAGTGTACCTCAGTTAATAAAAAGTTATTGGATGAAATATGTTCACCCGCCATTCTAACGTTAGGATGGCGGGTGTACATTTTTATTTCGGTCTGTAGATACTTATTTTGCTTTTCGTTTATAGTAATCCCACCCAAAACATAAATGTGAAAGGCTGCCAAGTTCGATAATATTGGAATGCTTCGCCTATAAAAGAAGTGAGATCTAAATAAGTACCAAGTTCCATACACAGACCTCAGTTAAAAATAGTTACAGGAATGCACACTTGATTTTTCGCAGTTTGGAAATAAGAATCTACTTTCCAAACTGCGGAAAATCAAGTGTGCAATCCTGTAACTATTTTTAACTGAGGTCTGTGTATTGAACTTGGTACTTATTTAGATCTCACTGCTTTATATGGCGAAGCATTCCAATATTATCGAACGTGGCAGCCTTTCACATTTATGTTTTGGGTGGATTTCATTTATTTTGTAAGGTTTATTTTCTTTTTCTTATGATTAAGTTAGGTAAGGAAATATCTCATTTATACTTTACTTTGACTAAATACAAACCTTCGTAACGAATTTTAGGTCGGTACGACGATTGGAAGATATAGATAAATTTTTTGTTTTAGTTCCTTAGGGGTATGAATTTACACCTTCATTATTTTTAAAACCGACTCACACTTGGCCATTTTTAGATTTTTTCCTTTACCTTGACCTAAAGACCTACCTCCATGCCAAATTTCAAGTCAATACGACCATTGGAAGTGGTCTAGGTTTTTGATGAGTGAGTCAGTCAGTGAGTGTATAGTAAAAATAGCGATTTTCTGACGTCAATATCTCAAGACCTACAATAGGTACATTAATGAAATTTTGTATTTTAGATAAGTAAGTAGATCTCGACAGATACTAGAAATTTCATATGCGTAGATAAAATAGATTTTGAGTTATAGGTGGGTCGAACTTGGCCCGAAATGGTTCGTGTAATATAACCCACGGCCGGTGTGTCGCTTTTTTGCTCGAACTTGGCGGACACACTGCCGTGTGTCTAGATTTGGTGTACCTGCAGTGTACCTGTCCATAAAATTAGAAAATAATCAAAATGATGACAAATACCTATAAAAAACGTGTAAAAACGATATAGGGGAAACTGGGGGCACTTGGGACCTAGGGGAGACTTTGTAAACGTTATTTCCAGAAAATCAGAAGACTTAGAGAGCTACTTTCCTACAGGATGGTGGTACTTGCAGTGTACCTCAGTGTACCTCTAATGAAATCTAGTGTACCTCTTTAGATAAAAAGTTATTTGATGAAATATGCTCACATGTCATTCTTACGTTAGGATGGCGGGTGTACATTTTTATTTCGGTCTGTAGATACTTATTTCGCTTTTCGTTTATAGTAATTTGGTTTACCTGCAGTGTACTTCAGTGTACCTGCAATGAAATCTAGTGTACCTCAGTTAATAAAAAGTTTTTGATAAAAATATTGACACTCGCCATTCTAACTCTTTATTCAAAGAAGTACACTGGATTTTAATATAACTATACAAAGGTACACTGCAGGTACCACCATCCTGTAGTAAAGAAGCTCTCTAAGTCTTCTGCTTTTCTGGAAATAACGTTCACCAAGTCTCCACTAGTGCTCAAGTGCCCCCAGTTTCCCCTATGCGGTTTTTACACGTTTTTTACTGGTATTTGTCAACATTTTGATTATTTTATAATTTCATGGACAGGTACACTGCAAGTACACCAAATTACTATAAACGAAAAGCAAAATAAGTATCTACAGACCGAAATAAAAATGTACACCCGCCATCCTAACGTAAGAATGGCATGTGAGCATATTTCATCAAATAACTTTTTATCTAAAGAGGTACACTGGATTTCATTGAAGGTACACTAAGGTACACTGCAAGTACCACCGTCCTGTAGGGAAGTAGCTCTCTAAGTCTTCTGCTTTTCTGGAAATAACGTTTACAAAGTCTCCCCTAGGGCTCAAGTGCCCCCAGTTTTCCCTATATCGTTTTTACACGATTTTTACTGGTATTTGTCATCATTTTGATTATTTTATAATTTCATGGACAGGTACACTGCAGGTACACCAAATTACTATAAACGAAAAGCAAAATAAGTATCTACAGACCGAAATAAAAATGTACACCCGCCATCCTAACGTTAGAATGGCGGGTGTACATATTTCATCCAATAACTTTTTATTAACTGAGGTACACTGGATTTCATTGGAGGTACACTGAGGTACACTGCAGGTACTACCATCCTGTAGATAAGCAGCTCAATCCTAACTTGTACACCCGCGGTCCTAACGCACATAGGTCATAAGATTTTATAAATCCATTTGATAAATTATTATTTTTTAATTACTTACCTTAGTGTTACGGATAACCTTTCCTCTGGATGAATGCACTTCCTCATAATAGTGTCCTGATGTGCTATAGCATGTTCTACTAATGACAGCAGCTCATCAAAGGTACTAATGGACATTCTATAATATTTAGAAAACTTTTCTGGTCGATGCCTCAGATCAGCATGACGAATATAAAATATCCCCTTCAATAATCTCTGAGAGATCATTGGATCGACCCAGAACTTTCTTTTTTCTCTTCTGTTCTTCAACAACCAAACTGAAACCTTTCTCTGTAAATCCACCTTCCTCCTAATATCCATGACATGGTGTACGTTGTCTAAGTCCATGACGTGCTACTCCCTCGAAACCCACAGATGAAATGACGGACATGTGCTTTGAGTCGGTCACAAAATTGGTCATAAGAATCGGAGGAACAAGTAGATGTGTTAAACTAAAAACCCGACTGCGGTAATTTTGAAGTAGTATTTTGCTGTAAAAATCCGCCATCTTGAATCTATATTTTTTTAATATAGCCATGTCACTCGTGCTGCTGAGACGAATCTAACGACACGTCACTTGTCAAAATCCAACTATCCGTTTGGGCTGTAGCCCGTGAAAAAGATTTTTATTGTCCACATACATACATACATACATACTTAACATACTTACATACATACATACATATATACTCTCGAAAAACATAACCCTCCTTCCGAGGCAGTCGGGTAAAAATCTGCCCGATTATCGGTCCTACAAAAAGCCTGACGTGGATCAACCCAGAACTTTCTTTTCTCTCTTCTGTTTTTCAAGCACCAAACACAAACCTTCCTCTGTATATCCACCTTCCTCCTAATATCATGCCTGTCACGTGGATCTAAAATAACTAAATAAAAATTCAGTTTAGTGTTACCAAATTACATTTATTTCGTATTTAGAGCTGTGTTCAATTTTACCCTTTATTCTTACTACTGCAAATATTAATTTAACCCTGTCTTATTTATACATGTGACAGGCAAGAAATGTTTTTATTTCTCTGCAATATTGAGCAGGGTATCGGTACGGGAGAAAATGTTATTTCAAGATATTTGCGTTTAAAATGGGCGTTTTTGAGTCATAAATTGTAAGCTGCTCAGCTGTAAGTACTAAAGCATAGAGGTTCTATTCTATTTCAGCCTATTGCAGTCCACTGCTGGACGTAGGCCTCCCCCAGGGAACGCCATAAGGCACGATCTCTCGTTTTTGCCATCCAGTCGCTACCAGCCGCCTTTTTTAAGTCATCGGTCCATCTGGCCGGAGGGCGTCCAACGCTACGCTTGCCGAGGCGTGGCCTCCACTCGAGAACCCGCTTACTCCACCGTCCGTCGGTTCTACGACAAATGTGGCCAGCCCACTGCCACTTCAGCTTGCTACACTTCCAGACTATGTCCGTCACTTTGGTCTTTTTTCGGATGGCCTAATTCCGGACTTTATCCATTATAGAGATACCAAGCATAGACCTTTGCATATCTCTCTGAGTGACATGTAGCCGGTGGGCCAAATTTACTGTCAAGTTCCACGTCTCGGTTCCGTAGGTCATAACTGGTAGGACGCATTGATCGAACACCTTGGTCTTGAGGCATTGTGGCAAAGATGATTCGAGTATGTGACGCAGCTTTCCAAACGCTACCCAGCCAAGCTGCACTCTTCTGGTGATTTCAGCCTCAAAGTTGTCTCTTCCATCTGCAAAGTTTGCCCAAGGTACACATATTTCTGGACAACTTCAAGGACTACACCTTCGACGGAGACCGGCTCGGGGATTATGTGTTGATTGAACATGACCTTCGTCTTATCCAAATTCATCCCAAGTCCAACACGTCTCGAGGCAGAGTTAAGATTAGATAGCATTTTTTGCAGGTCCTGCAGCGATTCGGCCATTATGACTATGTCGTCGGCATCGGCAAAGCATAGAGGCTATAAATTGGAAAATATAATTTAATATATTTTTTAATGTTAATTATATGACATGATATGATAATATGATATGATATTATTATATGTTATATGTATCTATGTAATGTTTTTGAAATAAATAAAGAATGTAGAAAAGAATTATATGATGATAAATGATACTGATATATTAATGATATTTACTATTTATACTCTTTGTGGATTTGACTACTTAGGTAATCAAAGTATAAACTACCAGTGAAAGATTTTCGGCAGTTAGCATTTTTAATTACCTACTTGACAAAGACAAATGTTAAATAATATAACAATCATTATGCATTAATGTAAAATAATAAAGTAGGAATAATACTAAAAGCTAATAAACAAATAATTATTTTAATAATTATAATGTATTTTTATGCAATATTGCTATAAACGATAACACTAGATTACCTTTATTTCTAAATGAAATACAGAGTAACGCTCATAGTCAAAAATGTTCGTTAATAATAGCACTTTCATTTGATATTAATTTTATAAGTGGCCGCTAAGCGCCCAACGGCGCCCATTCTCCTTAGTCACTTTAAGATCAAAACTTTCTCTAGATATCAAATAACAAATTTTTAATTTACTACAACAGCTGGGACTACCTATGGTGATATGATAAGATAACTTCTTTTCGTGTACGACACCGGGTCGTTCAACGACACGAGGAACCCTGGTGTCAGAGTTTTGTAACTCTAGCGTCTAGATAACTGATAAGTTATAGAAAAATACTCATAATCAAAGAATATTAATGGTTTTACGAGTATCACCCAGCCTGCGTCTCAAAGAACCACAAGTAAGAAATGCTCTTTCAGCTTCTATGCAAATAATTTAGAATGTTTTCATAGTTAGGACATATTCATAGGAAATGAACGTCTAGTTTTCGCCATTCAGAAGCAAAAGTTATTATATTTTTTGGCGTGGATTCTCAATGTGCCGGATCCGCGGATCCGCCTTTTGAAGATGGGGGGGACCCCCATAGCAAGGCTAAAAATAGCGCGAGATCCCGCGGGATTGCGGATCCCGCATTGCGGGATTGCAATCCCTAGACGTGCTACTAACAACAGCCAAAAAGACGGACGTGTGCTTTGAGTCGGTCACAAAATCGGACATAAGAATCGGAGGAAAAATCTGAGCGATTATCGGTCCTACAAAAAGTCTGACGTGGGCGAGCAGCCTAAATATGACTTCACATATTAATCTCAAACTTTGTCCACTATCACACAGCTAAAATGGTGCTAAGCTGAAATTTGCATACAAACTGCCCCACTCTAGAGCACGAGTCAATATCTGCGCGATATTAAATTAGGCCAGCTAGCATGTGAGCCAGTGACTAAGAGCCAGTAAGTCAGTTTATCAGTGGTTCTCAAAGCTAGAACTAAATAAAATTGGTTGAGACTCTGTCACTTCTAAAAGAAAATCAAGCGAAATCTGTCATCCATTATCAAAAGTCCTTGAAAGTCACATAGTGGTGGCAATTCGGGAAATATATTAACTTACCTTAAATTAGCGCTGTCTCTTACTGTTAAATAGGTTTAGAAGAGGATAGGAGAATCCTAAGTCCAGTTATGTCAAAACATGTGTTCTTTGCCATATCTTGTCAATTTAGTCGCCATTGTTTTCACCATCGCCTTATTTTGACAGATATATGCGCATTTTGCGTCAAATTATAAGACTATTTTCCTCGTGATCATCTCCTGTTCTTTTCTTAACCTTTTTGACAGAAAGAGACAGCGCTTATTTAAGGTGAAGACTTACTCAATACCTGCCGTAATATCTTGGTCTAGATATTGAGAAACACTGCAGTATATTCTAAAATTCAAACTCAATCAGCTCCGGATCCAGGTCGCAGCGGTGTCCAAAATAATTGAACTCTGCCCCACATACCGAAGCAGCCAAGTTAGCCTCTCACGGGGCTAAATGGAGCCCCTGAGCCAATATGTCAGATGCATAAACTAAGTAGTGAGTAATGCATTTGTTATCCTAGTAGCGAGTGAAGGGAGGCTCAATTTTGTTACAGAGTAAGCAGTTTTGTCCAAATAACTAGAAATATTTGTTACAACTCTCTCTCTCTTCGTGTGGGACACCGAGTCGTTCAATGACCCGATAAACCCTGGTGTCAGAGTTTTTGCACCGCCTACTGCAAGTACAAAACGCAGTTATAATTTCAAAAAAGAGATTCAGTCAGTACGGCATTTCATAGTCCAAAATTTTTGAACCAAATTATCAGGAAAGCAAACTAAATATTTCGGATTTTATTTAGGCAACTAATACATTGCAAGAACCGCCCACTACGTATCTATAAAAGCTGAGACGGCAACTCGCTGCATTCGCCGCCGTCGAGCGTGAGCTTACCACCAAGTGGAAGAGAGAGCGCCATACAACTGTCATACGGCGGTGAATCCAGCAAGTGGCCGTCTCAACTGTAGTTACAAAAGGCAACAATTTACCTCGATCCAGCCCTGTCCTGTCCTATATTGTACTCCTGACTCCCGTTCTGGGCGATGAAACCTCGACCCAGGAGGGCGATCCGATCGCTAATTTATTATTATAATTTGTGCAGTGAAAAATGGTCGCAAATTACAAGAAAGTTGAACGGAGCCCGTAATTGTAGCGACAAAATGATTTATTTCCAGGTAAAGCTGTTTTCACATGCTCCGCATGTTTTTCCGTCTTTTTTCTGGATCCAATTTTTTCACAAAATCCGTATACATTACAGCTGTCACAGGTTGTCATTTTGTATGGTGGTTGTCACAAACCGCAGCAATAGCCGGTGCGTGTGCGAGACATCTAAGGTTATAATGATTTATGGGTCTTTGGTCTTCGGAAGTTTGCTATTAATTGTTTTTTATTGTAATCTGAGAGACGGAAGATTTAAAGTTTAAAATTGAAGGTATTATTTTACGTTTTCCCAATTTTTTATTTCTACCTGCACCTTAAACTGGCTTCATTTCGCTATGCGTCAATATTCTGAAATGAAATGAAATGAAATGAAATGAAAATATTTATTTGCAAGCACACACGGTTAAATACATACATAGGTCGAATAATGTCATTTTGAAATAGAACATACGTGGTGCACCACCAAATTGGTATGCAAACATTAGAAATAATTCTGCATGTGTAAGCACAATAAGAGTACATATTCCAATGGAACATGCACATTTGTATAGTGCTTATTCATGTTCTTTAATTTCTACTTGACTAAGGCGAAAATCACACGTAACGTCTGTTTCTGCGTTATTTTAGCGCTGCGTTACACATCGTGAGGACAATATTAATGTCGACCTTACTCTCATACAGATATGGTTTATTTTAACATAACATGAGAGTTTGACAAAGAACTGTATTTGTATGAAAACGCATTTTTAGACGTTACGTATGTTTTTCCCTTTACTTCTGTAATGCAAAAAGCATAGGTACCAAATAGGTACATAACTGTTACAGTAACCAAAGATTACTTACATTAACTTAAAAGCATACAGCATTTTTTACCTTTCGAGGTACGGAATCCTAAAAAAAGAAATTGGACCTCCCATACAAACTGACTCGCTCGGCTGGTGCATTTTATGGAAAGTTCAAATTTTTTCCATATTTCACCTATGTTTCTTGGGGGAAAGTTGTTCAGTTTCATGGGCTAGTTCACCTATTAAAATATTTGCATTTGATTTTTTTACACCATAATACGAGTATATGTAGGCAGGACTGTTGTGATTGAAACAGGCACCGTTTTTAACCATAGAAAAGCTATTAACTATTCCTCTTTGATTTACAAAACAAACTAACTTTTAATAAAACTCAACGAATGTTATAATTAACTTTAATATCGTCGAGCACTCGTGAGCTTGTGGCCACTTCACAAGGGTGAAACTAACCAAAAAATAAAGTTAGTCCAATTTAACGGAAAAGTTATTAAATTATTTCCGATTTGACATTTTACAGGCGGTCCCTTTCATGTCACTGAAGCCGATTATTTTATACTAATAAAAACTAGATTTTTTTAGCTCTAAGGTAAGCTGAAATACTAAAAATACAGAATTTCTGCTAAATAAGTTTTCAAATGATAGAAAGTTCTAAAAACAACCTTTGAAACAACAAAAGATTATTTCATTCTTCAAATATTCTTTGTTATCAAAATGTCTATCAGGCACAAATTACTTTTTTACTCGAAATATGTATTATTTCTTAATGCTTTTAATCCAATAATGTTAGGAATTAGAACAATTAAATTAAAAACTCATATTGAAAAGTAAAAAAATATAAAACAGCATCAGGATTTTGCGTTTCAATAGTTATGTTTATAATCGACAATTCAGCATCAAAGTCAGTCAGCATAAATCACATCTTTAACCCTTGCGGGGTAGGCAGAGCGTTGGCGGCCGTGATATAGCGGGCACTATCGCCACGTCTAACAAGCATTTGTGGGTCTTTCAGAAATAATCATGTAGTTACCACTACAGTGAAAAGTTGTCCACCTGTTGCTTTAATTTGTGATACAAAATAAACCTTCGAGTCGCCTCTTTCGACACCCGCATAAAAGACACGGGTGTACCTACCTAAATGCTATTCCAAGCCGTCATTACACGGAAACTCATTTCTTTTAGGTCGGTTTAAATTGGACTTGATAGCACTGCCAACTACAATGTAAAACTATATCCACGTCTATTGTATTGATGTACGTAGGAAGCAGGGATGTGAAAAAATAATTGATTATTCAAATAATCGATGTTTCTTTGAAAAAAAAATCAAATTTTATAAATTTAATCGATTAATTAAATTAGTAGAATTAATCGATTAATTAAAAATCGATTATATTTTCAAAATTTCCAAAATTACAGGCGGAGTCTCATGTCCAGCAGTGGACAGTTGTGGCTGTTATGGTATGGTATGTTAATAAAGCACACCATACCCGATTTCCTCGGTCTTAAATTTAAGAGCTCGGCTATTTGATAAAACTAATATATTTTTGATAAAATTAAGGTGCAGAACGAAAAAACCTTTTAATTAAAAAACTGTTCTTTAAGTAAAAATCGATTTATGTTAAATAGTTTTTTTTGTGACTAGAAAAATAATCGATTATAAAAAAATCGATTTTTCATTACTCAAGTCACATATCTAGTTAGAAGTAAAGTAACACGAAATCAGGGAGCGTTCGAGCGCAGAAGCACGTTCGTGGCCTCCAGCGCGTGTCTTCTCTCTACATTATTTTAAGCACAATATTCCAGAAATGCCGTGTGGTGCCGGCAGAGTAGAATAGCACCACCCCCTCTCTCCCCGTGGGGCTCGTAAGAGTCGACCGAGGGATAAACCCGACCCAAACAGCCAGGGCCAACCGTATGGTGGCGGTTAATCCACCACAAAGCATTCCCAAGGAGGGTTGACGTCTGGTAGGCGGCCGGTCGTAAAATTAAGCTAAATCCTTTTGCAACACGATTTTGTATTCATCAAAACGTGTTGTTCCGACCCCAAGTAATTGGGATAAGGGCAGGAAGATGATGTTTCCAGAAATGAAGTTGAAACTCTCACAACAACTATATCTATTTTATCTTAAATTTTAAGTCTTGTTTAGTTTAAAAACATTTATTGCGAAAGGAAGCTTTTTTCCTAAACCGCTTTATACCATGGAAATCGCCAGCAAATTAACCTAGCTATTTCAGAGATCAACTTACCTACACTGGTTTTTCTTAGTATTTGTATGAAAAATAAGTATGAGTTGGTCTCTCAAATGTGTAGGTTGAATTTACGCGCGGAAAGATAAGGGGCATTTTTAATAATAATAATATATTATATGTATAACAACTAGGTGCTATACATTTGATGATATATTGATACCTACTATTAAATTGATGTAACTTTTTATGTCAAACGCATGAGTTTCGAAAAAAGCTTGACTCTCATTAAACGAAATAAAATACTAAGTACAAAATATTTCTTTCTTGGAATCTTGAGAACAAATTAATATCTTTTCAGTGTTTAATTAAATCTAGGTAATTAAGACCGTAAAACTCGTGCGAAGAATATGATTTTACTTTAGAACCCCTGAAGGTAAGTGAAAAAAAAAAACATTCTTCTTTCAAATAAAAATGAAAGAAGTTGTATGGTACTTGTTAAATTGTTTATGAATAGCATTAAGGAGGATAACCGATCGATGCCGGTTTTTTGATAATTCATACAGACATATTTCCGCTATTTCATTTTGAATGGAAACAGACAATTGCTCATATTTTCTTCCAGTAATTATTTTTGTAAATAGGTACAAAAAATAGGGGCATATCCTATGGTAAGCTTCAATGGAATAATAAATGAATTTTGCTTCACTATTCGGAAAGAACTCAGGGAAATAGGTTTGTATAAAAAAACGATTCCCGAGAGTCTCAAACTGTTTTTTCATACAAAAAAAATTAAATGAAGATGAGAAAATTGAAAATTCATCAGCAACCGCTGGGACTTGAACACGGAACCGTGGTAAATATATATGTCGCAGTACGATGGCATAATCAGGTTTTTGGCCAAAAACCTAGGTTTTTGGCCAAAAGCCGGCATATGGCAAAATCGTAGACTTCCTTCGGCCATCATCCTAAGATGATCCAGGTTTTTGGCCAAAAAACTAGGATTTTGGCCAAAAATCTAGGATTTTGGCCGAAATCCTAGATTTGTTTAGTTTTATGACTTCTTTTTGCATTTCGGGTAACTTCTTCGTCTTCGAGTGGTACACCAAGTCGCCCAACGACCCGAAGGACCCTGGTATCAGAGTTTTTCAACCGCCTACAGCAAGTAGGAGGCCTTTGACATGGTTGTGTAACGACCACCGTCTAAGTGATCGTCTAAGGGACCGACGGCTTACCGTTCCCGTGTGGTTCGGGGGAATGAGGAGAGGAGAGGTACTTTATGCACCTCCCTCTGATACTTTGAGGGTAGACTGGGACACCGTGAAGGCGTTGGGCACCCTGAAGGACGGGAGTAACATCAGACAGCCTGAACAGCAGGATTGCTTCGGATGCCCTGGAGGGCAGGGGGGAGCGTCAGACACCATAAGAGCAGGATGTACCACTGAACGCTCCGGGGGACAGGGGGTAGCGTCGGACCCCCAAAAAATCCAACGCCTGTCATCTTTCATCCTCCAGAGTGTCCGACGCTATCCACGCCCTCCAGGGCGTTTGACGCTACCTCCCACCCTCCAGAACGTCCATGCCTTTCGAGGTGTATGCCCGAACTACATGTGCATGTTAAGCCGTCGGTCCCGATTGCTCTCTATGATCACTTAGACGGCGGTCGTTAAACAACCATGTCAGAGGCCTGCTACTTGCAGTAGGCGGTTTAAGAACTCTGACACCAGGGTTCATCGGGTCGTTGGGTGACTTGGTGTACCACTCGAAGACGAAAAAGTTACCCCGAAATGCAAAAAAAGTCATATTACTATTAGGCCAAAATCCTAGGTTTTTGACCAAAATCCTAGTTTTTTGGCCAAAAACCTGGATCAGCTTAGGACGATGGCCGAACGAAGTCTACGATTCTGCCATATGCCGGCCAAAAACCTAGGTTTTTGGCCAAAAACCTGATTCTGCCATCGTACTGCGACATATATAAATTGATCCCTTAGAGTGGACTTACCAGTATATCTGTTGATCCCATAAATAGGTATGTCAATGTTGCTGTCGATTTACATAGGAGTCTGGCGGTATTAGGCGGGCGGCACAAAACTCCCATCTGTCGTGTGATAAAGTCGAAGTCGTAAATCTTCGCCCATCACACGCGGCCACAGCTATCAATTTGCTGTGGGTAGATTGTGACGTCATGTCATATGACGTCACATCACGAGCCGCCTAGAGGCGGTTACCAACTTTTGATAAAGTATTTTATTACTTGTACACAAAATGGAATTTAATGTTCCCTGTAATTTCAAATTGTCTGAGCAATTAAAAAGTGGTAGGTACGACACACATTCACTTTTATATCCCTTGCGGGATGGCAGAGCGTAAAAAGCTGCTGTAAAAACCAGCCATTTACCTACACCACGTCTGACAAAAGTTTGAGAGTCAGATCGAAGACTGTATATCACCATAGTGGCAGTTCGACAGCCTGTCGCCTAAAATTGCGTCAACTCTCAAAACCCTTAGTCACTTCTTGTGACACCCACTGGGTTATGCAATAGCAACTTGAAATACTAAGTCGGCACCACACGGCACGGTAGGTACCCCTTTAAAAAAATCCCAAGAGAAATACTACCTACCCAAGTCTCTATTTTCTCTAGTCCCTATTTTTTGTTCCACAGATTAATCAGTGTTTTTTAAAGGGCTTCCCTTCCGGTGTAAGACACAAAAAACATCTACCTACTGTGCCATCTGTTCATTTTCCCAGGCATACTGTGATGAAAGGGAAAAAAGGATCTCCATATGAAGCCTCATAATTTTTTACAGTTTTGGGAACCGATTCGGTAGAATTTTTGATTTTTAACATGTTAACATAAGGCGTGACTCCTGCTCATATATTTCCAAAATAAACACGAAATAGTAATAGTACCCAACTAGTCTATCGCAGCTTATTTGAAAATCTTGTGCCATATCATATTCCTTAGTAAAATGGTACCTCAAACCTACTTTACTATAGGCAAAAAAATTAAAAAGTTCTCGTTTTAAATAAGTTATAAATATTCACGTCAATGCTATGCTTTTTTAGTATGCCTGAGGAAAGGAATATTTGGTATTCATAAAGTAGCGGGTAGACTTTAATTACTAGGGACATCTTTTCTAGGAAGGGTAAAAAGTAAATAAGGTCTTTTATTTGCTCCAGCTCCAGGTTTTTTTTATTAGATTGCCACCTCGTAGCTTTACCCTCAGGTATTTCAAGTTTTAGTGGTAATGACATGTTTTCCGCAGAAAAAATATCCAATGTATTATTTTAAGGTTTATCCTCTCTGTGTACAAAATTTATTCCACAGCCGTCAAAAGTACATATTAGAATATGTCTCATAGAGAATTTTGTGAATTCCTACTAAGAAATCAATAATATTATTAAAATTTGAATTTGATCAAACATATGATGATGATATGAAATATAAGTTGAATAAGTATGGATATTATTGGTGGAAATCTAGGCGTGACAAAACCAAGATAAGTCGTCGTCGGTTCTTAGCCAGAAACTCATTACTCAATTCAGTAAGAAGCTGACGTTAGCCAAAGACGAAACTAAGGATATCTCTCATCAAACATAAATTAAACATGACGGTGACGGTAGTAAGACGAGTCGGTCTCATCTTCATGCAAATAGTCTGTAGTGCTTACTATTCAGAGCGAAACGTCTCTATCCGGCCGAAGTTTATGCCAAACACCTAGTAACCTGTACCGGGTAATCGTTTGAGGAGGTTAGTAGTTGGTGCACTTAACCCTTACCCTTTGAAGACAGCGAAGTTTCACAAAATAGAGAGTTTACAGAAGGTTCACTCGACCCTATTCAGGATTTTTGCGATTGTCACTTGTTTACATAGCCACTGTCAAAAATCTCAATGTATTAGGATATCAAAACAGCAAAATCTATTACAAAAACGGCATATATCGACACCTGATTCTAAGAACATTGTAACCCATAATTACAATGTTATATAACTATTGTATATTTGGATTCCACGCTCCAATACGCACATTTTGATGTATAAAACATGGTCCTAGGTAACCTATTACTAGGTTTTCCAAAGTACACTTTTCCAACTTTTCACAACTTTTTGTCATAAAAAGACTGTAATTAAAGATACAATACTGCAATTTTTATGATGTTTTCAATTTTTTGTAGTTAAAAGATTGTATACAATAGTTACAATGTTTTTGACTCAAATAAATCAACATCTTGAGTTATACTTTGTAGCGTATATGCTGATACAATGTTTTAACTCTCCATTTTTATCCAATTGACTACAAAAAGAAGCAGTTTTCAGCGCTAGTAAAACAAGTTACAACGTTATGTCTACCAAATGAAAGTGTATTCTGAAGTAGTATTTCAAATTATTGACCTTTTGTTTGCCATATCTAGATTTTTTCATATACTTCCACTACAATAAAACGATCTCATACAAAATCGATATAAAAAAAAACACTTTTAAGTATTGATATCAATGTAAATTATTTTTTGAGCGCACACTTTCACGAATTATTTTGATGTTTCATGAACAACCTTCTCCTAAATTAACGTCTCGTGTTTACATTTGAATACCACATTATATTTTATATTTGTACGTAACCGTTTTTATAGTCAATATCAGGTTATGAGCAACAAAACTAGTTTTGAAACAATTGTAGCAAGCCAAGTAGTGCCTCCATGTATGTACCTTACGATTTTTAGTACGTTTTAAACAAGTTACGCCTAGGATGGCTCCTCTATTTTTAGTATGAAACACCGTAGGAGGAGGAGTAAAATTATTAAATAAATATGTTTCATTTTCACCTCTGCCTCACAGGATAATAGTTTAATTCCCCTTGCGAATATTTTCTTTTATTTTCATTACCATGTAGATATTTTATAAATGAATGATAATGACAGAGCTCTTGACTGCCTTACCAAGCCTCGTTATATTTTACTGTTTGTGAAACGAATAACAATGCCATGTTTTATTCCGCAAAACTCTCCTAGACTCTTCAAATCCAGTATGACACTTCTTTGCTGTGTCATTCTTTTCGATCCTCTCCATATAGCACACAATGTGCTCACGGAATTAAAAGAAACTATCAAAATATCACAAAATTTGAATTGATTCCAACATTCATTGCACAAATAGAGAAAATAAGCAAAACGAAAAAAATTGTTTAACAAGGCGGCATTGCTAAATTGCACTCTTCATCGCCATTTCTTATTTAAAACACATTTGTAATATAATTCTATTATCTGAACATCGGGTCGATGATCTCCCCATTAGCCACTTATCGTCCCTTAGCTGTCTCTTAGTCACTGGTGTATCTCACATCTTCCAAACACATCACATCTAGCAAATTTTCCTGCCCACATCCTGCTTATGTTGCCCATGTTAAGCTTAGTTATCTTTTTACCTACATCTTTCACCTTGACACGGCATCAGATTTCAGTATTTCGGATACAATCTTGAAGTTTTATACTGGGCATGGCAAGCTCTGTGGGTCTCTGTGCAACTTCTTTTTTATGCACAGTTTCTTTTGTTAGCACCTACATAAGCGTAGAAAGCACACGTTAGTGAATTGCTCTGACTTTAAGACATAACGAAATCATACAATACGCACTCGTGATGGATTTTGGTACTGGCTTTCAATCTAGAGTAGTCGTATCGCCACTTGCGCCGTATTTATTTTCCTGTTTGTTGACTGGAACGGTTTCTCTCAATAAGTATAGCTTGTTAGTCATTACAGCTCGTAGTATATGTGTGAAGCTAATGTTTTTTCGTGGTGTAATTGTATATGTGGAAAATCGCACTTATATAGCTATTTCAGAAGAAGTACCTGTTTTTCTTATATCAATCTTTCTTCAGAATTGTTGTAAAGAAAATTAAATTATTAAAAACAAATTGAATCACAAAATTACAATCACATTCTTACTACGTTTAACCTCGTTTTTCTTTCTTACAATATTATAACGCAAATTTTCTTAGAAGTAATGTTTGTAACAACCTATTACAATGTTTTGTGGCAAATTTTGTTTGAGTATGTGCACAAAATTATGGTTGTAAGTATAAGTTACAATGTTATTCAGCTTATAATTCGTCATCTGATTTTAAAAGTATAACTTTGTAACGTACAGTTACAATGTTTTAAAGACTCAAAATTATTAGTGGCACAATACCAGAACATTGTAACTTAACGAAAAAGCGATTTTTCTGGGGTTTCTGATGATTTATGAAATAAATGGTGTTTGTACCCTAAAAGACCAAATATTTTTATGCTATAATCACACAAAACTTGTGAAATTTGCGTTACTCAAGAGATTTTAACGTTCAAAAACCGATACCCAAATCTTCAAACGGCTCCCCTGTAAAGATTGCATTTTTGAGTTACAATGTTCTTCGAATCAGGTGTCGATATGTAGACGGGGCGGCGATGCGGCTAAGTAAAACTCTTGAATTTTTTCTTGAAAGTTAATATTTATTATTCCGCAAATCTTTACACGACTTTTCACGCTCATCCATCATGACAGACTACCCTCTCTTTCACACATCTCTATCGTACTCTTTCATTCGTCATCTACCACGGAGATTTCATTCCTACATATATGATTCTGAGCAAATGACATTCGTGGCAGCCATCTTCTTAGTCACTTACTCGTACCTTGAGTTTCCCTGAGATTCCAGTTATTTACAATTAAAGTCAGTAAGCGTCAAAATCGTCGCTGGTACTGAGTGAGCCATCTGTTTAGGCACCCTGCGCGCCGTTTCCCTAATTTGTGGAAGTTTAGGCGTACTTACAAGAAGATTATACATAAAAATTTCAACCACAAAAAAACTGAGAACTTTGTAGGAGATATGAATGGGATCCTATAGTCGTATCTTAGAGCCTTATTACACAACTGAATCCACTCCGCATTCGCTCGCAAACCACTAGTGTGATGAGTCTTTTACTCATGGTCGGTTTTTATGTCTTTGGACCATTGTCTATATTTGTAAAACGGGGAAAAAAAACGTTCGGAAAACAAATTCGGCATGCTCAGACCATGAAACTGGATGTTTTTTCTATAAATGGAATGTTGGTAAAACGAAAACAAGGATACGGACTGCCATGCAAAATTCTCGATCAGTTTACTGACTTACCATGGAAACTCTAATACATAATTTCGTTGCCCAACGAAAGTCCCGTACTTAAAGTTGTTCAGTTTCATGATCTGATCGATCAAGCCTCCAAAGTTTTCTGGACAGTACAATACACCACCCCTAACACTCGGTATTATGTTTGTTTATGAGGACCTTAATCGAGGCAAACTCAAATAATATCTAGATTTTCAAGCCTCAAAAATATAAAGTATATTGTATTAAAAGGCACGAACCCAACTACCTTAATAAAATGAATGCAACATAATATTTTACTCCGAATAAGTACTCTTTCCTAAAATATACACACAATTTCAACGTGGCGGATGATGGATTGTCACACAACATTCATATTAATATGCGTGACGTGCTTGGAGAGGCTTGGTGCAAAAATAAAAATATATTAACTCATTTCCTCCGTAAAAGGGTACAGGATGTGCCTGTCAGTTTGACGGAATGCGCCCTAACGGGACTCCTTTTGACAGGGGAATTAAACTCATTCACGGCGTTATTGTAGCAAGAATAGGTAAAAATAATAAAAATTAAACATTTATAATAATAAATACAGGGAGTAACAAAAAGGGTATCCCACCAAAAACATTCACTTGTAAAAAGAACCAAGTCTCGCCTCTCAGTTCTTCTACTGTGAAAAGTCGTGAGATCCATGTGATGCCAAGTCGGTTATTGATTTATTCAAGGACTACTTCAGGGAACTTTCATCTTAAGCAATTGCGTAATTAGGTAACATACATCATCTTATAGCAACCATATCGATATTTAAAAACTTTTATATTTACAATAACTAGAATGACTTGGCCATCGCACCAGACCATCGTATCGTATCTCACAAGCAAATAGTGTGCGATTGCCAAGTCGTTCTAGTTATTGTCAAAAAAAAACTCATGTTATTATTTCTAGAAAATTATTTTTACAATTAAGAACTGACCATGTTTTGCAAGTAAAATAAAATAAGTTGCTCTTCGTTCAGATTCAAACGATCCTCATTTCCTGGATTTAATTGAACGCTAATAAGATAATTTTAGTTCTCAGGATTCAAACGAAGTTATTTCAGTTGGCTATCGCCAGTTTCATGTACCTACCCATTTAAGGTTTTCTTAGTATTTGTATGAAAAACCAGTAAAGCTAGTTTATTTCAGGGATCGCTTTAAACGAATTATTCTTAGTATTTGTGTAATAAACAAGTAGACATAATTTGATCCCTGCAATGGATATGTTGATGTGCTGGCGAATTGGTTTAAAATTGTTAAGTTATAATATTTTCTTTTCTTTGCAAATCTATAACTCATTACAATAAAACGACTTAAACAGATTTAAGTTGTGTTTTATTTGGATTTTAAACCTATCCAACGTTTCGGACACTTTCTAGTTTTATTGCAATCTTAATGCTATAGTTTAGTTGTGGTTTCAAACTCAGATAATTACGCATTGAGGAAAGATCAAACGCAAAATTTGACATCAATTGAATGGCGTTAGTATGACATCAAAGGTTTTTCGCCTAAGTTGTCATATTGAATTACAAATCGGAAATTCCGATACACAACTTTCCACGTTGAAGTGTTAAATACCAACTCTGATTTGTATTATAATGGTAGTTTAGAATTAAAGGTTCAACTATTTTTAATTATATGTGTAGCGTAATGGTTTAGAAGTTATTTAACTTTGCATAATTCATACACTACACCTACAGGAGGAAGCCCGGTTTTAGTTTTCCCACAGAAAGACATGTTTTCTCCCAATACAAGGTAGCCTTGATACCTTGGATGGAACTTACAGTGAATCATATAATTTTGATTTTGTGTGTTAAATTCAATACATTTCAATGCCAGGTAGCTTTTATATTAGTCCAAGTCATATTCTATCTGTGTACCGAATTCCATTGAATATCATCATGAAAGGCATAAGAGGTAACAAACACACACACACATAGAAACTATCGGATTCACAGTTATAGGTATAAGCACAAAGCAAGTACCTATTGGCTAGCGCCAAATATAAGTATGGATTAATTTGTGAGAATTTCAACTCCATTTCTGGAATATTGGTCTGGAAATAGTGTAGCTAGAGAGAAGACACGCGCTCGAGGCCACGAACGTGCTCCTACGCTCGAACGCTCCTGATTCCGTGTTATTTCTGATATACCTACTACATCAATAGAACTAAGTAACTATACGATAGTCGAAAATCTAGGTTAGCAAATCACGAGATAAAAATAGGCAGGACACTTGGCAGAGGCTATACGGACGGTGGACAACAGAGTGGTGGCCATTTAGAAATAAAAACAAGCTATAGAGTACGCTTAAAAAGTTAGAACGAATAGCGAGCGATAGTTAAAACACAACATATCTGTCTATCAGCAGCAAAACGTCAGTGACAACACTACTGAACCTATATTACTTCTCAAGTTGATATTAATAGGTATGTATATGAAACAACTGCTTATGTTTATTTTTAAATTAAAATATCTCTTTTTGTTTTGAAGGTTGTTTTTAGAACTTTCTATCGTTCAAAAGATAAGCACAAAAACAGTATTTCTAGTATTTCAGCTCAGCGCAAGTTACTTTTACACAGAGCTTTTTGTAAGTACAAAATAATCGGCTTTGTGACATGAAATGGACCGCCCTTTACGTCTGGAAATTCTCAGATCGGAAATAATTCATAACTTTTCCATTAAATTGGACTAACTTTATTTTGTGGTTAGTTTCACCCTTGTCGAGTGGCCACAAGCTCACGAGTGCTCGACGGTATTCAAGTTAATTATTACATTCGTTGGGTTTTATTAAAAGTTAGTTTGTTTTGTAAATCAAAGAGGAGTAGTTGATTGGTTTTCTATTTTAGTAATATTTTTTTAGTGGTTTCAATCATGCATGATAATAATGTATAAACTTGTTTCTAAAAAGTCAGGTAGACGGCTTATATTTCTTGTGAATCAGTAATAATAAGAATAAAATATTGAGCATGAGTAAGCATTAAATGTTCATGTTTCCTATTTTGTGCACTGGTGGCCTTCATTGTTCTTTCACATGAAAAATAACTAAATGTTTTACTTTTTTTAATTCTTTAATCTTGCCCTATGCTAAGCAAACCCGAGCATAATGGTAGGCGTTGTCGCTGTCAAATGACTGGTTTGTATGGGGAACCAGAAAGACCGAGCGTCGGCGTCGTTGCGGCGCGCCACGACGCCGTCACGTTGACAGCGCGCTGAGAAGCTTAGAGTTTGTATGGGATGCGGTCGGGTTTTTCTACAAGACGCGTTGACGCGCGTCGTTGTCGCGGCGCTTGGAAAATAAGGGTACCATAACTGCCGCGGTACGGTATGCCATATCATGATCGTTAATTTTTTTTTTGCGTTTCGTATAGCAGCGTTTCAGTTAGGTTTGCAAAGGGTGTTAGAGTCATACAACAATACGAAGAGAAATTTTAGAAGAAAAAATAATAAATCTCACCTTTAACCTTAACATTTTCCGTCTCTCAGCTTAAAATAAAACACAATTTAAAGCAAGCTTCCGAAAACCCATAAATCATTGGCCTAAGTCGTTCATCACACGAACCGTAAGATTTTCCGGTAATTTGCTGCATTCGTTTTTTATACCGAATTTTTATTCCTAAACTACTTATATTATTAAATCACAAAATAGAGAGTTTACAAAAGATTCATTCGGCCCTATTTCGGATTTTCGTGATTGGCACTTGTTACACAGGGTTGGGTTTCTACCGTCATAAGTCTCAAAAGTATAAAAATTTCAAAACAGCAAAATCTAAAACAGAATGTCATATAATTTTAAGCCAATTTTGCAATCAAAGAAATATAACGTTCGTGTCAACCTCCTTTTTAGATATCTTGACTTCCTTGTAATATTACGGTAATGGTATACGCTACCGCATCAAATTGCAACTGTCAGTACAATCAGCTGTCACAAACCGCAATTTCACCCGGTGTGTGTGTGAACCATAAACGGGAAATAAATCATTTTGTCGCTACAATTACGGTCTCCGTTCAACTTTCTTGTAATTTGGGACCATTTCTCACTGCACAAATTATAATAATAAATTAAGGATCGGATCGCCCCCTTGGGTCAACGTTTCATCGACCAGAGTGGAAGTCAGGAGTACAATGGATGGGCCACGGGGCAGGGCTGGATTAAGGTAACTTGTTGCCTTATTTTAATAGGTATACTGGTATCACACACCAGCTTATAAACGGCGCACGCATCTATATCAAAGTAAAGATTTTCGGTTGTTTTCAGATAAATTCATCATCATCTTCCTGCCCTTATTCCAATTACTTGGGGTCGGCGCAACACGTTTTTTTGAACACAAAATCGTATTGCTAAGGATTTAGCTTAATTTTACGACAGGCCGCCTACCAGACGTCAACCCTCCTGGCCTTTCAGATAAATTATCTTACATAAATTCTTTAGTTATTATAAATTTCTAGAAACCTTTTTCTAAAGTATTTCTAATTAATGTGGAAGTAATACTAGCAGAATTATGCGAAAACCTCTGTTAATAAATTGCCGGCTTCATGATTCGGAAATTGGTCCAAAAAAGAAAGTTATCCTAACAAGTTCAGATGTAAGCGAACGCATTTTTGTTGGCACTCCTTTCAGGGTATCTACTTGCAACGTTGAGTTTCCTTCACTAACTACTAGACTAACAGATGCATCAACATATGCGCCCTGCCTCAGGGACCCCACTTAGCCCCGTGAGAGGCTAACTTGGCTGCGCCGGTATGTGGGACAGAGTTCAATTATTTTGGACAAAACTGCTTGCTCTCTAACAAAATTGAGCCCCCCTTCACTCACTACTAGGCTAACAAATGCATCTATGGATAAGTGATTGGCTCAGGGGCCCCACTTAGCCCCGTGAGAGGCTAACTTGGCTGCGCCGGTATGTGGGACAGAGTTCAATTATTTTGGACAAAACTGCTTTGCTCTCTAACAAAATTGAGCCTCCCTTTACTCACAACCAGGCTAACAAATGCATCTGCATATGCCTGCCTCAGGCACCCCACTTAGCCCCGTGAGGGGCTAACTTAGCTGCGCCGGTATGTGTGAAAGAGTTCAATTATTTGGGACAAGACTGCTTTGCTCACTACCAAAACTGAGCCCCCTTCACTCACTGCTAGGATAACAAATGCATCTATGGATAAATGATTGGCTCAAGGGGCCCCACTCGGCCCCGTGAGAGGCTAACTTGGCTGCGCCGGTATGTGGGGCAGAGTTCCACTATTTTGGACAAAACTGCTTTGCTCTCTAACAAAATTGAGCCTCCCTTCACTCACAACAAGGCTAACAAATGCATCTGCATATGCCTGTCTCAGGGACCCCACTTAGCCCCGTGAGAGGCTAACTTGGCGGCGCCGGTATGTGTGAAAGACTTCAATTATTTGGGACAAAACTGCTGTGCTCTCTAACAAAATTGAGCCCCCTTCACTCACTACTAGACTAACAAATGCATCTGCATACGCCTGCCTCAGGGACCCCACTCAGCCCCGTGAGAGGCTAACTTGGCTGCACCAGTATGTGGAGAAAAGTTCCACTATTTTGGACAAAACTGCTTTGCTCTCCAACAAAATTGAGCCTTTCTTCACTCACAACCAGGCTAACAAATGCATCTGCATATGCCTGCCTCAGGGACCCCACTTATCCCCGTGAGAGGCTAACTTGGCTGCGCCAGTATGTGGAGAAAAGTTCCACTATTTTGGACAAAACTGCTTTGCTGACTAATAAAATTGAGCCTCACTTCACACACAACCAGGCTATCAAATGCATCTGCATATGCCTGTCTCAGGGACCCCACTAAGCCCCGTGAGAGGCTAACTTGGCGGCGCTGGTATGTGGGGCAGAGTTCAATTATTTTGGACACCTCTGCGACCTGGATCCGGAGCTGATTGAGTTTGAATTTTAGAATATACTGCAGTGTTTCCCAACTTGTACGTCTGGATTTCTTGGCAGGTAGTGAAGCAATATTAAATTATAACAGAAAAGGCTGGCACACGTCTGGCAAAATTTGTCATACGCCGCGTACAATTTGAACTCAGCCGTGATTGTATTATCATTGAAATTCTTAATATTTGAATTTTTTGTACCTATTAAACTTTTCATCAGTATTAACTATAAACTAGCCTATTCTAGTGCTTTCATAGCAAAGCTAACTTTTGCAGACATTTGTTCAAAATTTGCCATCTGCAAAATAGTTTCAACAGTTAAATATATCTCTTTTTTTATAAACAATGGGTTAGCATTTGTCCGCAATCTCACCTGATGTTAAGTGACGATGCAGACGATGATGGAACATGCTCGCCCAGATAATGTCTATTCACTCTCGCCTTGAAAAGGCCCAGGTTATAACGTTCCGGAAACAGATCCGCAGGCAGGGAGTTCCACTCCTTAGCAGTTCTTAAACTTATGTTTGGCAAGAGTAGATGGCAGATGTATTATAGGTACGAATAAATCTGTACTATAAACGGTTATTGTCCATACAACTTTGAGAACCACTGGTACACTGACTTACTGGCTCTTAGTCACTGGCTCACATGCTGCTGGCCTTATTTAATATCGCGCAGATATTGACTTGTGCCCTAGAGTGGGGCAGTTTGTATGCAAATTTCAGCTTAGCACCATTTTAGCTGTAGTGATATTGGACAAAGTTTGATTTTGATAAGTAGTGTTAGATTTTATGGATGTCTAATTGAGTACATTACACAAAATGTAGAAGTCGTAAGAATACAAGAAGATAAAACTAGGTAATGAAAGGGAAAAACGGCTAAATCAACACTATAAAAACTACGAAATTTTACTAGCTGCGAATTTTATAATAAATTAATCATGGTGCCTCAATTTCGCCATTCCTCAAACTTTATTAAATTTGATACAACAGACCTAGTTTTAATACTTTCAGTATCTATGTACATATTTCCTATTTGATTACTCCGGGATTTAATTTTTCTTATTTTTCCAAAAAATCATGTTTTTCCTGGAATATACTGAAAATATTACCTATTCTTTCACATTATTTTGCCTACGAAATTCAAATTTTTATGTCAGCTATAGTGGAAGAGGACGCATCGCGCGGCCGCCCCGGGGACCACTAACTTTTGTTTAAATATGGCGGCCTCACTCTCTCCCACCCCGTGTAGTGCGGGAAACTAAAACATCTCCCTTTTTTATATTATGTGGTATTATATTTAGAATTCGGATGCTGTGTAATGCCAGCTTAGAATAGCATCACCTTAATTGTACCCGTGGATGTCGTAAAAAGCAACTAAGTGTTGATTATACAGGGAATGAGCACAGCGTTCCTTGTGAACAAAAAATCTTACACTGAGAAGCGTGGCGCCTATGGCAACACCCCCTCGTGAATGAGAGGCCCATGTCCATCAGTGGACAGTTGTGGCTGTAAAGAGTTATTTGGAGGAGTGACTTTGACTCCAATTTTCTTGCTTTTAATTAATTATGAGAACCTATTTCTTCTTAGAAGATACGCAAATACAAATTCTTTTTTCAAGAATCAAACTTCAAATTACCTGAAAAATAACCCAATGCATGGAATTTCCCGTCCATTTTATCCTTTATAATTTAAGAAGTGGTAAAAATAGCTAAGAATTCCCTTTTATCCTGCAATTCGTTTCCTTAATTTACAAGTATTATCAGCCTTAATAATCCCTTTGCAATTATTTACGCATTTTTCCAGACGATGTTTAATCAAAACTCATCAACGTTTTACATAAAAGAAGATTGCTTTATTTTTTCAATACTTTTCTCTTTATGAATATGTATTTTACGTAATGTTTGGGTATAATATCAGCTGGGAAAAAATGGTAAGAGATAATTAGCAAAAAACAAAGCACAAAAAATAAATAAAGGATAGCGAGTAAATGAAAAAACACATGAAAAAACTATTTGGCTCCAGTTTTTGATAAAGAATTAAAGAGAATCTTGTAAATTCCTACTAAGAAAAAAATGTTTTGACTTTGATATTGTTGTCTAGCGCAGACTTATGTATAAGTGGTACCAAGAGTACCGACTTAGAATACTATCCCCAGTATTATTCTCTTTATTTTCGAATGATGTAATTCGTTTTATTCTTCTTTTTCGTGTGGGACACCGAGTCGTTCAACGATCCGATGAAGTCGTTTTATTCAGAATCGAGGCTTAACAATGTGATCATGTCCCTGTTCTTATCTTCATTAATTTGGGGTCAGTGACGCATCTAAAAACCTAACATAAACTATCATCATATTTATTGCCATAAGATGACTCTTTACATGCGCAGCTGTATTGGTGTATCAGATACGGTGTGTAAGGGACAGCTCTCTAAATACTGATAGCATGCAGACCATGCAACTTAAAAACTTTTCCCTAGAAACATAATTTATGTCAGAAAAAAAGATTAAAAAGAATACATGATAAATTATTTAGTTTCTTGATTTTAATGCACCATGTCAGGTCAGTATTTAATGAGCAATCCCTTATACCCAGTATAGAAACAGAGTCAAATTGAAGTAAATAGCGGTATTCACTCACATCAAGAAAATACGTGCAAAATAAATATAAATGAGTATCATTTATACTCCTACGCGTGGTGGCTTAAGTTGCTGCGTCAAAGCTTGAAATATTAGCAAAGGTACAGGCCACAGTGGAAATAATTAACCTGGAAGTTATTTTTAGAACAAAAATAAGGTTTGCTGGAAGTAAATGAATTTAATGACTAGACAGATAGGTGCAAGACACAGAAATAGACGTCAGACAAGCGATTGTCAGCCATTCATTATCGAAGCAAAACAAACGGATGTTACGCACAAATTAGGGAAAAAGCGCTGTGCGTTACGTGCGTTTCTTGCCTAATCAAACAAAAACTTGTAGGTATGTATGCCGCTCCCGTATCGGCTTATACAGCCATGAAAAATCTTGCCTCAGACACTGAATAAATCGTCTGTCACAGACGTATGAGGCCAAATGATGTATGTAAAATGTCTACCTAGTAATATACAAAATGGTAGTATTGTTTTAATATCATCGAAGCCTTGAGTAGCTTCAAACAGACGCGTTCGGATGGAGTTTTATTAATGTTTCATCAGACTGCCAGCAACACTCCCCGGGGCACTCTAGCTTTTATAAAGCTCTTTTGAAGCATAACATATATGAACTCACGCCTGTATCTACTGCGGGGTAGGCAGTGTTTCATCAGCCTGCCAGCAACACTCCCTGGGGCGCTGTAGATCGTTATGAAGCTCTTTTGGAGCATAACATACCTGAACTCACGCCTGTATCTACTGCGGGGTAGGCAGTGTTTCATGAGCCTGCCAGCAACACTCCCCGGGGCGCTGTAGATCGTTATGAAGCTCTTTTGAGCATAACATACCTGAACTCACGCCTGTATCTACTGCGGGCTAGGCAGTGTTTCATGAGCCTGCCAGCAACACTCCCCGGGGCGCTGTAGATCGTTATGAAGCTCTTTTGGAGCATAACATACCTGAACTCACGCCTGTATCTACTGCGGGGTAGGCAGTGTTTCATGAGCCTGCCAGCAACACTCCCCGGGGCGCTGTAGATCGTTATGAAGCTCTTTTGGAGCATAACATACCTGAACTCACGCCTGTATCTACTGCGGGTAGGCAGTGTTTCATGAGCCTGCCAGCAACACTCCCTGGGGCGCTGTAGATCGTTATGAAGCTCTTTGGAGCATAACATACCTGAACTCACGCCTGTATCTACTGCGGGTAGGCAGTGTTTCATGAGCCTGCCAGCAACACTCCCCGGGGCGCTGTAGATCGTTATGAAGCTCTTTTGGAGCATAACATACCTGAACTCACGCCTGTATCTACTGCGGGGTAGGCAGTGTTTCATGAGCCTGCCAGCAACACTCCCCGGGGCGCTGTAGATCGTTATGAAGCTCTTTTGGAGCATAACATACCTGAACTCACGCCTGTATCTACTGCGGGGTAGGCAGTGTTTCATGAGCCTGCCAGCAACACTCCCCGGGGCGCTGTAGATCGTTATGAAGCTCTTTTGGAGCATAACATACCTGAACTCACGCCTGTATCTACTGCGGGTAGGCAGTGTTTCATGAGCCTGCCAGCAACACTCCCCGGGGCGCTGTAGATCGTTATGAAGCTCTTTTGGAGCATAACATACCTGAACTCACGCCTGTATCTACTGCGGGGTAGGCAGTGTTTCATGAGCCTGCCAGCAACACTCCCCGGGGCGCTGTAGATCGTTATGAAGCTCTTTTGGAGCATAACATACCTGAACTCACGCCCGTATCTACTGCGGGGTAGGCAGTGTTTCATTAGCCTGCCACCAATACTCCACGGGTGCTCTTGCTCGCATAAAGGTAGTTTAAATACGCACCTTGTAATATTGCACTATTTTGTCCGTTATATTTATGAATAATTTGCGATCTTTCTAACGATAACAAACATGAAATCACGCCTTTATTTTGTATGGGGTATATAAAAAATTAGTAACGTTTTCGAACAATAATGACAGCAATTGATTTAGTCAGAGGTAGTCTTACAGCATGACTTACTGAACTCACGGGTTTTGAGAGTTTTACATTATAATTATTTTGCATTTATTGTCCACATAAAGATGGAGTGATGCTATTATAAATAGAGTATTCTAACGGGTATATAAATATTTCATCACGCTGCCAGTGATTCCCGGGGGGGCTGTAGCTCTTTGTGAAGCTGTTTTTGCTTCCAAAACAAGATGATGTATTATTTATTACTAAGGTTTATCGCCGAAACAATATATCTTATATTTATGAATATTAATAATTAAAATGCCGTATAATGTGGTGCCGGCTTAGAGTAGCATCCCCCTATATCTTTCCCGTGGGTGTCGTAAGAAGAGACTAAAGGATTTGAGAGTTAATGTGTACCTGTTACAATTTTAGGCGACAGGCTAACAACCTGTCACTATAGTAATGCACAGTCTTCTGAATGTCTCTCAATCTTTTGTCAGACGTAGTGTAATTGGCTGATTTGCATGGGTCGTATTTTGCTAAGCCATGCTCGATCTCATAGCAGGTTACGAGATTTTTATTACGTGCTTCGGAGGGCACGTTAGGCCGTCGGTCCTGATTGCTGTCTATGATTACTTACCTATAGACGGTGGTAGTTACCCAACCATTTTAGAGGCCTGCTACTTGTAGTTGAAAAACTCTGACACCTGGGTCCATCGGGTCGTTGAACGGTGTCCCACTCGAAAAGAAGAAGATGCGCTTTTTTAAGTCTAACCGATTTTGCACTTGTATAAAACTAGTTTTTTTCTAACAAGTATCGACCGTTTCTGCTTTATTTTGGTGCAACACTATTGCATGCGTTAGAAAAATGCGATTTTCCTCCTTATATTTATACAAATACTGTTCAAGTCAAACGGTTTGACAGACGCATCGGTCGAAACAGCGTTATGCGATACGAATCGCTAGTGGATGCGTCTGTTGAAATTCGTATTTTCTATGCACTTATTATTATTACAACAGATCCCTTAATACCATGGTTATGAACCAATACTTTATTAATTTTCATTTCAGATCTGTATCGGAATTCAGGCTATTGAAGTCCATTTCCATTTTTGATGCTGCTTTATAAAGAAAAATACTCCGAGCTTGAATCTAGGTCATGCGACTACTTAACCTGCTAGTATTTGCAACAACTTAAATACCAACTGAATGGAACGTGGAAAAACATGAAAAGCTTTTCAAAAAGGTTTAAAAATTATCATTTTAAATTGGCTACGCTTATCTTTTTATTTTTGTTAATAGCATAGTGGTTGTCTAGGTAATAATCATCTTTGTAATATTTTACCGGTTTTTATTTAGGTAGATTATTTTACCGGTTTTATTTCCAACGTCTTGTCTTTGCTAAAACTAAAGGCAGATTATTCTTACTTTTTTTTACTTCGCTTCTCTTATTATTTACCCGATTGCTGAGGAGGAGGGTTGTGTTTCTCTTATAAAAGCCGCATCATAATCCATTGCGTGGTTTAGGAGGAATTAGCGAATTCCACGGCAGACAGTGAAACGTAAAAAGCGATTTCATTTTATACTAGGAATGTATTGATATTGAAGTGTTTTCTTTGCTTGCAGGTAAGGACCGTGTAATAAAGCTATCGAACACATAATGGTTGCAAATCGTAAGTAATAGAATGATGTATACGTACATATATCACGTCTATATACCTTGCGGGGTAGGCAGAGCGCAAACTGCTGTAAAAACGGCGATTTACGTCACGTCTGGCAAAAGTTTGAGAGTCATTCAGAAGACTGTGTATCCTGTGTGACTGGTTGTAAGCCTGTCGCCAAAAGTTGACAGAAATTGATTAAAGATACTACACCCACGGGCAAGATATGGGGTGATGATAATTAATATTATACTCTGAGTGTATAAAAATCCCAATAGGTTCAAAAAATATGTCGTATTTTTGAACCCATTTCATAATATTTTCACGGAGGACAAAAAATGTTTAATTCATTTAAAGCTCTTCTATTTGCGTGTTGTATGCCTGTTGTAGAATTCCTGTTTCAAAATATATTTTCACAAAAATATTTTTGGTCACAATTTTAAAAAAAATATAGTTTACATCAAAATCGTATCAGTAAAAACATGCCACCACAGCAGTGTTATCCGGTCATAAATTTTGTGATAACTACGAAAAAACATCAACAAAATGCAGACTTGTGAAACTTTATTTAAAAACAGCAGAATGCTCTTACTAACGCCAAACTGTTTTAGTTTAACTTCCGAAGAAAAGTTAAGAAAATTAGTAAACTGAATTTTAATAGTTTCCTCGTTCTTCACTTCTACGAAATTTAGCTCTTAATATAGGGTAAAATTTTACTAGTGACTGATAGCGAAAACTCAGAATCGGCCGGTGATAAGGAACAATTTTCCCCAAGGAACATAGGTCGAAATATGAAGAAAAAATTTGGTCCTCCCATAGTAACTTTACTCAAATCAGCTGATCAGCAATTTTATATGGGATGTCATTATTTTGTTTATATTTCAACCTATGTTCCTTGGGGAAAGTTGTTCCTTATCACCAGCTGATTCTGAGTTTTCGCTATTCAATCTTTAGTAAAATTTCACCCTATATGATAGTTTTCTTTAGAAAATCTTCTCGACTTGCCTACCTACTAACGATGTACAAGGTGTTCATTTCAATGCATTCCTTAGCATACCTAAGGGCGTATTCAATATTGACAAAGGAACCCTTAATTCACTGACGGAATACGCAAGTGATTGGGAAACCAAAATGAATTACCTAACGACAATCACCAACATCGAACTAGAATCAGTAAAAACCTTGGAAAATCTGTGCATTAGGATACCAATTCTTACTTATTTTATTACATTTTAATAATCTTTGTGGTAAGTTATTGTCGGTAATTCATATTTTGGTTTTTAGATGACCTGCGTGCAAGCAAGGGATTTTTTCCTATTTGAGGGCGCCACAGTCTGAGGTTTAGCCTTAAGCTATGCCACGCATTTAAATTAACACCCTGTATTAACGTTCTCAACCTCTGAAAAAGGATAATAAAATCATTCTGACGAAACGGTGGAACCCGGAAAAGTACAAAACAAATAATACACAACATCGGCATATTTGCGAATCAAAAAACTCGCTAAAAACAAACAAACTGGCAATTTGGATGGAGAAGGGGCAATTTTTATAACAATCAAGCGAGGTTTCAGTACTCCCTCGTGATGCTACACTCGTTTTCATTCTGATATTTACTATTTAGATGTAGCTTTTAAGCATACCCTATCGAATGACTGTTTACTTTATGTGCATAAATTATATAGGTAGGGAAATTTTTTACTAGATATCTACAGCGAAACCTCAGGACGAGCTGGTGATAAGGTCACTGACTAGTAAAATTTTACCCAATATAAATGAAAGCAGAATTAGGTATCTAAGTGCTTTTGCCGAAAGTCAATGAACCCTTGTAAATCTAGTATCTTGTATGTCTTAGTAATTCATTTTGGCGAGGAACACACGCAACGTCGGTTTGTGCGTCGTTTGTTCGATTTTCCACCTTATTTTTATACGAATACGGTTTATGTCAAACGATTTGACAGACAACGCAGCGTTGTGCGATGCCGTTTGACACAAACCGTACCTATTCATATGCAGGTAGGGTGGAGAATCGAATGAACGACGCACCAACCGACGTTGCGTGTGTTCTTCACCTTTAAATGTAGCATCATGTTTTGTCTCTTTATTCGCAAATGCGATCATAAACAAACTGTATACAAATATTTGCTGACATTATGAAACAAAGCACCAAGACCTTTTATACTCCAAAAGTCCCTAAAGTTAAGCTATTTGTGTCTTCCTTGGGATATTTGCTAACTTGTTATCCAATATAGACCCTGACAAGGCACAGTTTCTCGTGCGAGTAAATTGTACACTAACAGAAATGCCACACTGTGAAGGACCCACAGAAATGGAAACGTATTTCGACTTTGAGTGCTTGAAGGGGTACACTTATTCTATTTTTCGTCTATACGATGTTAATAAAAAGGGTACACACACGTGGAAATTCAATTTATTTTTGGCTTTTACTTGAAGTGGAAACGCTAGAAAATAATATGAGACATTCAAGACAAATTAGCCTAACTAAAGGGCCTAATTTGTTCCAACAGTCTTCATTATTACTGCTGAAGATATAAGATAATTATCTTTAGTTATAACTGTAGGTAATAATAAATGATAGCTTTTATCATTCGATAAAATAACAAAGCAAATGACTTGTAAAATGTCTATGTTGGATTCGAAACTTTTCGACGATGAGAGGAGTTGTAGGCTATTTTATTTACTTTAGTAGGAAATATTTTTTAAAAAAGAGAATAATCTTGAATATTTTTTTACCACATTTACATTCTCTACCATACCACATCCACATCTAAATTTGTTTTTTTTTTGCTACCTTAAATCACAGTTTAGTGTCTCGACACACTATTACCGACATTACGCAACGGAATTCGGCGCAATTATGCCAGCAATTTTATTTAAATTACAAATGGATGACACACTTAAGCCGAAATTCCGTCGCCAAAATTACGCCGCCGAATGTCAGTAAGAAGTAAATTCGGCGTGATTTGTATGTAATTTCGGCGCATAAAGTGCGTCCTTCCAACCGAAATCGCCGAAAACTGACGGAACGGAATTCAGCCGCCGAATTTCGGTCGCGTAGTTTCGGTTGTAGTGTGTCACAACACTTAATTTTAAATTTGGTCGAAAATAAATCTAATTTTGGTTCTCGTAAACTCAGCAATGCGCGGGAAAGTTTGCGACCTCTAAATTTAGGGGCGGCATATCGCGATATGACATCATACGACATGACGTCACAATCTACACCAAAATTGATAGCTGTAGCCGCGTCTGATGGGCGAAGATTTACGACTTCATCACTCGACAGATGGGATTTTGTGCCGCCCGCCTAATATTGCCAGGCTCTTATAAAAATTCAAACATGGAGCTTAAAAAACCAGACATGCCTTTTATTTTAGTTTCATATTTTACAAAATTTATTCTTCAAATCAAATCAAAATATACTTTATTGCACAAAAAACACAGACAAAGAAACAAAAATAAAAGAACGAATTGGTACAATTGGCGGCCTTATTGCTACAGTAGCAAAATCTTCCAGGCAACCAGGCATTAAGGACACTCTATTGAAGAAATTGATTGATTCTTTTCGATGAAGTTAAAAATTAGCACCTCTCGCACGGTTGAACAAAAAGAGAAAATAAAGACAAAAGATAAGCATGTGCATGTGCAGCGTCAAGAATGGGCGTTTGCACTCGTACCTACTGTAACTGAATTTGTGAACATATTTTGCCTATGCCGTGTGGTGCCGGCAGAGTAATGCCGTGTGGTGCCGGCAGAGTAGAATAGCACCACCCCCTCTCTTCTCGTGGGGGTCGTAAGAGGCGACCGGGGGATAAAGTCTACCCAAACAGCCAGGGCCAACCGTAACACCACAAAAGCATTCCCAAGGAGGGTTGACGTCTGGTAGGCGGTCGTAAAATTCAGCCAAATCCTTTTGCAATACGATTTTGTGTTCAACGAAACGTGTTGCGCCGACCCCAAGTAATTGCGATAAGGGCAGGAAGATGATGTTTGGTACAAACGGAACCCCCACAAAAACTGTAAGGACGGCAATCGGCAACCCTACGTCCGGAGAGTTCACTTGACTGATTTATCGCAACTCGCTCGATGCAAAAATCGGAAACATTTTGTTGACAATAATTTGTTTGCCGTCGCTCTTATCGAAAATTTGCCTTTCTTGATAGCGAAATTCGTTTGCATATTTTATTTTGAAAATTGCAAAAGAATTTGTGGTTTCCTGTTTTGCTCTCATTGAATGTTTCTATTGCATTTGCCCACTTAAATGACCAAGCGCCTTTTATTTGGAAATGCTATTCTTCTAGTGCCGTATGGTGCCGGCTTAGAATGGCATCACTCCATTGAGAGTTCTTGTGTATTGCAATTTTAACCATAGAAATACCTTAATATTTGAGAGGTTTTGTGTATTGCAGTTTTAGGCGACAGCTAGGCTGTCCATGACACTCAAAATTTTGTCACACATGGTGTTTGAAAATGGTCGCGTTTTTCAGAAGTTTATGGTCTGCCTACTCCGCAAGGGATATAGGTATGATATGTGTATGTGTGTGTATGTATGTAAGTAATTTATTCTTCTAGGATTTATCATCATCTTTCTAGTCTTCTAGTAGATAAAAGCAAAAATTTGAAACTCTAGTAAGTATACGCTTTTAAAACACCCTGAAAGAAATAGGGGTTGCAGTATTCTTCCCCGCTATCACTGAGCATAAATATTTCCCCACATTATTCATAGTTACGGGCGAAGATACCGGTTCCCATATATCCCCTATTACTCAAGGCCCGTTACCCTTACTTGCCCCATGGGTGTCCGACCCATAGTTTAACGGTGAGCCTGACGGAAACATTCAGGGGTCATGGCTCTCTGGGGGCTGAAAGCAATTTACAACGATTGATGTAAACACTGATGTAGTGTGGGGTGTCTGCAGATATAGTAACACTAGTGGAGAGGTTTGCGTCACAAATTAGAGAGACAGCGCGCGGGGCGCCTTTAAAGATGACCACTAGGGACGATTTTGAAAACTGACGTCAACTAGAATGAACTGAAATCTTAGAGGAACTCAAGGAAGGTAACTACTTCTTCTTCTTTTCGTTTTTTTTTTTGACCAAGGTACCTAACTAAGAAGATGGTTGCCACAAACGTCATATTTCTTGCATTGAAATCTGCTCAGATCATAAAATTAAGTTCTTGGATCAGATTTAGCTGTATTTCGTTTACGTATCACGAGATTTTTAAGAGTAGCAACAACGGCTATGTAACAAGTTCTTCTTCTTCTTTGTCGTATTCTTCATTAGGTACTGAAGGTCGTGTCCTTTATGAAAGTCCTTCGCGTCTTTGATGAGTTGTTTACAACAAGTGTTTGAATTCCGAAGCTGATCTTAGCGCAGTGGAAGCAAATTAAAGTTATCTTAAAATCTAAAACTAAATGGTCGATCAGCCTCGGAACAACATTTGACTACGATTCGTAGTGCTCTTTACTATAGCTAAATAAAATAAATTTAATGAGAGAATTTTGTTCCGGAAAGTTTCCGGCCGAGAAATTCTTGTTTCCAAAGTCTACTTAAACAGGGCCTAGCAGCGAATTGCTTACCGTGCGAACCATGACGCCGCCGTTTCCTTGTAAGTCTAGTTTTTGACAGGAAAAAAGGTATCAGGTTTTGGAGGAAGACATTTGGATCTGGATTTAGACACTAGACTTACTGCACCCGGGTACCAGCTCGCGTGGTACTCCGTCCAACAATTTTCACCAGCACTTGAGTTCACTATTTCACAGTTCAACATCGAATAATGTTTTAACACACTAATAACAAAGATTTCTCCCGCACACTACTGCTCGCGACAGCAACACGTTTTACTGTACAATACGCGAACCAAAGGACTTCTCCCGCATGGAGAAATTACTTAAAAATATGTGGCTAACACTGGACGCGCGAGTGACTAAAAAGTAAGGTTATATTTTCCGACGGCCGCGTGGTTATCGAACCGACTGACAATCAAAGCGCCGGAACCAAATCCACTTGGTTCTCTTCCCCACCGAACAGGGAAAACCACACGAGAAAACCGAAAGCACACTAAATTACACCATTTATAATTAAAATTTGCATCAACGACGCGAGCGCGCGGCCACAGGACGAGACAATGACGAACAGTGTTGCCAGCGCCGCGCGCCCATTTGATACGAAACTAAACATTCACCCGCCCCGGACCGACCCATCGGTCCGCTCTATGCATGGCAGGCGTGATAATGTAGCTACTGCTCGCTTAAGAACTGAATCCCCCACCTGAACTTCTGCAACTCGAGGAGTGCCATCACTACCCGGAAACAGGTTGAGAATGCGCCCCCGGCGCCAACGCAGTGGCGGTAGGTTGGCATCCTTAACCAGAACGAGATCCCCAATGCAGGGGGGTTCAGTCCTGTCCGTCCACTTAAGGCGTTGCTGCAGAATGTGCAAGTACTCAAGCGACCAACGCTTCCAAAAGTTTTGAGTCATTTGCTGCAACAACTGATAACGCGACAAACGATTGCTATTCACCTCCGTATAGGGATATTCCGGCAAGGCGTTAAGTGGGCGGCCAATTAAGAAATGCCCTGGCGTCAGGGCCTCTAAATCATTTGGGTCTGAGCTGAGCGGACACAAAGGACGCGAATTGAGTACAGCCTCAATTTTACAAAACACGGTCGCCAGCTCCTCGAAAGTCAAAATTGTTAACCCTACAACGCGCAACAAATGCGTCTTAGCGGACTTTACAACCGCTTCAAAAATACCACCCCAGTGAGGGCACGCTGGTGGATCGAACACCCAGGCAATGCCCTGACGGGAGAGGCCCGTGCTGATGGCTTCTTCGTTCTCCCGTAAGAACGTTACAATTTCTTTCATACACCGATCAGCACCCTTAAAGTTGGTACCACAATCCGACCTGATCAGCGCTGGTCGCCCTCGTCGCGACGTAAATCTCTCCAGCGCTGCCAAAAGGCCTCCGTAGAAAGGTCGGCCACGAGCTCCAAGTGGACGGCCTTGGTGGCTAGGCACACGAACACGCACAAGTACGCCTTGATAGACTTTGCGTTCCGCAGGCGTGATGCCTTTACCATGAAAGGGCCTGCAAAATCCGTTCCCACACCTGCAAACGTCCAGGCCTCCGTCACCCGGTCCGGTGGAAGATCTCCCATCTGTGGCTGCATTGTGGCTGCCTTCAAGCGGTAACAAGGCAAGCACCTAAACACAACGCTACGTACCGTTCGTCGTCCCGATAAGATCCAAAACTCGCGCTGTAGAATGGCCAATAGCGCATTACAGCCCGCGTGCGAGTTTTTCTCATGACGATCCCTGACTAAGAGCTCAACTAAGGGTCCCCTTTTGGAAGTAACAGTGGATGCCGAGCCGAAAGGGCAGGCTAGCGTTCCGAAGTCTGCCTCCAACCCTGAGCATACCTTGCTCATCCAGGAATGGGTTGAGGCGCACAATTCCTCCCTTCAGCTTTCCACGTCCATCCCTGAGCAGCCTGACCTCCTCTTCAAAATGTTCCGCCTGGACGACTCTAACTCATGAGCGTAGAGCCGCATTCCGTTCCGCAGGCGAGAGGACAGGTGTAAAGTTCCGTTCTGCTTGAGGCTTCCTGCAGTTGTTCACGAACCGTTTGATCCAACCTGTCACCCCAAGAAGTTTGTCGAGGGAGCTATACCGTTCCAGCAAGAAAGCTGGGTTAGGCTTCGGTACGAGTTGCCCCACGTTCACTCGCAAACCTCGATCAGGTGGCTCAAGCGGCGCCCTGCACTCGTTGAATGGCCATTCCTGCGGCGACTCAGTTAGCCATTGAGGTCCCCACCACAGTGGGTGACTCACCAAATCAGGTGCCCTGCACCCGCGCGGAGCGCAGTCCGCTGGGTTCCATTCTCCCGGTACGTGCCTCCACACTAACGGAGTTTCCGACCCCGTAATCTGTGACACCCGATTTGCCACGAAAACCTCAAGTGTATGTACCGACGTCTGCAACCAGCACAGAACTATCCGACTGTCAGTCCACGCGTACACCGTTTCATCCAAGTTGATGGTACCACGCAGATTGCAGGTTACATGATTTAGCAAGCGCGCTAGAAGAGCTGCCCTGCCAATTCCAATTTGGGGATGGTCCATCTAGTTCTGACTGGTGCCACCTTACTTTTGGCCATAACCAGACGCACGTGCACAGTTCCCGTTGAACTTGCTGTCCGAAGGTATACAGCTGCCGCGTACCCTCGCTCCGAGGCGTCACAAAACCCATGTAGGGTAGCCTTACATCCCACCGATGGGACTAACTTGCGGGGTATCGCGATGTGCACAATCCCTGGTAGGGTGGTCACAAACTTGAGCCAATCCTTCAACAACTCTCCGGAGAGTTGGTCGTCCCATCCTAAATTGGCTAGCCACAACCTTTGTAAAAAGCACTTCGCCATGAACGTAACCGGGGCGATCCATCCGTTAGGATCGAACGTTCTAGCGATTGTCGACAGTACCGACCGCTTAGTCCAAGTTTTCTCCAAAGGTCGGGCTCGATCTTGTACGTGAATACGTCATGCGTTGGCCTATATTGCACCCCGAGGATGCCCAACGTATTTGGATTGTCCGGGTTCTCAAAGAGGTGCGGGTCCTGATGGAACTCGCCTGGCAAACCAGCCAGGAGCTCTGGGCAACTGGACAACCATTTCCGCAACTCGTAACCTCCTGAACCCATGATCGCGATCAGCTCGTCTCGTAGAATTAGCGCCTGCTCCACGCTATCAGCACCCGTGCAGATATCGTCCACGTAGACGTCGCGATCCAGTACTGCTGCGGCTCGAGGATATCTTACCCTTTCCTGTGCGGCCAACTCTCGCAGCGTACGTACTGCCAAATACGGACTTGGCTTAAGTCCATACGTCACCGTGTTAAGTTCGTATGTGACCATCGGCTCATCTGGGCTCTCACGCCACAAAATCAGCTGATACCGACGGTCATCCGGATGTATCATGGTTTGGCGAAACATCATTTTGACGTCTGCGACGAACGCTACCTGGTGCAAACGAAAGTCTGTGAGAATGTCCACAATGTCCCGGTTCAATTTAGGACCCGCGTGCAAACATTGGTTCACAGACACACCATTCGAGGTAGGAGCAGAACCGTCAAACACCACCCGTATTTTCGCCTCAGGTGACTTCAAGACAGCCAGGTGTGGAATGTAATAATGCTCGACACACCTCCAATTCAGGCTGGACACCGACATGTGGCCCAATTGAATATATTCCCGCATGAATTCTATATACTTCTGCCGAAGTGCTGGGTCTCGCCTCATCTTCCGCTCCATTCCGAGTAGTCTCCGTTCCGCGAGCTGTCGCGAACTACCTAAAGCGGGGCGGTTTGGGAGAAAAGGTAGCCTGGTCACGAATCTGCCTGACGGGCATCTCGCAGTGTTGTATTGATAGAACAACTCGCACTCGTCATCCTCTGGCTTCCGTCTGTCCGCCGTGGGCGGCTCTTCAGACTCCCAAAACCTCTGCAGCACCTCTGACAGCACACTACCATAGAGGACCGGATCCCCTTCTGGTAGGTCCTGAGGTCTCCAAACTGGGCCGAAAACAACATACCCCCCTGTGGTATCTACGGCCACCAAACCAGCTTCCTGGAGTACCTTCTTCCTACCGCACCATAATCTCCGAGGACGTCTGACCCGAGAAGTACGTCCACCGTACCAGGAGTATCAAAATCAGGATCAGCCAACTCCAACCCTGTGGTTAACCCTCGTACCGTTGGTGGTAACCTAACCTGAGGGAGTTTCCCAACCACTTCATCCAGCACCACGGCTGAGACTTGATAGCTGACCCTGTACATGTGCTACCTAATGCGAACTCAAAGTTCGTCTGACCCCGAATGTCAGGCACATTTAGGCCCCCGATGCCTACAGCTTCATCCTCACTTGGCCGTACATTTAGGCCTAGCCTACTCACCAGCTTACTCGATACAATACATCCCTGAGCCCCTGTATCCAGTAGGGCTCTTACTTGAATGGTCCGGCCACCGTATCCCCATACCCAAATCTTAGCCGTTGGCAAAAGTACCGTGATTGGACGGGGAGCCGAAGCTGATGAGTAGGCGGCGATTACCTCGCGGGAATCTAAACGCGGTGAGGCCGCGTCCCGCGGGGTATCCTCGCTACCCAAACCTGTGTATGGGTCCCACTCCTGCTGGTAGGGAGGTCTGCCCATAAAGGCCATGGCTGGAGTTCTATAGTACCCCGACGGCAAACGTCCGTACCGAGGTTGCGCCTGTAGCCGCGGGTACTCAGGCATAGGCGGAGGCATGCGTGGGTCTTGAGACCCAACCAGGTGGCTCAAGCCCGCAGAATACTGCATGTACCCTGGTGGCTGCCTAGTGCTCCCCTGACACCCGCCCGTTTGATCCCGTACCTGGGATGGGTGTCCTGGCCATGTTCCTGTGCCGTTCTTCCCCAATCCGGCACCTGCTGCCGTGGTGGGGATCGTCCCCACGTCCTTGGGTAAGTGGGCTCCGTCTGTTGACGTCCCCCTGCCTGTCCCTGTGACCGATGCGGAGGTGGGCTCCTCCTTGGAGGGGGTGGGGAGCGTTGCTCCCTCCCTTGGTGGGCAGGCTCCCTTCGCTGATCCGATCCAGCGCTGCCCCCGGCGCCTCCGGAGCGATTCATGCAGAGCAGCGGATGGTGTGCACCCTGGCAGTACCTACAGTTGGTGCTTGAAGGGCACTCGCACCTGATGCGGCCCCAGGCACCGAAAACACCAACGCCTCTGCTGTGCCACCCCGTCTCCTCTGAACCCGCTGCGCAGCAAACTCCTGACACGCTGCCACCCCGTGGCCTGTCTCCCTGCAGTAGGCACACCCTGATTCCAATGCGGTGTTGTACCGCCTGGGTTGCCTACTGTTGCCTCCTCGCGCCGGTGCACCCGGCCGTTCCGGGTGGCGAGGGGCAGAGGTCTCCTTGCGTGGGGCTTCACCAGCCTGGACGTCCACTCGCCTGCTTTCGGCCTCGAGGAACGACTTCAGATCCTCGTAGGTCGGGAGGTGGTCCGAGGACTTGCCCCCATGGAGCTGCTCGAATCGAGCGACCATTTCGCTCGGCAGGCGGCGAAGCACTGTGTGGACCAAGATATAACCGTAGCCCGCCACTGGCAAACCCTGTCGCTCTAGTGCGCTGACTGCGACACTGACTGGGTGGAAGATTTTCTCGCGGAGGTCCGTACCTCGCGTTATGGTTGGTATTGACAGCCACTGGTCTAACAGCCTGTCTACAATCAGGCGCTTGTTTCGATACCGGTCGGTAAGGATCTTCCACGCCACCTCATAATTGCTATCCGAGACAGCCAAATGCGTCAGCAATTCATGAGGCTCTCCATGTAGCCTGGACATCAGCTGAGCCATCTTGTACGCCGGCGTTATGTCCGTCCGTGTGTGGACCACACTGCTATACAGGTCCTCAAACGCCGGCCAGTCGGCGTAATCGCCTGCAAAGACTGGAACCGTAACAGGCGGAAGAGGCACCTGTAATCCTTGTCCCACCTTACCACGGAATGGCTTTTCCTTTCCGTCACGTCGCCTAGATATGTCCGCAGCTGCCTGCGCAATGTCCTGTGCCAGCTCCAAGCACTGGCTTACATCGCCCTCAACCAGCTCCTTATCTTCAGGGTTAGGAGCTTCCTCAAGGAGCATGAGGCACTCTGTGAGGTGTTCCGACACAACCCGAACCCGTTCATCTGCCTGTAGTGCACTTTTCAAGAGCGCGTCCTCCCGGTCCTCGCGGCCGATCATTGCCGCTGTGGTAGTAAACCACCTTAATTCTGTCTTTATAGCAGCCTTATACCTGGCGATCGAGGAGCCATGGTACCAACTTTTACACACTCGACTTAATAAAACGAAAACCAATAAACAAATACCACAAAATAAATGTTAGTTGACTGGCCTAGACCTTACCGATAAGGTACCGTTCACTAGGCAAACAATACAGTCACAAAAAAACCGAAACAATATTTTCCAAAATTAATAAAATATGTGGGTAATATAAAAACACGCTTAATACTAAATTACGGCTAACTATGTTGCAATAAAGCAACCACGCTCTGCTACCAAAAAATGTTTGAATTCCGAAGCTGATCTTAGCGCAGTGGAAGCAAATTAAAGTTATCTTAAAATCTAAAACTAAATGGTCGATCAGCCTCGGAACAACATTTGACTACGATTCGTAGTGCTCTTTACTATAGCTAAATAAAATAAATTTAATGAGAGTATTTTGTTCCGGAAAGTTTCCGGCCGAGAAATTCTTGTTTCCAAAGTCTACTTAAACAGGGCCTAGCAGCGAATTGCTTACCGTGCGAACCATGACGCCGCCGTTTCCTTGTAAGTCTAGTTTTGACAGGAAAAAAGGTATCAGGTTTTGGAGGAAGACATTTGGATCTGGATTTAGACACTAGACTTACTGCACCCGGGTACCAGCTCGCGTGGTACTCCGTCCAACAATTTTCACCAGCACTTGAGTTCACTATTTCACAGTTCAACATCGAATAATGTTTTAACACACTAATAACAAAGATTTCTCCCGCACACTACTGCTCGCGACAGCAACACGTTTTACTGTACAATACGCGAACCAAAAGACTTCTCCCGCATGGAGAAATTACTTAAAAATATGTGGCTAACACTGGACGCGCGAGTGACTAAAAAGTAAGGTTATATTTTCCGACGGCCGCGTGGTTATCGAACCGACTGACAATCAAAGCGCCGGAACCAAATCCACTTGGTTCTCTTCCCCACCGAACAGGGAAAACCACACGAGAAAACCGAAAGCACACTAAATTACACCATTTATAATTAAAATTTGCATCAACGACGCGAGCGCGCGGCCACAGGACGAGACAATGACGAACAGTGTTGCCAGCGCCGCGCGCCCATTTGATACGAAACTAAACAACAAGTTATAATCGCGAAAATCCTGAATAGGGTCAGACTTCTGTTAATTCTTTTTTTATGTCAGCGTCTTCGACTGTGCACATCAAGCTAGAAATCTGAAAATTGGTATGAAGGTACTTCTTGGGATAATGATTAATAAAATTCTAGGACTGATGCCAAAAGGTGAAAAGTGAACTTGTCACCACGCCCAGTTTTGATCTGTAAGTCAAAAAGAAGTTTTATGGCAATTTTTTGCATTCTAGCTCAGTGTGCAAAGTTGGCCGTATGATGCCGGCCTAGTATAGCATCAGGGAATGGGCAGCAGCGTTCCCTGTGAATTAAACATCTTGTACTGCGCTCGCCAATCCGCCTGCCAAGCGTGGTGAGTATGGCAATACCCCCTAATACGGGGGAGGCCCATGTCCAGCAGTGGACTGTTGTGGCTGTGAAGGTAAGGTAAAGGTGCAAAGTTAAGGCACTTACTTACATGACTTTACATTCCGTCGAATCTTAGCCGTTAATCGTATGATAAACTCTTTCGTTTTCTCTTCAGAGCGTCTTATGTAGGAAAGTAGCGCATTGGGTGAGAAAACATGTCAAAATAAGGAACTAATTTTCGCAAAATTTTTGCGTGCTCCAAAATGAGCTAGCAGGTGAAAATGGTAAGCCATAAACATAAATTTTACGCCATAAATTTGGCAGCCATGAGTAAGTGCGAAGCTACAGGTGCCCCTTCGCAATACTTACGACATTATGAGATGGGTTGGCAGTCACATTAGATTTTACTCCTTTTTAATAAAAGTAAATTGAACTCTCCGTGTGATGCCGGCTTAGAATAGCATCACCTTAATTCTACCCGTGAGTGTCGTAAAAAGCGACTAAGGCTTAATTATACAGGGAATGAGCAGCAGCGTTCCTTGTGAATAAAACATCCGTCTGTCAGTCAAGCATTGTGAATATGCCAATACCCCCCATGAAGGGGAAGGGTTATGACTGTAAAGGTAAAGGTAGCTTTTATTGCACTTTGTCCCTAAAACGCAACAAAACAAAAAAAAACATAAGTTATTTAGTTCTGTGACGCATCATAATATTATTATGTGAAATCAATGTTTTTAGTGGTAAAAAAAAATGCAAATCTAAGTAATATTCACCAAAATTGCCTTGCCTCAGGAAAATTATAGTAAGGATACCTAACCTTAATCTTAGTAACACAAGTTTAGCTAAGGCTGCTACGAAAACCGTAGACTAAGCCGTAGCTTCCTGCTACATCTTATACCTCGTAGCTAGATAACATACCTTGCTAAGATAGGCGATTCTCATATGCACCGCGTAATTCTCCGGTATTTTGCCGATAAAGGAGTTTGCGAAATTCTAGGCTCAATCTACCATGGAATGTGAGACGTAAGACGTAAAATGACAACTGTGACGATGACAGCATGACGGCGTCTCTTCTGATTTATAGATTTTATTTAAAAGCTGTTTCAAGCGTCATGCTCTCACGTCTTTCGTCTTGTCCTAAATAAGAACCTTGCATAACGGGACACGTCGTCGCATCAAATTGTCACACACAATTGTCTTGTTTTGGCTGTTTAAAACAGCAGTAAAATACAGAAGGTTATTTAATTAAATTCTCAATAATTAAATAAAGTTAATTATTGCGATTGGTATTTATAACATAGCTAGGGTTGCTACAGTCAACAGTCTTAAAGTAAAGAAATATTAAAACAGTAAAATCTGATACAAAAGCATCATATAATTCTGAGCCAATTTCAATCCAAGAAATAAGATGTTCATGGCAACCAACCTCCTTCCTTCTTCCGATTATTTCCAATTAAAGTAAGTAGATAAGCGCCAAAATCGTCGCTAGTACTGAGTGAGCCATCTGTATAAATAGGCGCCCCGCGCGCCGAATCCCTAATTTGTGCACACACGTTGTCTTCGTTGGCTGTTCCAAACCGCCTTTTCATTTGGTGCGTGTGCGAGCCTGAACAGAAGGCGCTCACCGTTGAAATTTTAACTAAACAAGCAAACGAGCGACGCGACTCGGGCGCGATGAATTGTTAATCTGTATTTATTACACAATGCCGTGTATTATTCACGGATATGAGTCGAGTAGGTGTTGTTAGGTGCTATACAGAATCTGCCGTGTGATGCTGGCTTAGAATAGCATCACCCTATAATATCTTTTCCGTGGGTGTCGTAAGAAGCGACTAAGGAATTTGAGAATGATGTGTATTACAATAGTAATACATAGTCTTCTGATGACTCTTAGTAAATTGTAATGGTGACTTTAAGTGTTTTGAAAATGTTGGATGAAGATGATAGTATTAGACAGTAGATTTAAGCGAACAACTCCTTTGGGCACAGTATGACAATTTTTGTAGTTACCGAGTCAAGTACTATTGATTTTAGACGTGGCGGTAAAATCTTATTTTTGTAGCCGTCAACTCTTTGCCTTCCCCGCAAGGGAAAAAGGCGTGATATGAGTGTGTATGTTTGCATTATTCACGTATGCGAGTCAAGTATGTGTTGTTAGGCACCTCGTTGGAGGAAACAGGCAAAACGGTCCTGATTGCTTTTTGACGCTGTTTTTGTTTCAACTTCCCTTCGCCGGCATAATGATCACTTTCCATATAAGTGCTTGTTTGCTTGTTACGTAGGTAGGAATTGTCTTTTTAATACTTTATCGTACTTAGAATATTAGGGTAGTTACAGAAGCCTAATACTTGTGGTATAGGCTATTGAATAACTTTGACACCGGTATGGTTACCATACGCACGCACTGTAGAGAGACCTATCTGGTGCACGAGAAGCAAAAAATGTGTCAAATCTATCAAATCTATGGAATTTATCAAACAAGTGAAGACTTTTGGCATACTTGAGGGTGTAAAGAAAATCGCATGCTAAATATAGAGGTACAGGGTTCATTGAGTTGTTGGTCGATCGGTGTCCTACATAATCTGATACTTGACTGACTGATCAATGAGCTACTTTTTAAAACGACGGAAAACGATATTTTGTATGAAATTTTAGAAATATGAGACCCATGTCCAGTAGTGGACTGTTGCAGCTGTTGTGGATGGATGGATAGAAATATGATGTCATTTTTCAATATTTTGGATGGAGTCAAAACAAGAACTTCTATATAATCGGTGTTTTACCTACTTTAAATATTTTGGACTACAGACTTCAAACGATGAATGAAGTCTGTAGTATTTTTGGACAATTGTATAAAGCATATAACTGTTGTATTTTATTTATCACTCTGTCAAGTAGCGAATTGGGTTGTACGTATGTTCACAAATGTTTTTGAAACTATAGTTGAATACGGTACGTAATAATCCAATAGCTTTTTACATAATGTTTACAAATAAACCTCCATTTTACCCTTTACAAAGAGGTAAGCCGGTGTTAAAATGGAACCAATCCCGCGGGTGTTATTTATCACAATATGTACAAACACCGAAACAGGGCTGGATATTGGTGGGTTATCTTGTTTACAAATATTGTTGGAACTATGCTTTTATACGGTAACTACAGAATTAACAAAATGTTCCCATACAAGTGAAAGAAAGTCAGAAATATTTTTTTTCACCTGTTATATGAGTAGGGTATCGTTGAATAGGTCTTTTTCAACTAAAGCGAGGTATCTTTGAAACAAAGTCACGTCTATTGAGACGTATATTGATATAGGGTGTAATTTTATTAGTAGCGGATACGTTAAGGGTGTGTTCTGTCAATGAAACTGAACAACTTTCCCCAAGGCACATAGGTCGAAATACGAAAAAAAAAAATTGGTCTTCCCATACTAAGTGTGTTGGCCGGCCGGGCCAATTTGTATGGGAGAGCCAATTTTTTTTTCGTATTTCGACCTATGTTCCTTGGGGAAAGTTGTCCAGTTTCATTGACAGAACACACCCTTAACGGATCCGCCACTAATAAATTACACCCTATATTTGCTTTCATAAAAGGGGCGTTTTTGAGTTATAATTTGTTCCAACTGTAACTCATAAAGTATAAACTCAAATAATTCGAAAAAAAATATGGAATATAAATCTCAATCTGAAGGTATCATGAAACCTATAACGGATACTGTACCACTAAAGTTTTAAGATAAATAAAAGGTTTTCAACTTGCAGTTGGTAACCATACAGCTGCAAGTAAACCAGTAATAAAATTTACTTTGTTACGCTACGCCTTAAGAGTTAAAGTCAAACTCAATGTCAAAATATCTAGAGCCAAATTATTTAACAGCAATATTAAAAGGATATCACGACACATTTTATTACACAACGAAGACCAGTTTAATTTAGAATTACAGAACTCCTTTGCCATTTTAAACACACAAGGTAAAGACTCCAATACAATATACAAAGACCTAGTTGTGAACATAAAAACAGCCAGCAACAAAATCAAAACACATCGTAAGAACATAAAGAAATTTTCTAAAGAAACCGAAAATCTTATTAAAGCCAGAGAACATTTAGAGAAAGGTACGGAAGCATACAGAGAAATAGATAGAGTTGCAAAAAGAAGTATTAGAAAAGACATTAGAGACACTAAAACACGCCTGGTTAAAATAGCTTTAGAAAAACGCACCTCACTCAAAACTGCGCAGAACGGTCTTTCAGCGGGAAAAGCTTGGATCACTAGCCTCAAAGACGAAAACGGTGTAAAACAGAGAAGCAGGGATAAAATCACAGATATATGTAAAATTTTTTACAAATCGTTATATTCAGACCCGTCTCAAGCTAAGTATGAAGTCACTGAATACCACTGTCCCGACACAATTCCTCCCATAACAGACCAAGAAGTTCATAGAGCCTTAAAGAGCTTGAAGTATGATAGAAGTCCTGGCGAAGACGGGGTCACTACAGAAGCGTTAAGAGTAGGGGAACCAGCACTACTACATCGTCTAACTAGCCTGTTCAATTCGATCCTGCTAACAGGTCAAGTTCCACAAAGTCTTTGCCACTCTAATATCATACTGCTGCATAAAAAAGGTGACAAAAGTGATTTGGGAAACTACAGACCTATCAGCTTGGTCTCTCATATCTATAAAACCTTCATCAAGATCATTCAAAACCGCATTGACGGCAAGCTGGATAGGCATCAACCACCCGAACAAGCTGGTTTTCGCCCCGGATTTGCAACTACAGATCACATGCAAGCTCTTAACCAAATTATAGAGAAGTACTCCGAATGTCAAAAACCACTGTACATTGCATTTGTGGACTACACTAAGGCATTTGACAGCATCTACCACCGATCTATATTTGCTGCGTTGCGCCAGCAGGACATAGATGAAACGTATGTCAAAATCCTGGAAAACATTTACTGTAATAGCACAAGTTCCATTAAATTACAATCTACTGGCTCATCTTTCCGCATTGAACGAGGCGTCAAACAAGGAGACCCGCTGTCACCAAGGCTCTTTACTAGTACATTTGAGGAAGTGTTTAGGAAACTGGCCACTACTTGGGAGCGGGAGGGGATTGTCGTTGGCGACCGCAGGTTGACAAACCTTCGTTTCGCCGACGACATTGTCCTCTTTGCCCCAACGGCACAAGGTCTTACCCACTTATTAGACAGCCTTAACACAGCCAACCTCGAAGTCGGACTTCATATGAACCGGTCCAAAACAAAAGTTATGACCAACAGCGTCAAACGTAAGGTAGAGGTAGAGGGGCAGGAAATTCAATACGTCGACGAGTACATCTACTTGGGCCAGATAGTCTCCTTCCAGAACCGGCAAGATAAAGAAATCGATCGCCGAATCGAAAATGCCTGGAGGAGCTACTGGTCCATGAAGCATCTAATGAAGGGTGACCTTCCATTATGTCTAAAACGGCAACTCGTCGACATGTGCATCCTGCCCATCCTAACTTACGGAGCGCAGACCTGGTCCTTGACCGGTTTACAGAAGTTTCGACTCGGGGTATGTCAACGAGCAATGGAGCGGAGCATATTAGGTGTCAAAAGGACGGATCGCGTCAGAAACACAACCCTCCGTTCCAAAACTCGTATCACTGACGTCGGTAAGAAAGCCGCTAGGCTCAAGTGGGATTGGGCTGGCCATGTTTGCCGAATGCACACGGAAAGATGGGCCAAAATAGCCACTGATTTTATCCCAGAAGAACGTCGCCGCAGAGGAAGACCCAGGAAACGCTGGCGGGATGACCTGGTCGACTATGACCCCAACTGGTCGGAAACAGCCGCAGACCGAAAAGCCTGGAAAGAGAGAGGGGAGGCCTTTGCCCAGCAGTGGGACACTGTAGGCTAATATAATAATAATAAACGCTACGCTGAATAACCTGATATTCAGTTAGCGCCGAGCGCTCGTCGTAATCGATCGCTTTCGTGGTAGAACGTGTGACTCATTTGTTTACCATCTCGTGTTTTGTCCGCGCTCTAACAAGAGTGTGCCATTTTGTCTAGTACGCAAGGTCTATTTTGCTATACTCGCTCGCCATGGCGGTGTGTGCAAAATGTGGTGAAGAAACTACGGAAGAGGTTACTTGCGGGCAGTGTTCTTCTCAACTGCACTTCAGATGTTCTGGTCTACTGGAATCCACCTGGACAAGCAAAACTGCCAAAAAGAAGCAAGATTGGCGGTGCCAAGCATGCCGTGCAAACAACGTCGTTCCTACGCAGGAATCCATTAACGCGGTTTTAGCGGAAATAAAAGCATTTCGGAATGATTTCGCTAACTTGCAGGCTGGCTTCAAAACTATCCAGGATGATACACACACCACCTCACAGACTGTGGTACAACTTAATCAGAGATTAGGTGCTATGGAGGAACAGTTCGCGTCTTTCTCGTCGGTAAAATCCGAACTCACCCAGGTACAAGCAGATCTTCTCGAAGCAAAAACTACTATAGCTAACCTTGAAAATGATAACAAAGTACGTGATCAGCTGTCGAGAATGAACAACATCGAATTGTCAGGCGTCCCTGTTGCATCCGGCCAAAATCTACACACCATTTTTCGCGACATCTGTGCAAAAGTGGGCTTTGAACTTCGTGATAGCGACATTGATACCATACACAGGGTGCGGCGGTTTCCCGCAGCTGAGGCAAATACAAAACCGCGCACCCCGGCTATCATAATTCGTTTCACCCAGCGTCGTCGCAAGGATCAGCTGTTGGCGGCTGTGCGCGTGCGCCGTGACCTTACAACTCAAGACGTAGGCCTACCAGGACCCCCAGCACCTCTATACCTAAACGAGCATTTAACCCCGGCTAATAAACAACTATTAAAACTCGCACGAGATGCCAAAAAGGAATTTAATTATCAACATTTGTGGGTCAGAGACTGCAAGATAATGATGCGTAAAAGTGACACTTCCAAATTTATTCACATTTCACAGGAATCTGATATTAAATCAAAAATTAAGTGACTATGTTTAACTTCACTTTCGATTATCTTTGCTTTCGTACTGATCTACTTTAATTGTGTAATTATATGCAACAACAATGTCATTTTGTTCCTATACTTACCTACAGTTTATATACTTATTACTACTTACCATTTGTTACCCCATAACTTGCTAACAGCCCTATTGTCATTCTTGTACCTATTAATTAGCGAGCGCACTGAGCGAATTACAAAAATTAATACCTACACTATTGATATCCTTATTTTACTGTTACAACAATGGTTAACCTAAAAGATCTACATTTTTATTATCAGAACGTGAGAGGTATGCGCACAAAAAGTCACTCTTTCTTGTCGAACGTCTTAAAATCTGATTATGACGTTATCTGCTTGACGGAGACTTGGTTGACTCCAGATTTTTATGATAGTGAATATTTTTACAATGATTATGTTGTGTATAGAAGGGATCGGCCTGGCTCAGTAGCGGATATGGGTGGAGGTGTGCTGATAGCGGTGCGGCGCGGGCTGCGCGCGCGGTGCCGGCCCGAGTGGTGCTCGCGGCCGGACGCGGAGGAGCTGTGGGTCACCGTTGAGCCGCAGCCGCCACTACTCGTAGTCTTCATATTGCGTGTGCATATTTTACACACAGAAATCAACATACTAGTTTTCTTACATCTTTCTTTGAAAACACATCTGATTTAATATTAAATTATACCAATGATTATTTTGTAATAACAGGAGATTTTAATATTACTAATGGTAACTGGGTTCTAAATAATGGCTTGAACATGCTTGTGTTGGACGAAAAAAGCGATAATAAAGTGTTTCTTGCAAGAGATTTCCTAAGTCTAACAAACTTAACTCAATACAACTGGTGTAAAAACTTTAAAGATCGAATTTTAGATTTAATTTTTATTAACACTAGCTGCAATCTTATTGAATGTCTTGACCCACTTACAGAACCAGACATTAATCATAAGCCTTTGGAGTTCTTTGTTAGTTTGCCCCAATTTTCGTTTCCTAAAGATCAGTGTCGTAGGATTCTAAATTTCCATAGTGCTAATTACGACATAATTAGAAAAAAGCTTTCCGAAATTAACTGGGAGTGTATGACTAACATGGATACGGAACAAGCTACATTATTTTTTTATACTTCATTAAATAATATAATTGTTAGGCATGTTCCAGTGCGAATTATAAATGCGTCTAGTAGGTATCCTCCTTGGTATACACGACCTCTAATTAAAATAATTAATGAGAAGCGAAAATATCACACTTTATGGAAGATGTATGAAAATGAATTGGATAGACTCACCTTTAGATTACTACGTGACCGTGAAAAGAAAGTTGAACAAAGTTGCTATGATTTCTATATTTCTAATGCTGAAACTAGAATTACCAGAGCACCTAAATATTTTTGGAGCTTCATTAAGTCAAAGTCACCTTCTAATCCAGTACCTGATAGTGTCGTATATAATAATAACTTATCTTCCGATCCTCAGGTTATTTGTAACTATTTTAACACTTATTTTCACTCGGTCTTTGTTGATTCTCCGCCTGGATTATTAAATTTTTCTAATGCTAATTTGGCCACTGACTGCCCTATTACCATTTCTACCATTAATGTTACACAATCAAATGTATTAAAACTTTTGAAAGGTATCAACACTAACAAGGGTGCTGGTGTCGATCAAATTCATCCCATTTTCATTAAATCTTGTGCTGAAGAACTTTCTTTTCCTTTGACACTTCTTTTTCTTATATCATTAAAAGAGGGTTGTTTTCCAGAAATTTGGAAAAAAGCCTTGATTACACCCATCTTTAAAAGTGGTGTTCGTAATGAAGTTCAACAGTATAGACCAATTTCTAAACTTTGCGTTTTCGGTAAAATCTTTGAAAAGCTGGTCACTGCAGAGCTAACTAACACTTTCAGTCGATACATATCTACTCATCAACATGGTTTCTTCCAAGGTAGAAGTGTTGATTCTAATTTGATTACATACACTGATTACATTACTAAAGCTCTTAATGATGGCTACCAGGTGGACGCCGTTTATACCGATTTTTCTAAAGCATTTGATAAATTAAATCATTACACACTAATCAATAAACTTGGAAAGATCGGTATACACGGTGACCTGCTCAGGTGGCTCACATCATATATTAGTAATAGAAGCCAGGCTGTCTCATTAAAAGGATTCACATCTAAATTTCTGCCCATTCCATCAGGGGTTCCGCAAGGATCACATTTAGGACCTTTTCTGTTCATTCTGTATATTAATGACGTAAGTAATATTTTTTGTAATTCATCACACTTAATTTATGCAGATGACACTAAGATTTACAAATTAATAAAAAGTGAAAAAGATTGTGATGACCTTCAAATGGATATTGACAATTTTTACAGTTATTGTGAAACTAACCACCTCAACCTTAATAAAGACAAGTGTTACGTCATAACTTTTACGCGGAAAAATAAATCTATATATCATAATTACACCTTAGCAGGCAATAGTATAAAAAGAGTGCAGCAGATTAGGGACCTAGGAATTACTCTGGACAGTAAATTACATTATAATGTTCATATCAATAACATAATTGACAAAGCTTTCAAAAAACTCGGTATGATACTGAGACTAACACGGCCCTTTAAAAATATGCAAACTTTGAAGATATTATATTATTCGTTTGTTCGGAGTCATCTTGAATTCGTAAGCAGTGTTTGGAATCCGCAGTATCAGGTGCATATCGACCGGTTGGAAAAAATTCAAAACAAATTTCTAAAATCTCTGGAGTACCGATCTGGTAATTACTTTATTGATTATGAAACTGCTGCTCGGCGGCATAAATTTTCATCCTTAGCGAACCGCAGAAAGTATTTGGACGCTGTTTTATTGTTTAAGATAGTTAATAGTCATATTGATTCACCGGCATTATTGGAAAGAGTGGACTTTAAAGTGCCGCATAGATTCTCCTCACGCTCAAAATTTACTTTTCGTATTCGATTCTGTAGTACAAATTATGCGCAAAATTCATTCTTTGCTCGTGCGATGCGTAATTATAATACTAAACTGTTCGATATCGATATTTTCTATTTATCTTTAGCTCGTTACAAGAAAAGGGTAGCAAATGTGTTATTGAATCAAAATGTTAATTCTTAAACTGTATAGGTGTCAACTGAGTGAGTGTTTTCTACCGTTTTATGGCTAAGTGGTTTGTTTGCGATGAGTTTACTCCTTATGTTTACATACATTATATAAAATTAACATTAAGGAAACTCCAGGTCTGTTTAAATGCATATTAATAAGTTAGCATATAAGATTCTTTGAGACTGTTTGTTTCTAAATAAAAAAAAAAAAAAAAAAAAAAAATTTAAATGTTGACTACGAAAACCTATTTGTGGGCGTGTCTGACACGCTCTTGGCCGGTTTTTTCCTAGTTCCCTTACGCCCTAATCCTGCTCTGTTTTCAGCATGAGTAGCTACTACGAGGGTAGAAGGATAATTAAATCCAAGGATTAGTTATCTCCCACCTCAGTGTATTTGATATGCATAACGCGTAGGTGCGTATGCTTAGGCCTTAGAGTATATACAGGGTGTAAGGGACGGTGTACTGAAAACTTTGCGGGCATGATCAGACCATCGAACTGAACAACTTTTACTACGGAGCAAATATTGGTAAATTAGAAAAAAATTCCGACCTCCCATACAAAATTCCCGATCAGGACTTTGTACGGGAATTCAAAAAAATATTTTTGATTTACCACCATACGTTCAATGGGGAAAGTTCAGTTGCAGTTGTTCAGTTTCATGGCCTGAGCACGCCTGCAAAATTTTCGTTACACCGTCCCTACGCCCCGTATAAGCTAGCTATAGTGTGCGCGTAAGGCCCCGTGGCGTACTGTCAAAGCGTAAGCAGTTGCTTCCTAGATACAGACGTCAAATGTATGAGAAGTTATAGAGGTTCAATAGTGCTGTCACTGGCGTTTTGTTACTGACAGACAAAGAGGTTGTGTGCAGACTACTGCCAACAGTTCTAGCTTTTTAGGCGTACTCTATAGATTGCTTATATGTATACTCTAAGGTATAGGCCTATTGCGTATGGTACTTCGTCGAGATACACACGTAACATCCGTTTATGCGTCGTTTATTCGATTTTCCACCCTACCTACATACAAATACGATTTATGTTAGACGGCATCGCGAAACGCTGCGTCTGTCAAAGGCTTTGACCTAAACCGTATTCGTATGAAAATAAGGTGGAAAATCGAACAAACGACTCCACAATTGCACGTTACCATGTGTTTTTCATCTAACATCATAACATAGTACGGTCAGGGACGAGGAGTCAAATAACTTTCCACCAAGGTGAACTAAATAATTTATATGGCAGGCACAGTCTTCATCTTCTTATCGTTTGGGATATCGCCAAACGGCCTGAAGAACCCTGGCGCAGTGGTATTACCCTTTGACTCACATGTTCATGGGTTTAACTTAGCGGGGGCTGGGGGCGGGGGACGTAGATAAGCAAACTACAGCACCCATGTTCTGTAGGTACCATATTCTGTAGTCGCTATAGGTAGTCGGATTTGTTCAGCGTTTTGACTTTTACTGGAAATAACTGGAATCTTAAGTAAAGGTAACTAAGATAGCCCCGTCAATATCGACATAAAAATAAATAAACATTGCAAACGCGCATGTAACTACGATTTTTTTATATGTTATAAGGTCCCTTGAGAGTAATTAATACCCAAGTTTGCAACACTGAAAACCTTGTGCTGCCTCCACGGTGCTCAATAAACAGCGAAATTTTGGCCCATATTTCAGTTTTTTATAAAAATCTACCATAACGAAGATTTTTTCAAGTACGTTTCATAAAACTTTATTAAAGATAACTAAATTTGCTACAATTTCAGCAAAACCTGAGCACCCTATGTCTTTTGGTTGCAAAGATACAGCAAGTCAAAGATGGGCAATTCTTCCGCAGTGCTAAGAAAGCTGTGAAATGACAGAATTTCCAATGTAACAGCTCTTGTTACATTATATTTTTCAAAAAATCATATTATGTTGTCCGACTTGCACTTAGCCAGTTTTTAGGGTTCCGTACCCAATAGGGTAAAAAACGGGACCCTATTACTAAGACTTCGCTGTCTGTTCGTCCATCCGTCTGTCACCAGACTGTATCTCATGAATCGTGATAGCTACAGAGTTGAAATTTTCGCAGATGATGCATATCAAAATCCGTTCAGTAGTTTTTTCGCGTGTATCTCATGAACCGTGATAGCAAGAGAGTTGAAATTTTCATAGGTGATGTATTTCTGTTGCCGCTATTACAAAAATACTAAAAACCAGAATACAATAAATAGTACTCTCACGGTTCACGAGAAACAGCCTTCGAAACATTATCCACAAAAACGAGCAAAAAAATCACGTTTCTTGTATGGGAGCCCCCTTAATATTTATTGTATTTTGGTTTTTAGTATTTGTTGTTATAGCAGCAATAGACATACATCACCTGTAAAAATTTCAACTCTCTAGCTATCACGGTTCATGAGATACACGCGCAAAAACTTCTGAACAAATTTTGATTTGGCGTTGACATTGGCAGCACAGGGTTTTTAGTGTTGCAAACTTGGGTGTTAACTACTCTCAAGGGACCTAACAATATATAACAAAATCGTAGTTATATGCGCGTTTGCAATAATTGATGTCGATATTCACCGGGCTAAGAAGTTGGTTGCCACGAACGTTATATTTCTTAGAATAGAATTTGTTTAGTTTCGTATCAAATGGGCGCGCGGCGCTGGCAACACTGTTCGTCATTGTCTCGTCCTGTGGCCGTGCGCTCGCATCGTTGATGCGAATTTTAATTATAAATGGTGTAATTTAGTGTGCTTTCGGTTTTCTCGTGTGGTTTTCCCTGTTCGGTGGGGAAGTGAACCAAGTGGATTTGGTTCCGGCGCTTTGATTGAGAGTCACGCGGCCGCCGGCAAAATATAACCTCACTTTTCGTTCGCTCGCGTCGTGGCTGCCGATAGCTACATATTTTTAATTGTTTTCTTGATTGGAGGCCAACGGGGCCGATTTCTCATTCGGAGAGAAATCTTTTAGTCATTTTGTGTTAAAAAACATTATTTGATGTCGAACTATGAACAATAGTGAACCCAAGTGCTTGTGAAAACTAAGCTGTGAATCTGCGACTGATTGACGGGACGGAGTGCCACACGAGCTGGTGTCCGGGTGCAGTAAGTCTAGTACCTAAATTCCAATCCAAAATGTCTTCCTCCAAAACCTGATACCTTTTTTCCTGTCAAAAACTAGACTTACAAGGAAACGGCGGCGTCATGGTTCGCACGGTAAGCAATTCGCTGCTAGGCCCTGTTTAAGTAGACTTTGGAAACAAGAATTTCTCGGCCGGAAACTTTCCGGAACAAAATTCTCTCATTAAATTTATTTTATTTAGCTATAGTAAAGAGCACTACGAATCGTAGTCAAATGTTGTTCCGAGGCTGATCGACCATTTAGTTTTAGATTTTAAGATAACTTTAATTTGCTTCCACTGCGCTAAGATCAGCTTCGGAATCAAACAGAATTGGTTGACATTTTTGTATTTTTTGTATCAGAGTTTACTGTTTTGATATTCTTATACTTTGATATTGTTGATAATAGCAACCCTGACTATGTAACAATAACAGATTACAATCGTGAAAGTCCTGAATAAAGTCGAGTAAACCTTCTAATTGGTATATCAACTCACTCATTAAGATACCAATGAACAATTAAAATTCACTGAGCAATCAATTTTATTAATCTTTAACATAATATCATCATTCATCAACCATTAGGTAAAATTCTCTATCACCGGCGACAAAACAAATACAGCTATCTGACGCAAAGGGAAAATCAACTGCGGCCTGGTACTTCCCGTAATTCAGGGAATGAGAAACTATTATCAAAATTGTTTATAAAAACATCTTCATATCTAAACCTATCTTCATATCTAAACACCTTTAAATATACAATGATATTTAGAACTTTGGGAATTTGTTCCCAGTCTGGTCAGGACTGTGCAGGCTAAGCCTCCCGATTGTCCGAAAAGCAAGATGGTTCCGTGTTTCAGAGGGACAAGTTTAGCCGTCAGTATGCGGTTGCTGTCTATGGTCACTTGACGGTGGCCGTTACACAACCATGTCAGAGGCCTGTTACTTGTAGTAAGCTGTTGAAACTCTGACACCAGGGTTCATCGGGTCGTTGGACGACTTGGTAGCCCTTTCGAGGAAGACGATATCTAAAAATGCTTTATCAAAATTGGTATTTCTCGGTAGTGAGATATAACGCATGAACTTGTTATTTTAGATATACAGTTATTAAAATTGTTTATAAATAACATCTTCATTTCTTAAAACGCTTTATCTAAATTGGTATTTCTCGGTAGTGAGATTTAACGCAAACTTGACATTTGCAATTAAGGTCAACGAACAGATATATGTGGGTCATTAATTGTTTCTATTTATCTAATAACAAGAGAGGTTCTGTACCACCGCAGAATATACGGTAAGGGAAGGTGTTCTTACCACAAAATTTTCAGCTTACTAAATCAGACCTTGAAACTTAACAAGTTTTCCTATAGAAGCAAACAAAAAAGAATGATTCTATTTCCCATGCAAAACTCACGCCTGGTTGTCTGACTTTGTATGAAGGGTTGAAAATGTTATGTTGCATTATTCATTGGTCAAAGTTGTTTAATTTCATAGTTTGGTCACGGCTGCAAATAAAAGGGTTTCGCTTAGTTTTACGAATCGTCGCCTATTTTGGTCAGCATATACAGATAGCTTTACGGAACCCTAAATATTATTATCTATCGACTACTATAAAAGAAAATAGGTACTCTGATAAGGCAACTAGTTTTATTTTGTGTTTATTTGGAGGAATACGTAAGTGTCTTTAGTGTTTTTTGTATGTTAAGTATCTACGCAGTCATACAAACACACAATTAATGTCGTAGATGATAGGTATAGATTAGTGGTTAAACGGGTACAGGTATTTGCCTACAATAGAGTCGGAAGCCCAGGAAAGAACTAGATGGAAGGAGAAGAGGAAGGCCTTTGCACAGCAGTGAAATGACGTAGGTTAGATGAGATAAGATAATAAAAGATGAGGTACAATTAATCAGTGATATTCCAGAATGCTCAACATTTTTGAAAACACCCACCACAGACGTTTTGATGTTGAAGATAATAATAATGAAAGTACAGACTATGAAAACTCGGTCATTTTAATATTTAAAATCATCATAGGTTTCATAGATTATAGTTTTTGTTTACCAATATTTCAGAAGGAGCGATGAAAGTCTTGAGTTTAGCAGCCGTATTACTATGGGCTAGTGTTTATGCTAGGCCAGATGATATGCATGTGACGTCGTCTTATGATCAGGTAATAAGCACTTTTATTACAGTTTTAGCCTGTAGTGCCAACTTACAATAATGAGCGCTTACACTCCTTTAAAAACTCTTATACTATGCAGATTCAACTTTATTTTGGTTCAAAAATGTTACATTATTTTTACTTTTATAAAAATAGCATTTAATATTGTATTGTTATAGTTTAAAGCTGTGCAATGGAGCCCTTTTGAGTTAAACAACAAAGTTGATCAACTGCTATCACCAAGCAATAAAGTTACTGAACCAGCAGAGTCATCGGATCTTAACCGCGAGGAATTTATAATTGATGATTGTGAACATCTCGCCACGAAGAAAAACCATTCAGCAAAAACGATAATTACTAGAGACGATAAAATTACCAAATGCATTGAAGATTTATCAAGAGTTTTACATCCTGACGACGGGGTCGTCATAATTTTAGGTGCTCATCCCCTCAACGTAATACATTTACAACACAGTAAACTTTTTTTTAACAAATATTACGTGATACCAAAACATATTCAACACATTCAATCATATATTTATAACAATAAAATAGACATCAAAGTTTTTGTAGGGCGAAAAGCGATTGCTACACAACTTTATGAATTAATACATGAGACCAAGTATGAAGAAGCAATTGATTTAGGTAAATTCCTTTTTATTCTTAGTGGTTCAATAGGAAAAAGTATCATAGCCGATGTGGTTAGGACATTTTTGAAGAATGAAGATTACATTATTATGAACTACGCGTATAAACTCATGAGTAACAATGGTTCAGATATCATTACTAGTAGCTTTCCCCATGAATTCAATGACATTTTTAGCGGAAATGCCATCAAAATCCAGAACAAAAATCAGACGGCGGCATTAAGACTCTCTTCCGACATCGATTACTATGATGACCGCTGGGTTTACAGTGATTGCAAAGAAGAAGAGTCTGCAAGAGACACGGCGTGGCGGTTCATTCCAGTTTGGAATACAACTTTGGAATGTGTTCTTTTTGAAATTTATAACATAGAGTATCATATGAGGTTGAAACTGAATTGGAAAACTACTGGATATTATAATGAAGAAAGGGAATCTTTTGGGGACCACAGACCTGAGGACGATAAGGGCAGATTCCAGTGGCGTCTAATGCCGACTGGAGTCAAACAAGACCATCTTTTGTTTTGTATTGTTGAAGAAGTTTTTGGATCGTATTTGGTTCCGAATTCTTGCGAGTATGAAAAGAAAGACGTTAGAGGAATGAAAACGCATTGTAGTCCTCGAGTCGGCTGGTTAATTGAACCATCTACATTTAAATAACTATTTAATAGGTAATTATATATAGGTAAACATGTTTCCTTTAGAGACGATCTAGGGCGGGCTCCATGGGCTCTTCAATGATTAATAATTAAGTAACTACCCGATCGAAAATTTATTAAATATAAATTGATTGGGACATTCGGAACATTATTGAAAGAGTTATTGTTTCATACTCATGAACGAGCAAGAAATATGATATGATTGTGAATAATAGTTTAAATTCAATATGTCTGAATCAATTTACTGATGATGCTTAAATAATTAATTATTTTGACAACCCTGAATTTTATTGATATGTGATATTTGCCGTGTGGTGCCGGCAGAGTAGACTAGCACCACCCCCTCTCTTTCCGTGGGGGTCGTAAGAGGCGACCGAGGGATAAACCCGACCCAAACAGCCAGGGCCAACCGAATGGTGGCGGTTAATCCACCACAAAAGCATTCCCAAGGAGGGTTGACGTCTGGTAGGTGGCCGGTCGTAAAATTCAGCCAAATCCTTTTGCAACACGATTTTGTTTTCAACGAAACGTGTTGCGCCTAATAGAGTAATTGAGATAAGGGCAGGAAGATGATGATGATGATGTGATAACTGATTGAAATTAAATTATATATGTACTTGTCTAAGGTGAAGTTTTACTACCTAGTGTAATCGATAGCAAAAATTCTGAACCGACTGGTGACAAGAAACAACTTTCCCCAAGGAACATACCTAAGTAGGTCGAAACTTGAGATACTTTTTCGATCTTCCATAAAAAATTGCCGACCGGATGATTTGATATATTAACAAACTGTTTTTATTATGTGTATCGTAATAAATTATAATAAACTTCCATCTGACTTCAAATAGGAGTTTCGTGTGGGATGCCTCACACTTTAAATTTAGTTTCTATACAAAACTGTGTTAAATTTACCACATACCTACAATGCCATGATTTTTTCATATTCAAGCTCAAATTCTAACCAACATTTGCAACCAATCGTAAATTGCACGATTGAGGCAGAAATCCGTTCAAAAATCCAAATCCTAATCGTTTACTATGAAGACGGACGATGTGTGCTGAGCGCGAAGATTTTTCAAAGGAAAATCTAGATTTATTGAGCATTATGCAGCCGGTTTGCGCAGTTTGCATGTTGGAGTAGTTTATCTGAATGCATTGTTGAATGCACTGGTAAATAAATAGGTAGAAAATTTCAGTTTGAGAACTTTTGATTGCATTTAAAATGTGACAATTGTATTCAATAGTTGCGAAAAAGCTTAGGTGTCATTTAACACTAACAGTCACGAGTTCCAAAGTCTATTAATAAATCTGAACAAAAGTTCATTATCCCTTATTGATGTCGAAAAGACCACTCGCTTCATTCGCGGCCGTATTACTCTCCCTTTCTCACTTGATACAGAAAGAGAGCGTCATACGACCACTATATGGTCGCGAATACAGCGAGTGGTCTTCTTCACTATAGCATCAGTTTGTATGGCAAACGATAATGAACTTTTATCCAAATTTACTTAACTCAAACCATAGCTGAAAGAGAACCTTGTGGATATTGACCTCCCTAGAAGCTAAGATATAATTCGCTTAGCCCCGGTCAAGCTCAATGGTCGATATAATAAAAGGCAAGCGTTGGCCAGATTGGATGGAAGTATAAAATCCTTTTAGCCTGAAGAAAGGTACTCCGTTGCGCCGACAGCCTCCAGTTTGACGTACATTACTGGCTATCATGTCGACATTGATAAAAATGGTCCAAGACAAACAGCAATGGACGTCATATCCGATCCTGACTGAAGGTAGTGTAATGATAATAAGACCTTCGTTGCAGCCTTTTCTCTGGACCGCCTGGAAGACATTTGGGAATCCCAGCCATTCTTTTTGATTACGACATTCAACGTTAACACTTACTGCTCTTGTGGTTTTTTAGTGCGGTCTACTTTGTGGTTGAACACTTATTTTTTAAAGCAGCCTTGAGTCAATTATAGCTAGTTTATTTAACCTGTGAAGACGTTATCGGATAAAAGGAATAAACGACGGTTGCTCCACCTACAAGAACATATCTCTAAAGAAGATAATAACTTTATTATATCCGCAGTTAAAAGCAATGTTACTGATGTAAAATGTGCGTATTTGTACTATGTAGGCTGAGCTGATATATACTTCTCATCAAAAAAATCGAGACACTTCCGTTTTTATCGTAAAACATAATCATAAAATCTATGAAAATAAAAGTTGAATTAAGAGCACTGTCATAAGGATTTAGATATCTCGTAATACACACTATTTAACGATATTAGACTTTTTTCCTACATATACTAGTTACTACGATAATGTTATCTCGTAATACACACTATTTAACGATATTAGACTTTTTTCCTACATATACTAGTTACTACGATAATGTAGTTCGTAAAAAAACGTAAACTTGTTAAGTGTCTCGATTTTTCTGATGGGAAGTGTATATTGGTGACAGATGCCTCTAAATCAGCCTTAAAATAAATATGACTATAATTTTGATATAAAACGTGCATTTCTAAGTTCTACAATCACATAAAAGTTCCATGATGAGAAATAAAACAGATTAATAGTAGGTACATAGGTATTAAAACTTATCAAAACACCAAGTTTTGCAAGATTGCCAGTAAAGGAGACCTTGTTTTACCCTTCGTATTACCAAAATCTTCTTGTCGGAATGTACGTTACCAAAATACTTTCGCTTCAAGCGCTAAATATGCACATAACTTGGCAAAAATAGGTGCGTGTGTGTGTGCCATCTAATAAAACACAGCATTACCCGAGTCTGAGGTTGAATATAGAGGTCCTGGTATTTGGTTGTGCTGATATTACGAATCTGAGAGCTCTCCTAGGTTTTATATACGCTGAAAATGATCCGCTGTTATTGCTGACGGGTTACAGTCGAATTTGATATGAATATATGAAGTGGCAAGAGGGAAAAATATTTTTGTATTTCGTACTTTTTTTGTTAGAATACAACTTCACAGTGAGCCAGCAAAATAACCAGTACGTGAGACGATCCAAATGTTCAGTACCTAGAATAAGATTAGCATCCCCACATACATTTCTTACTTGTGGGTGTCATATGAAGGGACTAAGGGATGGGGAACACTATTCCACGTGAAGGTAGTATCTAGTATTTTGCACTACTCTCGCCAACCCACTTGCTAGGAGAATGGCTAATACCTATCTCGATGTGGATTAAAGTAAATTGATCTGATATAATCACTATTTTGATCAGCTGGGGCGTAACATGTTTTGTTAGAACACAATTCGTCATCAAAAGGATTTGGTAATGTAAAATGACCACCCGCCTGCCTGACGTCAACTCTCTTTTGGAATGCTATCGTAGGTGGTACTACCACAGTACTACCGCCAACATGCGATTGACCATTAGTCGACAGATATTCAGCCGAAGTAAAAAATCTCTACGTCGCGGTACTAGTGGTGGCAGTATTCGCTTAGCCGCTACCACCCGGTGAAAAATACCTAACCAAAATCATTGAAACGTAAAAATAGTTTCACAAAAGAACCTTGATGTAAAGAACAATGTTTTCCATTGCATTAACCTTGCATGCAACATATTTACATTAATGCAATAATTTGCATTTATATTGAAGCCGATTCTGAATTTACATATTAGAATAGTTAGTTTTATTCCACGAGGACTGAAATATTTTCTAGCTAGCAGTGGAGCAAAAACTAGTTTTTACGAAAGTTAGATTAAAATTGTTTTTCTAGTGAAGCGATAATTTGAATGGAAAATCTGAAAATCCAACCTAACAAAAGCTGAGGTACATCAAGCATAGCTAGCATGTACTCAAGAAAGTTTTAAGGTTAGGTGAGGTTCACACGTACCTAACGCTCGTTGCCAGCGCAGCGCTAACGCATGCGTCCGTCATATGCATGCATACTTTTAACTTCCCTATAACTACTAAAAACTGACGTAAAAATAACGCAGCGCAAGTTTCTGTGCTGCAGCGTTTCAACGCAACGTTACTTTTGTCTACATTTGTATGCATCTGATACAAATGTAGACAAAACGCTGCGCTAAGATAGCGCAGCAACAAAAGTAATGTGTGAGTCCCGCCTTTCCAACTTAAAGTAAATAACCAGGGTAACAAAAGGTACCAAGAAAGTCATTTAAAAGCCATTACGTTGTCAGCTTCTTACCAGATTTGATGAGTACTTACCACAAGCGGAAAAAGTGTTACTGCATTGATACCTACGTCTGAAACTGCTTTGGCCTATTTTATCTTTGATGTGATCTTCTTTCTTTTCGTGTGGGACACCGAGTCGTTCAACGACCTGATGAACCCTGGTGTCAGAGTTTTTCAACCGCCTACTGCAAGTAGCAGGCCTCTGACATGGTTGTATAACGACCGCCATCATAGACAGCAACCGGGACCGACGGCTTAACGTGCCCATCCGAAGCACGGAACCATCTTACTTGCGGACAATCAGGTGGTTCAGCCTGCAATGTCCTAACCAGACTGGGAACAAATTCACAAAGTGATAAATATCAACTTTGTGAGTGACCCCACCGGGAATTGAACCCGGAACCTTTGCGTGGCAGGCAGGCATACTAACCACTGCGCCACATCGGTTGTCAAATTTGATGTGATGAGTACTTACCACAAGCGGAAAAAGTGTTACTGCGTTGATACCTACGTCTGAAACTGCTTTGGCCTATTTTGTCTTTGATCTTCTTCTTTGATGTGATGAGTACTTACCACAAGCGGAAAAAGTGTTACTGCGTGGATACCTACGTCTGAAACTGCTTTGGCCTATTTTGTCTTTGATCTTCTTCTTTGATGTGATGAGTACTTACCACAAGCGTAAAAAGAGTTATTGCGTTGATACCTACGTCCGAAACTGCTTTGGCCTATTTTATCCTTGATGTGATGAGTACTTACCACAAGCGGAAAAAGTGTTACTGCGTTGGTACCTACGTCCGAAACTGCTTTGGCCTACTTTTTCTTTGATGTGATGAGTACTTACCACAAACGGAAAAAGAGTTACTGCGTTGATACCTACGTCTGAAACTGCTTTGGCCTATTTTGTCTTTGATATGATGAGTACTTACCACAAGCGGAAAAAGTGTTTCTGCGTTGATACCTACGTCTGAAACAGCTTTGGCCTATTTTGTCGCGGCACGGATATATAAGGCACGGAAGTCTTGTTTGTTAGATTATGCCTTGTAGTGCTGGCTTAGAATATCATCAACCCATATACTAACTACCCGTGGGTGTCGTAAGAAGCGACTAAGAGATGTGTATTACAATTTTAAGCGACACGCTGACAACCTGTGATTATGGTGATATGTCTTCGATATCCATTTTGACCAGCCAACAGCCACTTCACTTTGCTACACTTCCAGAATTCAGGCTGAATACTCATGCACAGCACAATGTTCGTTTATTTATTAAAAATACATAAGAAAGGCCTACCAGTAACCAGAAGGCGGTTGCAAAACTGTACTACTAGCCTTCGTCGGATCGTTCGTCGACTCAGCGTCCCTCAAGACAGAACAAGAAGAATGTAAATTATACTGGATGTAGTATTATGTCTCCCTCCCGTGACTTTTCCTGATAAACAATTCACTGCGGCTTCTTAGGGGCTCATAAATTTCAACTCAAGCGCCTTAATCATAAAAAATACGAATGCCGGTTGGATTTTCGCAAAGTTAGCCACTTACGGGGGAGTTTTTTGCCGGAATAGAGTTTTTGTCACGCTAAGATTTTGCAGGCGTTTTATTCATGATAATGTGAAGACACTTTGAATTCATTGTTATCTATTTCGTATCTTGGAGGATAGGTAAGAAAATAACTAATTTACATTAAGGCGAGAAACACACGTAACGTCCGTTTGTGTGTTATTTTTACGATACGATACGTTGGGACGATAAGAATTTCGACCTTAATCTCGAACAAATATGGTTTATGTCAAACTGTTAGACAGACGCATCCGCCGACGCAGCGTTGTGCGATATTTTTGCGCTAGCAGATGAGTCTCTCAAACGGTTCGACAAAATAAGCTATTCAGTCAAAGCTTTCCGCGTAAGCAATTATACAATGTAAATAGAAACGAAGAGTAAAAATACTTTGCTTGCTTAGCAAACCAAGCATTCCTTGAATGTTTGAAGAATCTCAACTATTAAAGTATTTTTTCTTCAATTTGATCTTAGTTCACTGTTACTAAACGGACAGATAAGAAAAAAAGGGCAAGAAAAAATTTTGTTATTCGTCATATTTCTTGGATTAAAATTGGCTCAGGATCATAATTATCATTTATATATATAAGTCTATGATAATTATTATGACGTTTTTGTATCAGATTTTACTGTTTTGATATTCTTATACTTCGAGATTGTTGACAGAAGCAACCCTGGCTAGCTATGTAACAAATGACACAAAAATGCTGATACAGTCGAGTGAAACTTCTGTAAACTCTCTAGTTTGTGGCTAAACCTTCTACAAGTAAGTCGCGCAAGGCTCTATCCCCACCAAGATCCACACAGCGATTTTGTCCCGCTTTTTTATAATAAATTTTATGCAAGTTAAGGGAAAAACATCGCTTGTTTTTTCATACAAAATAAAATATCCTGCGAGAAAAAGTCGCATTACGAATATTTTCTGTGCTGACAAGGCCTTAACCTACATTACTAATACACGTATTTGCAATGTACTGATCACGAGTTTTCCCAAAATAATAAAACATTCATAGCATACTGAAAATTTTCTACAAATTCTTTCATTTCACGAATACCAAATACCAGATTACGGTCTGCTACATCCAAAAGTCGCTTTTACGACGAAAATTATATTAAGTCGAATGAAAATATTGTTCTAAAAACTTTCCGTTCATTCATTCAAAAGCTTCTGTTTTAATTAGCTAATAGCTCAAGTGGAAACTTTTTAACACAAATAAGATTTAGAGCTGAAATAACTTAAAATTTTTGTTGATTCCATTGCACTCAATGATTTTGTAACCTTAACAGCCACAACAGTTCTTTGCTGGACATGGGCCTCCACCGTATTGGGGGGGTATTGCCATATTCACCACGCTTGGCAGGCGGATTGGCGAGCGCATTGCAAGATGTTTAATTCACAGGGAACGTTGCTGCCCATTCCCTGGATAATTATCTCTTAGTCGCTTTTTACGACACCCACGGGTAGAATTGGGATGATGTTATTCTAGGCTGGCATCAGACGGCTATTTGTAAAATATTTATATTTTGTGAAATACCTCTATAGTGGTAAATTATAGTTAAGAACCTTGGAGGGTACCTATGAACGGGTCGTGCTAGTAAGAACAAAACGTCTCGGTATTGATATTTAAGACCCGTTGTTGTTCTTCTTCTTCTTCTTCTTCATCGAGTGAGACACCAAGTCGTCCTTCAATGGGAAACTCACTATGTATTAAATTGTAATATTGTATTAAATTCATATTTATGTTGTCGACATCAACAGTCATAACATTCTATATTTTTATCTACCACCCCTGAATTTGAAATAATGCTCAAGCCATTGCAGGCAGATTAGTGAGTGCTTTACATTGTCTAATAGTTTGTGAAATTCGAAAATTTTGTCTCTCAAATACTCAACTCAATTTTACTCACAATTGTGAATTGAAATATTTTCATTATTATTTTAATTGAAATTTTCGTTTCAAATTAATTTTGTCTCCAATTTCACTAAAAGCCGTAATTTGCTATGTAAATTGGTAGGTATGTGATTCATCACAGAAATTACTGCAATTGATTAATACAAAGTAAACACCATAATTATTGTGTGTAACTAAGTGGATAATTCTTACCGAGTCGTTCAACGACCCGATGAAATCTGGTGGCAAATTTTTCAACCACCCACTTATAGTGTAGGAGGCCTTTGGTATGGCAATGTAATAATAAGTAAAATTGTATTTACATTTCGGTAAGGTATACCTATACGTTTGCAGACCGGTGGAACGGTACCCCATGGTCCCGGGTTCAAGTCCCGGCAGTCGCTATTGATTTTTTAAATTTTTGTATTTTCTGTTTAAACATAAAACCTACTCTAAAAACGAATCATTATGATTAGAGTATTATCTATATAAGCAAGCTACAGAGTACAGGCCCCAAAACAAAACGTAAGCTGTTGCACCATAAAAACCGGTATCTAGGAGAAAATGCTTTTAAAAATAGTCGACGCCAAATGTATAAGAAGTTACAGAGATTCAATAGTGTCGTCACTGGCGTTTTGCTACTGATAGACAGAGAGGTTGTGTGCCGACTACTGCCAACCGTTCTAACGTTTTAGGCGCATTCTTTAGCTTATATCGGCATACTATACTATACCACTACTTGCTCTAAGATTATGATACATTGTTCGCTTTTGCCTCAATATTTTTAAATTATTAATACTTTTTTCAGTTCTATATAATTATATTTTAAAAACTACTTAAACTATGATACTTAGGCTATACTTCTTACAATCCTGAGTAAAACCGTTCAGTAAATATATCAATTTATTTCTTTGTTGCAGCCCGCAGCGTATCCTACACCATTACGTCGTTAGAAATGCCTCGATGGGCGGACCCTCGAAAAGACGTCGAACTGAGGTGTGCCTACGAGAGACACGAATTCGACCCGCCTCTACACTCTGTCAAGTGGTACAGAGATATGCACGAGATCTTCCGGTATACTCCGCAAGAGGTAAGTCTCCTTAAGTATTTCACAACTCTGTTAATAGATTCCAAAAGGCATTTTGAGCTGACGTGTCCCTGTGAGAGACATGAGTTTGACCCGCCACTACACTTTGTCAAGTGGTACAGAGATATGCACGAAATCTTCCGGTATACTCCACAAGAGGTAAGTCTCCTTAGAGTAACTACTTCACAATACAATGACAATAGAATCAAACTGAGCTGAGTATACAAGAGGCACGAGTTTGACCCGCCACTACACTCTGTCAAGTGGTACAGAGATATGCACGAAATCTTCCGGTATACTCCGCAAGAGGTAAGTCTCTTTGGAGTACAATGTCACTAGAATCAAACTGAGTTATGCTTACAAGGGACATGAGTTTGACCCGCCACTACACTCTGTCAAGTGGTACAGAGATATGCACGAGATCTTCCGGTATACTCCGCAAGAGGTAAGTTCCTTACAAAACCATTTTTTGCTCGTTGGGTCTCCTTAGAATAACTACTTCACAATACAATGACACTAGAATCAAACTGAGATGTGCATACGAGAAACATAAGTTCAACCCACTACTACACTCTGTCAAGTGGTACAGAGATATGCACGAAATATTCCGGTATACTCCACAAGAGGTAAGTCTCCTTAGAGTAACTACTTCACAATACAATGACACTAGAATCAAACTGAACTGTGCTTACAAGAGATATGAGTTCGACCCGCCACTACACTCTGTGAAGTGGTTCAGAGATATGCACGAAATCTTCCGGTATACTCCACAAGAGGTTAGTCTCCTTAGAATAACTACTTCACAGTAGAATGACACTAAAATCAAACTGAGCTGTGCTTACAAGAGACACGATTTTTACCCGCCACTACACTCTATCAAGTGGTACAGAAATATGCACGAGATCTTCCGGTATACTCCGCAAGAGGTAAGTCTCCTTAGAGTAACTACTTCACAATACAATGACACTAGAATCAAACTGAGTTGTGCTTACAAGAGGCACAAGTTCGACCCATGTCTACACTCTGTCAAGTGGTACACAGATATGCACGAAATCTTTCGGTATACTCCGCAAGAGGTTAGTCTCCTTTAAGTTACTACTTCGCAATACAATGACACTAGAATCAAACTGAGCTGTGTTTACAAGAGACACGAGTTCAAACCGCCACTACACTCTGTCAAGTGGCACAGAGATATGCACGAAATCTTCCGGTATACTCCTCATAATCTAAGCGACCTCAAAGTGACTACTTCACAATACAGTGACTGTACCACTAAAATCAAACTGATCTGTGCTTACGGGTTCGACCCATTTCTACAGTATGTCAATTGGTACAAAGATATGCACAAAATCTTCTGCTATACTCCTCATGATCTAAGTGACTTCAAAGTGAATACTTCACAATACAGTGACTGTGCCACTAGAATCAAACTGAACTGTGCTTACGGGTTCGACCCACCTTTACAGTATTTCAAGTGGTACAAAGATATGCACGAAATCTTCCGGTATACTCCTCACGATCTAAGCCACCTCAAAGTGAGTACTTCACAATACAGTGACTGTGCCACTAGAGTCAAACTGAACTATTGGGATTGTAATGCACTCACAGTGCTATATTATTCTCACAAGTGAAAATAAGAACTGAAATGTGCTTACGAGTTTGACCCATCTCTACAGTATGTCAAGTGGTACAAAGAGGTAACTTACTTTTATATTCTAGCTAGAAGACTGAGAATTTCTATCAAAATACTCTAATTGGTTCCGTGCATCAGAATTAATTGTGAGCCACAAAAAACAGATCATGATTTTATTTGTAGGTCATCGTTGTTGCTATCAAAATATTTCACATTAAGGAAGAAAAAATATGGAAATCAAACATCCAGTAAAAAAATATAGAAAACTCGTGTTCTCGTGGGTTGTAACGATTCCAACACAAGTGCAGACTGAAGGAACTCTGATACCCAAGTTTTTTATCATTAGTACTAATCAAAAGTAGGGAACTCGTGCTACCAGTTTCAAACTCGCAAAGCTAGCGCTAGCTCGTTATATCGAGAAAAAAGTTCCTTTTATTCACACAATTTGCGACTCAACCCGGAATAAAAATCGAGTCAAGAAATTTTAATATCCAGCTAAGCTCCTCAAGACGCGACTCTAGTGTCATCAGTGCTGAAGACTGGCTAAGGCGAATCGCACACTTGGGCGATTCTCACACTTACTGGATTATTTTCCAGTGAATTAAAATAAGAAATACAAAAAATGTCATGCATCGACTGGGGATCAAATCCGGGCCGCATGGGTAAACCCCACCGCTCTGCCACTGAGCTATCGATGTACCGCTTGATTAATGTCAAATTTTCTATCTCTTGATGCTTGTCTCCAAGCGACGATCCAGCGACATCTGTAGAAAGCATCTGTACATATGGCACTTTATGCATTTAAATCCCAATACCGAAAATGTGGTGGCTTTCTCAGATTAGATTATCAAGAGTAAGGTGGTTGTCACGGACTGCATATAGGTATATTCTGGAAAGCTAATCGCAAACGCATCGTATGACATTTCATTGCGATTGCATGATAGATACACAAATGACAACCAGTGACATGCAGCAACTTGTGTCTTTCGATCTTAAAATCGGACCCGGAAAAAAACCGGAATCACTTTCTGGTAAGTGTGGAAACCGCCTAAGCCACTGCAAGCTCGTTTGATTTTGTTTGCCGGAGCATAATCCCCCTTACAGCGCGTAACAAGGATTTGCGCCAAGTGAAAAAATCGCAAAGAGACGTTTGAAAAACCACTGACGGTGGAGGAAGCTGGTTTTGAGTTGCCGCGAAAAAATGTCTAGTTTGTTTTTGCATGAAAAATGTACTGCTGATGTGGCCGAAGCTAAAATGCGTTATACATGTATATTCACTTATTGTGTTCTGGATTCAAAATACATAATTTGATACGTTTGAGTTTTTCTTTTATGAAAGTTGATGCAAAACAGGACATTCAAAGTTCAATATTTTGTCTAATAGTGTTAGCATTCACCATTCTATGAATTGAATTAAATTTAATACACTTAGGTCAAAGAAAATTTAAGTACACTTATACTTCCGTACAATGCAACCCATACCATACCATAACAGCCACAACAGTCCACTGCTGGACATGGGCCTCCCCCTATCGGGGGGTATTGCCATACTCACCACGTTTGGCAGGCGTATTGGCGAGCGCAGTGCATGATGTTGCATTGACAGGGAACGCTGCTGCCCATTCCCGGGATAAGTATCCCTTAGTCGCTTTTTACGACACCCACGGGTAGAATTGGGGTGATGCTATTCTAAGCCGACATCACACGGCAATGCAACCTATACCAGTAAAAAATAACAAAACCCAAATTGGGCTTCTATTTCTGTATATTTCTTCAAAAAAAGCCTTCTCGAACAAATAAATCTGTGGAAAAATCTTAGCCTATTACGACACTCCACAAGACCATTATGGCGGATTTGAGTTTGCTATTGTCCGCTGAAGTCTCCTGAAGATAGCGACACGTGCTGTGTTCGTAACTCAAGTAGTTTGGAGTGCCTCTGTAGTCGAGTAGTGTGCGACTGGGCCTACAATTTGGTAGTAATGGAGTCAATTTCTATTGGTACTATCGATGGGTACAAAATAATAATATAGTGACAGATCAATTTTAAATCCCTAGACCTGGAATAGATAGTTGACCTTCTTTATGCGTTAAGTTAGGTACTAATTTATAACTTTCATGTTCGAAAATTATTGCTCATCCGATCGTGTGTGGTGACAGTTAAACCGCACATTAGGCTTCCTATATCCCGAATTGTTTCGGACTGTTTTCGTAAGTATTTTTGGTAAAGTTGTTTTAGGAGACCTAGAGTACCTACTCTGAATGCTTTTTGTTATCGACTATGGTCAGCCGCATTGTGGCGTTGATACCACCACCACCTACAATTTAGCATTCCTAAAGGGGGTTGACGTGGCCTAGGCGGCCGGTCATAAAACATTGTCGAATCCTTTTGATTTAAGATTTTGTGCTCTAACAAAAGCATGTTGCGCCAACCCCAACTCGTTTAAGATCAAATGATGATATGATGAGTATGCTTTTTGCCGTTTGGTTATGTACGTTTTTGGTATCAGAGTTTGAAATGTAGATAGCTCTGATACTCGAGCCCATCTGGTTGCTATCTAAAAAACCTATTATAAGAATTTAGGTACTAAGGGTTTCGTTTTCCATTATCCTCGCGAAGTTGTTTCAAGATGGCGTCACGTGCAATGTTCCCAACTCGAGTAGTTTCAAGCCCGGCTCGCGTTACTGAACAACTTGTGAATTTGTTTGTTGCGAAACGAATAAAACCAGTTCTCCAGTTGGTACAATTGATTTAAGTTTATTTCTTTGTGCTACGAGAATGTTCTAGAATGTTCCTAAACTTTATGCTCTATCAATTCGATTGGGACATTGAAGTATGATTTATTTTGTAAGTATAGACTCGGTCGAATTGCCATGATGTTGCTGGAAAACAGTGGATGCGGGAGGCACAGGACCGGCGTAGAAGAAAATGAAGAAGTAGATAAATGAAGACTGATAAGATAATAATAATAATAAAATTTCTTTATTGCACATACATAATAATAAAGCACACATGTAGGTAATACTAAAACTATAAACATATGGCAAAAGGTGGGAGGCTCATGATGAATCGTCATGCGGTTGATATCTTTTAAAACTATGACGGCTCAAATGTAGATGATTGCACAATTACGCAGCGATTACTGTACCACTGTTTACTACACCTAGATTAGTTGAGTTCGGTCCTTATGGAATCAAAGTCAACTTTTAAATATGATTATGTTGAGTCTGGGTATTTCCCTGCGTAAAGTTTACTTACACGGAATGATTTTTTACCACGCGCCTAACGTATTTTGTGGCTAAATTCAATTTATCTATTTCTATTAAACAAGCTTAGCTTACTTCATGTGGCTATAGCGATCGCCCTTCACCCTCAAGCAATAAATTATCACTTGAAGAGGGCGATCCTATTTGCCAAGCCCTCAAAGGAGCTCGGAATCTGCGCTTATGACTTCCGAATTGTCTCTCGTCCGAAGTGTATCAGATAAGACGTGGCTTGCGTGCCAAATAGAGTACGTGCCACGAGAAAAATTCGTGAAGATTCTTTATTTAAGAATCTATTTCATTATTAACTAACACATAAGGTACAGTTGGGCTATTCCAACGTAGAGGAATTCCGACATTTCTGACAGAGGCGTTTAGATCGTTTTACTCCCGTTCTTTCTTACAGCCTTTACCAGTACTTAATGACATCTGCTACAAATATATGATAGATGTAACAACTGCTAAAAGCTTATAAAATGGAATTGCCTTACGTCAGAAAGACCTCGCTGCACCTTATCTAGCCTTGATTTCTATGTACAGCTTCAACCATCGTAAAAATGTTATCGCCATATCTTACAAGTACTTCGTAGGTTGTTTCAGAAAATATTAATATCATTCCACTTATACTTTGTCAGATAATCACATAATTTAATGCGAAATAAAGCTTCGAGTCCCGCAGTCAGTGTAACGACACCCGCGGCAAAAAAGGTGATGATCTTCTATTCCGGCATCCCACGACACGAGAATGGCATATTAAACTCCTCTATGAAGGGCATTTTAGTTCATATTTTGTCTCCGTGACTCCTTTCGTGGCGTGGACTCTAGTTCCTCAGGGATCTTCCAATCCGATAGCTTGTAGGGACAACCATTGATCATTGGTGATATTAATCGTCTTTGTGATTGTGGGGTCACTGTTGCTACCAATGGCGGATGAGAGAACGCTCTAGGATCGTGGAACATTAATTGTGTATCAGTTGGTGGTCAGTCATAAAATGTTGCCAAATCATTTTGCTACATGATTTTGTGCTCTAACAAAACATACTGCGCCTCTCTCTCCCTCTTTTCGTGTGGGACAACAAGTCGTTGAACGACCCGATGAGCCTTGGTGTCGGAGTTTCTCAACCGCCTACTGCAAGTAGCAGGCCTCTGACATGGTTGTGTAACGACCGCCATCATAGACAGCAAACGGGACCGACGGCTTAACGTGCCCATCCGAAGCACGGAATCATGCTACTTTCAGACAATTAGGTTGGTCAGCCTGCAATGTCCTAACCAGACTGGGAATTGAACCCGGAACCTTCTGCGTAGCAGACAGTCATACTTACCACTGCGCCACATCGGCTGTCAACATTGGCTGCGCCATTATTAAGTGCAGGCAGACGATGATGATGTTTAATTTAATATCAGGAAAATGTACCCAGTCAATGTTACGGACTGGATGAAATATGAATGCATTCGGTGGTAAGAATTTTAGCAGCGTTTTTAGCTTATCTTTGAGAGAGATCCGTCTGTTGGTACTTTTTTTCTTTACAATACAGTGAAACACCAAAATAATTTGATCCCTTAAAATTATTTCTTCTTCTACCTAAATATCGATTAACAATAAGTAGTGTAGTAAGCAAGCACAAAGTATCTGAAGGACCATGTGTCCATCATTATAGAACCTAATTTACCTATTTACCTACCCATTCGAATACAAATAGGTACAAAAAACTACGTAAACTTATGAACCTACAAAATATATTACCAATCATCATCATCATCATCATTGGTCTCATACGTCTGTTTCAGACGATTAGTCAGTGTCAGAGGCAATATTTATTTTTCATGGCTGTGCCGATACGGGAGCGGCATGGCTTTTTACCAATAATAATATGAAAAATATGATCAAACATGACACGTTCAACTTTGAGGTTATCAAACTTTGACAGCACCAGTTGTTCGGTTATTTAAATCAAATTACCAACTTGTCGGTATATTTCCGAGCAACAACTGTATTCAGAATTGATGTTTAATTAAAAAGTTTTCCAATAAATGTTTTGAAAGTGCTTCCACAAGAACGCCGCTGTTTTTGTACGACTGACCAACTTCTGCGTCAAAAAGTGATTCGAACTTGTTTCTGGAACGAGGAAAATATCCATCAAATTCAAAATTAGAAACGGCGAAGCCATCCATTTTGACTGAGATGTAGAGTATATGAAGGTAGTGTTGATAGAATGCGTGTGAACATGGCTTTAACTGAGATCTGATATCTTTTTCACATGCTAAACTATATGCATGCACTCGTCTTGCTTGACATGATTGACATGAAAATGTTTTTGGTGGAATGTAGGTAGGTATATATTGTATTCTTTGGCACCGATAAGGTGATTTGGGACGTTTTTCATCACTAGGTATTTGATACCTAACATAGGTATTCCAAGTTTTTCGCGTACCCAGCTCACTTGATGATTCATTTTGTTCAACAAAATATTGTAAGTAATCAAAAGAGAAAACGATTGTTGCCGAATCGAAAACCACAAAGTCGATTCCCTTGTCCCAAAGAAAAAAGCAATATCACCAAAAGTTACGCAAATCCTGCCAGATCTCAGTGATTTTGAAAGAAGAAAATTCTTTTGTGGTCTAAATAGTACGCATCTCTTGGGTTGAGGGCCTAAGTCAATACACCAAAGAAAATATCGCAAAGAAAATCCACGCTCAAAACGAAATACGCAATAAATATACGTTACAACGTGTATTACTGACTTACTTTTTAGTAAGCAACATTACTACATACTTAATATACTCACGCCTCTTTCCCTATGGGGTAGACTTATATTTCATCCTATCACTTGCTGTTGCAACGATCCTGGTACACCTTATTCGATTCCTCAACATTCAGCCTTATTTGCGTTTAATTGCACAACTATTACTCATTACAGTTACAACAATTTTAAACAGATTTACATAGGGTAAAAATCCATTATAATACATTCATGTACCACACCTATATAGGCAGAGCGTAAACAGCTGTAGAAAATTGCCATTTTCGTCACGTCTGACATTTGAGAGTCATTCAGAAGACCGTCGCCACAGTGACAGGTTGTCAGCCTGTCGCGTAAAATCGCAATACCTACACATTCCTTAGTCACTTCTTACGACACCCACAGGAAAGATAATATGGGGTGTTGCTATTCTAAACCGGCATCACACAGCAAACCTTATGATACATGTAAAAAATATACTCAATTCGTATCACCGAATCGTCCAACGACCCGGTAACCGAAGTGTCAGAAATTCAACTTATTTCCCTACAATAGTATTTCTATACAAAAGTAAATGAAAGCTTGTATTTTTATTATTTTCACGAGATAGAGGAAAGTTTGCGACCTTTCCTGTCATTGTAAACAACCCCTAAGACTATACACGCGCCAGATTTTTCACAAAACAACTTCCACCTGATTTCTTCGTCAAACAAATTGTTCCTGATAGAAACAAGTTTGTCTTACTTATTTTTTTGTTAGCATAATATTGCAAATGACAAAATATGTACCTAGTGAGTGCGAGCCTTGATATTTAAATACAAGTAAATTAATGCATTTCTCTAGAGATGATAGTTTAGGGCTAGATAGCGTCATTTCTAAGTACAATTATACATGTTTTATAGTATCAAGAGCCAAAATATTGCGATGTTGGACATGTAGCTCCCTTAATAAACAGTATTTTCCCACATAATTCATTATCACATCATGTTTGAATAAGCACTCAACATTTCAAAGAAATCAGTTCAAACAATATAAATACAGAAATATCAATAAATAAATCGACACCTGATTCGAAGAACATTGTAACTCAAAAATGCAAACTTTACAGGGGAGCCGTTTGAAGATTTTGGTATCGGTTTTTTAACGTTAATATCTTTTTAGTGATGCAGATTTCACAAGTTTTGTGTGATTTTAGCATAAAAAGGTATGATCTTTCAAGTGGCATTAACCATTCATTTTATAAATCATCAGAAACCCTATAAAATCCCTTTTTCGTTGAGTTACAATGTTCTGATATTGTGATACTAATCATTCTGAGTCTTTATAACATTGTTACTACACGTTGCAAAATTATATTTTTAAAATCAGATGACGAATCACTAATTGAATAACATTGTAACGTATACTTACGAACATCATTTTTTGCACATATTCATACAAAATGTAACACAAAACATTGTAATAGGTTGTTACAAACTGATTTTAAACATTATGTCTTAGAAAATTTGCGTTATAATATTGTAAAAAAGAAAAACGTGGTTTAACAAAACTAGAATGTGATTGTAATTTTGTGATTTAATATGTTTTTCAATAATTTTCTTTACAATATATATTATTAATTATTTAACTTTATATAAATATTTTGATATAAATTTAGTTACTTCATCTGAAATAGCTGTGTATGTGTGTGTTTTATCATATATAAATTGACACTATGAAATAACATTAATAGCTTCACACATATACTAAGATCTGTGACAATTAACAAGCTACATTTTTTGTAAGAAACCGTTCCAGTCAACAAACCGGAAAATAAATATGGCGCAACTCTGGATTGGTCACGAATGTTTGAATTTTTGGAAATCGAAAGGACCTCTTGAAATATTTAGTATTGTACGATCGTCATTTGCACTAACGTGTGTTTTCTACGCTCACGTAGGTGCTAACAAAGGAAACTGTGCATAAAACAGACACAGAGAGACCCACAGAGCTTGCCATGATCGGTATAAAACTTCAAGATTGTATCTGAAATACTAAAATCTGATGACTTAATATAAAGCTGAAGGATGTACGTAAAATGATAGCTAAGCTCAACAGGGTGCGGGCAGGAAACTTTACTAGCTGATGTGATGTGCCTGGAAGACGTGGGATGCACAAAGGCAGTGACTGTGTGATAGCTAAGGGACGGAAAGTGGCTAATAGGCAGATCATCAGTCCAATGTTTAGATAATGGAATAATATTACAGATGTCTTATAAATAAATAACGCGATGAAGTGTGCAATTGAGCGTGCCACCTTGTTGAACTGTTTCTTCTTTTAGTTCATTTTCTCTATTTGTGCAATGAATGTTGGAGTTGTTTTTAAATTTTGATAGATAAAAGTGAAATACTGGATTTGGAGAGTCTTGAAGAGTCATCGGCCAGTTGTATAACATTAACTATCATAATAAAGAAATCGCAGTAAGGAACCTTAGACTAGGCACAACTTTGTCTAGATTTCATTACTTTTTAGAGATAAACAAGCAGCTCTATCGAGACTTAGCTAGTTTTTTACAGAATGTTTTTGATGGGATTAATTTTACTCGGTGTCTCATACTTAATAATGAAGAGTCGCCCTAGGCGTAATATCTTTAAAACGTACTAAATAATCGTATTGTACATACAGAAGGCACTGTTAGGCTTGTTACTATTGTTATAAAACCGCTTTTGTGGCAGATAATTTGATATTGACTTAGTAAGTTTTGAGAAAAACTGTTACGCACAAATATAACATAATATACCTATGTGGTAATTCAAATATAAACACGAGACGTTATTTTATGAGAAGGTTTATGAGTAATTCGTGAAAAAATCTCTCGAAAAAATGATTTATATCGATATCAATACATAAAAAATGAATTTTCGGTGTAGAAGTTGTAAAAGATTTCTTTATTGTTATAGTGGAAATATATGAACAAATCTAGATATGGTCAACAAAAGGTCAATAGTTTGAAATACTACCGCATAATTCACTTTCATTTTGTAATAATAACGTTGTAACTTGTTTTACTAGCGCTGAAAACTGCTTCTTTTTGTAGTCAATCGGAAAAAAGTTTGGAGTAATAACATTGTATCAGAATATACGCTGCAAAATATACCTTAAGATGTTGATATATATGAGTCAAAAACATTGTTACATTTGTATACAATGTTTTAGCTACAAAAAATTGTTAACATCATAAAAGTTGCCGTATTGTAACTTTAATTACAGTCTTGTAAAGACTGACATTGTGAAAATTTGGAAAAGTGTACTTTGGAAAAACCTAGTTACAGGTTACTTAGGACCATGTTTTATACATCAAAAGGTGCGTATTGGACCGTGGAATCCAAATATACAATAGTTATATAACATTGTAATTATAAATTACAATGTTCTTCGAATCAGGTGTCGAAATCATGTTAGCTAAGAAACTGCTTACCAAATACTTACAGAATCAAACGAAAATACTTTTTGTTAATACAAGTACAATTTACGTACAAAGTGGTATCACTAAGCAGCTCACTTCACTAGATAAGCTCGGAAAAGTAGGCATTAGGTCGTAAAAGTGGTCATAGAGCGTGAAACTTTTCAGACGATGTAGACATCTCAGGAGAATCAGTTGTCACACGTACCAGAAGTCATTCGCGTTTTTTTTAAATATTATCATAGCACAAATTGAAGAATCAAATTACGGCTGCCTTTGACTGTCATTCATACGGGAGCCGTCACAAATCGTGTTATCATTCGATGCGTGTGCCGGATCCGGGTTTTTAAAGAAAAGAGTTTACAAAATTCTACACAAAAAAGAACGCCGCATCAAATTTTCTCTGTCTTTAGGCGCAAACTCCACCAAAAAGACGAGGGCATAGGACGTAAGAATGACAGTTAACAGATAAGTGATCGTCAAATATTCTTCTTAGTTTTTGACGCTAGCTGTCATAGATGCGACGCTTTGGCGACGCTTGTGTGTGCCTTTGTCAATACTTTTTCGTACATTTTGTATGGAAACGTCGCGATGTCAAACGTCAAGCGTCATGCCCTACGTCCTATGTCCTTTCCTTGTCCTCTCTGTGGAGTTTGGGGCTTAAGTTGACATTTTATATTATGACGCGCAACACGATATTCCCCTATGCGTGAGCGATACTTTGATTCGTCGTATCCGAATTTTGAACATCGTGCCAAACGGATCCGCATCAAATTGCGGCTGTGATAGGTTGTCATTTGTATGTTACCAATCGCAATAACACCGGCCAGCGCGTGTGCAATTCCCCTAAAGCTTATTTTGCTCGTATACAAAGGCATTGTGAATATTAAATGACGTTTTAACGCTATTGTAGGATTTTTAATATAAAAAAGTTTATCTCCGTTGAAATTGCGCTTTCATGCAAACATTAACAGTATTCAGTACCTATTATTTTTTGCGTCGCCGCCTTACCACAATATTTCTAAGGTTCTTGTGCACAATGGGTCATGTATTTTGTTTCGAGCACTACAGTGCTACATTTTTTCATAAATACATACATAATATCACGCATATATCCCTTACGGGGTAGGCAGAGCGTAAACTGCTGTAAATAAAAATAATATGTTGGCGGCGGCCGGCTTTATAACTCGGGCTAGGGACCATAGGGTAGATATCTTCCCACTGCTCTTCTAACTAAGCTACCGATGCCTCGACCACTACTACCAACAAATATGACTTTTGCGATGATCGCCAATCCACTCCATCGCGTTTCGTACCTACAGTAGCAGGCAATTTTCAAACTGCCAATCGGTCAGTTGTCGATTTTCACTAATTTCGAAATAGAAGTCATCATAACATTCACAAAAAAGCCTAGTCGTATGGCATATCGTCTCGTGGCCTATTGTGTACAGGAGCCTTTAAGAGAAATGGTTGTTTCTCACGGCTTGGTGGCTTTTATGAGCGTGGTTTGTACCCTGTCACTGTTATTGGGTTAAAAAAATTATGAGCGGCCAACCAGGGGTAACCTCGTTAGGGCCATTCGTCTCTTGGTTTAATTTCAGCTTTTGACGGGACAATTTATCGGGGTGCAAATGGTCGCCATTTGCTGGAGCCCAGAATAGGCTAGGAGATAGTGCCCGGATTCTTAAGTAGTTGTGAGAAAATTATTTAGGTAATTACTTTTTGGGAATCTGTGCTTGATAACTACATGACATGGGGCTACATAGGACAAATTCTGGCATCAGAAAGGGATTGCGATTTATCAGACGAACAGCAGAAGTTGCAAAAATGTTATAAACACTGAAATATGTTAATTATCTATGTTTAAAATAATTTAAATGTTTTTTTTCTGATACTCACAAACTCAGTTTCAAACACGTTTTTTTTACCTCAGTTTATGCAACTTCCACTACTCCTGAACGCAACCGCTCTCAGCTGTCAAACTTGAAATTTTGGAGTACCTGTTATCTTGGCACTCTCTCTTAGTCTAAAGGAGCGAAGTTTCGTCCTTTGAAATTGGACATTTCGCTGACACCTCCGCCTGATTGTGCTTCCAACGGGACGACAAATAACTTCGTTAAAGTACGAAAAGAATCCCCGTTTTGTGTTATTCCTGGAATTTGAAGTGAAAATTTAGAACCGTTAGATTACTGGCCCCGGATAAATGATTATCCAACCCAATGAAGATTAAATAGGCTTACAGGTAAATAAAATGAATTGTTAAGAAAAACTAAATATTTTTATCAATCAGTCAGTTGATTTGTTAACATAAATACTCGTTATTATGTGTAAACCAATCACATCACATCAGCACTGATGGACAAAGGCCTCTCCCAGGGCACGAGGCACGATCTCCTGTTTTCGCGATCCAGTCGTTACCAGCCGCCCTCTTTAAACTATCCGTACATCTGGCCAGAGGCTTCTACGCAACGCTTGGCGTGTAAACCGATAGTTATGGGAAATTTAATGAGCTTTACTTTGCAGACAAAATTGTGAATCTGGGAACTGAAAAGGGGATATTTTCATCTGGCAACTCCTAGCGGCTCTTGTAATCAAAATAGTTTTATTGGAAGTTCTGAACTAGACTTACTATTGCACAACCATTGCACATAGTATCATCGTCGATGCGTTGCGCGATATGTTTGTTGCGCTAGTGGATGCGTCTGTCGAACCGTTTGACAAAAACCGTACTTATACTGGTTTGTATTAGTATTTGTATGAAAAACCAGTATACGTTGACCCCTAAATGGGTTGGTGGACTTGCTGCCGACAGTACTTCATTGTAATAAACATACTGTCGAGGAACTTTATTACTTTGTTTAATTGCAAGAAACGTTTGATGTACCTGCATACTATGTACTAAGTAAAGACTTTCAGTTTGACGAGTGTATAAATGGGTGTTTCAAAACAAACTTTCTCTTCCCGGAACATATTTCCCGCTGACGCGAAACGGAGGTATTTAATAGCTAGGGAAAGAGATAGGGGTTATTTTTCTCAGATTCCGTGGACGGAATACCAGTTGGGAGTTTTATCTCACGTCAACGGCAAACGCTGTGATACGATCAAGAGGCGTATTTTTGAATCGGTCGGTAGTAATACCACAAGTTAGGGAAACGGCGCACGAGGTGCCTTTGTAGACGGCTCACTCAGTCAGTACTAGCGACGGTTTTGACGCTTACTGACTGAAATAACTGGAATCTCAGGGGAAGTCAAGGTAACTACCTAAGAAGCTGGTTGCCACGAATGTCATATTTTTGGATTAAAATTGGCTCGGAATCATTTGACGTTTTTGTATCTACTGTTTTGATATTCATACACTTTGGGATTGTTGACAGTAGCAACTCTGGCTATGTTACAAATGATAATTGCAAAAATACTAAAAAGGGTCGAGTGACCCTTCTGGAAACTTTCTATGTTGTGGTAATACTATTTTACTTGCGCCAGAAATGTGTAACGGTTAAGATATTAGTGGATTCGAACCGCTGCGTTTCTTCCTCTTTTCGTTTTCGTGTGGGACACTAAGTTATCTAACGACACATGTGCACTGCTACTAAGTCTGTTTATGTCAAGGATAGGTATGTGTTAATGGATTGTATGATGGATGGAAGAGTCATCCATCTGTAAAAGGCAGACTGGCATATCCAGAATCAAATTTCCGACTCAAAAATATGCCTCCAGCAGCCGCAGTCAAAATCGCCGTGCCAAATCCGTACGGTAAACCACCACCGCTTGACGCCGAATTGGCTTCGAACCAAAACACAGTTTTATAACATTCATTCTGCGAGATACCTTCTTGGATTCATGAACCCCTGGTAGTTTTAGATTGGTAGATTTATTTTAAGACCGATAAATTTTCGTTCGAAGACGGTATGAAAGTTTTGGAGTGATAGAATTCGGTTTTATTGAAGATTTTGTGATTGAATTCATTTTCTACTAAGAACAAGTTTCGGAAAAAATTCAAAAAAGGGTGTAACGTTAAAAATATGTTATTATATTGTAACTCTAGGTAAATACTTCGAAATATATTCATTTGAAGCGTGAAAATCGCTAATCGCTATATTCTGCTATAATAAGTCGCTATACCTAGATACTACGAAACCTGCGTATAACTTGGCCTCCAGCTTACGCTGGTCATGATTATGATTTTGAATGGACTGTAGTCGCGAATATACTTTTAAACTCACACAAAGTGACTACATGTACCTGGAAAGTATAAACTAAAAATTTACTGACTTCATTTCTATCAATTCTATCAAAACTGGACGGACACAAATTAACCTGTCAGCTAAAAAGCAAAATACACACGTAACGTCCGTTTGTGCGTTATGTTTAACATAACAGCCACAATAGGCCGATGCTGGACATGGGCCTCCCCCTACCGGGGGCTATTGCCATACTCACCACGCTTGTCAGGCGGTTTGGCGAGCGCAGTGCAAGATGCTGTTGCATCTACTACAGGTAACGCTGCTGCCCATTTCCTGGACGATTATCCCATAGTCGCTTATTACGACACCCATGGGTAGAATTGGGGTGATGATATTCTAAACCGGCATCACACGCGCAGCAAACATGCGATTTTCCACCTTATTGTCATACAAATACGATTTAAGTCAAACCCTGCACAATGCTGCGTCAACGGATGCGTCTGTCCAACCCATTCGAACAGAAGCATATTTGTACTATCCTAACGAATGCGTTAAGCAAAAATAACGCACAAACGGATGTACGAGTGTTTCTCGCCAAAAGTCCGATGTTAGGCATCGGATAGGCCTCATCCAATATGCATGAAGAACTATAATTTGCACCCGTCCACTAATAAATAAACATGTCCGCCACGGGTTTAGCCGCTAACCGACCATGAAAAATATATTTGAGCGATGATGCCGTCGGCCTACCACGTAGCGACCGAACGTGTTTTATTAGGAAGAACTAAAAAAAAGTTAATTATTTTATTATTATTCGGAGCTCGTCAAACGTTCGTGTACGGCAAAATAAAAAAGATTTTGAAGAAGTTTCGTGTGGGACACCGAGTCGTCTAACGACCCGAATGAACTTTGGTGTCAGAATTTTACAACCGCAAAAATGAGCAAGCTTCTGACATGGATGTGTTACTACCGCTGTCTAAATAATTAATTAGTAAGTAACAAATTTATTTTTTTCAAAAATAAATAGTTGTACAGGCTATCTATTTACCTGAGATACAGGAATTCAAATTCTTAGTTCAGGAAATAGTTAAACCACATAATTATTTTGTATATGTTTACCTATTTACATTTAAGTTTATTGAATAAAGATTTATCTCATCTTATCTAATAGATATCAACCGGAACTCAAACGATCGGGGATTATCAACATTTCATTTGTAGCTCTTTTATCAAATTTTATAGTGAAAATATTTTTATAACCAGCTTAGTCACAAAGAAAAAGAGAAAACATTATATTATGAGCGATGCAACAATGGGGAGACATTCAAGTTTGGCACTAGGTATTATAAATTTTACAAATATGACCGAAATTGGAGTTGTTCAAAAGTAAAGTAGAAAAGCATGTTTACCCGACTGCCAAAACCGGGATGATGTTTGCGTTTATTTTTCCGCTTTTCTTTATTTTTCGTGTTTCCTGCAAAGTTGAACTTATTAAACTTTTCCCAAGTTCCAACGGTGTATTGTATTCGTGCTCGCTAGAATGTTTGGGAATATATCGTATCGCGGAAAGTTCGGAGAAGAGGTGGCAGGGTTTGCTTTCTATACGCCACTTTTAGTTCAAAGTAGAGGATAAGAGTTTCCTATAGAAATACCAGGAACACTGTTACATTTTCTGTGTGCTCGATAAGAATACTTATTTCAACTCCTTCTTTCAAGTGAATCAAAAGAGAATGGACAGCAATGTTGAAAATGCAAAATCTTGCAGATCTACCACTTGCCTTCCTGATTTCCGAAAGTACCACCCTAAATAGGTTGGCAACCACTTTAGGCTGAGTTTTGCAGACTTCGGATAATGAATGCTTAGGTTAAGAATGTAGGGGCAAGCTCGACAGACCACAGAATAGATGCACGATGAGACGCGCAGCACGATATCTCTTAGACAAGCGATCGTGTGTAGCTTTTTCTGTTCTGTCTCATATATTTCATATGGAAACGGTTTCAAGCGTCGCGATATCGCACGTCTCACGTATCCGATGATCACTTGTTTGACAGATGCCATTCTTACGTCTTACGTTACTCTGTGGAACTTGGGCCTTGGATCAATTCAATGTCAATATATGACAAACCCAGTGTGTCCTTCCCTAATTTGTGGTCCAAATGAGTCCAACTAGGTATTTTCATGTTGTCTGGATCTTGGATACCTACATCGTGACCTACATGAAAAGTACTTTAGTTCATTATTAAAGGATCAAAATTAATTAAAACTTCTGGGGAAAATAACCTAAATAAACTTGGCGCAAAGGTAAATTATTTTTTCGTGAGAAAATTTTAGTAATTTTGTTTTAAACGTAGAATTTAGAAGGTAGGTACTATTTTGATGTTAAATAAGGAAACGAGCACAAAGTTAATTAATACATGCCGGGTAAAGCAACACAAATATGAGAAGACGGGTAAAGTTAAAATATTAAAATTGTATAAAATATATTTACATGAAGGTCAAAATAAAGACCAAGCGCGGCAGCGTCGTAGTGCGCCGTCAACGTGACAGCGTCGTTCAATGTATGAGGGCGCGTCGCGGCGTACCGCCATCCTCATAAAACCAGTCATACTATGAACGACGCTGTCAAGTTGAGGGCGCACTACGCGCTCGGTCATTATTTTAACCTTAATTTTGAATATGTATTTTTATTAAACAATTTTGTTTGATTGTTTACTATTTTATTACTTACTGTCTATTAAAATTTAAAACATGTTAGTCATCTAAAAGGTGCATAGGTTTACCAATGAGTGACTGATTGATCCTCTTCGAAAGGGTAATTTTAGTTTTTGCTGGAAATATAGGTACAGTATATTATACGCTATTTGATGCCATTTAGTTCAAGGTATGAGGAGCCGAGAAAGACATAGGGTGATGCTATCCTAAGCTAGCACAATATTGTTGAATAACAAGTATACAATATTTACTTCTTATCTGAACCTAACAAAATTAGTTTACATAAATGAATTTGTGTAGGAAAATCAAGAAGTCTAGGCAAATTTTAGAAATAATAATTACGGACTAAGTAAATTTACGCAATTAATGTTTCTTCTCATTTAAATTTGGCCAGTTGTGTCGTTATTTCACGAATTCAATGTGGATTTTAGATTTAATAGAATAAATTATTTAGTATTTCTAAAGGCCTAATAGCCTTTCTTAAAGTTGCTTAGATTCTGAAAATTAATTTCTAGGTACCTAACTGTTAGCAAAGGGTAAGTATTTATGTTATTAATTTAAAAAACATATTTTTAGTTTGAAATGAATATGCAAGATACGTCAGCAATAGGTACATATATCTACTCAACGAATATACTTTAACTATGCTTTACTAGGTAATTATGGCTTTTATCTTATCACACACTGGGACAAGGATGTTAGTTTTTGATATAGGCTACTATGAAACAATCGGTTTGCGAGAGAATTCGGTTCGGAGGCGCCGCGTATTTCTACAGTTTTGGTACAATATCACCGGTATCCGCCGCGGGTTCGCAACAAATTCACTGCACATCCGCCTCCGCTCCCAAACCGCTTTTGTTATAAGGGCCGATATCTAAATCTAACATTTCTGTTGAGGTAAGTTCACAATTTTTACTGAAATTACACATAAATTCAAAACTAACCATCAGGACTAAAATTGTTGTGTCATCCACAATACTGTCCGCACCTTTAGGAATAAAGGCGTGAATTCTATTTGTATCCTATTAATATAATTAAATTACTCACATATACTTTATAAAAGATATTATATACGGTTACATTTAATTAAGTACAAATCTCTTGAGGGTGTGATCTACTCACAAAACTGAACAACTTTTGTTTGAAACATTTCTTCGAAATATGAAAAAGAAATTTGGTCCTCCCACTAAGTGACACACTTTTTCAACACTTTTGTATGGGACGTCCATTTCTTTTTTTCATATTTCGAAGAAAAGTTTCAAACAAAAGTTGTTCAGTTTTGTGAGTAGATTACACCCTCAAGAGATTTGTACTTAATTAAAAGTAACCATATACAACGTGTTACAAAACAACCCATAAAAACTCCCATACAAATTGAGTTCATTTTGTATGGGAGGTCCAATTTTTTTTTTCATATTTCGACCCATGTTCCATGGAGAAAGTTGTTCAGTTTCACGAGTACCTTGACCTCCTTTCAGCTTTATTGGTTGTTTTGTAACACCCAGTATAAGGTGTAAAAAAATCAACTGCAATTATTTTAAGGGGTGAACCAGCCCATGAAACTGAACAACTTTCCCCAAGGAACATAGGTCGAAATATGAAAAAAAAAATTTGGACCTCTCATACAAATCGACTTGGTCGGCTGGTACAGTTTGTACGACACGTCGATTTTTTTTTTCATATTTCGACCTATGTTCCTTGGGGAAAGTTGTTCAGTTTCATGGGCTGGTTCACCCCTTAAAATATTTGCAGTTGATTTTTTTACATCCTGTATAAGTACACAAATAATTACGCTCAGAGGTTTCATGGAGCTATTTCTGTAATTGCAAGTAAATAATGTTCCCATTTATGTCTGTTGGTTTGGTTATTTACTTGGTAGACATTCCTATTATGAGGTTTAATTACGTAAGATTGGATTATTTATTACCTACTCCATTGTGGTTTATGATACTGTATTAAACAGATGCTAAACGCGAAGAAAAATAATAAAGTACATACGATATGGCGTAGTTGTATTTAGTGTGGCTGCGAAAAGTCCCATGTTCCATTCCCGATGGTTACTCACTGGATTGATGTTTATTTATTTGTGAATTTGTACCTAGTCTTGTTAGGACGTTGCAGGCTAAAACACTTAATTGTTCGAAAGCTAGATGATTCCGCGCTTTGGAGGGCACGATAAGCCTTCGGTTTCGGTTGCAGTCTATGATTGCTTTGACGGCGAAGCGGTCGTTGAGAAAATAAGTGAGTTTTGCTACGCCGTAGTAATAGTCTGTCTACGAAGTCTGCGATGATAGAAGCACTATACCTTTTAGGCGAAAAACACATGTAACCTCACAAACGGACATTCGTATGTTCTCGCCTTAAAGTCAGACCTTAAAGTAAAAAAAAAACCTACCGCATCCAAAGCTCTTTAAGTAAAATATTTTTAAATGGCTTATAAATTGACACGATACTCGCGCATTTTTCAAATTTTCGCAGTGAATTAATCTAAAGGATAAGGAATAAATTTCCCGTAACTTTACTTCGAAACCACTCAGCTCTGGGGCAGAGGCAAATTGGTTCTGAATTGTTTCAAATTATCAATTTTAAAAAGAATTAGGACCTTTGAACACTGTCGGAAGTTTGTCTTTCGCATTTTTTAGTATATAAATGTTGCGATAACAAGCAGATTTTAGCAGATGTATTGAAAAACAAAAACCCAAAAGGGGTTATTTGAAATATGATAAAAACCGCTTTGAACTTATATTTTTTAATACATAGCCAGTGTCACTTGCGATGCTGAGAATGAGATGAATCTAACGACACCTCATACTCACATGTCAAGAGCAGCCCAAACGTTTGGGCTGTAGCGCGTCAAAAGTAATTCTTGTTTATAGAGGTATACCTACATACCCACATAGATACATACATTACAATATACTCTTGAAAAACTCAATGTTCCTTCTGTCAAGTCAAGTAAGGCGCAAACTCCACCAAAGAGACGAAGAGCATAGGACGTAAGAATGACAGTTGACAGACAAGTAATCGTCAAACATTCTTCTTAATTTTTGACGCTAGCTGTCATAGATGCGACGCTTTGGCGACGCTTGTGTGTGCCTTTGTCAATACGTTTTAATACATTTTATATGGAAACCGTTTCAAGCGTCGCCAAAGCGTCGCGATATCAAGCGTCAAGCGTCGTAGGGCATGTCCTATGTCCTCTCTGTGGAGCTTGGGGCTAAAACAAAAAGTGAAATAGGTTAGAATGACAACGGCTCCCTTGGTCACCGTAGCCGTTTGTCATTCTAGCCAATACTGTATAATGTTCAGATCTCTTTTAAAAACGTCTTGGTATGGAACCAATGTCTGATGGTGTCCTGCTTAAAGTATACTTAAGCAAGCTATTAGGAGTGCCTGTAACGTTCCCGGCCGTGGTATCCAGCGTAAGCAAAGGTTCTATAGATACCTTCTTTCGTAAAATTTAGGTGTAAAATGTAGGTGTTTATTAGTGTTGGTTCTGTTGTATTGCTACTGATAGACAGAGAGGTTGTGTTGGTAATGTAAGATGAGGCACACTCTATAACTCTATACTTTTGTATTCTCTAAAGTGTGCGAGGGCCCTTAATTTCCAAATGTATTTGACCAACTCTTGGCGACGTTTTTATTTCGAATAAAAGTAAAGTAAACTCAGTGATTCAAAAATAATAAGTCTGTTGCTAAGACGAAGTGTTTTTTAAGAAGTTAAATATTTATTTAGTAAAGAGTTTTCCTTATACAGCTTAAATTGGCCATTAAGGTGCTGTATCCTGTTTGTTGTGAATATTGCTTTGTGCAAAATATTCAAATTGAGTGTTGAGGGTAACCAAGCATTTCCTGGTTTTTCGTTTCGTGATTGACCCTTTTGAATGTTGTTGAAACCTCGCTTTTTATGATAAATCTGAAGTTGTCAATATCATCCGAAATTTATTATTATTTATTTATTTATTTATTAAATACAAAGTTTACATACAATGTACCAAAATCACCACAATACATCAAGATAGAAACTTAAAACTAAGAGTACATGACGGAAAAAGTGGTTTACTGTAACAGCCCTTATAGACCGAAATCTGTGCTAGGGCTAGTTACAACATAAAGTGTCATTATTTAATAGAGCGCAGTCATGCTTTGCGTAAACAAATAGTGTAACAAAACTAAAAATATAATCAATATTGCAACATTTAATTACATGCAAAAAATAACTTAAATAACTATAACAACTACTTAAATTGTGACAAACAATATGTTAAATTTATTGTGTTTCATCTCACACAGAAACTGTCTCAGCTTTACATTAAGGCTTCTAAATAAAATTGTTCTCTGTAGTACACAGTTATTTTCCTTTATACTATCATGGAATCTATACTTTCATAGAATTTAGGTGCTAAATAATTATAATGTTTTTTTGCTGCCTCACAATGCTTAATAGAAGATTTAAATTTTCTGCTAGCAGTAGAACGCAGGTTACGCGTAATTATTCGACTATACTGTGTTTCGACGTAAGTTTCGACACTTAATACTGTGTTTCGACCTAAGTTTCGACACTTATACTATAAAAACTTGCAATCTCTCTCTTCACGTGGGTGGGACACTCATTCGCCAGCCGATGTGGCAAAGTGGTTAGTACGACTTCCTGCGACGCAAAAGGTCATGGGCTCAATTCTCGTAGGGGTCACTCACAAAGTTTATATTTATCGCTCTGTGAATTAGTTCCCAGTCAGGTTGTCAGCCTGTCGCCTAAAATTGCAAGCCACATCAACTTTCAAATCGCTTGGTCGCTACTTACGATACCCACAGGGAAGATATGGGGTGATGCTCTTCTAAGCTGGCACCATATGGCGCCGATTTCTTCTGTTTTCTTATCAGTACAGTACTCCGCCTTTGTATATTTCGTCAAGTTACTCCAAATAATGAAACCCTCAAGATGGAACTTGAGATATGAAGTGCGGCAAAAACATGGTTATTTTTATTTCCTTTTTATAGGTATCTTAAGGAAAATCTTGAGGCTCAATTTATTTTGAACGGGGAAAATATTAATGTACAACTTTAACAACGGAACGGAACGTGCTTTGAGTATAAACAAACCCTGTCTAATCATTTTAATAGTTTCTTGGTGAAAACGTTGGCAAAACTTACGAATTTGTTTGCATAGTGAAACAGTGGCTCATGGTGCATCACATACATTGAAGACACTGGAGAAGAACACTGGAATCAACACTTTTCTAGTCCAGGTACACATAAATCTGGCTGTAAGAAGACTAATTTGAATTATCAACGAGATCAAGCCACAAAACAACTAGCGAATCAAATAAAATATTCTCACTACTGATCAGCTGATTGGCCACTTGACGTATGACAGATGAAGTGCATTCCGTTCCATGCAGTAACACATGAACCGGAAATGAAATAAAAACAAAAACCGGTGTTTATCGAAACGTCGAAACGAAATTGATCCTGGATCGACCAGTGCGAAAATAGTTAACTCAACAAAATAGAGAGGGCGCTCGTGTGAATACAGTGTTGCCATATTATGAAAAAGTTTAATACGCGGGAAAATTTAAAAAACTTTTAAGAGTTTAAGCTACGGAAAGGAACTCCAACACTTTAAATATGCCCATAAAGTGTATAGTATGCTGCAAGGTCATCAAAGGTGCACATTTTTTAAAATGCTCAGAGTGCACTAGAGTATATCATGTTGACTGCGCTCAAAGGTCCGAAAAAATTTATAATTTAATGTCTGCCGAAAAAAAACAGAAATGGAAGTGCTTAGCTTGTTTGGCACACTCAAAAAAAAAAGACATTGGCCACGCCACCTACTAAACCTTGTGTGAAAACCTCAATCACAAGTAAAAACATCCCAGCTCAGCCGTCGTCCAGTCGCCAAACAGCCGCCGCCCCAAGCGACCCCATCCTGACGGAAATAAGGCAGCAAAATGACTCTGTCAATTCTGCAAGATCCACTTCTTATGAAACGACTACAAATTCCTCAGTGGACGAAGCTTCGGATGACACCGTAACATCAGATGACATTGAAACATTTTTGGACGTCCAGGAAGAACACGACAATATGGGCCAACAGATCGACTGCGTAGAAATTACAAAAGAACCTGATGAACAAAGACCTGACGCGTGTAGTACTATCATCAATGTACCTATTGAAAATTCGTTTCTACCTCTACCTGAAGAAGAAGTTCTGCAAAGCTCGACTGAGACTAAGCGAACGAAAGACAGTTTTCTGCACTCGAGTAAGTTCTCAAATAAGGCTAATGATACTCGTGATCATGATGGAAACAGTGGCTGGGTAAATTGTGTCAATCGGGTAAAGAATAATATTTCCTTAAATGATTTAAGTTTTATCAATAAATCAACAAATGAAGGGACTAGTGCAGCTTCGTGTAATAGTCTACCGGAAACAACAGTTAATGACGAAGTATCAAAACTGAAATTGTTGAATGAGAAGCTTAGAATGGAAATGGATAGTGCAGATGAAGTAATTAGCAACCTTATGCTTGAAAACACACAAATAAAGGCACAATTAACTAAGGCGCAACGTTCGATAGAACTACTGAAACAACTCACGGAGAATGCCGTAACATCCTCCACACCTAAGAAGTCGTCAGCAAAAAAACACCTTCAAGTACACTCCGCTCGTAAGACAAGTACTTTTGAAGCTGTGAAAAAGTCTTTGAGGTTAAGTTTGACTAAGACAGTTATCTCACCACCTTGTTCACTCTCTGAACAGGGCACTCAAACGGAAAACAAAATCTGTACCGTGCCGATAATGAAGATAAATGAACAGAAATTGCAATTGAAATACAAAAAACAGCTGAAAAAGGCAAGACAAAAGATAACGAAAATAATTAGACGCATTAATATATTAAAAGAAGAAAATGATATATTATCTAACGCCATATTGAATATTACGATTGATACACCTTCTAAAGATAGAAAACCTAATTCGCCAAACCAAAAACATAATTCATCAATGACACCATCAACTAAGGAGCATCAACATAAAATGGTACTAAAACAAACCAGCACAACTAGAAAGCCACATAACATTTTTATCTTTGGAGATGAGCAAATAAGGGGCTTAGCACAGCAAATGGTGAAGGATAGAGAAGGAAAATGGAACGACTTATTTAACGTAATCGGTTTCACCAAACCCCAAGATTCAAGTTCCAACATTCTCGATATGGTACGAGATGTATTGTCAAATAATAGAGTTACAAAAAATGACATAATTGTACTGTTCGTAGGGAAATATGATAGAAATCCATCTGATCTATGTAATAACTTAAGAACTACCTTTACAATGTTAACTGATTGTCAAATTTTGTTAATAAGTGTCCAAAGTAATGAATATTTGAATGTTATAAAACTTAATACTGAGTTACAAAAAATTACACAATGTTATTCGAACACCAAGTATATTAAAATTAATGGTACAACCTCAAATTATCGCTATGGTAAAGCTCACGAGCTCAACCAAATTTCTCTTTCTCAATTAAGTTTTAAGGTCAACATTGAGATTGACTACTTAGCATATGAAAATGATTTTCTAAAAAACGCGATTAGAAAACAATTAGCTACAAACCCACCAACGCAATGAACTGTAAAGAGGGGAACAATTCCATATTATTTCAGCACGTTAAAACAGAACCGCCCGAAAATTACTGAACCTTTAATAACAGTACAGCCACAAGTCGAAATTGCAAGAAAGGGCACAATTCCTTTCTATTTTCCCACTAGTAAGAAAATTTTAACTAACACAGATCATCCACATAATAATAAGTTTTTTCGTTCATAATAAAGAAAAACCTTTAGTATTTCCATCAAAATCAAATAAAGTAACAATGTTACATCAAAATGCCGAAGGCTTATTAGGAAAACTTGATTCGTTAGAGTTGTGTATAAATGAAATGTCTGACAACAACACATATGTAGACGTTATATGCGTGAGTGAATCTTTTGTAAGGAAAGGGAGTGAACAAAATATACAACTAAAAGATTTCAATCTGGCTTCGAGTTATTGCAGGAAAAAGAAGCGAGGTGGTGTCTGCATTTTAGTGCGAAAACATCTTGACTTCAAACCCATATCATGGTGTAATACTATGTGTGTGGAGAAAATATTCGAGTGTTGTGGAATCGATATACCACTGCTCAATTGTTCGGTCTTCTGCTTATACAGAATTCCCGGTAATAACAGTGCACCTAAGTTGACCAAGTTTTTAAGCAGACTAGATATTATGTTGAACAAAGCATCTAAAAAAGCAGACCGTAAAATAATAATATGTGGTGATTTTAATATAAATACCCTAAAAACGGATCCTGCAACAATCTCGTTCACAAATCTTTTAAAAAATTACGGCCTCCAATGCCACATAAACGAACCTACTCGAGAGGGCTCATGTCTGGACCAATTCGCTAGCAACATTGGAAATGCAGTAGGTAAGGTCCATGCAATATACTTCTCCGACCATGATACATGCCAAACGCTAGAATTCCAGTCCAATGTTACGAAACAAAACAAAATTAACTTCTGGTATATTGAAACTAGGGATTACTCTCCTGACAATATAAGGAAATTCGTTCACTGCTTGAGTAGTTTGAGTTGGGCGGAAGTATTTCAAGAATCAAGTGTAGATAGAGCTTTCGACACGTTTCATGACCTTTTCTGTATTTTCTATGATCTATGCTTTCCAAAAAGAAAAGTTAAAATTAAGGCAGGTAATCCAAGACCGAAATGGTTAACATTAGGAATAAAATTAAGTAGTCTTAAAAAAAGAAGTCTCCGATATAATTATTATACAAATAAAACAAATGAAAACAAAAGGAACTATAAAAAGTACAATAAATTATTTAAATCTTGTATTAAAACGTCTCAGAGACTTATAAATAATAAACTTTTGGATAATGCTAAAAATAAGGGTAAAGCTACATGGGATATAATTCAAAACAGGAGTAACAGCATAAAAACCGTAACGAGTATAGAGTCTATTATGGTAAATGACGCTCTAACTAGTGAACCTCAGGAAATTGCCAACGCCTTTAGTGATTACTACATTAATATTACCAAACAAAATACTGATAAAAAACCAAATACAAAACATGTACAACAAATATCAAACAGCATGTTCCTAAAGCCATGTTCGGCACTTGAAATAATTAAAATAGTCAAGTCATTAAATAATACAAGAGCTGTGGGGTATGACCATATCTCCACATTTATAATTAAACAATGCATTTTTCAAATAGCGCACGTTCTTTGCTATTTGATCAATGAATCTTTTTCTCAGGGCATATTTCCCACAAAACTAAAAAAATCGATCGTGAGACCATTATTTAAAAAAAATGATAAAGAAGAATTATGCAATTATCGTCCAATTACTTTAATTCCAATATTTTCTAAAATATTTGAAAAGGCAATGCATGAACGCATAAGTGATTTTCTGAACAAGCATGATGTCATTTATAAGGACCAGAACGGTTTTCAACAGAAAAAATCTACGACTTTGGCATGTTATTCACTGATTAAAGGCGTCACCGAAAACATAGATCGTAAAATACCAACCGTTACTGTGTTTTTTGACATGAGTAAGGCATTTGACTATGTCAATCATCAAATCCTACTCATTAAATGTGAAAAATATGGCATCAGGGGGCCATCACTGGAATGGCTGAAAAGCTACCTCACTAACCGACAACAATGTGTGCAAGTGAGTAAATTAAACGACAACAAGGTGCTATCTCTGTATCAATCAGGTTATAAACTAAATGACAGAGGAGTACCTCAAGCGTACCTCGTTAGCGTCGGCTCACTTACCTCAAGGTGCTAGCAGAATAATCAGCGTCACAGCATGCTGTGACAAAATGCTGAGTTAGGACCTTTTCACTGACACTTGCAGTGCTTGGCACGACAAGGTTATCCCCTTATTGTATTTTTGTCATTTAAACATTTACTATTGTTAAGCGCTTCATAATGTGTATCGTACCTATACTTTTACCTGCCATGTACTGTTTCTTTCAGTGAATAAATGATTTATCTATCTATCTATCTATCTATCAAGGAAGCATTTTAGGTCCCTTGCTCTTCATCATATATATCAACGACCTTCCGAATTCTACCACTCACAAAACTGTTTTATATGCGGATGATATATCAGTTATAGTACCGCACAACGACAGGTGTGTCCCTCACGATGTTATAGTTAACGAGGCAATCCAATCCGTAGGTGACTGGCTAGCTTGTAATAATTTATTTGTCAATCTAGAAAAAACTAATTATGTCCAGTTTAGTAATTATATGGCAAAGAGACAAAAACTAGAAATAATGTATAAGAGTCAGACAGTACAAGAAATTAAAGAGGCGAAATTTATGGGAATAACAATAGACCAACATTGTAACTGGAAGACTCACATCCAAAATGTACGTACTAGACTGGAAAGATTTGTATTTGCACTCAGAAGGCTAAGAGGTATAGCAGGTGAAAAAGCTGCACTTACAGCTTATCACGGTTACGTAGCAAGTACTTTGAGATACGGCCTCATTATTTGGGGAAACTCAACAAATATAACAAAAGCATTCATAGCACAGAAAAAATGTATCAGAGCAATGTGTGGTATTAGGACTGTGGGTTGGCCCCTCGAATCGTGCAAACCGTTATTCAAAAAACACAAAATTTTAACGCTAACTTCAATGTATATCTTTGAGATGGAGGTTTTCGTGAGAGCAAATAAAAACTTTTATAAAAAATCTGAAGCAAATGTGAGATTGCGCCCAAGAGACCTATCCAAGTTGGTAATGCCTGTAACGAAAAGTAGTTTCTATAGAAATAATTGTCATATCATGTCCATTAAGGTTTACAATCAGATTCCGCGAGAAATTCGGCAACTACCTACAAACTTGTTTAAAAGAAGGCTGCGTGAGTGGTTGATAGAAATGTGTTTTTATTCGCTGAACGACTTCTTTGCTTAGGACTTAAGATAAATTATAGACTTGACATGAGAATTATTTAAAATGCAAAATGTAATTAATTAATAATATTTAAATTAAATGATGTAAATTGAATTACTGCTTTGACATAACTTTAGACAAATTAATTTATAAAATTGTCATGGAAATTATTTGAAATGTAATTAACAATATTTAAGATTTTGCATGCCTAAAATCTGGCGAATCATATGATACGAAATATATTTGAATTGTACAATTTGTGTAAGAACTTTATAACTATGATTTCTTGCAAATAAAGATACTTTACTTTACTTTACTTTACTTTACTTTACTTTACTTTACTTTACTTTACTTTACTTTACTTTACTTTACTTTACTTTACAACGAAGCAAAATATTAGGCTTGTCTTTTCACATACTCTATCATTTATTTATGGAACAAGGCAAAGTAGATTTGTGATAGAGTAAAAAACTTTGGGTAGGTTGGTTGGGTGATTGAAACTCTCAAAGTACTAAAAATAAAATATCAATGAATCATGCTATGCAACAGAATATCTTTTTCCGAGAAACATAGTTTCAAATGCGAAAAATCTTGGACCTTCGATACAAAATCAAGCCTAAATAGATATGTGCTTTCTGCATACTCAACGTTTAAAGAAATTTAAAGAAAGTTGCCAGTTTCAAGCGGTGGTATGGTACTTGGAATATTAATAAACATTTTGACCTTTTGTAGAGCACAAGTGGTTATAATCATAAATTATAGAAAGACGGCGCACGGGGTGTCACTCAGTACTGGCGCCAATTTTAACGCCTACTGAACTAAATGAACTGGAATCTGAAAGGAACTCAAGGTAACTAAGAAAATGGTTGCCAAGAACTTCATATTTCTTACATTGAAATCAGCTCAGAATCGTATTGCGTTCTTGTGCCAGATTAAGCTGTACTGTGTTTTATCCTCGTATTGAATCTAGCAACCCCAGCTATGTAACAAGTGACAAACGCGAACATCCTAAACAGGGTCGTCCTTCTCTCTCTTCGTGTGGGACACCGAGTCGTTCAAGGACCCGATGAACCCTGATGTCACAGTTTTTCAACCGCTTACTGCAAGTAGCAGGCCTCTGACATGGTTGTGTAACGACCGCCATCATAGACAGCAACCGAGACCGACGGCTGAACGTGCCCATCCGAAGCACGGAACCATCCTTACTTTTCGGACAATCAGGTGGTTCAGCCTGCAATGTCCTAACCAGACAAGGAAGAAATTCATAAAGTGATAAATATGAACTTGTGAGTGACCCCACCGGGAACGTCGTTCTTCTGTAAACTCTCTAATTTGTGGCACCAATGACGCAAGAAGATGCGTCCTCTCCATTGCCAAATAGCGGACGACCTCGACTGTTCTGCTGCTCCTGCAATATCATATGACAGTTTTTCAATTCCACTCGCCAGTTATTGAATGCCAGTTATTTATTTTATGCCTCTACTGCCTGCCAAATCTAAACCCGACCGATATAGTAGTTAATATTTCAGCTCTGCTCTAGTTTTTCCACGAATATTGCCAACTTTTAGCGCAGACCCGTCAATATTTATTTAGATTAAATGGTTTGCACAGATTCTTCATAAAGTAAGTAAAAAATATTTTTAACTGATAGTTTCTAAACTATTGATTCGACGACAAAAATTTACTGTTTTGCCTTTAAATCGCCCTAAAAGACCGGGTGCGCCGCGCGTCATGCTGTTGTCAAGATGAATGATTCGTATGGCCTTGTATGAGATACCAGAAAGTCCTCGCGGCACGCTGTGCAAATTAGGCACGACGCTGTCAAATTGACGACGCGTACTATTTCTATTATCTATTTCAGCCTATTGCAGTCCACTGCTGGACGTAGGCCTACCCCAGGGAACGCCATAAGGCACGATCTCCCGTTTTTGCCATCCAGTCGCTACCAGCCGCCTTTTTCAAGTCATCGGTCCATCTGGCCGGAGGGCGTCCAACGCTACGCTTGCCGAGGCGTGGCCTCCACTCGAGAACCCGCTTACTCCACCGTCCGTCGGTTCTACGACAGATGTGGCCAGCCCACTGCCACTTCAGCTTGCTACACTTCCAGACTATGTCCGTCACTTTGGTCTTTTTTCGGATGGCCTCATTCCGGACTTTATCCATTATAGAGATACCAAGCATAGACCTTTCCATAGCTCTCTGAGTGACATGTAGCCGGTGGGCCAGTTTTACTGTCAAGTTCCACGTCTCGGCTCCGTAGGTCATGACTGGTAGGACGCATTGATCGAACACCTTGGTCTTAAGGCATTGTGGCAAAGATGATTCGAGGATGTGACGCAGCTTTCCAAATGCTACCCAACCAAGCTGCACTCTTCTGGTGATTTCAGCCTCAAAGTTATCTCTTCCCATCTGCAAAGTTTGCCTAAGGTACACGTATTTCTGGACAACTTCAAGGACTACACCTTCGACGGAGACCGGCTCGGGGATTATGTGTTGATTGAACATGACCTTCGTCTTATCCAAGTTCATCCCAAGTCCAACACGTCTCGAGGCAGAGTTAAGACTAGATAACAATTTTTGCAGGTCCTGCAGCGATTCGGCAATTATGACTATGTCGTCGGCAAAGCGGAGATGCGTGAGACTTTCGCCGTTGACGTTGATGCCCAGTCCATCCCACTGTAGAGTTTTGAAGACATCCTCCAATGCGTTGGTGAAGAGTTTCGGGGATATAACGTCACCCTGTCTTACACCACGGAGCAGTTGGATGGGTCTTGTATTATGGTTTTGTACTTGAACGGACATCGTAGCCATTTGATAAAGGCTTCTCAGCACCTCCACATACCGCCAGTCGACTTGGCACCGTTGCAAGGACTCCAAAACAGCCCAGGTTTCGATAGAGTCGAAGGCTTTTTCGTAGTCCACAAAAGCCATACACAGTGGTTGGTTATACTCCTCTGTCTTCTGTATAACCTGCCTTACAGTATGGATGTGGTCCACGGTACTGAAGCCCTTACGAAACCCGGCCTGTTCCGGTGGCTGAAAGGCGTCAAATCTTGATGCCAGACGATTCGTGACGACTCTCGAGAACAGCTTATAGACGTGGCTCAGAAGTGTGATCGGCCTATAGTTTTGAGAAGCGTTTTGTCTCCTTTTTTGAAAAACAATGCCACTACACCTCTGCTCCACGCCTTCGGGGTTGTCCCATTGGCTATTACAGAGTTGAAAAGCCTTTTCAGCTCCTCGAGGACAGGTTTTCCACCGGCCTTAAGTAGCTCAGAGGCCACTCCGTCTTCCCGGGAGCCTTCCCATTCTTAAGCTGTCTGAGAGCCGCCGCGATTTCGTCTATATCTACGTCCGGGAGATCTTCTGTAAAGTGGCGGAGAGAGGAGCTCTTGGGTCTGGGGTCGCATCAGGTGGAGGCTTTTTCGCATGTGAGGCATACAGATTTCCATAGAAGTCCTCAATTTCAGCGAGAATCTCTGGAACCGATGTGACAGTTACACCATTCGAGGTAGTTAGCTTTGCCAGATGACTCCTTCCCAGTGTCTTGGTAAAAACTTTCGACCCTCGGTTTTTCTCAATCGCCTCCTTTACGAGTCGAGTGTTATAGCTTCGGAGGTCGCGTCTTACCATACTTCGGATTTTTTTGTTAAGTGACTGGGGATCTGGCAATGCATCCTCTGGTGTTTCTCGTCTAATTCGCATCAGTTCCAGGGCCTCGCTTGAAAGTTTGGACTTCTTGTCTGTTCGCCTTTTACGAAAATGCTTCGTCCCCACTTCGCGAATAGCCCCGACTATGCTCTCTTGGTCCTCGTCAACGTTTGCCGGGGTCTCCAGGGCAGCGAATCGATTTTTCAGTTCAAGTTGGAACTCCTCATGTCCGGCTTGGGGCAGATTGGGACGGAGAACTTGCTTCACCATGCGGTTTCTTTCTAGCTTGAAGTTGATATTTAGGGTGCCTCTTACTAGTCGGTGATCACTTCCGGTATTGAACCTACTGATCACTGAGACATCCCTAAATATATGCCGTTTATCCGTCATGATGAAGTCGATCTCGTTCTTCGTCCTGCCGTCAGGGCTCTTCCAGGTCCACTTCCGTTGGGGCTTTTTCTGATAAAAGGTGTTCATACAGAACAGCCCCTGCCTGCTAAGAAAGTTGACTAGCATTTGGCCCCTCTGGTTTCTGCTCCCGTAGCCATGTGGTCCCAAGCTTGATTCGCCGTGCTCCTGTCCCACTTTAGCGTTGAAGTCCCCCATGACAACAGTGAAGTGGGTCTTAGTGGTTTGGTGTATGGCTTTCGACACGTCGTCGTATAGGGCCTCCACCTCTTCATCTGAGCTGCTCGAAGTCGGCGCATATACCTGTACGACCTTAGAGAGTACCTCTCGGTCAACTTCAGTACGAGGTACGCTACCCTGTTCGAGACGCTGCTGATCTCCTCCACGTTGTCACAGAGAGCTTTATTGACAAGGAACCCTACGCCACCCTGGGATTGTGCGCTCCCTTCCCTGAAGTAGAATAGGTGACCTGATTCTAGGGTTATCGTGTCCTCCCCCTCTCTTCGGATTTCTGACAATCCCAGAACATGCCACCGTATCTTATCTAATTCCACCTCAAGGATTTGGAGACTTTCGTCCAGCCGCAGACTGCGTCCGTTATACGTCGCCAGGGTCAGTCTATGGCAGCCGTAGTCCGTAGCCCGGGGATTCTTCGCACCCCCTGCCCTACCATTACCCGGGCCGCTACCGTAGCCCGGGGTAGTAAGGCGACCGGGAACTAGGGGCCGGTTTTTTCTCGTCCTGTCCATGGGGGGTTTTGCCCATAGTCACCACGCTGGGCAGGCGGGTTGGTGACCGCAGTTTGCGTTTGTGGACTATGTTGTCAACACGGGAGGCGCTGCTGCCCACCTCCCGGAAGCCCTTTATCGCCTCTTACGATACCCACGGGCAGATTTGGGGTGGTGAGATTCTACTCTGCCGACACCACACGGCAAACGACGACGACGACGCGTACAGAGAAGTTTAATTTTACCTTGAGACTGTTTTATCTTTATTTCAGAATCTCAGGGAGAGAAATGTCAATGATGTCCATATGTGGTTAGTTGCCTTGAAGTATATTATTTTATATTATTTATTATAAGTATATTATTTCATAGACGAAACAGTTAGAATTGTCTACTGTAATTTTTATTTTGTTGAGCCGTTTTTGGCTATTACTATTAATTTATATTCTAACTTAGCTAGGGTAGCATAGGGCCTAAAAGTATTGTAAATTTTAGAATAGGTGCACTTCTGGGCAGGTTTTTGGGGGGTTTTCCTGTCCAGGGGGTCCGGCTAACTATACACATGTAACACCTTATTTTAAAAGATTGACAGAATGTATTTCCATTTACTTGTCATTAGTGCATAAGGATAGGTACATGCTGTGTGGTTAGCCTGGCCAGCCCCGAGGCAGTGCCTTTATTTTTATTTTTTTTATCTCGCCCGAGCCGCGTTTAGAGTAGGAACACAAATTGTTATAAAAAAGAGAAACTTTACAATTTTACACTGCAAAATTTCTCTTTTTTAGTTTGAATTAGAATGTGACTTTCTTAAAGAGAATTTTGTAATTCCTACTGAGAAATAAATACATTGATTTTGATTTTGATTTTGAAGGTTAAGAGTAAGATCTGATTCATTTGAGGTGGCGGATCAGACTGGAAAAATTCAAGAGAAGTAACAGTCAAATTGAATTAAAGTTAAAGCTTACTGAAATGGTTTCTTAAAACCTACCTTTAACTTATTTCGTACGAGCAACCCAAGTAGCAACCCGATAGCGGTGACACTCCCCGTCACTCATTTTCCCGCGTATCTGTAGGGACCTAGGCACGTTGTACATTCATAATAATTACTTTAACGAGTCTTATCGCGATAGTTTTTTAGGTAAATAAGCGATTTACCTGGACACTCGACGTTTCGACTGGGTTGCACCAGTCGTGGTCGCGAGCAGACTGAAGTAGCAGCGAGTTGTCATCAGGGCGGTGTGGTGGGCAACTAGATTTTCTGCTACCCACATATTGTCTTAATAATTTAAATTGTTTGTAAACATTACACACTAGGCCGGCACACAGTTGCCCACCGCCCTGATGACAACTCGCTGCTACTTCAGTCTGCTCGCGACCACGACTGGTGCAACCCAGTCGAAACGTCGAGTGTCCAGGTAAATCGCTTATTTACCTAAAAAACTATCGCGATAAGACTCGTTAAAGTAATTATTATGTGTGAAAGTAATCGCGAGTGCTTTAAAAGTTATACGTTGTACATTGTCAGCAGTTTTGTATCGGGTCGCGGCGGTGGCGATGACTCGCCAGTCGTCTCTCCGACCTCAAACCGTGCGCGCACCACACATATCAATCATGGAAACCGGAAACTAACATGGTACCCTTATTTTCCAAGCGTCGCGACAACGACGCCGTCAAATTTTGACGGCGTCGTTGTCACTGCGGTCTTGTAGAAAAACCCGACCGCATCCCATACAAACTCTGCTTCTCAGCGCGCTGTCAACGTGACGGTCTTTCTGGTTCCCCATACAAACCAGTCATTTGACAGCGACAACGACGCGCGTCGTTGTCGCTATCGCTTGGTTTTTAAGCCTACCAATACACCTTCTGTTTCGGAGTCCTGCCTTAAATTCTCTACCCATCAGCTCTCATTCGGTATACCAACTACCATGGCATATCCCAACATATGTACTTCAACGAGCGATATTTTATCTAGGTACAGTTAAATTAAGCCAAGACACGGGGACTAAACCCAGACCGCTTGACTAAAAAAGCCGTTTGACCTAGGTTTAAAGTATATGTTCTTGCTTCAGTGACAAAGGACCGTAAGACCTGACTAGGGACAAAATCTGGCGTTTTTCACACGTATCCATGATTGTTTTTTTGTTTTGTCGCTTACTGTTTTGAGTAAAATCCCATATTAATTTTGAAAAAAGTCTTCGTATCATTTTACGGCTGTCACAGGTTGTTTTTATGGTGGCTATCACAAACTGCAGTATTGCTTGGTATGTGTGATTCACCTTAGGCGCTTCATACACATATGACGTCCGTTTCGACGTTAGTTTTGTGCTGCGCTATCACAGCAGTAGGAAAATATGCACTTCGACCTTAATCCCATAATTAATTAGACTACGCATGCCCAACGGTGCGTTGCCGGATGCGTCTGTCAAACCGTTCGGTTAAAACCAGACGATTGAAACGTACGTTATGTGTGTAAAGTGCTTAAGTCCTGACTCGTAAGAACATTCGAGGATCAGTACGGGTCACTGCCGTTTGTTTCGTAATTGGAACACACATAAGAGTTGTAAGAGACTCGAGTCTTGAAGTATTATTTAATGAAACTCATGCTATAGCTCTTTAGAATTTAGAGTATTTTATGATCTGAGCTTTGGAAAAAAGGACTAGCCTAAGCCATGTAGATAAAAGTGAGATTAATGATTTATTTTTTCTCTCTCACACTCTTTCTTTTCTTGGCTTATTACCATCTGGTTGTGTTGTCTGCCTTTCAAAATTATTATTTCCACTTTGCTCTGTGAACTAAATAAGTAAGTCCTCTTAACCCCTTCTTTTAATTTGAAAATTATAAGAAGTTAACATGTCAGTTCACATTAATCAAAACAATAAAAAATCGCGACGAATTATGAACCTCATCAACTTTGGTTTTAAGTCTGTAAAAAAATCTGAGGAGCTTAGAAGACTTATATGACCCAAAAGACTCGAACTTGAGTGTTTCAAAATTGAAACTAATGACTTAAGTTCCTCACAGCACTACAACGCAGGGGCTGTGTAGGCAAGCGGATATTTTGATGATCTTCGGGCTTCAGTGGATTTATATACCTCTTACCAGCCTCGAGGTTGTACAACGGCACCTACTTATTTGATCTGTTATTTTTGTGAATAGTAAAGGAATATTTTTGTTGTAAGTCAGTAAGATAAACCCCGCGAGATCTGAAAGCGCTTTCAAATATTTAGAACCAACCGTTCCTTTGAACTACGTAAAGCTCCTTACAATGGAGTAGAAATATTTAGAACTAGAACTACACATTTCTATAAACTATACGCTACGCTTTTCAACGAGATTTGGTTTTGTAGTATTTACGATATTTATAACTACGAGTGCCGAGTGGTAGCGGCTAATAATTCTGCCAACCGTATTCCATTCCACTCAAGGTGATTTAGTTTATTAAAAGGCGACGTAAAGTTTTTGATCTGGGCTAAATATTTGTCCACTGTGGTCAACCGCGTGGTAGCGCTGATACCATGACGTCAGGCAGTTCTGGTTCTCACAGCAATAATGGCAGGAAGATGATGTTGATATTCTATCACGGGTAGATTTGACCAAAATCTTTACAAATATCTGAAAATAGTAACACTCCCGATTATTATTAACAAATCAAGTAATATTTCATGACTTATTCATAAACCAGTGTTTTGCTCTTGAAGAGACTAACAAAAATGGTGGAGGGTATTCTTTCGTGGAGAGCTCTCCACAAAAATAAATGCGGGATCACAACCTCGTTAACATTTAATACGTATAATTTATGTACCTACAAATCCCTTCGTCGTAGGTAAATTAAATCAGCCAAGAACATGTGAGAAACGATAGGTTTTCGTAGTTATAATCATCATCTTACTGCCCTTATGCCAATTACTTGGGGTGGGTGCAACATGTTTCGACCGGCCGCCTGCCTGACGTTAACGGACACGGACCTGTGATTAGAACAATGTACCTAATAAAATTCTTGTGAGGTTCTTAATACACATAAACCACCTAAAGTCTTGCTACACCGGCCCCAATTTAGGGTAAAACCGAATTCTATCTCATCTCTGATTTTGGCTATCACTGGAGATGGCGGGATTAGTCCTAAACATGCAAAAACTCCCGTAACGACAATGGAAAAAGTTTTTATGTACTTACAAATTTTTCGTTTATGTCTATTAATGGAACAATTTGTAAACAGCATTTCCATGATGATGATGATTTAGGCATGTGCTTGAAAAAATCCAAATATGTAAATGGTATTTTACTTACTTCAAAGAAAATAGACAAAATGTTTGCTAATTTTCTTTTCTTTCGGCAACAGCTGTTTTATTAAGGCAAGAAACAAACGTATCGTCTTGTTTCTGCGTTTTTTTCGCGTTAAACGCTCTGCCTACCTCGCAAGGGATATAGGCGTGATATATGTATGTCCTATCATTAGCGAGCAACTTTTTATTCATATAAACTGTTTACCTTACACCAGTTTTAGTTAATATTCGGTGTGCATATTCGAAATATGCGCTTATAGTGAGTTGATGTGTAGATACACACAGACATTCATATTATGGCTGCTTCTTTAAAGATCGCATTTAATGGTATACTGGCCGTTCTAGTGTTACTGGCATCTAAAACGTGTCAAATCCTATGCCATAAACTGTCAAATACGGCACGTGTATCTACGCTTTGATTTACACGAGTGGCTCAGCACGCACTCAAAAAAGAGAATATTCAGAATGAACAAAGGCAAAAATTCCAATTTTGCTCGCTCTGCACGAAATGCGAACCGATTAAAAATCGAAATACGAGATAAAACGAACGAGTAAAAAAAGTAGGTAGGTATTTCAATTTTGTTTTAGTTTTTAACCGGCTTTACAAATTGATTTGATTCTCTCTCAGAATTCTTATAAGTTTATAATCTATATTGGCTTTTTCCACGAAATTGCGGTAGTTAAAATAGTCTTTTCATTTCAGCAGTCCAGCAAAATACCGTAAAATCGTGCTGCATGTCTGAAAACTAAAAATACGACGCGTTCTGAGCATGTGTGCAAATATTTATAAAACTATTCACGAGAAAGATACGAAGTAACACATACACACCTATATAAATCACGCCTTTATCTCTAGCGGGGAAGGTCCGTCAATTATATGAGGGCCGTTTAAACTATTGTCATGTACTAACTAAGTATAGTGACAAGTTGTCAGCCTGTCGTCTAAAATTGCAATACACATCAAAACTTCGAGTTCCTTCGCTTCTTACGACACCTACAGGAAAAAATGGGTGATGCTATTCACATAGCATTATAAAAAGTCAATTTGTGAATAAACTGCAGTGATAGGTAGGTACTTAAATGTACTTCTTATCAAAAATCGAGACGCTTTCGTTTTCATAAATAAACAAAACTATGACATCTATGAAATTAAAAGAAATAATCATATCTAGGCCCCCCTCTAAGTAACGGCTAAGAATCTCATGAAATGTAAAAAAGATGATGCGTTTTTTGGATCAAAATCTTATATAAATCATCTTCAGGCGAAACGGGAATCACAATTTATATTAAAAAGTATATTTTTGTGTTTTATTCCGGTCAAAATTCTGGTTCCTTGATTCTGCTGACATCTGTGACACAAACGTAAAGTAGGTACTAAGAGCAACTAAGAGGAAATAAGGGTAAAATGGAGCAGTTTTTAGAACCCAGGATGCGTAAAAACAACTACAGCGCAGACAATCTCCTGTGTATGCCGAGTGATGCCGGCTTAGAACAGCATCACCCCAATTCTACCCGTGGGTGTCATAAAAAGTGAATATGGGATACTCATCCAGGGAATGGGCAGCAGGGTTCCCTGTTAATGCACCATCATGCACTGCGCTCGCCAATCCGTCTGCCAAGCATGGTAAGTATGGCAATACCCCCCGATAGGGGGAGGCCCATGTACAGCAGTGGACCGTTGTGGCTGTTATGTTATGTTATAGCCGGGTTCGTACGTAAGACAAGCAACAAAAGCGACTACAACAACATACATACATACATACATATATCACGCCTTTATCCCTTGCGGGGTAGGCAGAGCGTCAACGGCCGTAAAAGTACGGTCGTTATCGCCACGTCTGACACATATTTGAGGGCCGTTTTAGCTAGTGTGTCGCTATAGTGACAGGTTGTCAGCCTGTCGCCTAAAATTGCAATTACAACAACATTAATGATAGATTAATGATTAATGACATTTTTATGATTTATATGACTTTATTCAATAATAGTAATAATAGGCCAGCTGCCACTGGCATTACAACGGCAAAAATATAACAGACCATGCCACAGGAACTGCAAAGGGTAATACGAATTCGTGTTTGGAAACTTCTTTCAACAATGTCTTTAAACTTCTGATCAGGGGTAGTACCATTTTACCCCATCTACCCTGCAAGTATTACATACTCTTTGAAACTCTCATAGAGAATAAAACTTCTGCCATAATTCTGCATTTCCTCTTTTGCTATTGTCATCAAGTTGTCATTTGGCAAAAGGAAGTATACCCGCACACCCGCAACGTACTCGCCGTACGCGCTGAATAATGCGGATGGCCTCGCACACCTAGCCGCAAGCACAGCCGCATTGAATAGAGTTGGTGTTGCCAAGAGAGTACTTTCCTCCCAATTTAATGTGTAATTTTGCCGTATGTGTGTATTTTTCGGAATTTTATTTCAAATAATAATTGCTGTCATTTTACGCCAAAGGCACGTTCAAGCAGCCAACTTTCGTAACTGAAGAATTTTCTCCGTGCACCACGCAGCTTACTTTTGTTCCCATATATCCAACTGATCACTTCTACAGTAGAACAGGTCGGAATATTTTCTACGTTCTATGTTCTACGGTGGAACAAAACTTTTGAACATATTACAGGTCCCGCTGTTTCAACTTTTAAAAAATATTATTGTTCAAGGAAGTAGAATGTGCAGAAAAGCAAAATGCCAATACGTCAAAGTAGCAAAATCTAAAATTGCTAGAATGTAAACGTAACAAAATGTAAAGAAGAAGCGGAAAACATTTTGTGCCAATGTCTAAATGTTAAGGTAACAGAATGTCAATTGAATTTAAAAGGACGGAATCTCAAATATTAAAATGTCAAATAAGCAAAATGTGAAAATGTCATTTGGTTATTCTTTAAGAGTGACATAGACTCCAAAACCTTCGAAACTTTAGTTAAGAAAAACTGGAACACGGACGGTGAACAGCAGACTTTACTGGGAGGTAATGTTGATGGGACAGTCTGGCAGCATTGACAAAACTAAATCTTTTAAATGGTTACACTGTCCGCGTGCGCTCATGACGTCATCAGCATTATAGTCTATGATTAGCACTGGCTTAGATTAGACAGCCGATGTGGCGCAGTGGTTAGTATGCCTGCCTGCCACGCAAAGGTTCCGGGTTCAATTCCCGATGGGGTCAATCACAAAGTTGATATTTATCACTTTGTGAATTTGTTCCCAGTCTGGTTAGGACATTGCAGGTTGAACCACCTGATTGTCCGCAAGTAAGATGGTTCCGTGCTTCGGATGGGCACGTTAAGCCGTCGGTCCCGGTTGCTGTCTATGATGGCGGTCGTTACACAACCATGTCAGAGGCCTGATACTTGTAGTAGGCGGTTGAAAAACTCTGACACCAGGGTTCATCGGGTCGTTGAACGACTCGGTGTCCCACACGAAAAAGAGAAAAGAGCACTGGCTGGGGAATCCGTTCGGTTAGGCGCGTGCGGCTCGACAATATTTTCGAGGTTCCACAGATTTTCATACAAAGAATCCAAAATTCGGCGAGTGCGTTGTGGGCTGTGGGTGTGCGGGTATAAATACTTTCACCTTATAACTCTTATCAAAATACTTAGTTAGGTTATGCCATTTTAGGTTAAGAATTATTTTGCGTCGTTTCATCAGTTTCCCGTTAGATAATTAAAAACTAAGTATGCCACCATGATCTAGATAGCGTAAGAAATACATTACTACGAGTTTAATTACTAGCCATTTCGATTTAGGCCCCCATTTCGAGGGGCCTAACCTTGTATGGGCATATGATTATCACCTTTGAATTTAGAACATTGGCATTAGGATTTAAAAACCTCGTAATACTCACTATTGAACGACACTAGATATAGATAAACATATTTCTAAGATAGTTAATGCGATCCGTGCAAAACGTAAACTTGCTACATGTCTCGATTTTTCTGATGAGATGTGTAGTTTTTGACTACCATTAACCGACACAAAACTATCGCATATCGTAATCGAATCTTTGAACTTTTCGAGAATCGTTAGAACGAGGTCGGTGTTTTAACGTTCACAGTTCCGGTCCCAAAACGGTTTGCGTTGCTAAGCCCGTTTTATCTGGCGCACAAAATATGTGTTCCGTTTTAACCCCATTACACTCAAGCTTTGCTATGAATTGTTACAGGGTTGGAAAAAGATAAAACCCATTACACGGATAGTGTTTTTTTGATAAACGAGCAGTTGGAAATCTTCAACTTTGCCTCTGTCCCTCGATCTAAAACAAAAACAAGAAAAAACCTTTAATAGATTTAGATTTAGATTAATTTATTTCATTATATCAATGTTAAATTTACATAATTCATACATAAATGTCACAAAGAATAAAATGATCGTCAAGTATGTAATGTAATTTAGCAAAATAGTATGAGGCGTTACTTTGCAGAAGTTTACCTTGATAAAAGTGATAGAAATATGTAGCTTTCCGCACTTATGACGGCAAGTTATGCAGCTCGGTTCTTGGAACTCGACTGTTGAAAATCTCCTGAGGATGCTTCGTAGAGGCGCGAAACACGTGTAAAGTATGGCCAACGAAACGAGATAATTAATGTAAACAAATTTGTATGACTCGGTGACAGTTATTACAATCTGTCCTTATCTGTCATATGGTATAATGTCAGCTGTCTCTTTCAGATTTGTTTACACTTTTTATCTTGTCTGGTTGGCCTTACTTTAGAAGGTAAAATGGTGGTTGCCGGTGTTGGTTAGGTGCATCGCTTGTACACTTGCATTAAGTTGCGGTCATATACGTGTGGTTCACTCAGCAGCATATTAACTTGCCATCATAAGTGCGGAAGAAGCTAAACATTTATTTCTATTACTTTCTTTAATTTAGCTTTTCGTCAATGGGCTTGGGCTTTTTTCTCCTACACTAATCGCTCTGCAAATTTGGCACGACTTCTCTTCTTGACTGGATCTCGAAATTAATTCGGAAGGCGGCGTTCTACATCGACATTGACTGTGCCGGGTACAATAAACGAAAATAATTATTCAATAAACGTCCATTGATAAAACCTCTCATCGATGCTGTCTTGGTCATTTTCGTCCTTAAAACTGGACCTGACTAGACTCAAAAGCAAATCCAGCAAAAGCTCTTGTCAGGGCGTTGAGACTCGTGTTACTAAAAAAAAAAAAGCTTTAGTCAGCAACACGAAAATGTGTTCAGCGTTTGACTTTGCTTTGAAATCTTTTTATTTTTGTCCTCATGTACTGTTGAATTTATTTTACAGTTCCAGCTAAACATTAAATTGTTTGAACTGTGAGTCTATGTTTCCTTTGTTTTCAGCTTGCTCTTTGTACTAATTTTCACAGTAAAAGACTAAATTACACTGGTTTTTCTAGGTATTTGTATGAAAAAGTAGAATAATTTGGGCCCTTAAATGATTGTTATTATTTTACGTAGAATGAAATGTGTGCGTAGGATGATTTATCGTCGAATGAGTAAAGTACAAAACATACTCATCATCGTAACGCGTAATCATTTTAGTTACCATCATAATTTGTCTAGTGGGACACCGAGCTCACATCCCTGGCCAATTTACTAACCTAAACTTATTTAGTAACATTGGAACTTGTGAAGATTAACTTCATAAAATATTAATTTTGTTTTCACACCTTGTAACACCTAACTATTAAGCAATTAAAAAGTTAATAATTTAACTCGACGTTAATATTGAAAGATCAAAAGGCTTTTAATAACGTTGCGTCATAAAAGTCATTGGCACTGCTCAACTCATTTAAAACTTTGGATAATCGCCAATGGTTTTGTAAAGGTTACTGCTGAGCTGACATTTAAGAAATCTTGACTTTACCATAAATTAAGTATTGGTGGCAGGGACCCGCTAAGCGCTTTATCGACGAAGCGCTTAATTTTTAAACCCCATGCTTCAACACTTCCAGTTAAACGACTTATCACTTCAACTGATAACCCATTCATTTGCTTTAAGTTTATCGAAAGGGTAACCCTTTGCTAAAACCCTTTAAAAAGCGCTTCATAGGGGTTTCGTGCGCACGCACTACAATGAAATCATTCGCAAGTTGAGCAAAATGCGGCTTCGCGGCAACTTCGGAGCTTTGACGGACCAGCTCACCGTCTTGTGGTGCGCGAGCAATAATAGTCCGTATAAGTCACACTTTAGGGATTAAATTTATGTGAAAGCCGAAAGGGTTACTCTTTCAATATGGTTAGTGGTTTGAAGAGGTTTCGCAAGGATTTCGATAGCCTTACAATAGCGCTTTAAAAAGCCTTTCGAATGGGTTTTGGCGAGATTCGACTAGGGACAGCAAACCCATTCGTAAAACCCAATCAATAACCCCGGAAAGGCTTACCAGTCCGGTCCCTGATTGGTGGGCGCCAAATACAGAGAGACATCTACAAGGAAACGTCACTACACTCACACACACATTTACACGCCGTCGTTTACGCGCGATTTCGAACTGTTTCAAACCGACTAGTAGCGAGTGTCAACAGCGTTTGTTTCGGTCGAACGGTAAAATATCGACTCGCAAGTGCAAATATTGTGTACTATTGTGTTATAGTGTAAGTTTGATATGATGTAAGTTATAACTAAGTATGTTTAGACCAGTGTGGTTAGCATGCGCACTGTAGAGAGACTTATCTCGTGCGCGAGAAGACACAGATGTGTCAAATCCGAGGTCAAATCCTATGGAATTTATCAAAACAAGTGAAAACTTTGACATAAGGATGTAGAGAAAATCTATGTCGTGGGTCACATGTTATCTATGCTGATAGATAACGTATGTTAAAAACTCAGAAAGAAAAAGTAGCAACCCTAAAGTGTAGGAATGAATGATCGGAAAAAGGGGCGGCTGTCCTTCTGTAAATTCTCTATTATGTGACTTTACGTTCAAGATGCGATTTCGTGCTGAAAGAGTTCGGCGAGAAACAAACATAACGTTAGTTTGTGTGTTATTTTTGCGCAGCGGTGCACTATTATATACGTTTGAAAAATGTGATTTTCCACCTTATTTTCATACTAAGATGGTTTATATCAAACAGTTTGCAAGAAGAATCTTCTAGCTCTGCGCATCGCACAACTCTGTGTCGATGGATGCGTCTATCGAAACTTTTCACATAACTCGTATTTGTATGAGAATAAGATCGTAGAGGTAGAAGAAGTCGAGGATTAGTATTGTCCTAACGTATGCGCTATTATAACGCATAAGCGGACGATACGTGTGTTTGTCACCTTCCTAGAGCTCTGTCCAAATTTAGTTTTCTTTAATGGAAATAAATCTTGCAGCTTTACCTTAGAAATCTGGTCTTATTCCGCCAAAGTCTAGGAACAAGTTTGGACTGTAGTGAAACGTTTTATGGAAACTTTTGTGACGGGCTAAAGGAACGAGTTGCTGGGTATTTTGGTGACTCGTAGCTACCTAGTCTACGTAAAGTTGTACCACATTTTCTATGACTATCTTGTAAGTTTCTAGCAGTTGCATTAATTTCGGGTTTAAATCGGGTCAAATTACAATAATATTACTTTTTAAACTAAACTATACTTATAAAACGTGAAGTCAATCATTTTCGGATATCCCTATTCTTTGTGAATCTACTTGGAAATAGAAGTTTCGAAATCTAGTCTACGGTATTTGTTTTCTCGTGTATCTTACCGGCCAGAAATTTTTCCTAGTTTATTCTATAAACGATTAGACAAACCGGTTCAGACTAGGCTAAACTTAGTTGGTGCTAAGGTCGGAAAATCGGGTTTGGCTAGTAAAATATCCATTCTAATCTTATCTAGCACATGGTATAATATATCTCCATAAATTGATATCTTCTTGAAGGACTCAATGATAATCAACGCTTGTTCCTAACCATTTTTTTCTTTTTGTCCTCAGTTGGAGACGCGGTTCTTCAACAGTACGGGAATCACTATCCTCAACTCTACATGCAATGAGCGAGTATGCTCAATCATCGTTCGCCCAGAGAGAGGAACAGCGAAATATACATGTGAGGTGTCAAGTGAAGCACCCAGATTTGCTGTAGACAGGAGAAGTGCTAACATGACTTTAGCAGGTAAGTGAATGTCATCGTCATCACTATTGCCATCATCTTTATCATTACCATATACTTCATCATTATCATCATCACCATCGGCAAAGTTATTATGGTTATCAACTTATCATCAGCATCGTCGTTGTAGTCATCGCCATCGTCATTGTTATCATCGCCATCAACCACATCATCAAGACCCTTAACTTGACCTGCAACCAACGAGTGTGCTCAATCGTCATTTGCTCTAAGAGGAACCGCAAAGTATACCTGTGAAGTGTCCAGTGAAGCACCCAGATTTGCCGTGGATAGGAGAAGTGCTAACATGACTTTAGCAGGTGAGCAAGAGTCATCATCATCGGTATCATAATCTTCATCACAGTCATCATTGACAAAAGTATCATCATCACCATCACTGACATCATTATCATCATCGTTATCTCATATTAGTGCTATTATAACTGTAGCAGGTGAGTGGTGAGAGTATAACAAAGCTATAAATCTCAAAACTATGTCCTGTTTTCGTCATTACTAGCAACCAAGAACATGGATGGAAAAAATATTCATATTCGGTCACTGTCATCCTAGCCATTGAAACAATAGTTTTAGAGAATCTACCTACTCTTTGTTTAAACGGTATTTTGATCATAGACAGCGTTCATATAAGGTTCTATTTATTGCGAAAAGTTATTTGTTGTTTGTATTCATAAGGAAAAGCTGTGTTTTAAGGGATTTGCACTTAACAATTCCTGTTATACTTACTCGTACCTACATTGGGCCCGAAACATCCAACGTTAAAAGCAATCTTTACCCTTAAGGCAAATCTCACACACACCGCAGGACTTTCCGATGTTTTTCCAAAACCGGATTTTAGAGTAGAAAAATTTATGTAATCCCATACAAAAGCATTAAATCGTGTCTTACATTAGTAGTCTAAGAAACCACATTCCCACCCACCCCTTCTTCTCTGTATATCTTCGCCCTACTGCAGCCTAGCCCGTCAGCAGTCTAAAACGGTCCCGTCGGCTGGTTTCCGATTCATGCACACACACATGCACACATTTTTGCCTGTATTCACTTCTTCTCCTTCTTTGAGTGGGACACCAAGTCATCCACGTATATTCTTTTTTTTTTATAAACAATCTGTAAGCATTTGTCCGCAATCTCACCTGATGTTAAGTGACGATGCAGACGATGATGGAACATGCTCGCCCAGCTAATGCCTATTCACTCTCGCCTTGAAAAGGCCCAGGTTATTCACTTAAGTGCATGTAGTAATTTTGCCCTGTGTATTTCTATGGCAGTGTCGCCGGCCTGCTGACTCGAATTGCAGCATCATCTAGTGTGTGTGATATACACAAAAGATTCCCCTGGAGCGCAAACATATTTAACGCTTAGGAAATTACGTGTAAACATCCGATGATTTTCTCAATTTGATCAGGGTAGAATTTAGACCCTCGAGAAAGGGTGCGGCCTTCATATTGGATTACGTACCCAGGACCCTAGCTTAAAATCCGTAAATTTTAAATATGTCAAAGTTATAATTTAAACCTACATCATAGACCTGCGTACAGAATAATAACATTCAAGCTTACATAAGAGAATAGACTTATAATGTATCGGGTTAAATTTAATTAAGTAGGAACAAATATTTTAAGAATGTGTCCCACTTACAAGATTGAACGGAAGTATAAAATAAGGACCTCCTATACTAAGTAACGAACTTCTTCAACGCATTTGTATGGGAGGTCCAAAATTGATTGTCCATGTTTTGATGAAAAGTTTCTAATAATAGTTCAGTTTGGTACTTGGTACTTTGGTACTTATTTGAAACCACTGTACCTCTTATACTAGCGTATAATTCATACAAGGTTGTATGATATGTAGAGTCATTCGGGGTAATATTGCGCACTTTTGGATATTTCACTTCATAATTCCCAAACTACTGCGATTTAAGACACATTGTATGTGCTGTCTAATATCTTGGTTAATGGACTCTCAAATAGAAACAAACAAGTTGCGATGTAATCTGCGGTTTTTCATATATTTAAAAAAACAGTGACTAAGTCAGAGTGCGCACTTCTTCCCCGTGATGCGGGTAAAACTACGCGGCGTGTTGGGCAAAACTGCGCACAAGGGTTTCACAATAATTACGGTCTTATCAGATGTTTTTATTGTATAATTACGAGGCATTTTATAGTCTTAAACAATAAAAAAAGAAAGATCTAATATGATATAGGTATTTCCGTACAGAAATGCGTTTTTAAATATCACTATAGAGGGGTAAAACTGCGCACATCTAGCCACATACGTCATGTGCGCACTATTACCACCGCAGTTTTACCCCATTCAATGAGTACTCAAAACAATTCATCATAACTTTGACACTTTTGAGGCACGGTTAAAATGTTGTTACTGAAAAAGAACTTCAATATGTGTAGAAAATAAAAAAGTTGAAGCAAACTCTTCATGATCATAATCCACACTCCCACAAACTTTTCCAGTCACCGAATAAAGTCCGAATTTAACCACGTTTTGGTATTTTAGGTTCTAATAGGTACGAAATGGACCCGCAGTGCACAGAGTGTCTAGACCTAAAATGGCGGTTCAGGTACACGTGTTCCCAGCAAATCAGCGTCCCTGCCTCTGCACCCTATTCCGTAATATCGACGGTGCGCAGTTTTACCCGCTGCGCAGTTTTACCCCGAATGACTCTAGCTTTTGTAGTTACTGAGTTATTTTAGGGACCTCGTCCCATAACCCTAGACTACTTACTCTAATTACAGTAAAATATTTTTTATTCTCTCAATTTGAAATATAGTGTATTTATTTTTGAGTAAAATGCCAGGTAGCGGAAAAAATATTTAGATTGATGCTACGGTTTTGCGTGGCTCAACTAACTACGCGCTCAATAAAATGGCGATACGTGATACAGGCTGTCACTGCATCGGTACTGATGTATTGATGGCATTATAAAATCAATCATGGTGGCTCATGCATGCGTGATACATTACTATCCGTGACAAATTGAAAGCACCATATCTATATCAAATTAATGGTAGGCTTTCTGTATCGAATAGGAGTATATGTTTCATGACTATGGAAAACCTGATTCTGATGGTAGGTTTGTCATGCAATGCAACAACTTGTCAAATATAAATGTCAACGTTAAAAAAAGGTTATTTATAAGTAAGAAAGAAAAAATATTTGCTTCTTTGCGTGTAGTCGAAAGATTTTAAAATTACAGGCAGATCTAATGAATAGGTGAATGAAGTCTATAATTTATTGATTTATTACTAAATAGAAGTTGATGTGCTGCTGATAATGATGTCTCAAAAAAGTCTGCCAATTCAAACAAGGTGATTCGTCACAATAAATTTTGTCCGCAAATAGACTCGTTAGCATATTCAAACACCAGAAATATTCTTTTCATTCAAATCAAATCTGTGTAAAACGGCGCGACACTCGTAAAACAATGAAACACTCCACAGCAGTATTTTCTTTCAAGCGTTTTGCTTTTTGTTTCGCAAATTTTCAGACCTGTATTCGCCATCTTTGTTCCCATCCTCAAAGCGTCCAAAAGTCTGTCGGCGACAGGTCGGTAACGAAGTCACTTAAGACAAAAGACGGGGAAGCAAAGAACCGCGGAGAACGCCTACCGCCCTCTATCATTAAAGAGGCGTCAGCACGCATTAGGAAAAATATAAAATATGGAACAAGGGAATATCTGGTTCCCATACATTAAGCAACCCATGATACGTATAGAAAAAGGAAAAAGAAGAAGGATAGTGTTTGCTACCAGTGTTATCAATTAGTTTTGCAATTCAATACGTAATAGGTATGGCTTGATTCAATACGAGGACAAAAAACAGCGAAATATTTCTGCTCAAGGCTAAGAAGATGGTTGCCACCAACGTCATATTTCTTGCATTCAAATTGGCTCAGCTTTTCGATTCAGATTTAGAGCTGTATTTTGTACTCGTATTGAATCTAGCAACCCTGGCTATGTAACAAGTGGCAATCGAAATAATCCTAAATAGGGTCAAGTGATCGTTTTTTAATCTTTTTATTTTATGACTTGACTATACTATTGCCTTGTTACCAGCACATTATCCTACCCATTGAAGGGATCAACTTATACCAGTTTTTCTTGGTAAGGTAAGTGGATGAAAACTAGTATAAGATGATCCCTTAAATGTATAGGTAGATTTGCTGGCGACAGTACCTATATTGGAGGTTGTTTTTCCGTGGTTTTCCCGCAAAAGTTCCGCCTTATTTTCCCGCTTGTTTAATAAATTAAAAAGGCGTACGTCTGAACTTTTATAGACTTTCCCCGGGGTAATGGGTTTTTAATTACTTCGACCATGATTGCATAAATTGCAGACGCATCCGTTTTGCTGTTGATGTCGGGGGCTAATCGTTAAGTTAGTCAGATTGCTTCTACTATAGATGTGGTGTAATAATTTGGTAACTTTTTTTTATTTGTCATAAATATTAGTATAAACGATTAATTAGCATTAACATTGACTAGCAATCAAACATTAATTACATGGACCTTTAGCAGTTTTTCAACAAAGTTTACTGGACATAGGCCTCCCCCTATCGGAGGGTATTGCCATACTCACCACGATTGGCAGGCGGATTGGCAGGCGCAGATCAAAATGTGGCATTTACAAGGAACGATGCTGTCCGTTCCCTGGATAATTACCTCTTAGTCGCTTCAACGGGTAGTATTGGGGTGATGCTAATCTAAGCCGGCATTACACGGCAATATCGCCGGTAATATGATAGCAAAAATTTCCTACGGTAGTTCTTATTTTGCTTGGGCATAATTTAATACATTTAAATTATCACTATTAAAAAACATCAAACCAGATGTGTTTCGACCCTTACAATTCAAATTGCTTCAATTGAAAACACAAGAATTTCAATTCTAAAGAGGAACGTCGTTTCAGTAGTTTCATTGAAATAAATTCCTTCTACATTTCTTTGCCCCGACTTCAGAGTTAAGCAAAGATGTAGGTATGTGACTTTAGTAACAAAACATCGTTTTTAATAATCGATTATTTCTAGTAAGAACAAAATTCGATTAAAATTTAGTAGATTTTTGTCCAAAGAAAAAATTGGGTTTTAAAATATTTTTTCTATTTTTCATTAATTCTACCTATTTGTTTTTTGACAACGACAATTTGTGACGGATGTGAAACAAAATGCCGGCGAAACAAAATATTACAAGTTACATAAAATAAGGCGATACAGTATTTTAACTTTATTGATGATAAACAAAACCTGAAATGTTTCGTTAGTGCAAAAATGTGCCGCAAAAATTGTGTTATAGTACTCGAAAAAAAAAATTGATACTAAAAAAATCAGTTTAAAAATATACTTATTTTTAAAAACATCGATTATTTCACTATTCGATTATTTTTTCACATCCCTAGTCATAAGTCACTCTGTTACACAACACTCGATTGAAACTTGTTCTCGAATAAAGAACTGTCAGCAAACTCACTCAAACAACTAGTTGTGGATATCATTAAAACTTTTAATAACGCTGGCTAAGTATTTTTCTTTGCTAAGTTAGAAATCCAGGGTATTATCCAACACTACTTTATTTTTGTTTGTCTATAAGTTGTTTTGTTTATTTCTTTAGGGTTAGTTTGATCCTGAATTACGAACCTGTTGAAACACATATTTAATGATTTGACACACTCCGTCAACGCCATTTTTGAACGTAATTGTGAGCAATCTTTTACATTTGAGATGTTGTCTGTGATGGATGTCTGTAGAATTCCCTGACGACGGATTTGTTTCCGGAACATTTTAACTTGGGCAAAATAACCAAACCAGAAGAACAATCTAGACACTGGCGAAATCACAATGAAAACACCACAAAACAAGAAATTTAATTGAATTCAAGGCAAGAATGAATAGGCACTACCTAGACAAGCATGTTCCAACATCGTATACATCATCACTTACCAACAGTTGATATAGCAGATAAAAGTGCAACTATATAGGGTGAAATTTTACTAGTGACCGATAGCGAAACCGAAAAATTATTTTGGACCTCCCATACAAACTTGCCGATCTGCTGATTCCAGTTACTATGGGAGGCCAAATTTTTTTTCGTATTTCGACCTATGTTCCTTGGGCTTCTTCTTCTTCTTTTCGTGTGGTACACGGAATCGGTGGGCTAAGTTGTTCCTTTTCACTAACCGGTTCTGAGTTTTCGCTATCGGTCACTAGTAAAATTTCACCCTATATAATTAAAAAATAAACTAGGTCAGTTTAGAGAAAGTAGTGCAAGATACTGCATTTCCAAGGAACGCTGCTGCCCATTCCCTGGATGATTATTCTTTAGTCATCTTTTACGGCATCCACCGGTAGAATGAAGTGATACTTTTTTTCTAAGCCGGCATCACACGCTATATCACTTTACTGTAAGCGCAAGCTCCACAGAAGAGACGTGCGCCGTGACGCGTGGGACGCTATACACGCGAGACGCGCGTTGCTTTGATTACGGCTGACAATCGCTTTTCTGACAGAATGTCATGTCTTGTCTCATCTGTGGAGTTTGCCCCTAACATGACAAATATTTCGTGTATCTGTCGTGTTGTCACATTACTCTGAGCTAGGAAAAACGTAAGATGAACTACGTACATAAATAAACGAAAATGATAATACAAGTACAAGTAATCAGATTTCATGGTGAGCTGTTAGGTAAAATGAAGGATGGGAGAGTCATGCTGCGCCTTAGTAATGGACTGACTCTGAAACAGCGGTTGCCAAACTTGTTTAAATCCCGGAAGTTTGTAAAAGCCACATTCTGTGAATCATCTTAAACCATGCCGTGTGGTGCTGGTATAGAACATTATCACCCCTTATCTTTCCCGTGCGTGTCGTAAATAGCGACTAAGGGTTTAAAGGGTTGATGTGCTACCTTTTATATACTTTGTTGATGTGTATTGCAATTTTAGGCGACAGGCTGACAATCTGTTAATATGGTGATACACAGTCTTCTGAATGACTCTCATACTTTTATAAGATTTGGTTTACGATCTGCCTAACCCGCAAGGGAAATAGGCGTGATATATGTTTGTATGTGAATTTGCAAAACCACATTCTATGAATCATCTTGAACTATAGAACCCCGAAGAACAAGACCGTACCTTAAAAACCACACCATCGAATATATCACGATTCTATCGACATAGGTAAATATTTCAGTTTTGTGGTGACTTTGTCACATCATGTATAAATTTACTTATTAAAATTAATATTCCATAATATTGTTTAAACCTAAACTTACAAGCTACTTAACCTAGTAAAAATATGTACAAGAAATTATCATGTACAAAATTATGTACAACTATTTAATTATGTAATAATAGTAGATTCACAACTACAAACTAAAATACTTACATATTTACTAAGTTTAGCAATGTCAAAATAATGTTTTACATTCGGACATTCCGTCCGACTCAATTTGTATATAGTTAACACGTTGCGCGCAGGTAGGTTACCCTGCCGGTCCCTGCACCCGCGCGTCGCCCCGCGGAGACCCTCGCCGGCCGCTGCGCCTGCGACGGTCGCGCGCTCGCCAGTCGCCAGTCAAAACCTGTACTCTGCGGCGAATGCATGTTCGTTTGACTAGCCCCTTGCTATACCGCTTACGCGATAGAACGCTTTCCATTGTAAAATCGAATCTCTCTGCTTTGCATCTGTGCTTTTCCTTCCTTCATATTTCTCCTTCTATTCTTGTGAACTGATGTACTATTCTGTGACTTTCTTGTGCTTCATTTCAATAAACTAAGTGTTCCTGTGATAAGTGCTATCTTTCACTTGCTATCCTGCTACGCTTATACCTACAGCTACAAGTAAGCCACAACATCATATTTCTACACTGGTGACCCTCTCCGAGCACAATGCCACCGAAGGAAGATCCGAATAATGATGAAAACGGAGACGGTTCTGGAAAGCAGCCCGAGTTGAATCGTGTAGGCGTGAGGGTACCGCCGTTTTACCCACAAAAACCAGCGCTTTGGTTTGCTCAGCTAGAGAGCCAGTTCGTGCTGGCCAGCATTACTGCGGATTCTACAAAGTTCCACTACGCTTTTGCTCAACTGGATCCTTCTTATGCAGCTGAAGTGGAAGACGTCATTACGGCTACAGCATTTACAAACGCTGCTAACAAGTACGAGCAGCTGAAGACAGAGCTGATAAAGCGGTTGTCTGCCTCCAAAGAGAAGAAGGTGAACCAGCTGTTGACCCGTGAGGAGCTCGGCGATAGGAAACCGTCGCAGTTTCTGCGGCGCCTGAAGGACCTCGCCGGACCGGACATCCCTGATGACTTCCTCAGGTCTATCTGGAGCAGTCGTTTACCCAGCAGCACACAGACGATAATAGCATCGCAAGCCAAGCTGCCGTTGGACGAGGTAGCCGAGTTGGCTGATCAGATTCACGACGTCGTGTCACTCAGCCCCCAGGTTGCAGCAGTTGGAGCCATGCCAGGTTCATCAGGATCCATGGCCGGACAAATCGCGGCCCTCACCAAACAAGTCTCCGCGTTATCTTCGAAGCTCGATCGTATGTCGCGGTCACGGTCGAAAACGAGGAATTTTTCGCGTGGCCGAGATCGCTCTTCTACGAAGTCCAGGACGCGGTCGCAGTCCAACTACAGGAAGTTCCCGGTATGTTGGTACCATAAGAAGTTTGGTGGTGATGCGCAGCACTGTACGAAGCCCTGTGACTACGCGGGAAACGGCCAAGGCAGTCGATAATGGCGGCCGACGACTGTCTAGGTACCGGTCGCTTGTTTGTTACGGACAAACGGTCCAAAGTTCAATTTTTAGTGGACACGGGGAGTGATTTGTGCGTTTTCCCTAGACATTATTTAAAAGAATATCGTGCTAAAACTAACTATGAACTGTGTGCGGCTAACGGCTCGACAATTCATACGTACGGCTACTATAACTTAGTACTAAATCTAGGGTTGCGCCGCGACTTCCCCTGGCGATTTATTGTGGCTAACGTTACAAAGGCGATAATAGGCGCGGATTTCCTCGCCCATTATAATATTTTACCGGATATTCGTAATAAACGCTTGATCGATGCAAATACTATGCTCTCAACCGTGGCTTCACTCGCATTTTCAGATAATATTTCATCGGTGAAGGTAATTTCTGGTAGCTCGGTTTATCATGACATACTAGCTCAATACCCCGAGATCACTCGCCCAGCTGGTATACACCGCACACCACACCACAATACCTCACACCACATCCGTACTACACCTGGACCACCTGTGTCGTGCACCCCACGCAGACTCGCACCGGACAAATTAATGATTGCCAAGTCCGAATTCGATGCTATGCTTCAAATAGGTACCTGTCGACCATCGGAGTCAGCCTGGGCATCACCGCTTCACCTAGCTCCGAAGAAGGACAACGGGTGGCGTCCCTGCGGTGATTACCGGATGCTAAATGCCCGCACTATACCCGATAGGTACCCTATAAAGCACATCCACGACTTTGCCCATTGTCTTTCAGGTTGCACCGTGTTTTCCACCATAGATCTGGTTAAGGCTTACAACCAGATCCCCGTACATCCAGATGACATCGCGAAGACCGCCATCACGACGCCGTTCGGTCTTTACGAATTCCCGTTCATGACGTTCGGGCTTCGTAATGCCGGACAGACGTTCCAGCGGTTCGTCGACGAAATGCTACGGGGTCTGGATTTTACTTATGCCTACTTAGATGATTTTTTAGTTTTTTCTAAGGACCAGAAGACACACGAACAGCATCTTCATCAGCTGTTTGCCAGACTGAAGCAGTACGGGATGGTGATCAACACAGCAAAATGTGTATTTGGCGCGCCTGAGGTCACATTAGGCGCGGATAACGTGGTTGCAGATACCCTCTCTCGTGTCGAGGAAATAGCCCAGCCTTCGCATCGTTATCCTTACCAGATATGTGGCGGATATCAGTGGTAAACTGCGCGATCAGGTCCAGGTGGCGAAACTGTCTTGGCGAGCAGTTTTCCTTGCGGTTATGGAAGGCGAAGGTCAGGGGTTTGTGGTCCGTGTAAATCACGAAGTCACGAGCCTCGAGCATGTGGCGGAAGTATTTCACGCTCTCATAGATGGCGAGAAGCTCTCGGTCGTATGGTGAATACTTCTGCTGTGCAGAGCTAAGTCCTCGAGAGAAAAACGCCAGAGGCTGCCATGTCTCACCATTAGGCTGCAACTGCTGTAACACGGAACCAATAGCCCTATCTGAAGCGTCAGTAACGAGCGCGAGCTTAGCGTCGCAACTGGGATGAGCCAGCAAGGCGGCCTGACACAGACCTTCTTTGCAGGCCTCAAACGCTTCAAGCTCCTTACCAGTGATGGAGACTGGGTGCGAGCCTTTTACCGATCCTGTCAGCAGGGAATTCAAAGGGGCTTGATGTTGTGCTGCACCAGGGATGAACCTCCTGTAAAAGTTCACCATGCCCAAGAACCTTCTCAGCTCCTTGACAGTTTTGGGCACGGGGAAAGATTTAATGGCCTCGACTTTAGCTGGAAGCGGGGTGGTACCTGCGGATGAGATGCGGTAGCCTAAAAATGTGACCTCAGGCGCGCCAAATACACATTTTGCTGTGTTGATCACCATCCCGTACTGCTTCAGTCTGGCAAACAGCTGATGAAGATGCTGTTCGTGTGTCTTCTGGTCCTTAGAAAAAACTAAAAAATCATCTAAGTAGGCATAAGTAAAATCCAGACCCCGTAGCATTTCGTCGACGAACCGCTGGAACGTCTGTCCGGCATTACGAAGCCCGAACGTCATGAACGGGAATTCGTAAAGACCGAACGGCGTCGTGATGGCGGTCTTCGCGATGTCATCTGGATGTACGGGGATCTGGTTGTAAGCCTTAACCAGATCTATGGTGGAAAACACGGTGCAACCTGAAAGACAATGGGCAAAGTCGTGGATGTGCTTTATAGGGTACCTATCGGGTATAGTGCGGGCATTTAGCATCCGGTAATCACCGCAGGGACGCCACCCGTTGTCCTTCTTCGGAGCTAGGTGAAGCGGTGATGCCCAGGCTGACTCCGATGGTCGACAGGTACCTATTTGAAGCATAGCATCGAATTCGGACTTGGCAATCATTAATTTGTCCGGTGCGAGTCTGCGTGGGGTGCACGACACAGGTGGTCCAGGTGTAGTACGGATGTGGTGTGAGGTATTGTGGTGTGGTGTGCGGTGTATACCACGCTGCTCATGATCGACGATCGATCTGGAGCAGCTGGCTACCAGTCAGCACTCTGATCCGGAGCTCACGACGCTCAACGAGGACACTTCACTGCGCATCCAAAAACTCAGGGTTCCAGGTAGCAACGCCGAACTGTTTTGCGACACCAGCACCGGCACACTAAGACCTTTCGTCCCGAAAGCACTACGTCGAAAAGTTTTCGAAAGTCTTCACTCTCTGAGCCATCCAGGTGCCAGAGCTACGGCAAAACTGGTTTCAGAGCGATATGTGTGGCCTGCAGTTAGGAAGGACTGCAAGGAGTGGGTTCGCTCTTGTCTGGCGTGTCAGCGTTCAAAAATTACACGCCACGTCTCTGCACCCTTAAGTTCTTTCAAACTCCCAGCAGCTCGATTCAAGTTTGTCCACATCGACCTGATAGGACCTCTGTCGTTATGTCAAGGTTTTAGGTATTGTCTCACAGCAGTCGACCGCTTTACGCGTTGGCCTGAGGCGATACCGTTGGAGGACATGACTGCTGAGACAGTAGCTAGAGCCTTGCTTAGTGGGTGGATTTCAAGGTTTGGTTGTCCTGCTGATATCGTGACAGATCGCGGCAGACAATTTGAATCAGCCCTGTTTCGGAATTTATCCAAGACTGCCGGATTTCATCATCGCAGGACCACTGCGTATCATCCAGCCTGCAATGGACTCGTGGAAAGGTTCCACAGGCAGCTAAAGTCTGCCATAATCTGCCACGATAACAGCAATTGGGTCGATTCTCTTCCTCTAGTTTTGCTAGGTATCCGTAGCGCTTTTAAGGAGGACCTACAGACTTCTTCCGCTGAATTGGTCTATGGCGAGCCAGTGCGTCTGCCTGGCGAGTTTTTTGACGCAGAAACTGACAATACACTGGACTTGACAGAGTTCACGTCAAGACTACGTTGTATTGTCCAAAAACTGCAGCCATCACCAGCAGCTCGCCATACTGGTAAACAGTCCACGTTCGTTTTTAAGGAGTTAGCCACTTGCAGCCATGTATTTTTGCGTGACTGTACTGTTGGTGGTTCGTTGAAGCCTGCGTACACGGGACCATACCAAGTTGTTCAGCGTGGAGATAAGGTTTTCACCATTTTGGTCAATGGTAAGGACGTCACAGTATCCGTAGACCGCATCAAGCCGGCCTACATACTGCACGACCCACACACACCATCACAAGCACTACCACCTACACAAACACATACGCGACAACCAACACCTACTCACATACAGACATCACCACATACACACACACAAACCCGGAACTACCAAAAATTACCTAAACCAGGAGACAGGTTAAACACAACCACACGCTCAGGTCGGAAGGTAAGGTTTCCTGACCATTATCGCCCTTGACGGTCTCTGGGGGGGAGTGATGTGGTGACTTTGTCACATCATGTATAAATTTACTTATTAAAATTAATATTCCATAATATTGTTTAAACCTAAACTTACAAGCTACTTAACCTAGTAAAAATATGTACAAGAAATTATCATGTACAAAATTATGTACAACTATTTAATTATGTAATAATAGTAGATTCACAACTACAAACTAAAATACTTACATATTTACTAAGTTTAGCAATGTCAAAATAATGTTTTACATTCGGACATTCCGTCCGACTCAATTTGTATATAGTTAACACGTTGCGCGCAGGTAGGTTACCCTGCCGGTCCCTGCACCCGCGCGTCGCCCCGCGGAGACCCTCGCCGGCCGCTGCGCCTGCGACGGTCGCGCGCTCGCCAGTCAAAACCTGTACTCTGCGGCGAATGCATGTTCGTTTGACTAGCCCCTTGCTATACCGCTTACGCGATAGAACGCTTTCCATTGTAAAATCGAATCTCTCTGCTTTGCATCTGTGCTTTTCCTTCCTTCATATTTCTCCTTCTATTCTTGTGAACTGATGTACTATTCTGTGACTTTCTTGTGCTTCATTTCAATAAACTAAGTGTTCCTGTGATAAGTGCTATCTTTCACTTGCTATCCTGCTACGCTTATACCTACAGCTACAAGTAAGCCACAACATCATATTTCTACAGTTTCATTGTCGGAATGCTTTCTGTTTGGTGAACGACTCGGTGTCCCACACGAAGAGAGGGAAAGAGGTGAAAAAAGAAATAAATTGACAGCAACTGAAACAGGGACACCTTCAAAAGCACCATACCACCAGTATTAAAATCATTCGATAATCGGTGGGCTTATGATATACACGTGGTGCTTGTGATGTTGTTTTAGTTCTGATCTACTTGCGAATAAAAAGTGAGCACAAGATTTTGGGAACCACTGTCCTAAGATATATCTCAGCTCCACGCTCTCGATATGCTAATATTATCTCGAGACGCACAACTGGAATATGAATAGGCCCTATCTGTGACGAAGCCGCCATATTTGAACTTGCCATGAATAATATACCAGCTTACATTCGGCAGATTTAGATTTGGCAAGTGCAGAAGTTCTCTCTCTCTCTCTCTTCGTGCGGGACACTGAATCGTTGTTAAGTAGCAGGCCTCTGATATGGTTTTGTAACGACCATCATAGATAGCAACCGGGACCGATGGCTTAACGTGCCCATCCGAAGCACGGAACCATCTTGCTTTTCGGACAATCAGGTGGTTCAGCCTGCAATGTCCTTACCAGACTGAGAACAAATTCACAAGATGATAAATATCAACTTTATGAGTGCCCCACTGGGAGTTGAACCCAGAACTTTCTGCGTGGCAGGCAGTCATACTAAGCACTGTGCCACATCGGCTGTCTGTGCAGAAGTTGAAAAACGAGTTTGAAAAGTGCTCTGAGCGTTTCATTACTGAAAAAATTATATTACTTATTCTAATTGGAATTTTTCAGACTCAAAGCATGTTGTTTAAAATCATATTTCGCTGAATTTAGATTGCATTATTACGCTTTTGCTAGTGATTTAGTACTGAGAACTGATGGCGAAATGATGAAAAAAAAAAAGTGAAAATGTGAAAAAGTATCGTTTAGAATTAACAACATTGTTGACATCCTGCTTATATGTCACATGATAGAGAGGCAAACAATGATGTTCCCAAGTCGGGATTTATTCTTTATCTGCGCAAGTTACATCTTCAATTTGAAATAGTCAGGTAAAAAAAACTGATTTACACACAATTATAAAGTCCGATTTGTTTCGTATCTTTCTATCCACGTTTTTTGATGAAAGTTTCACCTATCCAGTATCCAGTCCATTTTTAACTTTTAGTATCGGTGACTAGCAAATATAATTGTTTTAATCACAACTAACTTAATAGCTTGTAAACTTCACACCTATTAAATTCTAAGTCATGTCTCAAGCTCACCGCAACAATTTTACCGGGACGTTTCACAATTTTGATGTTATTACACTCAAATGAGTTTTCGGGGAACTGTATTAAAATTTGAAACTTGATTAGTCGACACTAGTGTTGGCGAAGATCGATAAAAAAATAAACAAAGTTTTGGGATGTCACTCAAATAAAATTAATGTGTGTAATGTATCCTTTTATGTCTAATGTAAAATAAAGGAGCTAATTGTTCTTGTCAGTGAAGTATCCGCCAGTTGCTCCAATTTTTTTCTGCTTGACCTCCTTATATGACAATCTAAATGGTTAAGTTGCTCATAATTCATCCCAACTATCTACGAGTAATATTCTGCAACCGAACTGTTACGCATCGCAAGTTATTTTGTTTGTGCCCTTATTTTTTGGTCCTCACAAAAAGTATATTTTTTTTTTGGTTAAATTCTAACTTTTGCTATTTATCCATTCAGTTTTTACGGATAAATTAATGACGTTTATCGATAAATCTAATACCAATATTTTATCAGCACTATTCTCATCGACAGTGAACCATAACTAATAGAGTTAGGAAATTTTAATTATGAAATACCTTCACAGGTAGGCGTCTAGGTAATTACCTTGATGTTGTGAAATTATCTGCCTTGTTGAATTACGGTTGATACTGCTGGCAGAACGTAAATGGCTATAAAAAACGGCTATTTACACCACGACTGACAAAAGTTTGAGTGTCATTCTGAAGACTGTGTATCACCATAGTGACAGGTTGTCTGACTGTCGTCTAAAATTAATTCGCTTCTTACGACACTTACGGGAAAGATAAGGGGTAATGCTATTCTAAGCCGGCATTACACGACAAAAAAGATTCCAATTGTTTAAATTAAAACAAACAAAAATGTTGTTTGAAGGCTTCGAGCCGCATATGGCTACGGTCAAAGCGGGTTGTCAGCGACAGAGATTTTTCCCCTAAGCCTTATTCTATGACAAAAGCCGGCAACATGTATTTTGAAAGCTTTTTTGTTTTTAGCATGCCGCGCAGTATCTATCTTAAATTATTGTTTAAAACAGGATTATTACCGTGATAATATTTTTGTTGATCCCGATATAATTTTAGTGTTGTGAACAACCGTGAAAACCTAAAAACTTATATAGTATCTATCTTTCCTATAGGAGTCGTAAGATGTGACTCTGGGATTTGAGTTTATGTTTATTGCAACTTAAGGCGACAGGCTGACAACCTGTTACTTTAGTGATACGCGACAATAGCTAAAACGTCCTTCAAATATTTATCAGACGTGGCGATAACGACCGTGCTTTTAAGGCTGTTGACGCTCTGACTACTCCGCAAGGGATAAAGGCTTGATTGTGTATTTATGTATATTATATTCTGTTTTTTACAGCATACTTTAGTGTTGCCGCTCGATAAAGGACTATCGATTTATTCAACGATAATACCGTCGGTATCAAATCGCATGATTTCAAATCTATCTAAAGCATCTTATAACCACAAAACGTTCGGAAGTACCTATCGATACTATAATATAATGTACTGTGTTTTAAAAGGTTTTAATTTTTTCTTTCTTTCACAGTGTTGCCAGAATACGACCCGCTGATCACGGGGCTACCGACGCTGGTCAATGTTGGAGAGAATGCCATCATCAACTGCACTTCAGACTACTCCTTGCCAGCTGCAACGATTGAGTGGTTTGTGGATACGGAGCCTCAGGAGGTAAGTCCTTGGGGAAAGTTGTTCATTACCACCAGCCGATTCTGAGTTTTTGCTATTGGTCACTAGTAAAATATCACCCTATATTTCGGCCAGAAATGTACCATGGCCACTTGGCCACGCACGGCACTGTCGGTGACCTCATACAATTTCGAACTGAGTTTCAAGAAATAAACCGCTTCATCTTCTTCTTAGCGTGCCGCGGCGAATCAAATTTTTTCTACCCAAAAGGTTGCAACACGAACGGCATTTGGGGTGACTTCCCATAGGTCTTTTAGCGTGCAAGTATTGTGGGAGAAGCAGGGAGATTTAGGGCATGATACATGCTTTGTAGAACCCCACCACACGGACAGTGTTTGGAGTTGCTTTAGCGCCACTGACATAAATTTTCCGAGCAGCAATCAACCTTACGAAGTCGGTTCAAAGATAAACTGTTGTCAGTCAAACAATTTAAAAAAATGAAACATGGAGGTTTTTAGATATTTCTCATAATATTGAAAATGAGTGAGTGCATTAAAAATTCCAATACTTTGAGGTATTTCCATACACTTGCAAAACAATACAAGTTTTATCGTAGGCAATACACTGATGACGTTAATATAATTTACAGGTTTCTTAGTCATCATCATCTCCCTGCCCTTATCCCAAATCAGTTGGGGTCGGCGCAACATGATATCATCATCATCTACCTGCCCTTATTCCACCCAACTAACAACTTGGTCCTATAAAAAACAGACTAAACGACTTTTAGTTATATAAAGGTCGTATAGTGGTAAGCAGAATTTCACTGGGTTGTGTAGTGGTGTCTTATTCGACCTTTTAGTCGTAAACGCCTATAGTCGTATAATTTGGTCGAGTAAACGTTTATACGACTTAATTATACGACCATCGTATAAAGGTCGTATAAATGATCGCTATACGATTAAATTATAGGACTAATCGTCGCTGTTGGGACCATTATATAACCTTCAGTCAGGCCACCGACTGTTACTAGATCATAAGGTATATAAAGGTCGTATCATTATCTTTTATAAACCGTATAGTCATATACAAGTCGCCAGTGCGACCGTTATATGACTTAAAGTCAGTTCAGCGACTGTTACCAGACCATAAGTTGTATAAAGGTCGTATAAATGTCGAATAAATTTCTTGTCTAAATGTCTCATAGAAGTCGCCTTTGCGACTGTTATATGACTTTTAGTCATGCCATCTACTGTTACCAGACCATTGGGTATATAAAGGTCGTATTACTTGTAATAAACCTCGAAATTATATAAAAGCCGCTAATGCGACCGTAAGATGATTCTTAGTCAGGCCACCGACTGTTGCCAGACCATTAGGTATATAAAGGTCTTATTATTTCCTTTAATCAACCACGTAGTTGTATTAAGGTCGCCATGGCGATTCTTATACGACTTGAAGTCTGCTAGCGACTGTTATTAGACCATTAGTTATACGGGGTGTAAGGGACAGGTCTCCGAATATTGATAGGGTGCATTTAGACTATGAAATTGAACAACTTGCCATAGAAATAAATTTCAGGAAACGAAAAAAAATTTTCGACTTCCCATACAAAATCACGATCAACTGATTGCATTTACTATGGGAAGTCAAAATTTTTTTTACGTTTCCTGAAATTTATTTCTATGGGAAGTTGTTCAGTTTTATGGTCTGAATGCACCCTTTCAGTATTCGGAGGGCTGTCCCTTACACCCTGTATAACGGTCGTATAAAGATCTTACCAAACGAAATATTAGGGTTCGCTACGAAAAATATCCCAGTGCTGATATTGAACAAATGTGGGTATCTACGAAAGTTAATGGACAACGAATTGTTATAGGTACAGCTTATAGGCCAAACTGGATAAATGTTGATACATTTCTTGATGCAGTTACTTTGTCCGTAACTCATTTCTCTCATTTTGATCATCTAGTCTTGCTAGGTGATTTTAATATAGATTTGTTAAAACCGTATGAAGCATCTACAAAAAAATTCTTACAGTTTTTGACGTACATGGAACTTGTACAATACGTCGATAAGCCTACTCATTTTACAGCTGATACGGAGTCACTGATTGATGTTGTTTGTACTAACTCGCGGGTTCGAGAAATTACAGTTTCAAACATTAAGGGATCTATCGGTCATGCTATGGTTAACGTCACTTTAATGATTAGGAAAAATAAAATTCCACCTAGACTCATATCTTATAGGCCCTTTAAGGATATGGACTTGAACATATTCAATAATGATTTAGAGTTTCTGGATTGGGAACTAATCTTAGATCTCTCTACCGTTGATGACATGGTTCAGAGCTACAACAGTCACCTTTTATCACTTTATGATAAACACGCACCCCTAAAGACGATAAAAGTCAAAGAAAGTCATGCCCTGCCTTGGATCACTGACAATATAAAACACATCACCGAACTTCGTAACGAGGCTCATGAAACTTACCGCATTTCAAAGTCAGACGAAGATAAAAAAGCATGGAAAGATTTGAGGCTATTTCTTGAAACTAGTATTTATAATGAAAAACGAGCATTTTTTGAGCATTTCGTCAATTCTAAAACATGTGATGGTAAGGCATTCTGGAAAAGCATGAAGGAAAAAGTTTTAGTTGACCCTAAACGTAATATAAAACTACCCGATCGTTTCAGTGATCCATGTGAAATAAACAGGCATTTTTTAACGATACCCGTAAGTAACGTATTATCACAGGAAAATTATACATATTTCAATTCAAACCGTTATGGCATTTCTAGTTTTTCTTTCAAACCGATTTCGGAAAGGGATGTTTATAATTTTATCGTAGCTATCAAATCTAATGCCATTGGTAGTGATCACGTGAGTAGGGACATGGTTCTTCTGAGTCTACCTCGTACTCTTAAGGTTCTCACTAAAATAATTAACCAGTCTCTCATTACGGGTACTGTTCCCTCACAGTGGAAGGCTGCGCTGGTGACACCGCTGCCAAAAGTTGATGACCCCACTGATCTTAAAGATCTCAGACCGATTAGCATCTTACCATATCTATCTAAGATATTGGAAAAGGCGGTGTACGTACAATTATCTAAATACATAGAGGAAAATAATATATTGCCTATATATCAGTCAGGTTTTAGAAAGGGTCGGGGAACGGGTACGGCTTTGTCAGATGTTGTGGATAATATACTGGCTGAGGAAGATGTTGGTCACGGTACTATACTCACGCTGCTAGATTTCTCCAGGGCCTTTGATAGTATAAATTTATCTCTTCTCTTGTCGAAGTTAAAATATTACGGATTGGATGATTTATCTGTCAAATGGTTTGGGAGTTACTTTAGTCAGCGTGTCCAATCAGTGCGACTAGTAAAGGAGGACGGAAAAGAACTGGTGTCCGATGCTAGGCCTCTCACGCGAGGTGTGCCCCAGGGTTCTATTTTGGGTCCGCTTTTGTTTATTTTGTATAGTGCGGATCTTGTTAAGGTGATTAAATACTGCAAGTATCATTGTTACGCTGATGATCTTCAATTGTACATTTCTGATGACCCGAAGAACATAAATTCTGCTATTGAAAAAATGAACGAGGACCTGAAAAGAATAGGTGAGTGGTCAATCAAAAACAACTTGATGTTAAATCCTACCAAGTCCAAATATATGGTAATTGGTACTAAAATGCAAATAAGCAAAATTCTACATAATAATCCTGTGGTAATTGTTCAGAATCAGAGCATAGAGCGAGTTGAAGAGGCCAGAAATTTGGGAATTACCTTTGATAGTCACCTTCGTTTTGAAACTCATGTATTGAACCTCGTCAAAAGCTGCATGTATCGACTCAAGGTCTTATATCAGATTCGAAATCTCCTTAGCGAAAAAGCACGCATTATTTTGTGTGAATCACTAGTTCTATCTCGTTTAAACTACGGTGATGTCGTCTACGGCCCCAGATTGCTTTCTAGGACGAAACGTCTTTTACAACGTGTCCAAAATGCTTGTTGTAGGTTTTGTTTCACTGTTCCACCGAGAAGCCACATAACTCCATTTTTAAATAATGCGGGTATGCTTAACATGGAACATCGTAGAATCATGCATTTTTCTAGCCTTGTGTTTGATGTTATCAATTTTGAACAACCGGAGTACCTGCGTAATAAGTTGAATTTATCGCCCTTGCATGTGAGGTATGGAACCAGGAGTAATCGGGCTCCTCTTGAAGGGCATGTTCATCGCTCTGTGGCATTTAGAGGCAGTTTCCGCTTCCTAGCAACAAAATGCTGGAACTCTTTACCCCCTCCAATCAGAAATATATCCTCCAAGTACACATTCAAAATAAAATTAAAAGCTTATTTACTAGAGTCTCAAGGAAAAGGTATTACGTCGCAACTTTTAGGATAGCGGTTACTGTCAAAAACAAAACAGTTCTGAGAAATCTACCCACTTCTCTGAATAACTTCTTTTACCCATTTTATTTTTTTCCTTTTATTGATTTTAAATATTCACTGTCACTTACACTAAATTGGATTTCCATACACACGCATAAACTTGTGCTATTTTATATCACATAACCCCTACACTACATTTACACCTAACACAACACGAACACTCGCAACGTTCACTCTGGGGTAATGGCTGAAAATCAGTGCTGCCCTCTTTTGGGTGTTTTATGCACTGAGCCTTGGCCCTTTGCATCGATGCAGCACACATGTGCCTTTAATAATGTTTATGTTTTATAGGATTGTAATCAAAATGTATTATTTTCTTTAATTTTATTTGTTAAATGTATGTGTGTGTTGTATTATTATGCAATAAACGTTTTATCTATCTATCTATCTATCTTACCGCATTCTCATAAAAGGTCGCTGTTTCGACAGCTTTATGACTTTTAGTCATACCTCCGACTGTTACCTGACCACTAGGCATATAAAGGTCATATTATTACCTTTAATAAACCGCACAGTAGTATAAAAATCGTCATTGCGACCTTTATGTGACTTTCAGTCAAAACTACAACTGTAATTTGATCGTTAGTTATATTATGATCATATTATTACCTGAAACACAACGAAATGTCGTATAAACGTGGTGTAACATAACGATTAAACGACTAAAAGTCCTAAAAAGACTATTTGTATGACTCTTAAAAACCTTTTAATTGTTTAGTAGTCGTACATAATACTTCTTCACAACTACTATACCTCGCTGTGGTGTGAATTATTGTGGCCATGGTTCTGTAGGTAATAAAATAGGAAATATATGTTCGAATGGACGGACAGATTGGATGTATGCATGGATGAATGAATGAATGAATGAATGGATGAACGGACGGACGGACGGATGAACGAATGGACAAACAGATGGACATGCAGTCGTAAAATTAAGCTAAATCCTTTGTAACACGATTTTGTGTTCAACAAAACGTGTTGCGCCGACCCCAGGTAATTGTGACGAGGGCAGGAAGATGGCATTGATAAGTAGGTATGTAAAATTAACGATTAAATCAGATCACTACTGCCAGCCTTGAGAATAGTTCATCATGTTGTGTAGTACACCCCCGTACATTTTTTGTACGGGGCTATAGTCGGTCCTGATTCCATTCATTATGTCGTACTTCATTATGTCGTACATTACTCTGTCAGAAATAGTTATGCTATACAATACAATGTCGTACATTATAGGGACTCGTCACATCAATCACGGCTGACTATCACTTGTCTGACAGATGTTATCTTACGTCTCACCTCCTCCGTGGAGTACATACAATGCACGATATACTCAATGCACAACACGATAATGCCCGACAACGTATTGTACAACAGAATAATGTACGGCATTATGGATAGGCTTGAAATACGGGCCCAGACAAATAATGTACAGTGCTGCAAATATAATCAAAACAAGTTACGTCACAACGGATGAAGTGATGTGACAGTGTTGGCTGTAATCGACTTAGTACGTTCCTTCAAACTATAAGTTTTGCTACGTAGGCATAACATAGTGTCTTGTACACGTTTAAAAAAATAATTTCAAGATATTTTAAAAAATTAATTGAAATGTTCAACCCTAGGTCTGAGCGTGATAGAGCACATCGTTACTGTCACGTTCAGCTGCGGTTGCACCGTTGTAGATCTTATTACGCGCTGTGAAGGAACAGTGCATAGTTATTGGAGTTGTAATTGACAGTACATACACTGTAAAGCGCACTGTGTTGTAGAGTTGAACTATTTGATTAAAAGATTTTAAAAATATTTTTATCTTCAAATATTTTTTAAAAATCAACACTCTTAACATACTTTATTATACGATGGGACAGACTACTTTTCCTAACTCCCTGTAGATTAATTATTCGAACCTAATATACAAGGCAACCCAGGGAGGCGGGACGGTGGTTTGGGGGGTGCAACCCCCACAATAAAAGCCACCTTTAACACAATTCCAAAACAGTAGGTTAGGTAAGATCAGAGTTGGAGCGAACAAATTGAGCGACTAAGCTAAATAAAGAATATTATACAGGGTGTTAGGGACGGTGTACCGAAAACTTTGCAGGCGTGCTCAGACTATGAAACTGAACAACTTTTACTTTTACAATGGTGGGAAACGAAAAAAAAATTCCGACCTCCCATACAAAGTCAGTCAGCTGATCGTGAATTTTGTATGGGAGGTCGGAATTTTTTTTCGTTTCCCACCATTGGCTCCATAGTAAAAGTTGTTCAGTTTCATAGTCTGAGCACGCCTGCAAAGTTTTCGTTACACCGTCCCTAACACCCCGTATAATTGTATTATTTTAAATAAAAACGATATCGATTTAGTTACGAATGTATGTAAAATTATCGATCAAGTCACATCACTACGCTACTACTCACGTGTTGTCTTCGATCACAATGTTGTGCATAACACCCCCGTACATTTTTGGTACGGGGTGAAGAATGGCGACATTGTTTTGATTTCATCCATAATGTTGTATTGTGTTCCTCTGGTGTGGTGTACATTATACTGACGGCCAGTATTATGCTGTACAATACAATATCTTACAAGGTTTTCACTTTCTAAACGGTACCCTGAAAATGGCGGACAGAAAATGGTTTCTAGTCATATAACCCAACCTTTAGTCGTAAAGTGTCCTTTAACAGTCGCGATCACGACATAAAGTTGCATAAACGTTATATAAATAAATAATGAATTAATAACATAAATAAAATAATTCAAATCGTTATTATTTGTAGGGGGCATTAAAATTTTGTTTGAATAATAACACAAAATAGTCGATAAAACAATTACCCCCTTGAAAACGCAACACTAAACAGTTCCTAACACCATTCACAACTTTTCAGATTATATTCGATAACAAACATGGCAGACACTAATTATTTTGAATGATTTGTTTGTCTTTAACCTCAATTTCACTCGTTTGATAGCACACTGAAGTCCGTGCACGATAAAGTAACGCCGATGACCACTACACGATTTTAGGTCGTGTAAATGTCAGTAATACGACCATTACACGACTTTTGATCGGTTTAAGGACAATAATACGACCACTACACGGCTAAATGGTCGAATAACAGTCACTTATACGACTGTTATTCGACCATACGTCGCGAAATAGACTTGTATATGACTTTTACCGGACTTAAGCCCATTAATACGACCTTAATACGATCTTTATACGGACAAAAGTCATATAATTTGTGCCCAAATCGCGTCGTATAAACGTATATATAACCACTATACGACCAAAACTATCCGTCTTCAAGACGTAACGATAACGTTGTCCCGACCATTATACGACGAAAACTTGTTAGTTGGGAATTTATTTGGTAGAACCCAAAATCTTGGAGCAAAAGGATTTGGCTATATTTTATGGCCCGTCTGCCTGGCCTGACGTCAACCCTCTTTGGGTATAAGTGGTAGGTATCACCGCCACCATGCGGTTGACCATACTCGACAGATATTTAGCCGAGGTCAAAAACTCTACGTCACCTTTTCCGAAACACCCTGAGTGGACTAGGGGTGGCAATATTCTTAGCCGCTACCAAACCTAGTTATCTACACATACAGTTCAAATACTTGCTTCGCTCGTTCACTACGAAGTAAACTGTTTAGGAGATACTTTGGCTTTTATGAGGTTAGTTTAACCAGGCTTATAAGTTCGTTAAAGTTTGACCATTACTGAAAATTGAAACTTAATCCTTCACTGACCTGAAAATAAGCTTAATTAGGAGTAGCTTTATAAGTTGTTAAATAGAAACTGTCATCAGCGTAGATTTACATACTTTTGCATAGCAGCTTTGTTACGAACTCCTTGTATATACCTAAATGCCATAAGCTTTGACCATTATTTTGAAATATTATGTAAATAGTGACTTTGATATATACTTGAGAAAAAAATTAGAGCATCATCGAAGGAATTGACATATTTTTATTTACGTTTTTAGTTTACCGATTATTTATAAGCTTGATTAGCAGCTTCTTGGTAAACTTTCTGCCTTATTATCTAGTCATCATCAACAACCACGATATTTTACTCTAGCTTACTACTCAATAATAAGCAAACCATATTATGATTAGGACGCTTGGTAGAAGGAATAGTGGGCGCATTGCCATTTTTAGTTTTTATACAGAACGCTGCTGCCCATTCTCTGTTTTTTTTTTTTACTTTTAGTTGACTTTTATGATACTGATTGGTAGGACTATAATGATGCTATTCCAAACATGTTAGTCAAATTACTGGAATACTATCCGTGACATTTTCTCTATCTTTTATCACGCATTTTCATATCATACAATATGAAATTGAGGTTCTTATTTGCAATAAAATCAGCAGTCATACTATCAAATGGAGATTGTATTGCTATATTCACGAAATTGGGTTCGTATTGTGACCATACTCCAGGGATGTGGCTTAAGCAACAAAAAATCAATTTTAAATAATTGATTACTTCTAGTCCAGCAAATAATCGATTTAAGAGCGCATTCAATTTTTTCTAGCAAATTTGCAAATATTGGCTTTATAAACATGCGAGTTTCTCGAAAACCGTTATGTAAAAATAATATGTTACTTGAACATTTAATCAAGCATATCTTCATCTAAAAAATGTACAATGTAAATATTAACATTTTAGTTTTAAACCTGTTATAAACAGCGATATCTAAAGCGACAAAACCAAAATTCAGGAAAAGACCTCAAATCAAGCGTGAGTTTTAGAGTTTTGGTTCACTGTAAAAAAATATCAATTATACAAAAAAATAGAGTATATATTTGAGAACAAAGTCTACAGTGAACATTTTACAATTTTATTCAGAAATATAGAATAATACCACGTTTTTATATACGATTTATTGCAAAATAATGCGCCCTTATAACGGCTTCTGTATGAAAAAATAACAGTAGTAAAGATTTAAAAAAAATATATGTTATTTAAGAAGATGTACTTAATCTAATTGCAGAAAAATATATTTATTTTTATTCATAATATCACTGTAAAAAATATTCAAACATCCCCATGTTTTTCGCAAAATGACGCTCCGAGAGGTCTGGCAGGGAAAATTGTATGGGCTTCGTGAAAAGCTCTATAGCGGCCTTAACTTGGAACCCTACACTGTTTTTAACATTCTAATATACAGTCCAGCAAAAAAGAGTAGAAATTAAATAAAATGAAACTAAAAAAAAACATACTAAATTGTTGCCATTCATAGTCAATGTTGCCATTTAATTTTGAAATTTATTCAAAGTAGCGCTCTCATTTTTTGTCTACTCTTTTTTGCTGGACTGTACCTACATTAGTCATTAGTTATTTACAAGCACCACCTGCACACTTACATAAAACGCGACGGTCGGCTTACGGCGGTAAGGTTCCAAGGGTAATCCGAAGAAAACATCGATTCTATAAATGATAGATATTTTCGTATATTTTTCTTGAACTAACGCAATATTATTATTTTTATCATACGATTTCCGACAAGAGAAAAATAAAAATCACTCCGCCGAAGCACAATATTTTTAAATACTTAGGGTGTCATGTATATTAATTGATGTTACTCAAGCCCCATACTAAATAACACATGCCGCAGATAAAATCGAATATTTATACTCGAAAATCTCAAAAATCTATTTATATTAATCGATTAGTTAAATTTACATTATCAACTATACAGAATCGATTTTTATGGAAAAAGACTGATTATTTTAATAATCGATTTTTTTTACGCATCTCTTGTTCGCAATGTGACCATACTCCAATGTTGATACGTTATTCCTTTCAACGCCTTCGGGAAATAGCCGAGCAATATGATCGAGGATTTGCATGGAATTTGTATATTTTGATGATATTGCAATATACGATGAAAGGACTCTAAACCAGATAATGTAAAACGGTCTGAAGATCTGAATTGAGGATAGAAAATTGAGAATAATATTAGGACACTCGTAGTGCAAAATCGGCAAGATGCACTACATTTTGAAAGTTTTAAAATAGAAAAATATCTTTCCTTAGTAAAAACTTAATGTGTACTTAATTTTTTCAACCGATTTTAAGACTGTGAGAGAGAGATTAAACCGATAAAAAAAATGTTCTAAACTAAATGGTTCCCGGTCTCGACCCTAAAGCGATTTTTCTTTTCAAGAATAGCGTAAGACACAAATAGGTACATCATTTTAGGTCAATTCAGAAATGCTCCTACCTTTATGTTTCCTGAAGAATCACTCGACCTTATTTATGATTTTCGCGATTGTCGCTTTTTACATAGCCAAGGTTTCTACTGACAAAAATATCATATTATAAGAATATCAAAACAGCAAAATTTGATACAAGAACTTCATATGATTCTGATCTAATTATAATCCAGTTCATGACAACCATCTTCTTAGTTACCTTGTGATTGAGATTCCAGTTATTACCAGTTAAGTCAGTAACCGTCAAAATCATCGCTAACACTGAGTGAGCTATCTGTAAAATCGCCCCTGTGCGCCGTTCGCCTAATTTGCGCCCTACTTTAAGGCAATCCATAAAACAGCACTTGATTCAAGGTTCTAAGAACTTGGAACAAATACCTGCTAGGTGCGATCAGTTCTCGCGATTACTTTAACGAGCTTGCCAGCAGACGGATGGCCGTCGTTCCGTCACGGGCTGTCTCTCTGCTCATTGGAAAAAAAAACAGAGTTTACAAAAGGGTCACTCGACCCTAGTTAACAGTAACATAGCCAGGGTTGCTACTGTCAAAAATGTCAAAGTATAAGCATATCAAAACAGCAAAATCTGATACAATAACGTAATTATGTTGAACTAATTTTAATCCAAGGAATGTGGCAACCATTTTCTTAGTAAGCGTCAAAATCGTCGCTAGTGCTGAGTGAGCCATCTGTAAAGGCGCCCTTGTGCGCCGGTTGCCTAACTTGTGCCCCTTTTAAGGCAATCCATAAAACAGCACTGTATTCAAGGTTCCAAGAACTTGGAACAAATACCTGCTAGGTGCGATCAGTTCTCGCGATTCCTTTAACGAGCTTGCCAGCAGACTGATGGCCGTCGTTTTGTCATCTGCTCATTGGCAAAAAATAGAAAGTTTACAGAAGAATCACTCAGTTAACAGTAACACAGCCAGGGTTGCTACTTGCTACTGTCAAAAATGACAAAGTACAAGAATATCAAAACAGAAAAATCAGATACAAGAACGTCATAATGATCCTGAGCTAATTTTTATCCAAGATATATGATATTCGTGGCAACCATTAGTTACCTTGAGTTCCTCTGAGACTCTAGTTCTTTCCAGTTAAGTCAGTAAGCGACGAAATCATCGTTAGTACTGAGTGAGCCGTCTATAAAGGCATCCCTGTCCGCCGTTTTCCTAATTTGTGCCCCTTCAAGGCAATCCATAAAACAGCACTTTATTCAAGGTTCCAAGAACTTGGAACAAATACCTGCTAGGTGCGATCAGTTCTCGCGATTCCTTTAACGAGCTTGCCAGCAGACGGATGGCCGTCGTTCCGTCACGGGCTGTCTCTCTGCTCAGTGTCGTTATTTGTAGGATAAACGGATGGTGCTTCGGAGGGCAAGTTAAGCCGTTGTTCCCGGTAGGCTGACAGATAGCTATGACAGACATATACAGTCGATATACAACGACGTCAGAGGCATGTACCTAGTTTACATAAGGATCACTCGACCTTATTTAGGATTTTTGCAATTGTCACTTGTTATTATAGCCAGGGTTGCTACTGTCAGAAATGTCAAAGTATAAGAATATCAAAACAGAAAAATCAGATACAAGAACCTCATAATGATTCTGAGCTAATTTTAATCCAAGAAATATGTCATTCGTGGCAACCATCTTCTTAGTTACCTTGTGTTCCTCTGAGATTCTAGTTATGGCAGTAATCGTTAAAATCGTTATAAGTGCTGAGTGAGCCATCTGTAAAGGCGCCCCTGCGCGCCGATTCCCTAATTTATGCACCTTTAAGCCAATCCATAAGACAGCACTTTATTCAAGGTTCCAAGAACTTGGAACAAATACCTGCTAGGTGCGATCAGTTCACGCGATTCCTTTAACGAGCTTGCCAGCAGACGGATGGCCGTCGTTCCGTCACGGGCTGTCTCTCTGCTCAGTGACGTTGTTTGTAGGATAAATGGATGGTGCTTCGGAGGGCATGTTAAGCCGTTGGTTCCGGTAGGCAGACAGATAGCTGTGACTACTTATGCAGTCTATATACATAGACGTCAGAGGCATATAGTTTAATTAAGGATCAGTCGACCTTATTAGGGACTTTCGCGATTGTCACTTGTTACATAGCCAGGGTTGCTACTGACAAAAATGTCAATGTCAATGTCAAAGAAACAAGAACGTCACAATGATCCTGAGCTAATGTTATTCCAAGAAATATGACATTCTTCTTAGTTACCTTGAGTTCCTCTGAGATTCTAGTTATTTCCAGTTAAAATCAGTAAGCAGTTCCGTCACGGGCTGTCTCTCTGCTCAGTGTCGTTATTTGTAGGATAAATGGATGGTGCTTCTGAGGGCATGTTAAGCCGTTAGTCCTGGTAGGCAGTAAGCTATGACTAGTTATGCAGTTGATATACAACGACGTCAGAGGCATATAGTTTACATAAGGATCACTCGACCTTATTTAGGATTTTCGCGATTGTCACTTGTTATTATAGCCAGTGTTGCTTCCGTCAAAAATGCCAAAGTTTATGAATATCAAAACAGAAAAATCAGATACAAGAACGTCATATGATTCTGAGCTAATTTTAATCCAAAAAATATGACGATCGTGGCAACCATCTTCTTAGTTACCTTGAGTTCCTCTGAGATTCTAGTTATTTCCAGTTAAGTCAATAAGCGTCAAAATCGTTACTAGTGCTGAGGGAGCCATCTGTTAAGGCGCCGCTGCGAGCCGTTTCCCTAATTTGTGCCCCTACTTTTAAGGCAATCCATAAAACAGCACTTTATTCAAGGTTCCAGGAACTTGGAACAAATACCTGCTAGGTGCGATCAGTTCTCGCGATTCCTTTAACGAGCTTGCCAGCAGACAGATGGACGTCATTTCGTCACGGCTTGTCTATCTGCTTATTGGCAAAAAAAGAGAGTTTACAGAAAGATCACTCGACCCTAGTTAACAGTAACATAGCCAGGGTTGCTCCTGTCAAAAATATCAAAGTATAAGAATATGAAAACAGCAAAATCAGATACAAGAACGTCATAATGATCCTGAGCTAATTTTAATCTATGAAATATGACATTCGTGGCAACCACCTTTTTAGTTACCTTGAGTTTCTCTGAGATTCTAGTTATTTCCAGTTAATTCAGTGAGCGTCAAAATCATCACTACTACTGAGTGAGCCATCTGTAAAGGCGCCGCTGCGCACCGTTTCCCTAGTTTGTGCCCCTTTTTTTAAGGCAATCCATAAAACAGCACTTTATTCAAGGTTCCAAGAACTTGGAACAAATACCTGCTAGGTGCGATCAGTTCTCGCGATTCCTTTAACGAGCTTGCCAGCAGACGGATGGCGGTCGTTCCGTCACGGGCTGTCTCTCTGCTCAGTGTCGTTATTTGTAGGATAAATGGATGGTGCTTCGGAGGGCATGTTGAGCCGCTGGCCTCGGTACGCAGATAGCTATGACAACTTCAAACACATTATTAAAGTGTATGAATACCAAAGCAGCAAAATCAGATACAAGAACGTAATAATGATCCTGAGCTAATTTTAATACTAGAAATATGACATTTGTGGCAACCATCTTCTTAGTTATCTCGAGTTCCTCTAAGATTCTAGTTATTTCTAGTTAAGTCAGTAAGCGTCAAAATCGTTACTAGTGCTGAGTGAGCCATCTGTTAAGGCGCCACAATTTTTTTTTTTTGTAAACACTGCCCCTGAGTACTGTTTCCCTAATTTGTGCCCCTTTAAGGCAATCCATAAAACAGCACTGTATTCAAGGTTCCAAGAACTTGGAACAAATACCTGCTAGGTGCGATCAGTTCTCGCGATTCCTTTAACGAGCTTGCCAGCAGACGGATGGCCGTCGTTCCGTCACGGGCTGTCTCTCTGCTCAGTGTCGTTATTTGTAGGATAAATGGATGGTGCTTCGGAGGGCATGTTAAGCCGTTGGTCTCGGTAGGCAGATAGCTATCAGCAGTCGATATACAATACAATCACGTCAGAGTCATACAATTCATTTAGTAGGCGGTAGAAATCTTACGGGCAAGTTGCATAGCGACGCGAGACACAACATGACATCAAAAAAGCGATCGTCAGCCGTTATCGATGAGACGCTCGTCTTACGTGTGTAGCTTTTTTACAACTGTTTCATACATTTTATTTGAAAACGGAGCGTCGTTGAAGCGTCGCGAATCGCGATTTCGCACGTCTCACGTGTCCGACGATCACTTGTTTGACAGGTGCCATCTTAAGTCTCACGTCTACTCTACTATTAACTTCCGCCTAAAACAGCACTATATTCAAGGTTCCAAAAACTTGGAACAAATACCTGCTAGGTGCGATCAGTTCTCGCGATTCCTTTAACGAGCTTGCCAGCAGACGGATGGTCGTCGGTCCGTCACGGACTGTCTTTCTGCTCAGTGTCGTTATTTGTAGGATAAATGGATGGTGCTTCGGAGGGCATGTTAAGCCGCTGGTCTTGATAGGCAGATAGCTATGACTACTTAGATGACAGTAGATATATAACGACGTCAGAGGCATATAATTTACATAAGGATCACTCGACCTAATTTAGGATTTTCGCGATTGTCACTTGTTATTATAGCCAGGGTTGCTACTGTCAAAAATGTCAAAGTATAAGAATATCAAAACAGCAAAATCAGATACAAAAACGTAATAATGTTTCTGAGCCAATTTTAATCCAAGAAATATAACATTCGTGGCAACCATCTTCTTCCTTTGAGTTCCTCTGAGATTCTAGTCATTTCCAGTTAGGTCAGTAAACGACAAAATCATCGCTAGTACTGAGCGAGCCATCTGTAAAGGCGCCTCTGCCACCGTTTCCCTAATTTAAGCCCCTACTTTTAAGGCAATCCATAAAACAGCACTTTATTCAAGGTTCCAAGAACTTGGAACAAATACCTGCTAGGTGCGATCAGTTCTCGCGATTCCTTTAACGAGCTTGCCAGCAGACAGATGACCGTCGTTCCGTCACGGGCTGTCTCTCTGCTCAGTGTCGTTATTTGTAGGATAAATGGATGGTGCTTCGGAGGGCATGTTAAGCCGTTGGTTCCAGTAGACAGTTAAATATGACTACTTAGATGACAGTAGATTTAAAACCACATCAGAGACAAAATTATAATAGTTTACATAAGCATCACACGAACTTATTTAGGATTTATGCAATTATCACTTGTCACATAGCCAGGGTTGCTACTGTCGAAAATGTCATAGTATAAGAATATCAAAACATAAAAGTCAAATACAAGTACGTCATATGATTCTGAGCTATTCCAAGTCTGAGCAAATTTTTATTCAAAATATGACGTTCGTGGCAACCATCTTCGTAGTTTCCTTGAGGTCCTCTGAGAATCTAATTATTTCCAGTTAAGTCAGTAAGCGTCAAAATCATCTTTAGTACTGAGTGAGCCATCTGTAAAGGCGCCCCTGCGCACCGTTTTCATAGTTTGTGCCCCTTTAAGGCAATCCATAAAACAGCACTTTATTCAAGGTTCCAAGAACTTGGAACAAATACCTGCTAGGTGCGATCAGTTCTCGCGATTCCTTTAACGAGCTTGCCAGCAGACGGATGGTCATCGTTCCGTCACGGGCTGTCTCTCTGCTCATTGGCAAAAAATAGAGAATTTATAGAAGGATCACTCGACCTTAGTCAACAGTAACATAGCCAGGGTTGCTACTGTCGAAAATGTCAAAGTATAATAATATCAAAACAGAAAAATCACATACAAGAACGTCATAATGATCCTGAGCTAATTTTAATCCAAGAAATATGACATTCGTGGCAACCATCTTCTTAGTTACCTTGAGTTCCTCTGAGATTCTAGTTATTTCCAGTTAAGTCTATAAGCGATAAAATCATCGTTATTAATGAGTGAGCCATCTGTAAAGGCGTAATTGGTGTCCCTACTTGAAAGCAAATACCTTACCTACCTTAAGGCGATCCATAAAACAGCACTGTATTCAAGGTTTCAAGGACTTGGAACAAATACCTGCTAGGTGCGATTAGTTCTCGCAATTCCTTTAACGAGCTTGCCAGCAGACAGATGACCGTCGTTCCGTCACGGGCTGTCACTCTGCTCAGTGTCGTTATTTGTAGGATAAATTGATGGTGCTTCGGAGGGCATGTTAAGCCGCTGGTAGGCAGATAGCTATGACAACTTGGATAATATTATACATACATTTATCACACTTGTATCCCATGCGGAGTAGGCAGATCGTAAACGGCTGTGAAAAACGGCCATTTACACCACGTCTGACAAAAGTTTGAGAGACATTCAAAGGACTGTGTATCACTATAGTGACAGGTTGTCCGTCTGTCGCCTAAAATTGCAATACACATAAACTCTCGAATCCCTAAGTCACTTCTCACAACAGCCACAGGAAAGATATAGGGCGATGCAATCCTAAGCCCGCACCACACGGCACCTTCTTAGATGGCAGTCGATATAACAAGCACGTCAGGCATACATACATTTTATTATTTTAGTAGGCGGTTGAAATCTTTGTCATAAGGGTTCGAGAAAAAATGTCCGCAAGTAAGATGGTTCAGTGCTTCGGATGGGCACGTTAAGCCGTCGGTCCCGGTTGCTATGATGGCGGTCGTTACACAACCATGTCGGACTGCTACTTGCAGAAGCGGTTGAAAAACTCTGACACAAGGGTTCATCGGATCGTTGAACGACTGGGTGTCCCACACGAAAAGTAGAAGTAGTATAGTTAGTACCTATAACAGTTTTATTACGGATTTTTTTGTATACGTCATCTCAAATTTTCCGCCTCAATTGTCGTATCCCATACCATAAAAAAACGCAAGTATGTTTCATTTAGCTCGGCGGAGCAGGTACAGATAGAAACAATAGGTACAATCACATAGTCCTTATGAGGATATTAATTAAACCATTCGTTAGATATTTCAATTGCCCTTTACAACCAAAACGAATGGGCCACATTAGGGCAGTAGGCGTTTTTGCACTCAATGGTGGACCATATTACATTTCTCATACATTTAACCCTCAGTGACCATTAATTACAATTTTGTGACGATCCTTGCCTAAGGGCTATTTACCACAGACTAGAATACATTTAAACTTCGTTGTGCAAGAAATATCTGTAGCTTTCTATAAAAAATATAGAAACAGAAAACAAATTGAAATCATTTATATTTTTTTTCCCAAAGAATTATCTTTCGAAGCTAGTCCGATAAAAAAATGATGAAGATCTTGAAACAAAATTATACTTAGAAACTTTAGACTAGAGAGAACTATTTCTCTTGTGGTTAAGAGTCTCTTGAGGCTTAAATACGTGCAATGAAAGTAACGTAACTTGGCATTTAATTTACATAGTTTCTTGTTACGAAATATCTTGAAACTCAATCCCGTTTAGTTCGGATTTTCGGTGTCACTAGAACTTAGGTAATATTAACCACTAATTTGTGAAAAAGCGATTTGGGTTTCTCTTTAAAAACGTTGGCGTTTGCCGCAAGTTTTGCGTTATCTTGTTATTTTATTATCTTTGTTTAAAGCAAGATATATGAGGTAGGTACTTACTTACATTCATAAATTAATGGAATTACCTTCAGAGGTAAAAAGGATTCCGTGTGGCCAATGAAACGTTTGTAATATGAGTTGAACGCGCCAACAAATCTGCAAATGCAAAAGTCTATTTTCAGTTTTGTCGTGAATGGTAAGTATTTTCGTTGATTCAGTATTATTTAATTACAGATAAGATAATCTTTCGTACCTATTCACCAAAATTACTCAGAATGGGGTTATCACAGGCTTCGTTTGAAGTTTTTGCTATTGAATTTGAAGGTGGTTTGCACGCTTAAAATTTGATATTGCCATTTTTGCCCCTTAAAGTGATTTCCTTCGACAGACGTACGGCAATGCATCGTAGAGTGCTATGACGTGCAGTTTTCGAAGCGATTTCATACAACATTGTATAAGACCACGACCACAACTCTCGAACTCGAGCGGGTATCGTAGAGGTACCTATGTTTACGAGTACCATGCGTAGACCCAACATTAACATAATAATAATTTCATACAGAATGCGGCAGGTGTGATGGGTATGCTCCAGGGTGGGCTATTTGTCTAGCGGATTGTAGTTTTTAAGTTTTATTGAATTGTAATGAAAGTGAAAGTGAAAGTTTTTTATTCAAAATAGGACATTAAAATATCACTTATTGATAGTCATTACATTACGCAGAAATGGATTAGACATTGTAAAAAAGAGAAATTTGCAAAGCACAATTTTCTCTTTTTTATAACAATTTTTATTCCTACTATAAACGCGGCTCGGGCGGGATTAAAAAATATAAATAAAGGCACTGCCTCGGGGCTGGCCAGGCTAACCACACGTCATGTAATTTTATGCCTTAACGACCAGTAAGCGAAACTAAATTCGATCAAGATTTTAAAAAGGTGTTACATGTGTATAGTTAGTCGGACCTCCTGGACAGGAAAACCCCCCAAAAACCTGCCCAGAAGTGCTCCTATTCTAAAGATTACAATCTTTGTAGGCCCTAAGCTACCCTAGCTAAGATTGAAAAAAACAAGAATAGTAATAGCCGAAAAACGGCTCAACACAAAATTAAAAATAAGTAAAAATAAAATAAAAAATTACTGTAGAATATTCTAACTGTATCGTCTTAAAAAAAACTGTATATAAACAAACATGTTAAACTACTCCCATGAAGATTTATCTTGCATATAATCGGATATTTCATAATAGCCTTTCTTGCACAATTTATGTTTTATTACTTCTTTAAATTTATTTAAGGGTAAATCTTGGATATTTTTTGGAAGCTTATTATAAAAGCGTATACAATTTCCTTAAAGGATTTGCTTACTTTACTAAGCCTGCTCTTGTGTGCTACAAGTTTGTCCTTATTTCTAGTGTTGAAATTATGTATATCACAATTTTTCTCAAAAGTATTAATATTAGATTTGACGTAAATCAAATTTTCGTATATATATTGTGACACAAATGTTAATATATTGATTTCTTTAAATTTTGCCCTTAAGGAGACACGAGGCCCTAATTTATAAATTGCACGAACAGCCCGTTTCTGCAGAACAAAATGTTCTTTACATCCGCAGCGTGGCCCCACAATAATAAGCCATAAGACATTAAGCTATGGAAGTAACTAAAGTAAACTAGTCTAGCAGTATCTACATCCGTGAGATATCTTATTTTTTAACTGCGTATGCTGCTGAACTCAGTCTCTTCGACAATTTCTCAATATGAGGCCCCCATTGGAGCGTGGCGTCCAAAGTTATACCTAAAAATACTGTTGAATCTGCAAGGTTCAACTGTTCATCCTTTACCTTAATAATTGTAGTGCTCGGTTTAACATTTGGCAATGCAAATTTTATACATTTAGTTTTCTTTTCATTTAATAGGAGATTATTTACTGTAAACCATTTTACTACATCGATTATAGTATTGTTCACGTCGTCATAGTCGAGTTGATGCCTCTTTACTTTAAAAAGCAATGAGGTATCGTCAGCGAACAATACTATATCATGTTTGTCTTTAACAAGATACGGTAGATCATTAATGTATACAAGAAACAGGAAAGGACCAAGAATCGAACCTTGTGGAACGCCCATGGTTAAATTAGATCCAGATGATCTTTCACCATTGATTTCAACCTTTTGGATTCTATTATTCAGATATGATTCCAAAAGGCTAAGAGCCTGGTCCTTTACGCCGTAATGACATAGCTTTTTGACTAGAGTTTCATGATGGACACAATCAAATGCCTTGGACAAATCACAAAATACACCTATGGCGTCATGAGATTCCTCCCAGGCATCCATTATATGGTTGATGAGGTCAAGACCTGCATGAGTAGTAGAACGACCCCGTGTGAAACCAAATTGCTGTAAGTGCATTAGGTTATTACGATAAAAATGACCTTGCAATTGAATTAGGATAAATTTTTCAAAAATTTTACTTAGTATGGGTAATATTGATATAGGTCTAAAATTAGTGGGGTCAGTTGTACTACCGGCTTTAAACAGCGGGATAACTTTGCTATGCTTCATCAAGTCAGGAAACTCGCCACTGTCAACACATTGATTAAAAATAAATGCTAGACATGGAGCAATACAATCGATTATAGAACTTATAATTTTGACAGAGAGGCCGTGAAGATCTGAAGTCTTTTTCATTTGTAAAGTTTTAAATATTTTTATAATTTCAACGTCACTAATGTGACAAAATCTAAAATATTTATCACATTGGCTTACATTTTCCTTCAGTACTGATTCAGCGAGATCGGGACAAGAGTTTAACGATCTGGTAGTCGAAACTGGAATATCAGTAAAAAAGTTTTCAAAAGCCTGAGCTACTTCCGAATTGGTGTTTTTTATTTAATCATTTATCATGAGTTTAAAATTTTCGTTACGACGTTTAGATTTCCCAGTTTCGTTATTTACAAATTTCCAAGTAGTTTTTGTTATATTCGTGCTGTTTTTAATATTATTTTTAATGAAGTTAGATTTTGCTACAGAACAAACTTGTTTAAAAGTTTTAGAATAACGTTTAACATAATCAGCAAAAGCTTTTGATTTATTATATGACCTTTCATCATACAGATCGTACAATTTTTCCCTGCTTTTATGAATTCCTACCGTCGCCCAATCACTAAATAATAATTTTGAGTTAACTTTAATTTTTTTAGATTTAAATACATTGTCATATTCTGTTTTGGCAAGGTGAAAAGACAAATATCAAAATGAATTTCATTTTGAAAAGACAAATATCAAAATGAATTTCATTTTGATATTTGTCTTTCCAACACTCTTCTCGTTCAATAAAAATTAACCGACATAGTCGATTGGTGTGTTTGTGAAACACCAAGGGGTGTTACGGGAACTTTTGTGTTTTGATCAAAGAGCCAAAGGGGCAAAGGAATTTGTTTTCATTCGGGTCTAATCCTTTTAGGTGCTTGAAACAGTGTTTTTGATATTCGATAATCGATGAGTTTGCTCTTTTCATTATTCATAGATATTTTATCACAAAATAGAGAGTTTACAGAAAGATAAAGCGGCTCTATTTAGGATTTTCGTGATCGTCACTTGTTACATAGCCAAGGTTGCTTTGCTGTCAAAAGTCTCAAAGTTTAAGAATATGAAAACAGCAAAATCTGATACAAGGATGTCAAATTATTTTGAGCCAATTTTAATTCAAGTAATATGACGTTCGTAAAATCCGTCATCTTAGTTACCTTGGGTTCCTCCAAGATTCCAGTTATATTCAGTTATGCCTGGTTTACACGGTGCGAGTCAGCGTGCGAGTCGGCATAGACAGTAGCTGCAGTGCAGTAACTCGCACCGTGTGAACACATCATGCGAGTTACTCGCACGTGCGAGTTGGACAGTAGCTCGCATGCGAGTTACTTCAACATTTTTTGTTTTCACTCGCCTACTCGCCTTCCCCCACCACATGCATGACAGCAGCTCGCACAATACTCGCATCGTGTGAACGGGCTCGGCAGTAGCTCGCCACTGTTATCTCACGAGATAATCTTGTTGTACGTGCATTTTTAGGTGTTGGTAGGTGCATTTTTTTTTTGCTTACGATTTTAAAATGATTTCTTCGGATAGATGGTCTCACGAAAATAATATCATCATGAATCTGTACAGGGAGGGAGCGAAAAAATCTATGGAATACTTTTGATGGCAACTACAAAGATCAACAACTGGTTTTTTTCTATTCTTTGACATTAACACGATGACATTGTGTTTCAATACTACACGACTCCACTCCGGCCGGCTCTAACTCAACTCGCATGAGACAAGAGGCAGCTACTCGTATCGTATGAACAGCACAGGCGAGTCGAGCTACTGGCATGCGAGTACGAAGAGGCGAGCAGCTGTCTACTGTCTACTCAGTAGCTCGCCCCGTGTAAACCAGGCATTAAAGTCAGTAAGCTTAAAAATCGGCGCTAGTGCTGACTGCTAGCTACTTAAGATGCCCCGTGCGCCATTTCCCTAATTTGTGATTTTAGATCCAGTTCAGAATGACGTGGTCTAGATAAACTATAGATTATTCATAACTATAAAACAATCAGCGAGGTATCGTTGTCTTCAGAAAACTCTCATGCGTTACGTCCTTTGATAATACATTTGTACCTACATAAAAATAATACTTATTACAAAAAATAAGGTGAGTCAACCTTTACTGTATTCAGTACGTAAAACCATACAACTATGTTCCTAGCTTGCAACTATGGTCCGAACAAACTTGTATGTTTTCTTTTTTCATTTATCTCCTCCTGTGTGGGGCGTACTATATAGGACCCCTAATGTATGGTTAACACTGACTTATTAACTGTCACCACACACAAAAAATATGTATTTTAAAGGCAGGTTTGTTTGGACCATAGTTACAAGCTAGGACCATATGATAGTTGTATGGTTTTACCAGTACTTTGACACTTCTATATTTTGGTAAGTTTTCAATTGTATTAAATAAAAATTGTATTATATTATATGACACTCATTTATAAGACGTAGACAGACTTTTAAGAAACTCAAAATCATCATCTGCCTGCCCTTATTCCAATTTATTTGGGGTCGGCGCAACAATTATTTTTCTTCCATTCATCTCTATCAGCAGTCAAATCCTCAGTTACGCCTTTATTTTTCATATCGTCTTTTATACCATCCATCCAAACTTTTTTAGGCCTTCCGCTTCTTCTGCGTCCATCCACATTCATGTTTATTACTTTCTTTGTTACATGCCCTTCATCTCTCCTCATAAGAAAGTAATCTTCATCTCTCCCCATAATCTTCATCTCTCCTTATAAGAAACTCAAAATATAAAATATATATTTCAAACTTTATTATCATCCACAAACTGTAGATTTATAAAAGTTATTTAATTCAGACCATAATACCATCGGATAGATGATTTCTTTTTCTAAGAATCAGTTAGAAGCCAGAGGCTACTCTGTATTTTTTAAATATCTGAGTAATTATTTTCTTTTCGGTTGATAACTTTATTCTTCAAAACTTATTTATCTAAAAAAAAAAGGTTGAATCATGTTTAGCTCTTTAAATATTATTGCAAAAAAGCTTAGTTCAAAGAGAAATTGGATTTGCCATATTTAAAAAAAGTGACAAGACAAGACAAGACAAGACAAGACAAAGTTTATTGATAACTAAAAAGTTACAAGTCATTTTTGTATAAAATAAAAATATAAGAATATTGATTTGATTCAATCATTCATAATTTAAATTTCATTATTGAATTAAATATTTCACCGACTACACTATTTATTGTACAGGTGAGGCCATAAACTCGCTCACTTTGTGAAGGTGGGTGAGCTCTGAACGAGTCTTGTGGATTAGTTAAGTAAACAAATACTTAAGCTGATGGGATTCTCTGAAACAATTAAATAAATAATTTACGAAATTCATCGCGAAAGGACAAAATTTATTTGTTACGTTATATACCTTGCAGGCTAGGCAGTGCGTAAACGGCTGTAAAAAACGGTCATTCACACCACGTCTGTCAAAAGTTTGAGAGGCATTCAGAAGACTGTGTATCACCTTAGTACTAATATTGCAATACACATCTTATCTCAAATCCCTTAACGGGAAAGATGGAGTGATGCTAGCTTAAGCTGACATCACACAGCTTTCATGAACAATATTGATTAATTGTTCTGAACGAAGTTACAATCCAATAATCCTCGATCGAAGACTAATTACAACTACAGGAGAAGTGAAAAACCTTACTTTTGTACAACGCTTCTACATAAAGTTAACCTCATAGCTAAATCTCTGAAAACATTTTTTTATAATATTTGATAGGCCCGCATTTATCTGCTATTTCACCTGTTGGTAGGTGCTCGTAACTATTGATACATACGATGTTGGAACATGCTTGCCTGGCAGTGCCTATTCAATCTTGCCTCGAAAGGACCCAAATATAATGTTCTGGAAACTTTATCTTTACACGAATGATCATCATTACTCATTATTCAATGCCCATACCATGTGCCCATATCACCCACTGCTGGGCAAAGATTTGTTCATTCTCTCGGCAGTTTTCCCTAGTATTTTACTTTCCTACACCAAGTTTGACAAAACTTTGAGAGTCATTCAGAAGACTGTTTATCACCAAATGATGGAACCGCAGCGGGAAGGACTTTGAAGAAAATGCAGGATGAAGTTAAACTATAATAATTTATTAAACGTAACATAGTTTCGATGTGTGAAAGCTATGTTACAATTTAAAACTTAGTCTAACATTATAACTAAGAACTAGTCTAGGCGACCCCTGCCAGAGGACAGAAGTACTGGTTTGATGCTGAAGCCCGGCTTTATACTGGTCTTCAGCTGTAGTCTTGGAGGGGTCGAACTGTAGACTCAGCACTTCGTGTGATGGCCATCCGTGGTCAGCTTGAATCTGCACGTGGATAGAATCGGCAGATTCATCTCTTCTTGGGCACGTTCTTCCGCCTGCATTCCAGTGTCTCGAGCCGTAATCTACCATACATGAACACGTTTGCACGTAGGTAGAATTATCACGTCCAAAAAGGTTCAAGTCGACAGCGTCTGCGAGATTTGGGACTTCCGCATAGCTCGTACATAACAACCATAGTGACAGGTCGTCAGCCTGCCGCTTAAATTGCAATACTTGAACAACAACTCTTAAATCCCTTAGTCGCTTCTTACGACACCCACGGGAAAGATATGGAGTAATGCCGGCATCACAAGACAACATAAGAGCATCACAGCTTATAGGTATTTTACGAAGGTAAAACAAATTACATGTAGTTTAAATCTCTGTTCGGTGTTTGTGGGTAAAGGTCCAACACAGCGCGGTCGAAGATAAATAAAAATTAATTGAAACCTTGTATCTGAGATGTATATAGCGGCTTATACAAAATATATACAAAATGGTGAAAACATGTGAAAGGGTGCACGGTTCAAAAGGAAAGTTAAGTCTCATGGATTATGAAAATGAAAACGAAATTAAACTACTGTCAATAAACAGTTTTAGTAGGACTGTGTTTGATTCCGAAGCTGATCTTAGCGCAGTGGAAGCAAATTAAAGTTATCTTAAAATCTAAAACTAAATGGTCGATCAGCCTCGGAACAACATTTGACTACGATTCGTAGTGCTCTTTACTATAGCTAAATAAAATAAATTTAATGAGAGAGTTTTGTTCCGGAAAGTTTCCGGCCGAGAAATTCTTGTTTCCAAAGTCTACTTAAACAGGGCCTAGCAGCGAATTGCTTACCGTGCGAACCATGACGCCGCCGTTTCCTTGTAAGTCTAGTTTTTGACAGGAAAAAAGGTATCAGGTTTTGGAGGAAGACATTTTGGATTAGAATTTAGGTACTAGACTTACTGCACCCGGACACCAGCTCGTGTGGCACTCCGTCCCGTCAATCAGTCGCAGATTCACAGCTTAGTTTTCACAAACACTTGGGCTCACTATTGTTCATAGTTCGACATCAAATAATGTTTTTTAACACAAAATGACTAAAATATTTCTCTCCGAATGAGAAATCGGCCCCGTTGGCCTCCAATCAAGAAAACAATTAAAAATATGTAGCTATCGGCAGCCACGACGCGAGCGAACGAAAAGTGAGGTTATATTTTGCCAGCGGCCGCGTGACTCTCAATCAAAGCGCCGGAACCAAATCCACTTGGTTCACTTCCCCACCGAACAGGGAAACCACACGAGAAAACCGAAAGCACACTAAATTACACCATTTATAATTAAAATTCGCATCAACGATGCGGGCGCACGGCCACAGGACGAGACAATGACGAACAGTGTTGCCAGCGCCGCGCGCCCATTTTATACGAAACTAAACATTCACCCGCCCCGGACCGACCCATCGGTCCGCTCTATGCATGGCAAGCGTGATAATGTAGCTACTGCTCGCTTAAGAACTGAATCCCCCACCTGAACTTCTGCAACTCGAGGAGTGCCATCACTACCCGGAAACAGGTTGAGAATGCGCCCCCGGCGCCAACGCAGTGGCGGTAGGTTGGCATCCTTAACCAGAACGAGATCCCCAATGCAGGGGGGTTCAGTCCTGTCCGTCCACTTAAGGCGTTGCTGCAGAATGTGCAAGTACTCAAGCGACCAACGCTTCCAAAAGTTTTGAGTCATTTGCTGCAACAACTGATAACGCGACAAACGATTGCTATTCACCTCCGTATAGGGATATTCCGGCAAGGCGTTAAGTGGGCGGCCAATTAAGAAATGCCCTGGCGTCAGGGCCTCTAAATCATTTGGGTCTGAGCTGAGCGGACACAAAGGACGCGAATTGAGTACAGCCTCAATTTTACAAAACACGGTCGCCAGCTCCTCGAAAGTCAAAATTGTTAACCCTACAACGCGCAACAAATGCGTCTTAGCGGATTTTACAACCGCTTCAAAAATACCACCCCAGTGAGGGCACGCTGGTGGATCGAACACCCAGGCAATGCCCTGACGGGAGAGGCCCGTGCTGATGGCTTCTTCGTTCTCCCGTAAGAACGTTACAATTTCTTTCATACACCGATCAGCACCCTTAAAGTTGGTACCACAATCCGACCTGATCAGCGCTGGTCGCCCTCGTCGCGACGTAAATCTCTCCAGCGCTGCCAAAAAGGCCTCCGTAGAAAGGTCGGCCACGAGCTCCAAGTGGACGGCCTTGGTGGCTAGGCACACGAACACGCACAAGTACGCCTTGATAGACTTTGCGTTCCGTAGGCGTGATGCCTTTACCATGAAAGGGCCTGCAAAATCCGTTCCCACACCTGCAAACGTCCAGGCCTCCGTCACCCGGTCCGGTGGAAGATCTCCCATCTGTGGCTGCATTGTGGCTGCCTTCAAGCGGTAACAAGGCAAGCACCTAAACACAACGCTACGTACCGTTCGTCGTCCCGATAAGATCCAAAACTCGCGCTGTAGAATGGCCAATAGCGCATTACAGCCCGCGTGCGAGTTTTTCTCATGACGATCCCTGACTAAGAGCTCAACTAAGGGTCCCCTTTATGGAAGTAACAGTGGATGCCGAGCCGAAAAGGGCAGGCTAGCGTTCCGAAGTCTGCCTCCAACCCTGAGCATACCTTGCTCATCCAGGAATGGGTTGAGGCGCACAATTCCTCCCTTCAGCTTTCCACGTCCATCCCTGAGCAGCCTGACCTCCTCTTCGAAATGTTCCGCCTGGACGACTCTAACTAATGAGCATAGAGCCGCATTCCGTTCCGCAGGCGAGAGGACAGGTGTAAAGTTCCGTTCTGCTTGAGGCTTCCTGCAGTTGTTCACGAACCGTTTGATCCAACCTGTCACCCCAAGAAGTTTGTCGAGGGAGCTATACCGTTCCAGCAAGAAAGCTGGGTTAGGCTTCGGTACGAGTTGCCCCACGTTCACTCGCAAACCTCGATCAGGTGGCCCAAGCGGCGCCCTGCACTCGTTGAATGGCCATTCCTGCGGCGACTCAGTCAGCCATTGAGGTCCCCACCACAGTGGGTGACTCACCAAATCAGGGCCCTGCACCCGCGCGAAGCGCAGTCCGCTGGGTTCCATTCTCCCGGTACGTGCCTCCACACTAACGGAGTTTCCGACCCCGTAATCTGTGACACCCGATTTGCCACGAAAACCTCAAGTGTATGTACCGACGTCTGCAACCAGCACAGAACTATCCGACTGTCAGTCCACGCGTACACCGTTTCATCCAAGTTGATGGTACCACGCAGATTGCAGGTTACATGATTTAGCAAGCGCGCTAGAAGAGCTGCCCCTGCCAATTCCAATTTGGGGATGGTCCATCTAGTTCTGGCTGGTGCCACCTTACTTTTGGCCATAACCAGACGCACGTGCACAGTTCCCGTTGAACTTGCTGTCCGAAGGTATACAGCTGCCGCGTACCCTCGCTCCGAGGCGTCACAAAACCCATGTATGGTAGCCTTACATCCCACCGATGGGACTAACTTGCGGGGTATCGCGATGTGCACAATCCCTGGTAAGGTGGTCACAAACTTGAGCCAATCCTTCAACAACTCTCCGGAGAGTTGGTCGTCCCATCCTAAGTTGGCTAGCCACAACCTTTGTAAAAAGCACTTCGCCATGAACGTAACCGGGGCGATCCATCCGTTAGGATCGAACGTTCTAGCGATGGTCGACAGTACCGACCGCTTAGTCCAAGTTTTCTCCAAAAGGTCGGACTCGATCTTGTACGTAAATACGTCATGCGTTGGCCTATATTGCACCCCGAGGATGCCCAACGTATTTGGATTGTCCGGGTTCTCAAAGAGATGCGGGTCCTGATGGAACTCGCCTGGCAAACCAGCCAGGAGCTCTGGGCAACTGGACAACCATTTCCGCAACTCGTAACCTCCTGAACCCATGATCGCGATCAACTCGTCTCGTAGAATTAGCGCCTGCTCCACGCTATCAGCACCCGTGCAGATATCGTCCACGTAGACGTCGCGATCCAGTACTGCTGCGGCTCGAGGATATCTTACCCTTTCCTGTGCGGCCAACTCTCGCAGCGTACGTACTGCCAAATACGGACTTGGCTTAAGTCCATACGTCACCGTGTTAAGTTCGTATGTGACCATCGGCTCATCTGGGCTCTCACGCCACAAAATCAGCTGATACCGACGGTCATCCGGATGTATCATGGTTTGGCGAAACATCATTTTGACGTCTGCGACGAACGCTACCTGGTGTAACCGAAAGTCTGTGAGAATGTCCACAATGTCCCGGTTCAATTTAGGACCCGCGTGCAAACATTGGTTCACAGACACACCATTCGAGGTAGGAGCAGAACCGTCAAACACCACCCGTATTTTCGCCTCAGGTGACTTCAAGACAGCCAGGTGTGGAATGTAATAATGCTCGCCACACCTCCAATTCAGGCTGGACACCGACATGTGGCCCAATTGAATATATTCCCGCATGAATTCTATATACTTCTGCCGAAGTGCTGGGTCTCGCCTCATCTTCCGCTCCATTCCGAGTAGTCTCCGTTCCGCGAGCTGTCGCGAACTACCTAAAGCGGGGCGGTTTGGGAGAAAAGGTAGCCTGGTCACGAATCTGCCTGACGGGCATCTCGCAGTGTTGTATTGATAGAACAACTCGCACTCGTCATCCTCTGGCTTCCGTCTGTCCGCCGTGGGCGGCTCTTCAGACTCCCAAAACCTCTGCAGCACCTCTGACAGCACACTACCATAGAGGACCGTATCCCTTTCTGGTAGGTCCTGAGGTCTCCAAACTGGGCCGAAAACAACATACCCCTGTGGTATCTACGGCCACCAAACCAGCTTCCTGGAGTACCTTCTTCCTACCGCACCATAATCTCCGAGGACGTCTGACCCGAGAAGTACGTCCACCGTACCAGGAGTATCAAAATCAGGATCAGCTAACTCCAACCCTGTGGTTAACCCTCGTACCGTTGGTGGTAACCTAACCTGAGGGAGTTTCCCAACCACTTCATCCAGCACCACGGCTGAGACTTGATAGCTGACCTTGTACATGTGCTACCTAATGCGAACTCAAAGTTCGTCTGACCCCGAATGTCAGGCACATTTAGGCCCCCGATGCCTACAGCTTCATCCGCACTTGGCTGTACATTTAGGCCTAGCCTACTCACCAGCTTACTTGATACAATACATCCCTGAGCCCCTGTATCCAGTAGGGCTCTTACTTGAATGGTCCGGCCACCGTATCCCCATACCCAAATCTTAGCCGTTGGCAAAAGTACCGTGATTGGACGGGGAGCCGAAGCTGATGAGTAGGCGGCGATTACCTAGCGGGAATCTAAACGCGGTGAGGCCGCGTCCCGCGGGGTATCCTCGCTACCCAAACCTGTGTATGGGTCCCACTCCTGCTGGTAGGGAGGTCTGCCCATAAAGGCCATGGCTGGAGTTCTATAGTACCCCGACGGCAAACGTCCGTACCGAGGTTGCGCCTGTAGCCGCGGGTACTCAGGCATAGGCGGAGGCATGCGTGGGTCTTGAGACCCAACCAGGTGGCTCAAGCCCGCAGAATACTGCATGTACCCTGGTGGCTGCCTAGTGCTCTCCTGACACCCGCCCGTTGGATCCCGTACCTGGGATGGGTGTCCTTGACCATGTCCCTGTGTCGTTCTTCCCCAATCCGGCACCTGCTGCCGTGCTGGGGATCGTCCCCACGTCCTTGGGTAAGTGGGCTCCGTCCGTTGACGTCCCCCTGCCTGTCCCTGTGACCGATGCGGAGGTGGGTTCCTCCTTGGAGGGGGTGGGGAGCGTTGCTCCCTCCCTTGGTGGGCAGGCTCCCTTCGCTGATCCGATCCAGCGCTGCCCCCGGCGCCTCCGGAGCGATTCATGCAGAGCAGCGGATGGTGTGCACCCTGGCAGTACCTACAGTTGGTGCTTGAAGGGCACTCGCACCTGATGCGGCCCCAGGCACCGAAAACACCAACGCCTCTGCTGTGCCACACCCCGTCTCCTCTGAACCCGCTGCGCAGCAAACTCCTGACACGCTGTCACCCCGTGGCCTGTCTCCTGCAGTAGGCACACCCTGATTCCAATGCGGTGTTGTACCGCCTGGGTTGCCTACTGTTGCCTCCTCGCGCCGGTGCACCCGGCCGTTCCGGGTGGCGAGGGGCAGAGGTCTCCTTGCGAGGGCTTCACCAGCCTGGACGTCCACTCGCCTGCTTTCGGCCTCGAGGAACGACTTCAGATCCTCGTAGGTCGGGAGGTGGTCCGAGGACTTGCCCCATGGAGCTGCTCGAATCGAGCGACCATTTCGCTCGGCAGGCGGCGAAGCACTGTGTGGACCAAGATATAACCGTAGCCCGCCACTGGCAAACCCTGTCGCTCTAGTGCGCTGACCGCGACACTGACTGGGTGGAAGATTTTCTCGCGGAGGTCCGTACCTCGCGTTATGGTTGGTATTGACAGCCACTGGTCTAACAGCCTGTCTACAATCAGGCGCTTGTTTCGATACCGGTCGGTAAGGATCTTCCACGCCACCTCATAATTGCTATCCGAGACAGCCAAATGCGTCAGCAATTCATGAGGCTCTCCATGTAGCCTGGACATCAGCTGAGCCATCTTGTACGCCGGCGTTATGTCCGTCCGTGTGTGGACCACACTGCTATACAGGTCCTCAAACGCCGGCCAGTCGGCGTAATCGCCTGCAAAGACTGGAACCGTAACAGGCGGAAGAGGCACCTGTAATCCTTGTCCCACTTTACCACGGAATGGCTTTTCCTTTCCGTCACGTCGCCTAGATATGTCCGCAGCTGCCTGCGCAATGTCCTGTGCCAGCTCCAAGCACTGGCTTTCATCGCCCTCAACCAGCTCCTTATCTTCAGGGTTAGGAGCTTCCTCAAGGAGCATGAGGCACTCTGTGAGGTGTTCCGACACAACCCGAACCCGTTCATCTGCCTGTAGTGCACTTTTCAAGAGCGCGTCCTCCCGGTCCTCGCGGCCGATCATTGCCGCTGTGGTAGTAAACCACCTTAATTCTGTCTTTATAGCAGCCTTATACCTGGCGATCGAGGGAGCCATGGTACCAACTTTTACACACTCGACTTAATAAAACCGAAAAACCAATAAACAAATACCACAAAATAAATGTTAGTTGACTGGCCTAGACCTTACCGATAAGGTACCGTTCACTAGGCAAACAATACAGTCACAAAAAAAAACCGAAACAATATTTTCCAAAATTAATAAAATATGTGGGTAATATAAAAAACACGCTTAATACTAAATTACGGCTAACTATGTTGCAATAAAGTAACCACGCTCTGCTACCAAAAAATGTTTGATTCCGAAGCTGATCTTAGCGCAGTGGAAGCAAATTAAAGTTATCTGAAAATCTAAAACTAAATGGTCGATCAGCCTCGAACAACATTTGACTACGATTCGTAGTGCTCTTTACTATAGCTAAATAAAATAAATTTAATGAGAGAATTTTGTTCCGGAAAGTTTCCGGCCGAGAAATTCTTGTTTTCAAAGTCTACTTAAACAGGGCCTAGCAGCGAATTGCTTACCGTGCGAACCATGACGCCGCCGTTTCCTTGTAAGTCTAGTTTTTGACAGGAAAAAAGGTATCAGGTTTTGGAGGAAGACATTTTGGATTGGAATTTAGGTACTAGACTTACTGCACCCGGACACCAGCTCGTGTGGCACTCCGTCCCGTCAATCAGTCGCAGATTCACAGCTTAGTTTTCACAAACACTTGGGCTCACTATTGTTCATAGTTCGACATCAAATAATGTTTTTTAACACAAAATGACTAAAATATTTCTCTCCGAATGAGAAATCGGCCCCGTTGGCCTCCAATCAAGAAAACAATTAAAAATATGTAGCTATCGGCAGCCACGACGCGAGCGAACGAAAAGTGAGGTTATATTTTGCCAGCGGCCGCGTGACTCTCAATCAAAGCGCCGGAACCAAATCCACTTGGTTCACTTCCCCACCGAACAGGGAAAACCACACGAGAAAACCGAAAGCACACTAAAAAATTACACCATTTATAATTAAAATTCGCATCAACGATGCGGGCGCACGGCCACAAGACGAGACAATGACGAACAGTGTTGCCAGCGCCGCGCGCCCATTTTATACGAAACTAAACAGACTGTATTTTTAATAAATTATTTTCTCAACTCTGCCTTATGATGCTGGCTTAGAATCACCCCATTTCTACTCGTAAAAAGTAAAATCCTCAGAAAAAGTTGTATTTCATGGGTTTGTTTGTTTAAAGACTTTGGAAGCAATAGAGATATGGTGTCAAACTATAATTATGGATTTTAAAAACACTTGTAGAATTTTGACTTAAAGGTGTAAAGATAATCTAAGCCGCGGTACATATCGTAAGACCACTACAGATTTTTTTTGACAAATTTAGGACAGACTCTAGAAAAGCTCAGGTCACAAAAGCTTTTTTAAGGCTAAACGTCTGACTAGTGGCGCCCCCAAACAGGAAAAAAATCCCTGGCTGAACACGCTGGTCATCTGGAGCCCAATTTATGAATTGCCGACAATAACTAACCACAAAGAATAAATAAATCTAATAAAATGTATAAAAATTGGTATCCATGAGTTATGTAAGCCGAAATTGCTAAAACTGGCCACTTTTAGCAATTTCGGCTTACATAACCGAAGGATGTCCAGAAAAAACGAAAAGAGCTTAAAGTCCAGAAGAAACAAGAAGAACAAAATGGGAACATAGCGTTCATACGCTATGACAAGCTTGTAGTCAAGCCGAAAATACTAGATGAAAAAACAAAAGAGAGCGAAAAACGCAAACGGACGCCATCCGATTCTCCCAGTCAAGCAAACGGCAACAATATGGCAAAGACTCCTTTCAAATTTAACAAGACGAGCACACTTGGACTCCCAGTCCGGAACTCGGCGACTACAGGAGACGACAAACAATAGCAACCACAACACAACAAACAAAAAAGTCCATTCCCCAATCCGGCTGGTCCCCGTGGGGTCTTAGACCAAAACCCTCCAACAAACAAAAACAACAAAAACAATAAGACAACCATACAAAACAATGAAATCAAGAACAACATAAAAACAACACAAGAATCCATAAAAATATGCACATTCAATGTAAGATCTATATCGACACCAACAAGACTACTTGAGCTGAACATTGCTCTAGAAAAAATAAACTGGGACATAATAGGACTAGCAGAAGTTAAAAAGATGGGATGTAACATAGAAGAACATCAGGACTTCATCTTGTGCTATATAGGCGAGACACCGGGTCTTCATGGAGTAGGTTTCTTAATCAAAAAAGAACTGAAAAACAACATTATAAACTTCCTGGGGATCTCAGAACGAGTTGCCCTGCTCAATATGAACCTAGATGACAAACCTTTATCAATTATACAAGTTTATGCTCCCACAGAAAACTCAACTGAAAAAGAAATCATAAAATTCTACGAAGACATAGCAAAAGCCCAAGAACAAGCACACCAAAACCTGCTGATCATAGGAGACCTAAACGCAAAGATAGGTCAACCAAAACCCCACGAAACCATAACAATGGGCAAATATGGATATGGAAATAGGAACGATAGAGGTGAACGCTTATTACAATTCGCATATGAAAATAAACTGTCAGTGATGAACACCTATTTCAAGAGAAAACATAGCAGAAGATGGACTTGGATATCACCCGACAAAAACACCAAAAATGAAATTGATTTCATATTGAGCCCAAATCCTAAAACTATATTAAATGTTGAGGTTCTCAACAAACTGGATTTCTCAACCGACCACCGAATGGTAAGATGCACCATGAAAACCAAACTACCCAAAAAAACCAGAAGATCATTCAACACTCAAGCCAACCAGCTGAAGAATAAAGAAGATAAAGTACAGTACATACAAAGTCTGGATGAAAACTTCAGAACATTAGAGCTTTCTTTATCAAACACTGAAGACGTACAAACTTTCAGCGACACATTGGAAAAAGCAATCACAAAGTGCCTCAAAATAAATGAAACATCAAATAACTGCTGCAAGAAAAACAAGATTTTAAGTGACCGAACATTACAGATGATTTCAGAGAGATCTGAACTACTAAACACTAAAAACAAAACTACAGACATGAAAAAAGAACTAAGCCAGTTATTCAAAAACCAGCAAAGCCATCAGAGAAGATTATGAAAGCCATAGACAAAGTGTTATAGAAAAGAATATGACTAAATATCGGAGCCCAAAAAGAGCATTTAAAGAACTTGCAACATCCAAAAACTGGATACAAAGTTTGGACAATGGAATGAATGAAATAAAAAACAGAGACGACATAATTAATTGTGCGACGGCATTCTATTCAGAACTTTACAAAAAGCCAGTACAAGAAACGCAAGAAGAAAGGGAAGAAGAAAACAAAAATGAAGATGGACAAACACAAGCGGACATAGATCAAATAACAGAGGATGAAGTGCTGATCCACATCAAAAAGTTAAAATCTGAAAAATGCCCAGGCCCAGATAATATAACAAATGAGAGCCTAAAAATTGGAGCTCCAGTTTTATGCACCTACCTAACGAAACTTTTCAACTTAGTCTTGGCTCAAGAAAAGGTACCTGCACAGTGGTGTAAATCTAACATAATCCTACTATATAAGAAAGGGAACCCGCTTGACATCGGCAACTACAGGCCCATCAGTCTTTTATCTACAATATACAAACTCTTCTCATCAATCATACTGAAAAGAATAGCTCCGCAGATCGATAATAACCAACCAATAGAACAGGCAGGCTTTCGCCCTCAATACTCCACAATTGACCACATTCATGCTATAGGACAAATAATCGAGAAATACAATGAATATAATAAACCCCTATTTATAGCATTTGTGGACTACTCCAAAGCGTTTGATAACATAATACACACGTCAATATGGAACGCTTTAAGAAACAACAACATAAACCCAAAATACATAAACACTATAAAAAATATCTACTCTCAAAGTGTAAGTAGAGTGAAACTGGAAAGACAAGGAGATGAGTTCAAAATTGGAAAAGGAGTAAGGCAAGGAGACCCCCTATCTCCAAAACTGTTTATATCGGTCTTAGAGGAAGCCTTTCGGAATATTGATTGGAAGAATCAAGGCATATGGGTTCTAAATAAGAAACTAACACATTTAAGGTTCATGGATGATATTGCACTTTTAGTGAATCCGCAAAAGATCTGGAAAAAATGTTACAAAGCCTAGTCACAGAAAGTAGAAAAATTGGTCTACATATGAATGCGTCAAAACAAAAATTATGACAAACAGTCAGAAGCAACCAATCCAAATCGTAGGAACAAACATAGAGTATGTAGATGACTATGTGTACTTAGGCAAATTGGTGTCCTTCAATGCAAACAATAACGAAAATGAAGTCGACAGAAGAGTAGACACAACTTGGAAGAAGTACTGGGCCCAAAAAGAAATAATGAAAGGAAACTACAGTCTAAAAATGAAAAAAATTATAATGGATTCATGTCTCCTTCCAAGCCTTACCTACGCAAGCCAAACATGGGTATACACTGAGAGAGTCAAACAAAAAATACTGTCCTGTCAACACGGCATGGAAAGAAGCATCCTGAAGCTAAGAAGAATACAGAAAACAAGAAATGTAGACATCCGTAAGAAAACACAAGTAACAGATGCTCTTCAATTTGCTTTAAAGCAAAAATGGAAATGGGCAGGACACGTAGCAAGATATACAGACAAACGCTGGACATATCAAACAACAAAATGGTCAGGTCCATGTGGCAAAAGGCGAGTAGGAAGACAGAAGAAGAGATGGTCTGATGACATTATAGCAAATGCAGGAAAAAACTGGATGGATGTTGCAAGGGATAGGGAAAAATGGAGTAAGTTGGAGGAGGCTTTTACCCAAGAGGGGCCAAGCATTAATAAGAAGAAAAAGAAAACAAAATTAATTTAAAATAAATATGTATTAATGTATTTTAATGTCTGGAAATAAAGCTGTAATAATAATAATAATAATAACTAAAGTGCACAGTTTTTCCAAGGTTTTACTGATTCTAAAAATTCTTTGTTGTTAGTTATTGCCGGTAATTCATAATGTGGTTTCTCAATCACTTGCGTATTCAGTCAGTGATTTTTTTTCACTGAGTGGCGCTAGTGTCGCTAACGTTGAGCCTTAAATACAATCTGCTCAAAATTTTACCGGCATTTCCAATAAATTACGGCCGAGATAGGATTAATTAATTACGAGGTTTCAAAATTTAACAAATAATAAAAATGTTTAAGCATTAATTATTTTGGCTCAATATGCCGAATTCTTTTACTTATATAAAATTGTGAAAATGTGACGTATTTTTAAATATCGGAGATTGCTAAAGCTTTTTAGTACTGCATGCATAAAGTATTCTCACTTGGCCGTGTGGTGCCGGCTTAGAAAAGCATCGCACCATGTCTTTCCCGTAGGTCTCGTTGATTTGTATTACAATTTTAGGCGACAGGCTTGTAACCCGTCACTACTGTGACACACAGTCACCTGAAAGTTCGCGAACTGTCAGTTGATAAAAATATTTCTATTTCATTTATGCAGCCCTCCCGCCCCGCTGTGGACCCTCCCGCTACCCCCTTGCCCTCACTGTATGATCAATGACATTTACGTTTTGCAACCATTCACAAAATTGACCACTAAGTGCAAGTAACTGCGTGGCGTAAAATGTAAGCCGCTCCCCCTGGGATCAACGGTTTATTGAGAGTACAGGTTTCGAGTCACGACGACGACGGGTCGTTTTATACAAAAATCTGTTTTTTCTTTGCCCTTTTTTTTACACACATCACGCCTACATCCCTTGCAGGGTAGGCAGAGTGTGAGATATTTCTTGATTATATTTGCAATATTAGAAATCCTAATGGGTACAATTATTATCTAAACTAATCACTCTGATGGATGACGTTTCAGATTCTCAAAAATCGGACAAGTGCGAGTCGGACTCGTAAACGAAGGGTCCCGTACCATTGTGTTTAAAAATAGCATTTATATCACATTTGTTGTATGGGAGCTCCTCTATTTTTTAGTTTTTTTTTGTCATAGGGCAATAGTAATATTAGTAATACTTACATGGTTGTGAGAATTTCAACTGTCTAACTGTTACTTCATGAGATACAGCATTTGAACCATCATAGATAAAATCGAGCAGAAAAATGACGTTTTTTGTATGGCTGGCTGTATTTTTATTTGTATCCAATGTTCATTATTTGTTGTTATATAAGTATAGCGGCAACAGAAATTCATCGTCTGTGAAATTTGCGACTCTCTTCCTATAACCATTTATTAGATAGTGCCTGCTGACAGACGGACAGACAGCGAAGTCTCAGTAACAGGGATCCGTTTCCACCCTTTGGTTACGGCACCCTAAAAATCTACTAGACTTAGTGCAGCTATTGGAAAAGTATGGATAAGACTTATTTTTGGATTATAATTACCGCATTTTTTTTCAGGATGTAAATAAGGTGTCTAAAAATGAACTACAAATATTTTAAGGGGTGAATCAGTCCACGAAAATAAACAACTTTCCCTAAGAAACATAGGCGGATAAATAAATAAAATTTGGATCCACTCAGACGCGTCCAGACAGACAGACAATGTTGCCAGCGAATCAAAACTAAACGAAAACTACACTTTCGATCAGAAAAATCAAGACGCTTTGCAACTTTACGTTTTGTACGGATCACATTATCTGAGACATATGTTTATTTTGGTATGAATGTCTAATGTAGATGTGTTAAACAACAAAAACACGACTGGGGTAATTTTAAAGTAGTATTTTGCTGTATAAAATCCGCCATCTTAAATCTATAATTTTTTAATATAGCCAGTGTCACTCGCGCTGCTAAGACGAATCTAACGACAACTCATATGTCAAAATCCAACTATCCGATTGGGCTGTATGTAGCCCGTAAAAAAGAATTTTCTTGTCCACATACATACATTCTCTCGAAAATTATAACCCTGAAAAAAGGTGAACGCATACATATACTTACGACTAATTTAATTACATGCCATTGTAAGCATGAAAAGTCCAAAGTATTTCATTTTACTTTTCTTGGTCTGAGTCTCTTGGGGAAAGTTGCTCAGTTTTATGAACTGAACTCAACCCATCAAATATATCCTGTTAATTTTTTTACACCATAAATGTCTGTTTTTTTATAGGTTTCCCAAATAAAAGTCCTATCCATACTTTTGCCAACTTGAAAAAATCAAAAATGGATCAAAGTGATCAAATACCTAGTTTTTCTATCTGACATTTCCCGTCATTTTTTGATCGAAGAAACAAAACAAAATACCCACCCACCCAAGACACTTTCCAAGACATAAGAGCCTATAACACTAGCGTTTTCGGAGCGGATGTTGAGCGGCGGAGCGTATGCGCACCAAATTCGTAACATACGTGCGGCGGATGCGTAGCGAATGGATTTGCATTGTTTTGATACAAATAACGACGGTATCCACCGCACGTCCGCGAGAAATTCACTGCGCATCCGCCGCGCCTACGCAGCTACGTCGCGCGTCGGTGGTGCGAATTCGCTGCACATCTGCCACGAATTCACAAAGAATTTGCTGCGCACCTGCTCTGCTCCGCATCCGCTCCCAAACTGCTAGTGTGATAAGGCCAAACTCCTTGTTGAAACCATAGTTGAAACAAATCTGAAACTCCTCCCTTACTCTGCCTATTTTGTTACAAATAATGATAAAACATTTTGTGCATTCATGATCATGCATGACACATTTTATAAGGATTATAAAAGATGCAAAAAAAAATATACAAAACTTTGAAAGAAAACAAAATGTGTATTGGCATTAGCAGGAATTGAACTCCACTCTCTTTGTTTCAAAGTCTCGCATCTGACCATGTGGGCTATTTTGTCATACCATAATCAGTCGAAATAGCTGATATAAATCAAATCGCATCTTATTTTATTGCAAAGCGCCATATAGGGTAAGCAGTACCTTGTAAATTAACTATACCTGGTAAAAATAACTAGTAATAACTACATTTAGCAATAACACCGCCTCTGTGGTAATTATTGGTTTATTTTCTTTATCCATGCAGTAAAATTTCTGATTTATATTGCTCTTTACTATGGTGCAATTAAAACTTTTACCGCTAAATTGTGATTTATATTGCAAATATGATGTACTAGCTGCCCGTCAGCGGTTTCACCCGCTGCAACCTATTATTCCGCGGGAAAAAAGCATTATTCGCCAAGAGATGTCGCTGTTAGTTTTCGGCGAAAAGGTTTAAAACGCGAATCGGCTCAGTCACGCCACCTATTTCAAAAATATTGGAAAATGCGTGATCCCGTGGGAATGAGACATTTTTCCGTGGTAAAAAGTATCCTATGTGTTATTCCAGATGCCCTTTTATATTTCTGCAAAGTTTCATGTCAATCTAATAAGCCGTTTTTGCGTGATGTCGTAACAAACACACACACAAACATCCGCCTTTATAATATTAGTAGGATTGTATTGGTCGTTGTAGTACTTACATAATGTACGTACCTACCTTCATTCAAGTCCAAATAAATAATTAGGTAACTGAAGTAAAGCTACTCAATTAGTACTACGAGTTATTTTATGATCAATTATTTAGCTTATCTTCTGGTGGTTTGGTGCCTATGTTAATTTACATTTGTAAATTGTACAAAAATAAACTACACATTAAAGTTTGACTAGTGTTCAAGAAGTAGAAAATATCTACGTAGACATGAATTATTGAATTTAAAACATATCAAAACAAAGTAAAAAAAATAAAAGACCCGGTATTATTGAGACCTTGTATACTTGCTAAATGAGGGCCAGAGGGTCAATCTGTATCGCCACCCCCTTCCTGCCCTCACCCCGCAGCCATGAAAGAGACAGTTGTAGCTCGGTACCAGAAACGTGTATAAAATTTGCGTTCTGGGTTTACTAGGTTCCCCGTTCGAAATCTCCACCAAATTTGTTGATAGTAGCATCATTTTGCTGCCAATAAAATTATCTATGCCCGTATCATCTGTTTTGCTGAAATTATCGTCATATTAAGAAGATACCAGGGCCTAAACTTGCTTATTATTTTAAGACATTTTGCGACGGTCATATCTTTTTTTAAATGCATTATTCCAACCAGAAAATGAATATTAGGCATAGATCTAGTCAAGAAGAGTTATCGTGCCAAAAATTGTTTTGATCGGTTGCGAATTGGCTGAGGGATACGGTAACATCGTTTGTATGAAAAAATCCAGACTCACGATTCTCTTAAAAATGAATCTCAAACTTTTATCAAACATGCCATCTATAGCCTTTTACGCTCTGCCTACGCAAGGGATAAAGGCGTGATATATGTATGTATGCATTTACATTTCGTCATTCGATCACTTGAGTTATCCACTTTTCTTTTAAACCACTTTTTTAACACTTCCATCGTTCAGTTTCCAAAAGCATTAAAAAAGTTTAGGATGGAAGAAAACTGAACAAGACCAATTCTCTCAAAGTGCGGACGCTTTATTATGTGATTTATTTTATTGTCGTTCGAAAACATTTATCTTTATTGGTTTCAGAATAAAAAAAGTTTGCCAAAAATATAATTAATTTACATACAAATATCACGCCTATATCCCTTGCGTTGCGAGGTAGGCAGAGCAGAAGCGGCTGTAAAAAAATAGTCATTGACAACACGTTTGACAAATGTTTCAGAATCCTTCAGAAGAGTGTGTGTCACCATAGTGACAGGTAATCAGCCTGCCACATCAACTCTCGAATCCGTTGCTTCTTACGACACCCACGAGAAAGATATGGGGTCATGCTATTCTAAACCGGCATCACACGGCAAACGGCAACGGCAGAGTAGAAATTGTATGCCATATACAATTTCTACTCATACATATAATAGTAAAAATGAAATCCACTTACACATAAATTGATATAGGCTTATTTAAGTACGGGAAATGCGAAAAGCTAAGAAATCTTAGCAAGAGGAAACTAATGGCGCGGAACCCACCCGAGTGTCTGCAGCCACTTGGAGCGTGAAATAACCGGCGGACTCCTGATATACGGCCTCGGTACGGATCATAATCATAACGGTGCTAGTCCACTGCTTGCTACTATAAACAGAAAAAGTAGTGGCGTCAGCAGTACAGATGCCGAAGGTCGCAGGTTCAAATCCTGCCTGCGGTGGAAAATTTGAAAGATTTCCAAAAATTGCATACCTAACACGAGATATGTTTTAAATTTGGTATTCAAGGAAAAAGAGATAAAATATGCCACTATAACCAGCGGCATGAGTAGAGTCCCACTACGTCGATTTCATTATTATCAAGTGTACCCCTGATATACGGCCTTGGTACGGATCATAATCATAAGGGTGCAAGTCCACTGCTTGCTACGACCTGATTTATAATTTATAACAGAAAGGGACCCTAAGTGATAATATTATTGTTTGCGTCTTTTTCATATTACCTACATGACATTTTGAGCAAGATCTCGACTATAATGTTCGGATCCCCTTCTTCTAAGAATCAGGTAGTATACTGCGATATATGGAGATTCTCACTACGTCGATTTAAAATTACCTTGAACAAAGAAATTAGCGGCGGACCCCTGATATGCGGCCTCATCATAACCATGACGGTGCGAGTCCACTGCTTGCTATATAGGATGCAATTTTATTAGTGGCGTATCCGTTAAGGGTGTGTTTTGTCAATGAAACTGAATAACTTTCCCCAAAAAACATAGGTTGAAATGTGAAAAAAAAATCGCCTCCCATACAAATTGACCAGGCCGGCCAACACACTTAGTATGGGAAGACCAAAATTTTTTTTCGTATTTCGACCTATGTTCCTTGGGGAAAGTTGTTCAGTTTCATGGGCAGAACACACCCTTAACGGGTCCGCCACTAATAAAATTGCATCCTATATAGTGTGTGTATTTTACTAGTGACCGATAACGAAACCTCAGATCAATGAAAATAAGAAGACAAAGGCTCGAAAGAGCCCCACGACGTACCTCAAAACATTGCTAGTAAGTAGTACTAAAATATGGCATAAGTCCGTATTCCACCCTTACATGGAAGCACATCAAAAATTGCTATAAAAGTTTGTTTAGGGGCTCTATGAAAATTCTATAGTAACTGAAATAAGCTGATTGGCAACTTTGTATGGGAGATCAAAATTTTACCTATGTTTCTAGGAGAAAGTTGATCCTTTTCACCAGCCCGTCCTGATGTTTTGCTAATCTAATAAAATTTCTCCCTACACAGCCAGCACCATGAGAAGAGTCCTACTAAGTCGAATTGAAATTACCGGCGAACCCCTGTTAGACAGGTATAAAAAGGTAAATCGATATTACTTTTTATACCTGCATATACAGGGTGTTAATTTAAATGCGTGCCATAGCTTCAGGATAGGTTTAGTATCGATAAAGGATGCCGTAAAAATATTGAAAAAAAAACCCAGTTACAAAATTATTATTTTTTTACTTGGCTGACATTTGATTTAAATAAATGCCTATATCTCAGCCGAAATTCGTTTAATCTCAAAGATCTTGTTTAGACGAAAGTACTTATTATATGGCCACTTTCTAAACAACAACAGTGTAACATTGTTTAAAAAAAATGTTTGTCTAAATGGGAAAAAAAAATTTTACTGTTTTTTTTTTATATTTTTTATGGCATCCTTAATCGATACTTAACCTACCCTGATACTATGGCACGCATTTAAATTAACACCTTGTATATTTTATTTTCTTAAGAAATTGAACATCGCGTCTGCTTCCAGTGGACACGCGTTACAAGTAGGCCGGAGGAAGTATCGATGGATTTATGTGGATGACGAGAAATGGTTGTTGCTATTTTCGGGATCTTTATTGATGCAGCTGATGGTCTACTGACCTGCAGAGCCTCCAGGGTGACTCCAGTATCAGCGGGCGAGATCTGCTTGATCTGCAGGCATGAGTAGATCTCTGAGTCGGACACGTCCTGTACCCGATTTTTCGAAACTACAGGCTACAATTCTACAGGTCAAATTCGATGTACATTGCGTAGCCGGTTTAACAATGGGATCAGAACAAGCTTCGTTGCACAGGCCACTGCTGGAAGTTGTTGAAGCGGCGCCTGACCCCGGCCGATGAATGTATGAAATGCATGAAAAATATTTTTAACCGATAAAATATGCCAATAAATATATCGCGAATTGCTCCCAGTGGACACGCGTTGTAAGTAGGCCGGAGGAAGTATCGATGGATTTATGTGGAGTTAAGTGGTTGTTGCTATTTTCGGGATCTTTCAGGATATTGAAGGGGTAATTTATTATTAAAGGTAGAGCTAACAGTGTGCGGAAAGGTTAATTTGTTTGAAAGTGTTGCCAATTAAAGCAAAGTGACGTTTCCAAAATTGCGTTTATAGTTATTTGTACAACAAGAGAGCAAAGTTTCTTTTTTCTACGAGTGCTATTTTGAATTCCAAGGTAGGGAAGGATTTCAAAAGCACCTAGTTTCCTGTGTTCAGTGAGAGATTCAAAAGCACTCAATTTTCTCTTGTGTGGTACACACAACTTTGAACTTCTACCAGTGTGACAATGCATTATCGCGCGTACACCTTTTTTTGTGTGCATGGCACTTATATACGGTGAAATTTTACTAGTGACCGATAGCGACTCAGAACCGGCTGGTGATAAGGAACAACTTTCCCCAAGGAACATAGGTCGAAATACGGAAAGAAAAAATTTACCTCCCATAGTAACTCAAATCAGCTGATCGGCAATTTTGTATGGGAGGTCCAAAATATTTTTTCGTAATTCGATCTATGTTCCATGAGGAAAATTGTTCCTTATCACCAGCCGGGTCTGAGTTTTTGCTGTCGGTCACTAGTAAAATTTCACTCTATATATGAGTGCGCATTTAGTAAAAAAGTACGGTAGTAAAACTTGTTCACATTACTTATAATAATCGAACACAAAGCAATAACAAAAATGGCTAAATTATTTCAAAGAGTTCGTAGCAATTTGTGATATTTGATATTCTAATGACTTTGCCTCATTGAGTGAGCAAAAGTGAATTTTCTACACTGATTATTTCTAATTTCAATCTGGATAGGTGAAAACTCTGTTTGTAGTCAAATCGCTTTCATTCCGCATCAATTGCATATTATGATGTAAGAGCACCATATAAAATTAACAGCAACAAATGAACCACCAATGCTCAATATTGAAAAGGTCGCAAACAAAATATTTAACCTACATTTTCACTTCAGTTTATTTAGTTGAAAGCTCTGTTGATATTATAGAGCTCATTATTATTATTTTGAAATGTTACCTACCTCTAGTTTCGTTTACTCTTTTCGTTATAAAACACTCAACTAACAAATACCTCTGTACATAGACATACTATATTTCAACCACCGAAATTCACGGGATGTTGAAATTTACTAAAAGCACACCTCTCTAGTAAGTATACAGTTACAAACAAAATTTTAGTTGAAATATTAAACGAAAACCCAACAAGAGTAGTGTCGTAATGAGTAACTTTCGTTACCTATTTCTGCAAAATTCTTTCAAAAGACTGTGTATCACCTAAGATTGCAATACACATTAACTCTCAAATCCCTTAGTCATTGCATACGACACCCATGGAAAAGATATGGGGTGATGCTATTCTAAGCTGGCACCACACGGCGAGAACCTTAGTCACGTAAACTTACTTAAAAGTAAAAAAGTTTGAATTATGCTGCTTTATTTGTATTCTACGATCTCTTTAGGGCCTTTAATATAAATGGAGTCCAATTTAATTGGGGGATCTTTTGCGAATACAAAATAATGGATAAGGGAAACATAAAAACAATTAAGTGGTCCCATTTCACAGAGGATACTGTTGCATTATTAATAAATTGTCTGCAAAAATATCTTTAGTAAATGCGTAAGTAGACCAAGCTATGTAATAAAGATAATTGTTATAGTATAGTTATTAAAGTTTAAAGTGTATAGTTACTAATATTAGTATGCGTGACGTACACGTCAACACGCGCGTAGCTGTACGTTGTACTCGTATCGTACGGGACCGATGAGACACCGCGCTACGCGCGTAATTACGTGCACGCGTACGCAGGCAGTGTGAGGCCTTTCATGCAAACTCATACAATACAACATCATCGTTTCGTGCATGATTATGTGCACGTCACGCGTACGGACGCGGTGTGTGGTGTCCTTTAAAGAAATAAAGCTTGTACACAAACTTAGAAAATATTATTCGTTCTTGTATTGTATTCTTCGGAAAAGAGTTTGTTTTTTGAACAAATAACAATTGTACAGGAAATCTAGCACTAATGACTTTTATAATTACTTCAACACAATCTTGGAAACAAGTTATATTGTTTCTACATTAGAAATAAATCAAATAAACAAAAGTAGATAAATCGATAAAAACATAACACGCCTATATCCCTTGCGGAGTAGGCTGAGCGTAAAAAATGCCTGAAAATAGTTCGGGAGTCATTCTGAAGATTGTTTATCACTATAATGACAGGTTGTCAACCTGTCCTCTAAAATATTAATACTCATCAATCTACAAATTCCGGAGTCTCTTCTTACGACACCTATTCGAAAGATATGGGGTGATGCTATTCTACTACATCAAGTATTGCAATTATAGTGGCACTATAGTGATACAAAGTCTTCTGAGTGACTCTCAAGCTTTTGTCAGACGTAGAATATGGCCGTTTTTTACAGTCATTTGCACTATGCCTACCCTGCAAAGGATATACGCGTGATATACCTATTATGTATGTATATTCACCTCACTAAATGAAGTCACAACTAGTTTCAAATTGCCGACATAAATGTAACCTGACTATTCTTCTTATTTATCTTTAAAGTTATCCAAGAACTACCTTACATTGTAGCTTTCATGTTTATGATCATAAAACTAAAACTTTATTTTATTTTACTACTTCTAAAAATACACCTTCGCAGCTTTTATGTTGGTATAAAATCAGAAAGTATTTTAGTAGAAAAGTCTACAATTCTTCCCATTTATTTTATTACTCTTATTCTATTGAACAGTGTGGTAAATTGTGTGGTGGCTAAAACACTGCCACCCCTAGTCCACTCAGGGTGTTTCGTAAAAGGCGACGTAGAGTTTTTGACCTCGGCTGAATATCTGTCGACTATGGTCATTGATCAACCCCATGGTGGTGGTGATACCACTTGCAATTGTATTCTTAAAGAGGGTTGACGTCAGGCAGGCGGCCGGTCATGAAACATTGCCAAATCCTTTTGTTACATGATTTTATTCTCTAACAAAACATGTTGCGTCGACCCCATAATACTATGATATGGGATAAGAGCACATTATGTATTTAGGTAGATGATGATTGATAAAATGAGCAGTACTAAATTCTTCTTGAAAATCTTTCGCGATAGTCGACAAGAAAGTAAGAAACCACCATAACCATAACAGCCACAACAGTCCACTGCTGGACATGGGCCTCCCCCTATCGGGGGGTATTGCCATACTAGCAGAATTGGGGTGATGCTATTCTGAGCCGGCATCATACGGCACGGCAAGTTGTTTATTTAATTTAAAATTAGTGGCTCTTTTTCGTTTGATGATATAATATAATGTAACCTGTTTTGTTTACAACATCATCAGGTAGTTTCAAAATAATTAGCGTATGTTTTTTCCCTTTTTTTTCACCTCAACAGACATCCCAAAAACGAAAAAGCTCTGTAACCAGCCAGGTGATAATCGAGTAATTTGTCGACAATCGATCATCATCAGTATTCCTACCGTCTCCGCTTCACTGCGTAAAATATCTAGCCATTTAAATTCCCTAATGCCTCCCACTCATCCCCTAATTTGTACAAGTCACCGGTTTATCTTAACAACCCGCGCTCGCCGCGCCATCTGTAACCGGCTTAAGTTTTAAGAGACGTCTTAAGGGACGGTTTAGTATGGAAGTAATACTTTCTGTTCACATTTCACCGCTTAGTCTTCAGTGATTCTCTGGTTTTTTAAGCCTCTACTCTCTTCTTACACTATTGTGTTTGAAATTGTTGAAAACTTAGAATAAGGACATAGCTATAGAAAGTAAGTAGTTGTCGAACTTTTTGCGAGTGTTAGAAAAAAAAACTGTGTCCTGTTTTCATGCAGGTAAAATCAAATGTCGAAATGTCTTTCATTCCCATACATTCTATCCTATACGACTAAAACGAAAGTTACTTATTTGATAATGATTATTATGCCACATTAACCACTTGTGTGTTTTAGCTGGTTTATGAATGGACTTAGCGACAACCGACATGGTTTTACATGGTTTTATAGCTGTTGTTATTCTGTGGTTTAAAATAAGCATTGTTGGGAGTGCTAGGTAGGAATAAAAACAGAAGTCAAAAATTTATCTGGATTTAGCCTTTTCCCAAAACATGTTCCTACTTTGTAATGTAACTTTTATTAAGAGTCTTTAGCATAAATAATATGCTACCATAGCAATATTATTAAGTTAACTTTGACAAAGCATTGAATAAGCATAGGATTTATATTTTATATCATTGGGGCAAGAAAGATAAAATTATTCTGATGATAATAATTTACGCAATATTACCTACTAAAGAGGAAGGTATCAAAAGCTAATTAAATTTTCCGGTCTCCTAAATTACAACATTATAAAGTCAATTATGACTGGGACCTTTTAAACCAGCGAGAGGAAGTTTATTTGCCAGCAAAGTAACTTCTGTTTTGCATTTTGGGACGAATTTAAAAGATGTCTCTGGAATAAATATGACTTGTAAGCTCCTATCCTGACAGCCATTTTTAAGCCAAGGAATGTGGGTACCAAGTGGGTACCGTCTAACTTCTCTGACAACTGAGCTACCGGCGCCTGGTCAAACTGACAAATTTTTCAACCTTTTGATGATCGTCGTGATTTTTCAATTTACATTTATGAGAATAATACAGGGTGAACCATAGAGTGACGTCAATAAAAAGAAATTAGATTCCTCACATCTTGGAGTATTCGAAAATACCCCATACATGTTCCGCTATTATTTTTAGTTTCAAAGTTATTCAACTTTTAAAGTTGTATGGGAAAATTTCGACTGGTAGTATTTTTCCTTTCCTTTTTTACTTCCGTATAAGGGCTTTTCCTGCGGTTGATTTCATAGCGTAATCTTTATGATTCGTACTTTTTAGCGTACAAAAAAAGAAAAAATGTCTGCCATACGAGTTTATCCCATACAACTTTAAAAGTTGAATAACTCGAAAACTAAAAATTATCGCAGAACATACATGGGGTATTTTCGAATACCCTATGATGCGAGGAATCTGATTTATTTTTATTGACGTAACTCTGTGGTTCACCCTGTATATAAAACACTGTGAGTGCATTAAAAACCCAAAAAATATTTGTAATTACTTACTGATAAGATACTTTATCTTTTGTCCACAGGACCCGCTAATAGTTAGCAAGAACCACATATCCGGAGCCGACGGCGACGGTCTCCAAGCGTCGTGGCGGACGCTGCACGTCTACCCTGACGACTACGCGACGCACCGCGGCTACCTGTCACTTCGGTGTCAGTCAACCTTGCCGACAAGCCCGCCGCATGTGACAGCCATGTCAGTGCGGCTGTTTGTCGCCGCTAGGCCGCACATATCTTCGTACATGTTTAGTAAAAACAGTGAGTAGTTTTATTTACAACTGACTCAAAACTAAGCTAAGGATCTGTCAAAGTCTCATGGCGGACATTCTTCATACATGTTTAGTAAAAATAGTAAGTAGTTTTCTTTACAACTCTCCTAAACTAAGCTAAAAGCCTTTCAAACTCTCATGGCGGACGCTGCACGCCTATCTCGATGATTACGCGACGCACCGCGGCTACCTGTCACTTCGGTGTCAGTCAACCTTGCCGGGCATATCTTCATACATGTTTAGTAAAAAGAGTAAGTAATTTTATTAACAACTCTCTCAAAAATAGGCTAAGAATAAGAACCTATCAAAGTCTCATAGCGGAGGCTACACGTCTATCCTGACGACTACGCGACGCACCGCGGCTACCTGTCACTTCGCTGTCAGTCAACCTTGCCGACAAGCCCGCCGCATGTGACAGCCATGTCAGTGCGGCTGTTTGTCGCCGCTAGGCCGCACATATCTTCGTACATGTTTAGTAAAAATAGTAAGTAGCTTTATTAGCAACTCTCTCGAAACTATAGTCGAATTTCTAATTGTATGCACTAAAATACGTTTTGTATTATTTAACATACCTAAATCTTTCTACAAAACATTATAATAAAAAGTTGCTTCTCCCATACTATGTGACACACTAATTCAACATTTATGGACTTAAAATTCGGACTGAACGTACGTCACTAGTGATATGTATGGATTTAGTATAATTACTTTGGCGGCACCTGTCATTTTGGTGCATACAATTAAAAATTCTCGACTATAAGCTAAGAACCTGTCAAAGTGTTATGGCGGACGCTACCGTGAAGCATTGCGGCTACGTTTCACTTCGCTGTCAGTCAACCTTGCCGACAAGCCCGCCGCATGTGACAGCCATGTCGGTGCGGCTGTTTGTCGCCGCTAGGCCGCACATATCTTCATACATGTTTAGTAAAAATAGTAAGTAGTTTTATTCACAATTCTCTTAGAACTAAGCAAAGAACCTATCAAAGTCTCATAACAGATACCTCCTACGCTACGTATAGCGGCCACATGTCACTTTTTGGTGTCAGTCAACCTTGCCGGCATATCTTCATACATGTTTAGTAAAAATAGTAAGTAATTTTATTTACAACTCTCTCAAAACTAGGCTAAGAAAAAGAACCTATCAAAGTCTCATAACGGACGCTGCACGTCTACCCTGACGACTACGCGACGCACCGCGGCTACCTGTCACTTCGCTGTCAGTCAACCTTGCCGACAAGCCCGCCGCATGTGACAGCCATGTCAGTGCGGCTGTTTGTCGCCGCTAGGCCGCACATATCTTCGTACATGTTTAGTAAAAATAGTAAGTAGTTTTATTCACAATTCTCTTAGAACTAAGCAAAGAACCTATCAAAGTCTCATAACAGATACCTCCTACGCTACGTATAGCGGCCACATGTCACTTTTTGGTGTCAGTCAACCTTGCCGGCATATCTTCATACATGTTTAGTAAAAATAGTAAGAAATTTTATTCACAACTCTCTGAAAACTAAGCTAAGAACCTATGAAAGTCTCATAGCGCTAAGCAAAAACTTATAAAAGTCTCATGGCGTACTCTCACTGTCTACTTCGATGACTACGCGACGCACCGCGGCTACCTGTCACTTCGGTGTCAGTCAACCTTGCCGGGCATATCTTCATACATGTTTAGTAAAAATAGTAAGTAATTTTATTTACAACTCTCTCAAAACTAGGCTAAGAAAAAGAACCTATCAAAGTCTCATAACGGACGCTGCACGTCTACCCTGACGACTACGCGACGCACCGCGGCTACCTGTCACTTCGGTGTCAGTCAACCTTGCCGACAAGCCCGCCGCATGTGACAGCCATGTCAGTGCGGCTGTTTGTCGCCGCTAGGCCGCACATTTCTTCATACATGTTTAGTAAAAATAGTAAGTAATTCTAACAGTGTCTTGCTAAAGATTTACGATACGTATCTGTCGCTACGTGGTCAGTCTATAATGTATGCCGACCATCCCGCCGCATGTCACTGCAATTTCTGAGCGGTTAAATGTCGCAGCTTGGCTTTACAAGTCTTCCTTCATGTCTAGTAAAAATAGTGAGTAGTCTTATTAACAACTCGCTCAAAACTAAGCTAAGAACCTATCAAAATCTCATAGAGCTAAGCTAAGAACCTATGAAAGTCCCATAACGCTAAGCAAAGAACCTATCAAAGTCTCATGGCGTACTCTCACTGTCTACCCTGACGACTACGCGACGCACCGCGGCTACCTGTCACTTCGCTGTCAGTCAACCTTGCCGACAAGCCCGCCGCATGTGACAGCCATGTCGGTGCGGCTGTTTGTCGCCGCTAGGCCGCACATATCTTCGTACATGTTTAGTAAAAATAGTAAGTAGTTTTATTCACAATTCTCTTAGAACTAAGCAAAGAACCTATCAAAGTCTCATAACAGATACCTCCTACGCTACGTATAGCGGCCACATGTCACTTTTTGGTGTCAGTCAACCTTGCCGGCATATCTTCATACATGTTTAGTAAAAATAGTAAGTAATTTTATTTACAACTCTCTCAAAACTAGGCTAAGAAAAAGAACCTATCAAAGTCTCATGGCGTACTCTCACTGTCTACCCTGACGACTACGCGACGCACCGCGGCTACCTGTCACTTCGCTGTCAGTCAACCTTGCCGACAAGCCCGCCGCATGTGACAGCCATGTCGGTGCGGCTGTTTGTCGCCGCTAGGCCGCACATATCTTCGTACATGTTTAGTAAAAATAGTAAGTAGTTTTATTCACAATTCTCTTAGAACTAAGCAAAGAACCTATCAAAGTCTCATAACAGATACCTCCTACGCTACGTATAGCGGCCACATGTCACTTTTGGTGTCAGTCAACCTTGCCGGCATATCTTCATACATGTTTAGTAAAAATAGTAAGTAATTTTATTTACAACTCTCTCAAAACTAGGCTAAGAAAAAGAACCTATCAAAGTCTCATAACGGACGCTGCACGTCTACCCTGACGACTACGCGACGCACCGCGGCTACCTGTCACTTCGCTGTCAGTCAACCTTGCCGACAAGCCCGCCGCATGTGACAGCCATGTCAGTGCGGCTGTTTGTCGCCGCTAGGCCGCACATATCTTCATACATGTTTAGTAAAAATAGTAAGTACTTCAAACACTATCTCTCTAAGCCCCAAGCTCCACAGAGAGGACATAGGACATGCCCTACGACGCTTGACGTTTGATATCGCGACGCTTTGTCGACGCTTGGAAACGGTTTCCATATAAAATGTATGAAAACGTATTGACAAAGGCACACACAAGCGTCGCCAAAGCGTCGCATCTATGACAGCTAGCGTCAAAAATTAAGAAGAATGTTTGACGATTACTTGTCTGTCAACTGTCATTCTTATGTCCTATGCCCTTCGTCTTTTTGGTGGAGTTTGCGCCTTAAGATTTACGAAAGCTATCTGACACTTTGGTGTTAGTCAACCGCATGTGACAGCCATGTCGGTGCGGCTGTTTGTCGCCGCTAGGCCGCACATATCTTCATACATGTTTAGTAAAAATAGTAAGTACTTTTACGAATAACTCTCTCAAAACTAACCTAAAAACCTGTCAAAGTCACATAGCTGACGCTACACGTCTACCCCGATTTTTACGGCTGCATGCACATGTCTTCATACAAGTTTAGTAAAACAGTAAGTAAATATTCCTGCCTGTTATTTATTTTAGTACGCCTTAGTAAGTTTTAGGGCGACAACGTTGCTCGGTGTCCCATTCCCACGATGACAGTCAAAGTTACTTACCAGCCTTTGATCTAGCTATCACTTACCAGACAAAGCGTTTAATAATGACCACGCTGTTTTGCAGATTGTACAATCAGCAGCACCTTCACTATTCATACAAGGGATCTACATAAACTGGTGTTTCATACAGATAATCTAAATGATGCCTTAAGGTGAAACGTCATGTCATAGATACAAACGAAAAACTAAAATTCAATCGACTGAAACATGAGTAGCAGAGTAATTTCAAAAAAAGCTTATGTGAAATAATGAAGACATGCGTAAATTTGTCGCAAAACTACTTAGGTATGGTTAAAAGATAATAAGTATTTTGTCCAAAATGAAATCAAGTCGTATTTATTGCAGCAGTACCTTTGTTTGAATCAGTTTAACAGGGAAATCTAATGGTTAAAAAATGTTCATATTATTTTGCAGAAATGTTATATAAACACGAGACACCCGAAATTTTTTTTATCAGACTGTTGCCTTCTCTACAAACGTAAGTCTATTTAACTTTTCTATGGAAAACGTCCCACCAAACGACTTACTTGAAATGCTGCTGCTAGCACTATGTTAGAACTCAGAGCACAAACGAAATTCAAACGGTTTGTAGCGGTGACAGATCTGTCACTCCGATGGTCGTGCCTTTGTGTTTAGGGCACCGCACGTCGCTGTCATGCTGAGCGGCTATGTTCGTGCGGTCACTCCATTTCCTGACCCCACCCTCAGGCTAGGTTTATGTTATTACAGGGAATGTAATATAAATTATAAAAGGGTAGATATGAATAAGTGACATACTTGACGTGAATTTTGATGAATTATTAACTAGAAATATAAAAGGCACTTTCATGTTTAAAACCTGGTACTACCTAATAGGCGAATGAAAAACTCTTTCTTATACGGGTACTTAAAGGGTAAATGGTTTGAATGTTTACTATTTTGTAGACATTTTCCACAAGATAGTAATTATTGGAACACTTGGTGTTTTAATCAAACACTAGATATTGATATTAACTTTTTGGTTACAAAGTTAATACAAACGAAGCAAGCGGAAAAAATTCACGCGGAATTAAAGGTAAATGGTTTGTTTATTAAGTCAATGTAGGAAATAAAACGCATTTTTGGCTAGATTAAATGAGATTTGTATTAAGATTGATTTTTTTAGACGCAGCACGAAAACCCGGTAACTTAAAACTACAAAAATGACATCAATCATGCATGCATCCGATTGCCGGTAGATAGATATCTCTTTGAAATACCTACAGTTCTATAACAACTGGCATTTTTCTAAGCAATAGCTAGAAAAGGATTTATAAAACATTTCATCCCTGCATTTGCCACCGCGTAGTGGAATGCTTCGCAAAGGATCTCACGGTTTTCAGTCAACAATAAGATAGCTTACTGGAAATTTCATGCTCTCACAAAAGATATCCAGAGAGCATCAGTGGTAATGTGTGTATAATATGTTGGAATTTGAGAATGGAAACCCACAAAACAATCAAAATAAAACTTCAAACAAAGAACGCTTGACACGCGTTTAACGCTATAGTCTAACTTTTTTGTGATAAAGTTTAAGTTGTAGTTTTCCTGCACCTTGAAATATTTTCCCATAATTTTATCAAATATCACATTGTGGCTTTATGCTTTGAATCATTCGCTAGTAATATCGTTGAACGAAATAAAAAATACGCCTTTTGGGTGAAAATGAAAAAGATTTCAATTAAGAATAGAATAACGTTGAGAGAAAGTTTGTATTTTTAATAACTTTCCATTTCTTTGCCTGTGTGGGACACCGACGACTCTTGTAATAAAAGCATGCCTGTGTAATTGGACAAAGGTACGATCTCCCGTTTTCACCACCCGCTTGCTATCAGCCGCGAATATGCCGGTAGCGCGTTTTAGAATACCTGCAGCGACATCTATTGTCAATAAGTAATATAATGTTGTTTTTATTTTCAGATGCGGCAACTTCATCAGCAGGAAATATTCACAGGTTTCGAGCAGACATGTCAGTGTGGACGTTAGTGCTAGTTCTAACTCAAGTGCCTTCCTTAGTGAAATAAACTAATCAAATCATAAAAAAACTATATTGAAAGGTTACAAAACGAATTAGTAAAGTACGTATACAAAAAGATAAGCTGTGACAGTAAGTTATATTATAATCAAAAGGACATTAATCTAATAAAAATACTATGTCAGTTTCAAAAATAAGTAAAACGTTTCACTACGGTGAATAGATAATTTAGAGCCATCTACTACCTCTTTCTGTTTTCAAACTCCCTTATTCCTTGACTACCTACTGCCACAGAATACATACTACTGCATAGCACAATTTAAAGTTTAAAATTAATATCAACGTATTAAGATTTTTCTACCTATCTCTCATAATTGTAATTTTTAATCTTCTGTGTGTATCTAATTTTTAATATATTTTTTATTTATAATTGTACTTTTTTTTTCGTCGGTATGGAAACTAACTAGTATACTCGTAAATATAAAGGCTGTGTCAGACTGCACGGAAGTAGTCATGGCTTCAAATCATCCAATCACGTTTTACGCCTGAACCTCAAAATCGAGGTGCCCAATCAGCGCATTCCCCACTTTGATTTCAACATTGCTACCTCGTGTCAGGCTCTGAACCATTTATTCAAAGTGGGATTATACAAGACCCCGAGTTACCGTTACCGGAATCCGGTGTTTCCCCGTTCCCGGGATTTCCTGGTTTTGAATTTGGAACGTGAATCAATTAATACTTGTCGTCGGTTTGACATTTGCCGCCAAAATGGATGCTTGCCATTATTCTGGGGTTCCTCGTAATAGCCAGGGCTTGTCTTTAGCAATATGCTAAAGGTCCTGTAATTAGTTTTCCTTCTAAGTCCGGCCGAGCTTTGTTACCTTGAGAAATTGTGTTTGATGCCCACTAAAACTACCAGGTACTAATTAAATAGGTTTTACCCAGACATTCCCAGACAAAAAAAAAACGTGAAGATATAATGATAAAACTAGAGAATTAATTTCTCTCTCTCCTTGGCAATTATTATTAACATCCGATGGAGGGGTCTGCCTTTCTGGTTTTTCTCGAAAAAAATTTTTTTTTCAAAAGAAACAATTTTTAGTAAAAAATATTAAAGAGTAATTCAAAACCTAGATACCACGTTCTTATGAAGATTTTAATAAATTATAATTTTTAGTACACATAACAACAACATCTTTTTTCATTCATAATGAAATCTATGAGTGATTACTTAGTTAAGGATTTTACTTTTATACTCCTTCCTTACTTTACTAAAAATCTTAATTATATTTTACTAATTATTCTAGGAGTAAGAGCTTTGAAAAAACACTTGAATATTTTGCTCAAAATGTAAGAAAATAAAATATAATTAAATGAGTTGTAATATGGTGAGTGAATTTGCGTTATTTATTTAACAGTTGTAAATATTGAGAGAATCGCACGACTGAGAAATCCTGTAATTATGTATTTAATATTTATTAAAGTTGTATATAGTAAATTCTATAAAAAATATAAATAAATTATACGTATGGTTTGGTATTATATTTTTAAAATTCCGTTTTCGCAACATTTTGGATATTGATATTAAAAGCACCAAAAGAATTCCTTTATTATTTTTATTAAAAAAAACTCTCTCTTTTCTTTTTATTATATCGATGTTTGACAACGATTTAATATATTTACCATATGATTAAAGAAGAATTTGTTAAATAATTATTAAAAATAAGTATAATATTATATACGACACAGTGTGATAATATTGAGATATGGTTTGTGTAAATACGTCAATGTGCCAATAATTTAACCACTCCTCTGTGGCGCCATTTTTTATAGGTAGGTTTGTCTGTGGAAAAGTCCTATATAGGACTTTGCCACAGACGAGCGATTAAGTAAAAACAGAGACATTGTTTAAATCTGAATATTGATGTTTAAATTATTGAGTAAATGTTGTCAATTTTATAAACTAATGTGGCATACCCTCGAACCAAATTTCAAATTACAAATTGATTAAGAATTCAAAATCGATATGACACATGCTGAAATTGGCAAAATTACGTTATTCTTTTTTATTTCCTCTTTGATTAATACTTACCTTTTTAGTTCCAAAAGTAGGTACCTACCTACCATGCTAGCTGATAAAAACGTAAGGATTATATTTTTTATGACTCGTTCAAGTTCTCTTTAAATTACATTTACATTGATAAAGAGGCTTTTGAGCACGACCTTGCTGCGGCTGATTGGGGGCCGGTATTTGAGAGTGGGGATGTAAATGAAAAAGTGTCTGCTTTCCAATTTCTCCTCCTAGCACTATATGACAAGCATGCTCCACTCAAAGAAGTCCGTGTGAAACATTACCCCGCACCCTGGCTTACCCCTGATATAAAGAGGTTGATGTCTCGGCGGGATGCAGCACGCATTAGGGCGCGTCATGATCCAAGTGAGGAAAACGTTAAGATCTACCATAGACTTCGCAATCTCTGCAACAAGACGTGCAGGAACGCTAAGCGGAGTCATATTCACTCGTCTATCCATGACTGTCCACCACACAAGCTTTGGAAGTATCTGAAGTCTCTTGGAGTGGGTGAATCAAAGGCGGACTCTTCCATTAGCTTGGATCTTGACGCTCTCAACAGGCACTTCAGTTCTTCTCCGATTAGCGTTCCGCCTGACGTCAAAACTCAAACGCTGTCAGAAATTGCGGACACCCCTTTATCTGCGCCCGTGTCATTAGAGCTTAGGCAGCTTACAGTATGTGAAGTGGTGAGGGCCTAAGGCATGGAAATACGCACACGTAATTCCACTCCCAAAAAAAGTAACGCCGCTGTGTTTTCAGAATTTCGTCCTATATCCATCCTCCTATTCTTTCGAAGGTGTTGGAGCATTGCGTCCATCAGCGCTTGACTGGGCATCTGAATCGCCACTTACTTTTTAACCCATTTCAGTCCGGATTCCGTGCCGGGCACAGCACAGTTACTGCGCTGGTTAATGTAACTGATGACATTCGGTCTAATATCCAGGAGGGTAGATTGACTGTTCTTGTGTTGCTGGACTTCAGCAGTGCGTTTAATTCCGTGGATAGTGAAATCCTTCTGGCTGTGCTCCGCAAACTTAATCTCGCTTCCGAAACGGCTGCTTGGTTTCAGTCTTATCTTACGGACAGGTATCAACTGGTCAAAGCGGATGATAGGCGATCAGACTGGTGTAGGATTGAGTCTGGGGTGCCACAGGGGGGGGAGTACTCTCTCCATTGCTGTTCTCAATCTTTGTTGATGGCATCACGTCGTCACTGACATCCTCTTTCCATCTTTACGCTGATGACTTACAGATATATACAGCCGAAACCCCCCTGATAGACTGCATCTTGCAATTGACAGAATCAACTCAGACCTGTCCTCGATAGCTGCTTGGGCAACGAAACATGGACTTCTGTTGAATGCTGCAAAGTCTCAGGCTATTATAATCGGTAGTCATCAGCGTATAGCAAAACTAAGTCTGGCCGATACTCCTGAGGTTATTCTAGATAATTCTCCCATTCCTTTCTCTTCTAAAGTTAAAAACCTAGGAATTTTTATCGACCAGACAATGTCATGGACACATCATCTAAACGAGGTTAGTCGTAGATTGTATGCATCACTTCATTCTTTAAAGAAACTGCAAAATTTTCTTCCTCTTAAAACGAAGATCATGCTGGCTCAAGCTCTCATCTTGCCTCTGCTTGACTATTGTGACGTGGCCTACCTTGACCTTACGGAAGATCTCCTAAATAAGATGGAGCGACTCCAAAACCAAGCCATACGGTTTATTTTTGGACTAAGAAAATTTGACCACGTTACGGAGTTCAGAGAGCGGCTGAGATGGCTGCCTATTCGTCAACGCAGAGATCTCCATACCTTGTCGCTTCTATTCAATGTCCTCTTTAACCCCGCTGCACCTCAGTACCTGCGAGAGAGGTTTGACTTTCACAATGTTGCTGATGCTCGGTTGCGTTCCTGTGGCGATCTTTCCCTCCGCACGCCGCCTTGCAGAACTAAAACCTTCGCACAGTCATTCACGATCCGTGCTGCGCGCTTGTGGAACAAGATTCCTATAGATGTTCGGAAAAGTAGAAATATCGTCACTTTCAAGACTAACTTGAGAAGAGTCTGGGGTTTTGATTTAAATGACTTTGACAATTTATAGGGCTTGTATTTATTTACTACGTGTATTTATTTTTATATACGATAAGTATTTAAGTATTTAATTATTTGTTTATTATTAAGTATTTATTATTGGTATTTACTCATAATATTGTTTATTTCATACGTATTTTTCTGTTTTATCGTCATATTTTAGTAATTTAACTGTGTCACCAATTTGTACCATAGTTTACCTGCGCACACCATGTCCTCTGGATTTCTTAAAGGTTGACTGGTAGAGATCCCTTAATGGGATAAGTCCGCCTTTGTACCTACACATTCTTTTAGTTTATTTAAGTGTTATTTTGTAACTAATTCTTGTTTTGGTACAATAAAGTTATTACATACATACATACATACATTTTTGTTTCGAGTCGAGAGTATGCCAAATGTTATTAAATCATCTATTGTACAGAATAAATAAAATGTCTGAATGTCATAATTATTAATAAAAGTAATTAATTGCATTCTCTTTCATTTTGCTTTTAACTACAACCCCTAAACATGCATCAAATTACATTAGATTATTAGATAATATATTTTATTAATTGGTTACCAGTCTAGTAACCGGTAAAAAAACCTATAGCAGATTTATATAAGTTACCTTGTAGGTGTCTAAAAAATTCTGACACCCAGTTGACTCTAATCCAAAACAAACTAAACGATGAGTTGTTTTTAGATTGGGTCAAACCTACGACCTTTGCAATTAGTGTCTGACATTGCTCTAACAACCGAGTCACCGAAGTTTGACCGCAAAGGTTTTGGTTTTCGAATTAAAACCTTAGTTTACATAAGATTACACAAATAATTTGATATGCAAATACTTAAGACATTAAAATGAAATAAACATTTCGACGTTATCCGATCTCCAACCATTACAAAATTTTATTGAAATACGGTTAGAATTATTTAACTTTAGGAAAACAAGATTAAAAATTAAACTATATAAAATCAAACTAAATTAGTTAAGATTTTCATAAATAAGTTTAAGTACCAGTTCAAGGGTAGAACACACCGTTTCCGTATGCAGAATGCGTCTCCGAATGCGCGTCATCACGCCCGTACCGGTTGTAACGTACGAGAGGCGGCACACTGCCTGTTTGTGCATGATGACGTGCACGCCCCGCATGCGGAGGCGGTGTGTTCTGTCCTTAATAGAGTACAACACAACACGGTAGCAGCAGGAGTTGAGATACACTACTCTGGTTTGTATGGACATTTAAAAGTGGATGTAAAGTATTTTAGTGACGAATTACACCTACATACAGCTACAGATGTTAAAATGCCGCATTTATTGGATTTGATATAATTCATAGGTTATGATATGTATGACATACTTAAGGACAGCAGCAGTGGTATTCTTTCTAAACTTGTGAACAAACTTAATACGCGAAAACTCGATCTTTACTTGACTGCCCAAGAAAAAGGGTTATAATTTTTTGAGAGCATATATTTTATGTAAACAAAACAATCGTTTTTACGGGCTACAGCTACAGCCTAAATGGCTGGGCAGATTACACGTGAGGTGTCGTTGAATTCATCTCAGCAGCGCAAGTGAGACTGGCTTTATAAAAAAATCAAATTCAAGATGACATTTTTTTTAATACAACTTTGCCTTTATGACAGTAGGGTATTTGTTTTTTTTTATTTGACACATATTCTTGTTGTCAAGTTTCCCGTTTATAAGCTTGGCTCTGTTGTATTGATATTCGCGTTCCCACCGTAAGCTTAATATAAACGTAGAAGCTTTGAGTGACAACTTTATTAATAAACCTGTTAAGCTGCTTCTAATCGTAGGTAAGTAAGGGGACTTACGAAATTCATACAATATTGCTGATAAGTAGAAGATAAACTTGCTGCTTTTTTTAGTATGACATCATCAATATATACTATAAAATGAAGTCGAATTTTGCGTTTCTCTGTTTGTCTGTCGTGGAATTCGCTAACTCCTCTTAAACCACACAACGGTTTTGATGCAGTGTTTTGTAATAGATGTCACTGTATGAGGTATTTATTCAAATCACTATTCAAGAAAAAGGTTCATATTTTTAGTATAACACATTCTTTTCCTGTGCGTGATTTTCGAAGCAAAACAGTCGCACGACTAACTGCTTTGGATTTTCAGCCATACATTAACAGTGTAAAATAATCATCAAAATCTAGACACACGGCAGTGTGTCCGCCAAGTTCGAGCAAAAAAAGCGACACACCACCGGCGGTGGGTTATATTACACGAACCATTTCGGGCCAAGTTCGACCCACCTATAACTCAAAATCTATTTTATCTACGCATATGAAATTTCTAGTATCTGTCGAGATCTACTTACTTATCCAAAATACAAAATTTCATTAATGTACCTATTGTAGGTCTTGAGATATTGACGTCAGAAAATAGCTATTTTTACTATACACTCACTGACTGACTGACTCACTCATCAAAAACCTAGACCACTTCCAATGGTCGTATTGACTTGAAATTTGGCATGGAGGTAGGTCTTTAGGTCAAATTAAAGGAAAAAATCTGAAAATGGCCAAGTGTGAGTCGGTTTTAAAAATAATGAAGGTGTAAATTCATACCCCTAAGGAACTAAAACAAAAAAATTATCTATATCTTCCAATCGTCGTACCAACCTAAAATTCGTTACGAAGGTTTGTATTTAGTCAAAGTAAAGTATAAATGAGATATTTCCTTACCTAACTTAATCATAAGAAAAAAAGAAAATAAACCTTACAAAAATAAATGAAATCCCACCCAAAACATAAATGTGAAAGGCTGCCAAGTTCGATAATATTGGAATGCTTCGCCTATAAAAGAATTGAGATCTAAAGTAGATTCTTATTTCCAAACTGCGAAAAATCAAGTGTGCATTCCTGTAACTATTTTTAACTGAGGTCTGTGTATGGAACTTGGTACTTATTTAGATCTCAATTCTTTTATAGGCGAAGCATTCCAATATTATCGAACTTGGCAGCCTTTCACATTTATGTTTTGGGTGGGATAATATAATTATCAATTTTATTAAATTAAAGATTATAAATTGAAGTAAGCCAGCCAGTTCAAAAACCTGAACTTACCTACACGATAAAAATAGGTAAGTTATCTCTATACCAGGTACATCCATAAAGAATAAAAGGAGTAAAACTAAACTACCAACTGAAATGTAAAGGGTAAGAGAAAAAACCCTATTCTCAACGCTCAACTGTTATTTGAAGCTGTGTTTAAAGCGCTCGCTTTATTCAGACCCGGTTATAACTGCTACAGAGATTTATAAAAACCTGGACTGTTTTATAAAAAGGTTTATTTAAATAAGTTCCGTGCGGAATTCTCAAGTTTTCTACCTGTAGCTCACTGCAGAAGTTTAAGACTGAGAAGATTGGTTAGCTTGGAAGTGTACTAAAGGTGTTTTCTGTGCATCTTTCAGGATAAGAACAAGTAGATGTGTTAAAAACAAAAAACCCGACTGCAGTAATTTCAAAGTAGTATTTTGCTGTAAAAAACCGCCATCTTGAATCTATACTTTTTTAATATAGCCAGTGTAACTCGCGCTGCTGAGATGAGTCTAACGACACCTCATATGTCAAAATCTAACTATCCGTTTGGGCTGTAGCCCGTGAAAAAGAATTTTCTTGTCCACATACATACATACATACTCTCGAAAAACATAACCTTCCTTCTGAGGCAGTCGGGTAAAAATAGAATCAATCTTCACATCGGGTGGTGTACTGGATCAATGTTGATATGACCCGATATGCCCTATCGTCAGAGTTCTTTTAAGCCCCCAGGATCGAACTATATTTCTAATGTTTTCTAATAATAGTATATCAGTATTCAAGTCAAGAGTCAAGAGAAAAGCTCTGAATAAATTTGACGATAAATTCAAGACCAACTCTACTCGTTAGGTTTACTATTGTTTGTGAAGGAACAGAAACTAAAAAAATATCTTTAAACAATGTGATTACAAAAAAGCACGCGTTTAATTATTTTTCCGAACAATTAGACGTTGTCAAACGACTTACACTGCGGCAAACCTGTTTTTCTAATAACACGGTATACGCATTCAGAACGTGTTGCGCCGACCCCAAGTAATTGGGATAATGTTGACGTATGACGATCAAAAATGATGACGCATTCAGATTTCAATATAAAAAACCAGCAAGGACTGGTGCCACAGAGAACTAAAGGGAACTTTCCTGCCAGAACTATAACACTCATGCATATTAAACAACCGCCACAGCTGCCCGTCAACTCAACTCTGTCACTGCAACTTCACAGACTACACCTGTCGTACAGTACCTGCACAAAATGGAGAGTTTACAGAAGGTTCATTCGGCCCTATTTCGGATTTTTGCGATTGGCACTTGTTATGTAGCCAGGGTTGCTACAGTCTAAAATCTTAAAGTATAAAAATAACAAAACTAGTTATAGACCGTCATAATGATTCTGAGCCTATTTTAAATCCAAGAAATATGACTTTAGCGAGATTCCGGTTATTTCCAGTTAAAGTCAGAGTTAGCGTCAAAATCGTCGCTAGTACTGAGTGAGCCATCTGTATAGGCGCCCCGCGCGCCATTTTTCTGTTTTTGTGGTAGCTGGATATGCAGAATTCCGTCTGAAATTTCACTAGCATATTTCGGATAAAAGATAAAACTCTACGCTTTCAGAACTTGGTAAACGGACGGTATAATCAATAGAAAATCCGAGATGTAGTTACAAATTAGAGAAACGGCGCGCGGGGCGAGTATACATACAAATGGCTCACTCAGAACTAGTGACGATTTTGACGCTTACTGATTTTAACACGAAATAACCGGAATTTCAGGAGGTAAAGGTAATTAAGAAGTTGGTTGCCACGAACGTCATATTTCTTGGATTGAAATTAGCTCAGAACTTTTATGAGATTTTACTGTTTTGATATTCGTGAGATTGTTGACAGTAGCAACCCTGGCTACGTAACAAATGACAATCGCAAAAATTTGTGCCACAGCTGTCAGTCAACTCAACTCTGTCACTGCAACTTCACAGTCTACACCAGCCTTTGCCTCCAGTACCTGGTTATGCGAAATTCCGTCTGCACTAGCATATTTCGGATAAAAGATGAAACTCTACGCTTTCAGAACTCGGTAAACGGACGGTGTATTCAATAGAAAATGCGAGATGCAGTACGCTAGGGAGTAAGAATATTTCGCGTTTTAAGCCCGTGAATAGTTTGAATGAGTTCAAAATTTATCTTGCGATGCTTGTTTAGAATAGCATCATCACTTATCTTTCCCGTGGAAGGCGTAAGAAGCGACCAAGAGATTCGACAGTTGATCTACAATTTAGGGCGACAGGCTGACAACTTATCACTGTGGTGCCTGTTGTTGCCTACAGTACCTGGCTATGCGAAATTCCGTCTGAAAATTCACTAGCATTTTCGGATAAAAGATAAAACTGTACGATTTCAGAACTTGGTAAACGGACGGTGTGTTCAATAGAAAATGCGAGATGCAGAGCGCTACGGAGTAAAAATATTTCGCGTTTTAAGCCCGTTATTGGAGTGAGTTCAAATATCACCCCACACCTTTCCCGTGAGTGGCGTAAGAAGTGATTATGGGATTTGAAGTTAATGTGCATTGCAATTTTAGGCGACTGGCTGGCATCCTGTCGCTATGGTGATACACAGACTTCTAAATGACACTCAAACTTTTGTCGTGTACGTGGTGTAAATGGCCTTTTTTCAACACCCTTTAGCAGCTTCTTGCGACACCCACGGGTAAGACATGGGGTGATGCTATTCTATGCCAGCACCACACGGCAACCATAAGGCTAACACTCCAACAACTGGACCACACAAATAGTTTAATGTTTAATAGCTATACAAATAAAATAAATGTAAGTGTATTACAACGTTCAATGGTACCACAATTAGATCGATCATATCGGCTGTCATCGAAAAGCACGCACAAAGGAATAGGCAGTTTGTTACAAAAGTATTCAGGAACAATTCTATTAACAACACAATAAGTTACGAAAAATAATATAGTTATCTAGTTAATGTAGTTTTTTTACTAATTTACGTATCTTTTACGGATTCCACCCAAAGGAGTAACTAGGTGCAAAGATATATGAGTGTGTATTAAAAATAACATGAGATGAGATTGACATAAAACAAAGTTGCGATATGATGTTATCTTCTTGGATGTAATTTTGCTTTAGGAACTCTTAAAATTCGATACTAAATATTTCGGATTGTCTGAATATGACATAAAGAGTTTCCACCCAAGTTGTCATTTCTCAAGTTTCCCACACAAACTACATTCCATTATAACAGGTATTAGGCGACCCTAAGAAATACTATAATACCTATGTTATCAACAACAATGACTGTCATAGCTGTGTGTGTATTGAACATAGACATGTATTCAGAATGCTTTGTTTACAGAAAATAGAGTGTTTACAGAAGGATCACACACGCCTATTTACTATATTATCAATCACGATAGAGTTTTTGATTCAAAGTCAGGATTGCTACTGTCAAAAATCTCAAAGTAGGTATAAGAATATCAAAACAAAAATCTGATACAAGCACGTAATATGATTCTGAGCCAATTTAACATTTTTAATCCAACAAATATGACGTTCGTGGCAACCATCTTCTTGGTTACCTTGAGTTCGATGCCAGTTCATTCCAGTAAGTAATTTGTGCTTTGTAGATAAATAGATGGAGTGAGAATATTTCCAAAAATAATTATCACAATTACAGGTATGGGTAACAATGCACACACCAAAATTATGATCGCATCGAACGCTTAATTTCCTGCAATAAATTGATTGTGTTGAAAACAGCCGCGATATCACAATTATACCTACTCGTAGTATGTATTATCTTCATAAAGCCATGATATTGACGTATTGGAATGTTTAATGCACTTACAGCGCTATATTATTCTCATAAATTAAATAATGAGAAAATTAAAAAATTCACTAGCGACCGCCAGGACTTGAAAAATTCACCAGGGTCCGTTAGGTGCCCGTAGCTCAGTTGGCAGAGCGGTGGAACGGTGATCCACAGTCCCGGGTTCAAGTCCCGGCGGTCGCTAGTGAATTTTTCAATTTTCTCATTAATTATTTAATTTATGATATTGACATTCAACGCTACTTGAAGCTTGTGGAATACATTAAAATTGATTTCGTATGAGCACATAAATTTTACGTAGCATAGTTACTACGTGTCGTAGCAAGGTCGCTACGCGTCGTAGTACTAAGCTACACATAAATGTAGACGATCAAACTGGCGCAGTGGTAGTGCGGATGTTGTTCACGCAAAGGTCTCGGGTTCGTTTCCTTACTGAGGCAGATGATTTTGAAATCTGTTGTTGGGTATTATTCTATTGGTTATGTTTAGTTTCGAGTGGGACACCGAGTCGTCCATAGACCCGATTTTGGTAATTCTGTGTTTTGCTATTGCACTTCGATAGTATGTTAATTCGCGTTTTCAAGATGCAAAGAAAAAAAATACCGATACCAAGAATTTCAGAAACGCGCTTCTATTATGGTAATTTTCGATTCTATTAAACCGGCATCAGTAGAATTAGGGCATACCCGATAAGATTGGTATAAATGGAAAATGCTGATGATTCAATAACAGAAATTGCTGCCACGCACGCCCCCTGCCGGTGGTCACCACGCAACTGTTGTAACTAATTATTTTGTGGGCGTTATTACAAATCAATACTATGTGTTACAAAACAACCAATAAAGCTGAAAGGAGATCAAGGTACTCATGAAACTGAACAACTTTCCCCATGGAACATGGGTCGAAATATTAAAAAAAAATTTGGACTTCCCATACAAAATGAACTCACTTTGTATGGGAGATATATTGGTTGTTTTGTAACACGTTGTATACAGGATGTAAAAAAAAACTGCAAATATTTCAAGGGGTGAATCAGCCCGTGAAACTGAACAACTTTCCCCAAGGAACATAGGTCGAAATATGAAAAAATAATTTGGACCTCCCATACACAATGTACCAACCAG